>JARHVA010001563.1:0-1200000 GCA_037957365.1 Torreya grandis | reverse complement strand
TATACCGATCTTCCTCTCTTACCAGCACTTGGTTATACCTTGAAAACCCATTCAAAAGGGAAAAATGTTCTGAACTAGCAACTATTTGAAGGAGTTACTCCATGGATGGTAAGGGATAGTGATCTTTCAAAGATACCCTATTCAGATCCCTATAGTCAACATGCAAACTGATTTCCCTACTCTTCTTCTTCAAAGGTACCAACTTGGCTACCTATGAGGAGTGCTTAATGGAAAAGATGATATTGAATTCAATTAATTAGGTCAATTATTTTTTCATAATCTCTTCAATTTTGAGGTTTATAGGCCTTTGCTTTTGCCTGATAGGCTTGGCATTAGCCTCTAGTTCTATAGTGTGTTAGGTCAGCTTGGGATCAAAGCCTCTCGGGTCACTATATTCCCAAGTAAAGATGTATGCATATTTTTTACAAAGTTATATGAAAGCATGCCTCTTAGCTTTAGTGTTTACCTTCCCAAGCTTGAGGAGATTGTCCTTGAAGATAAGGACTCTTTGATAGTTATCTTCACTTTTTGACATCACTACATTATATTTTATCATATGATCTTCCTCATATAAAAGACCTTCAAGAGTGACAATCCCTTTAGGAAGCTCCTTATATCTCAACTCAATAATTTTCTCCTCGTACTGATGTTGAAACTTTTCCTAGTTTATAGAGGAGAACTCTACTTCCTACCACAATAAATAAGTAATTTATTTGTCAATCTCAAAGACCTGTCAATGAGTTTCATTGTCTAACAGTAATGGTCCTACCACCACTTTAACATGTGGCTACACCTTTATCTTTTTTAACTCATTTGGGGTTCCCACAGATACCAACCTGTTAGTGTGTTGATTCTAACTCTTTGACACTGCTTGGATGTTAAAGGCCTCAAAATTCTCAATTATATCCCATACTTTATGTTTGTAATACTTCATCAAGGGACTTTTGGTGATATTCTAGCCTTTGACCTAGTGCACTGTCAAGTCATTGTCCCCATAAACTTATAATTGTTTGATCCTTCTCTTATTAGCCCATTGAAGGTCATGGATAATACCCTCATATTCTACTGCATTGTAAGAACAAATGAATTGGAACTTGTAAGAAGATAAATACTTATCTTTTGAGGGGGATATCAACATTTCACTTGCACCCACTCCATGTTTGCTCCTTAAATCGTCAAAAAACAATTTCCATAAGCCACTAGGATCTTTTTGAGGTCCAATGAGGGATGGCATGGATTGATTCTCTTAATGTAAGTAGTAGACACCCATGTCCCTCTCTTCAACTCATTCTAAAGGATCAACCAAATGATTTTCATTCCATAGTTCATCCATGAACATGTCTGGTATATCCTCAGGGTGAGTGTTTAATTCTTAACCAATCATATGTTCATCCTTGTCAAGAATGGTGCAATTCAGGTTTATGATGTCTAGACCATAAGTTTGTATGTGGAATTGTCCAATGGACTCAACCTTAATAGATACCTTGGTTCCATATCTTGTTTTGAATGTCATGTATGACCAATTTGCTACAAGATAACCTCCAATATTTGTTGTGAATTCTCTAGATAAACATAGTGTAAAATGAGAAGGCACATCAAGGATCAATACATCTTGAGCCACTAAGACACTAGAACAAGCATGCAGGGTCAAGTTGAGATCTTTGATTATGCCAGATGGCTTGGTAGAAGAACCATCAAGTTGTAGAACTCCTTTAGACTAGGGCTTATATTTTAGACCAAATTGATCAGCTATAGACTGTGGCATTATTGAGGTGCTAACCCCACTATCTACCAAGTAAGTATGCACTAAAAAGTCACCAATGATTATTAAAATATAAAAGGGAGGAGGTTTGAACACCTTACCCAGTTGCCTTTAATTTGGTCCTTTGGTTGCATTTATGAGAACCACATTCTCTTTGACTGGTGGTTTCTCAGAAACATTGATTCTTGATAACCCTTCTTGGAGGATGTCTACTTGACCAGGAATGGAGAGCATATCCCACATTGGAACGCTCACACTCGACCTTTTCATTTGTTCCACAATGTTGATGGGTGAACCACCAACCTTTGGTTTTGCTTTGGGAGCCACAACTTCACCTTGAGTTTGTGAGTTCTGAGGAATAAAGACATTTCCCTAATTTTGATTCCTTAGAGCTATTGGAACCTTTGGAACAATAGTAGGTCCATTTGGCTTTGATATTGAAAGAGTAATGGTAGGAGGCTCTTTGACTACTTTCTGATTACCATCCATGTTCCTTTTTTTGAACCTTGTATTAACTACCACTAGGATGTATACCTAGTTAAAATTAGCCTACTTATTAAATGCATAACACTCATCTTGTTCATAGTTCACCATTGTAGTACCCAAATGGTTTGTTCCTTGATCAAGGATTTGACCTTGTTAAGGCTCTTATAGTTTTATCACCATGGGTACCTCTATGTTCTAAGTCATAAGAGCTTGATTGAACCCATAATTAGTAGCCTGTTACCACTGATCATTGAAATCTTGAGTGAAATCAGTGTTTGGGACAATGGATTACCCAAAAGATTGATTTTAGGGAATGGTCCCTTCACATTATTGAGAAATATTATTTTGAATAGGGACTAGATTGTTGCATGTGCTTGCAGCATTAGAGTTATAACTACTTTACCTATTATAATTAGGTTGCTCTTATCTTTGGCCT
The DNA here is from genome assembly GCA_037957365.1 of Torreya grandis. NCBI lineage: Eukaryota > Viridiplantae > Streptophyta > Pinopsida > Cupressales > Taxaceae > Torreya > Torreya grandis. Next base: position 1,197,316 of record JARHVA010001563.1, on the reverse strand, counting down.
TGGCCTTGGAAATTTCCTTTGTATGGTGGCCTATTTGTTTGATAAGATTGTTGTTGAGGTTGATGTGAAGCTTGATAAGGCCCATTGAATTGGGCCTTCTGCCTTTTAACATTCACTAGTTCATTTCCCAAAGATTGGAACATGCTCTTAAGCTCTTGAAAGTTCTTATGCTCTTTAGAATCACTAGATTGACTAGTGGAAGCTTTTTCTTGCTTAGGTGAGGGTATACCAACAATTTTAGGCATAGGAGGAATGAAAATAAGGGGAGGAATAGAAATAGGGGATGGTCTGATCTTAGGGAACAAAGGCATTAGTGGTCTAGGTGTAAGCTCGCCATCCTCCACCAAACATTTTTCTACTCTGATTGCCTCCTCATATGCATTTGGCAATGTGTTTGCTTCCATGGACTGGATCATTACTATAATGTCACTATTTAGGACCTTCAAATAGTAAAGAAAGACAAATTTAGGGGTAGGCCTAATAGAGAATGGGATTTTGTCCTAAGTCTTTTGGAACCTTGTGTTGAAGTCTTGCATCAATTCATAAGGGGCTCTTTAAATTGTGATTAATTACTCTGCAAGTGATAAAAGGTCACTTTTATCTTCAAATCTCTTACACAATAAATCTCATAATTGATACCATGTGGCAATGAAATTAGCATCAAAGATTCTATACTAGTCTAAGGCTTTACCTTTGAAAGAGATGGATAATAACCTAATTTCCACATTTTCCTCATTGATATCATGAATGTTGTATAAGTTGGCTATATTCATGAGGTGTTCATAACGGGTTGTAGCTTGGTCTCCAGTAAAATAATGGACACTTTTAAGAGCTACTACTAGAATAGAATCATATTGAAGAAGGTCTAGAGGACTTTGGCCATTAAAATCCAAAAAAGCTCTAGGGGATGCCATGGCTATGAAAGGGTTTAACAAAGATCTTCTTGTAGGGGTAGACCTTGAAATTTATTAAGAAATAAATTTGCCTTTATAAGGGTATGTGTTAGCAAGTCTTAATCTCTTTAATGAGTTTAAAGGAAATTCAATGAATTCAAAGGGAATACCTCTAAAAGCTGACCTTATAGTCACCTTTGGCATGAGATGTAGTCATTGCTTTGCTACCAAAATATTGGATCTTCTTTTGGAATTGCCATATGTTGTTGCTTGGAAGCTATAACTGCTGCAAATTGATCAAACCAACATCAAAATTTGACCAATCTTCTTTGAACTGTGTCCCACGAGGCATGCTAGAAACTATTGTAGCATTAATTTGCACCCTTGGAGAGGTTTACTCATGTTCTCTTCAATTGAGCTACACTATGAGAATAACCCCAAGTTTTGGGTCACCTATGGTGGGGTTGGACCTCAAAAAAAGGCTAGATTCCTCTTGATGGATCACCTATACTAATGTTTGCACTGGGAAAAGGGTTATAGAAGTGGTAAAGGGTCACTAAGAAGGATAAAAGGGTGATGCACCAAATTTAAATGAGAACTCACATAAGCATGAAGTAAACACTGAGGAAGCATAAGACAATGCTAGCTCACACAATCTCACAAAACTAGCTAGTTACATAAGTGTTTTATAAACTAGGTTCAAGAAGCAATGAATGAAGGCAAAGAGTATTTCTAAGACTCATTGAGAGCTTCCATCAATAATAGAAAGAACACTAATTTAGACTTGTAACTAACTTGAAGACACCTATAAATGAGCAATAAAGAAGCACAATGGGCATGGAAGATTCTCCTTCACAATTCTATCATGCATAAGCTTTGTTATACATAATTTAGAGGGGAGAGATAGGTAAAGAAAGTCTTTATCGCTTTAAGAGGTATTTCATACAAATTTTTATAGAGTCTAGCTTATCAAATGAGAGTCTCTACTTTTCTAGAATTGAGAGAGAATTTCTTATCAAAAGTGAGAGAGTGATTACAAATGGAAAAGAATAAGAGATATAAGAGAAAGGGAGGAGCATGCCATCTGAGATCATTAATTGAGCTACCATCCTTGATTTTTTAACCATCTTTGATCCAATTAAGACTTAAAGGTTTTGAGAATAAATAAATGCTCCACTATACTCTCTAATCCTCGAATCCCTTTACTTAGATCTTCTATGCCATATCCACTTCATTTCATTATGAGAACAAAGTCCTCATATCCATGGTTTTGATAGAGCCATGATTAAGTCTACTTAAGTGCCTGCAAGTACATGTTTGTCAAAGCTATAGCTTTATCAAAGGGCAAGACACTCCTACACATCTGCCCTTATTCCAAACCTATACATAGGTCTATTTTATATTGAAAACCAATCTATTTATTAGTTTTCCTATAGTTAATATATATGAAGTGATTACAGATTGCATAACATCATTCTTGAAGTATATTAGGTCTAAACAAACCTATTCTACCTCTGAACCTTATGGGAATCGATAAGCCACTACACATGAGGATCTCTCTTCATGAAATGACATTGAAACCATAAGAAAACTAAGTCTGCATGCATTGAATCCTCTAATAGAGGTCTCAATTGAGTTTTAATGGCATCCTTTGAAATACTTGCCCTAGTTTGACCTTAGGTTACATTTGTTCTCTATTAAAGTATCCTACCTTTGACTTTTAATATCAGCCATTGATCTTGAACTAGACCTTCTAGATCATGCCACTTGTCAGCTCCACATTGATCCTCAAGATCATACTATCAATTTCATCCAACCCCATGTTTACACATTGTGGTGGCCTTACATTTAATCTAAGCTCCTTGACTTTTTGACCTCACTCGCACTATTGATCTGGTAAGCTCAATGAATGCATGTTGTTGATCTTTGGTCTAAATGATCAAATGTGCACCATTGATTTGGTAAGTTACTATTATCAAGACACTTATCAGCCCTTCACTTGATCTCAAGATCCTCTGATCTTTTGACTTGATGTTTGTCATTAGATATTAGGTGCATGATCAAATACTCTCCATTAGATCTTTGGGACCCACTGATGTCGTTAGATTTCTACTTACAATTAGATCTTTGAGCTTAAATAATTTAGAAACGTGTCATCTCTGTGGTCACTCTTTTGAATCCAAATGGATATTTCATAAGGCTTGAACTTAACATCCCCACACACATCTTACTTGTTAAGGATTTTTTAATTCTAAATAGTTACTTGTTGCAGCTTTAACTTGGCATCCCTATGCATGTTTCATTCTACTTGTTCAACTTTGAGGACTTAGATCTTGAGATAGACAACTCATCAAGACATGAAATTTGCAAAGAATGTTCAAGGCATGAAAAACACCATATCCATGCAACTCTTTGACCTTGGTTGAATTTTTAAGTGCATCTGTCAAATGTGTAACTAAACGATATGTTTGTCTCTACATGATGTGTTGAGATGGTATAGCTATTATAGGATTGAGCTTGAATTTTCAAGGCTCAAAATGAGTTTTTAAGACCTATGAAACCTGATTTATATCCATGGTCATGATAACCATGATAACCTACTAATCCTTTTCACCTTGCAATCCTAGACCTACTTCCAAGCTATTTGATCACTTACTCAATCAGGGAGTCTGCTCAGCAAATCACTCCATACCAAGACCTCTAGAAAACTTAATCCATCTAAGCAAATTTCCATATGTAGGCCAAAATTGGCCAATAGTTAGTATATAAAGCATTAAAATAATGTATTTTGAATTTAAATATAGAGCATAGTGATATGTTTTGGACTAGCTTTCATTTTATATGTGGAATATAAACAAATATATAAGCATGTGTTATAGTGATTATTTTGGAGATGAAATAGCATTATAAGTTATTTGTGATATGGGTAACTAACAATTTAGATATAATAATTATCTAGATGGTATGTTATATTAAGGACTGTTTTGATGTTGTTTATTATTCTGTAATAAATTAGATGACATTGGATTCATTGCATTTTATTTGACAGATTAAATGAATGTATTTGATATTTATGTACTTAACATAATTTTTATTAGTTAAAGGCAAATATTTTGAATGAATCTATTGGTTTTTATACTATTATATATTTTTTATTGAATCTCACATTCATGATCTTAAATAAGTAGTGGACAAATTCCATTGAATTAATTAGCACTATTAATACAAGATGAGATGTAATCCGATTGAGTAGTATATATGAATTTGACTATCCTAGAAATCATTAATTATCAAAAACTTTGGCCAAAGTAATGTTTTAATTAAATATTGTCATTTCATATGTTGATATAATTTTCATATTTTTGTGATATCATATTAGAATAGATTTATTTATGGTGCATATTATGTATTAGATATCTTCAACACATGGGTTCTAGTTTGTTACTTTGGATTCTCGCACTATCATTATCTACCTATCCATGAAGGGAGGGTCATCCCCTTGTTTGGAAGATAGTGTGGGGGATCTATGGTCTATGGTTGGTGTGTAAAATCACTCAGATGATGCTCTCCCTCTCAACTTGATTACTATAATAGGGACTACACTTGAGATTACATATTGATACTCGAGTCATGGAGACTCTACTCTGTGGAGCTTTGTATCACATTTTATCATTTGAGATATTATTATGTATTGCTGAAAATTATAAAATTTATATATTATACTTCTACAATAGTGGTTGTATTATTGTATCAATCGTGGTTGAATATGTACTATTTCATTTATGAGTAGATATAATTTTTATTGGTTATTTAATTTTTGTTCATGATTGTTATATTTGTTCATGGGGATCTTTAGCTAAGTGGATTAACTATAAACCTTTTGGTTAACTAAATTAATGCATTTAGATAAAGATCACTAATTAAGTTTTTTGTGGTGAAATATATATGATGAATATGTGTAATTAAATTTTTAAAAATGTTATATTTTGGTAAAACCCAGTGGGGTTGTTACAATATAGGTTTACAAAGAGTCTCAATATCTTGATTAAGCTCAAAAAATTACTACCATATGTCATTAGAATCTTCTTGATTCTCACTTGTAGCTTCTTGAAGCCTACTAGGAGTCATTATATTTTATTTGGTTTCGTTATTAGGCTCATGTTTAGAACTATCATATTGAGAGACCATTATCTCAATCTCACTAGATGTTGTCATGTCAACTTGAACTTGCTCATTTTGATTAGAAACAAAGGACTATTCATCAAGATCTCTCTTATGTTCTATTGCAGTGTCCTCTAGGACCTCTTGAAGATGACCTTCATGAATTGTTGAATTACCAGGAGTCTCACACTCCTCAAGAACATTCTCATTATTCCCTTCAATAACCTCAAATATGTTGAACATTTCAAGATCCTAAATGAAATCATGGTAAATTTGTTTACATGAAATACTTAGTTTCTTTTTCTCATCAAGAATCGACACAACTCTTTGCAAGCTTTCTTTTTTTTTAATTTGATAAATATCACCTTGTGAAGTAACTACTATCGCCACCTCCCCTAGACTCTCTTCTTCATCAATGAAACAAGGGATTTCATGTGGGATGCTTAACTTCTCTTGATCACTAAGAGCATCTTGAAGGACATCTAATTGTACATCTATTGCAACCTCATGTAGAATATCTTCATGATAGACTTTTTGAGGCTCACTTATAGTTGCATTCTAATTTTTCTCCTCAAGGACCGTAATATGGTCTTCTCCTATGCCAAATTTAAGCTCATTTGACCGACACAACTCTTTCCCATTCCCCTAATTGCATTCTTGATTAGAGAGAGTTGAGTTTTCGTCATCAAGATGCTCTTTACCCTCTTGTTTCAAGTCTAATGTTTCCATCTCTATGGCATAAATATTGGGCATTTTTTAACTAGGGTACTTGGTCTAAGAATGTTTCCATGTGGGCATGCCTTCATCCTCCTTTCTTGACAAACTCTCTTCTTCATCATGTTCACTTAAAGAGTTCTCATATTTTTCCTTCTATACAACAGGTCCATCAATGCAAAGGGAGATGCTGGGAGAGCAAGAAGATCCACTTGGTGGCATAAGAACATAGGTAATTATGGAATACTCTTGAATGGGATTTGGGTTTCAAGAGGCACTTTTCCAACTTGGTAACTTAGAGGTAATGGACTTGTTTATGGGATCTTCAGGAAGAGGGAAAGAGTCTTGGGCTAAGGATGTTCCATTCTTCTTTTTCCACTTAGCAGTCACCCTATCGAATTCTGATATACCTTAATCCTTATGAATACTTTTGACTTGAGAAGTAGATGGGGGACTCAAGAAACTTGGGTAGATGGGGGACTCAATAAACTTGGGAACTTCCTTGTTTTATCTACTAAAATTTCCTCTCTTTTTATTTTGGATTATCACATGAGGGGTAGGCTTGCAACCTCCCTCAGTTGGGGAGTTTGAGGAAACATAAGTGTAGCTTGCACAAGAATAGATTATTTCATAGGAGTGGGGGTCCTAAAACTTGGAATCTTTAAGTAGGCTTTCTTGGAGGCTCAAAGGGTTCTTGTCTCCAACTTGGAATTTTGGATTCAAATCTTTGTATTCTCAGGGGAAGTTATTGCTAATGTTTTCATATAACCTCATTTTGTGTCCTCAATGATTATACCTCTTGCTTATGATTATAGGCCTGATAGGCAAGCTCTTATTGATGCCTATGGTACTCTCTTTCCCTATCACTCTCCATACATTGTCTCTCAAATTCAAATTTCATCTCTTGAACACTATTTTAAGGCTGATTGGGAGGAATATGACTTTGCCAAGGCTGATTAGAAACATGAACAAGGGTGGAATGGAGGTAAATGTCATGATAAGACTGATACATTTCTAGTCCAAGGCTACTTTAGGTGAATCCATAAACATTTTTAGCTTGATATGAAGTACATGAAGGTACAAAAGGTGCATTTTCACAAAAGGGAGGATTGAAATATATACCAATTGATGTTCTTTACACACTTGGATTGATTAAACTAGTTGTAGATAACTTCAAGTTTCTATTGATCTTTTTAGAGATGCTCCAAAGGATGATGTATTGAAAGACAACACCAAAAATCCTTCAATAGATGAGGTACTTTGAAACTAGTCCCATTGGGTGTGCCAAAAATTGTTGTCATTTTGAGATGCACCCTTGAAGAGGTTTGTTTCAAGACCTCTTCACCCAACTAACATAATGGGATCTCTCTAAGGTTGTTGGTGACCTATGAATAGAGAGATATAGGGCTATCTCCCTTGTTATACACCTACTCAACTTGAAATGAAAAGGGAAAAGGAAAGTTACAAACAAATAAACAAACAAAAAGGGGTGATGCACCAAATTGTAGGTCTCCTACTCTTGACCATGAGTTGGTTAACAAAGATGAGACAAGGTAGAATATGATCACATAGTTTCAAATAGATTCCTAGCATAAGTGTTTCAATATGGATTTGTAACTAGTGAATAAACTACGAGGGCTAATCAAGAGGCCTAGAATGAGGAACTAATGAAGGCATTAAACACTTAACCATTGCATAACCACTCGATATACACAATATGACCTACAAGAGACAACTTACTCACAAAGAAGTGAGAATGAGAAATAAAAATTCAAGATGATTAAGCATCAAAACTATCATTCATCAACAATCCAATCCATAAACACACTAGATGTGATTTGAAGAAGGTAGAAATAGTTTGTATTCACTTCAAAACACAAGTATCAAGTTTAGTAGGTATTCATCATACTAACTTAAAGGATCCATTACAGGCCTTTCAAGGCCAAATTTATATAAGGATGAAGATAAAGAGAGAAGGTGGATGTGATAGGAATTTATGACAAATGACATCCATCACAAATCAATACAATGCCAAGTGGAAGGTGAGAGAGCAATCTTATCACTTCTCTTCAATATGTGTTGCTTAGTGTGATGATTATCTTCAAAGTTGGCATAGGATTCCTTGGTTGTACTTGGTGACTCATCAAATCTCCCTTGAAAATTCCCTTTCTTAATTTAGGAGTTACAAGTTGTTGTCTTCACACATGGCCTTCTTGAACTTCTATGACAACTTCCTACGCCATTATTTAGCTATTCATTCTCCTTTCAACATCTACTTCATGCTAAGAAGGGTGATGATAAGTTTTAGTATTCTTGAGCTTATCATTTATGTCCATAAGGACTATTTAGGTGTCTTGAAATCCTATTGAAACACTACAATTCTCTTTTGTATTTGGTTGAGGAGTTATAAGCTTGTACTTGTGTTTAATTGCCTTTGCTCTTAATGACACCTTGTGAACATGTTTGAGCACCTCCAATTATGATGTTATAGTCTTGAAATAGACCTCCTTAATATTCTTAAAGGCATGTTTAATTATCACAATGGTCTCTTGGTGGAAGTTTGAAACTTGTAGAAACTCCTCTCTAGGTCTCTTAGAAGCAACATATGGTTCACTCGGCCCTGTTACTCCTTACTACCTAAAATTATTGGAATGTCTTGTTCATAACTTGAAGAGTCATACCATAATGTTGTTATAGTTATTCAAGGTGCTATGAATCTCATTACTACCATCGATGACCTTAAAAAAGGTTTATAGACTCAGTCTCTATGTAAGTGTGAAAATAGTCATCTTCCCTGATTCTTGGCTTGTAACCTATTGTAGCATCATGAAGACCTCTTATAAAAAACTTATAAGATATCATTGTACCTCTACCTAGGCTTTTAAAACCTATTCCAATGATCAATAAATTCAAACCCCTTAAAACACATAAAAATAGTCAAAGATATAGAATTTCTAAGTCATTTTCCTTGCATTTATCCTTAGCACATGCCAATTCATTATTCCAATAGGTACCTATGAAGTGTGAAGGTTATTTTTAGGGGTATTCAAGACAATTTAGATGCATTTATATAGTCTTGACCCTAATGGTCTTCAAATGATTTTTTATCCTAATGAAAGGAGTGCAAACACTCATTAAATCTCTATCGAGGTCCTATATATCCTCTATTATCCTTCAAAAGTCATATCTAGCAAAAAACACACTATCTTCCCATGTTTTTGTGTAGACCTGTAGGTTCTCTTTTTAGGTCTAAAACCTTACTAGAGTTTGATAAGGGATATTCTATATTGTTTTCTCCTTATCTTAATGCATCTAACTCTTCAACATCTTATTTTAAGTCTCTCACATCTATCATGGCTTTTTGAGTTCTATGTCCAACACCCAACAAAATATTTTTTATAATTCTTGCATTTAGGCATGTAGGTGCTTATCCATGATTAAACTCATCTTCAAACTTGTTGATGAATTAATTTACATCTCTCTTATTATGTCACAATAAAATATTTTGAGTATTGATCTTGAAATATCAATAACCTTACTCTTTAATGTTATCCCTTGACTTGTCATAAGAAAATTTGTGTCATGACCAGAAGAGACTCTCACTAATTTTGAATAGAATACTCAGTCCTAAGGTTGTAGTATTCCTCAAAAAATCTTTTCTCAAACTAATGAATTTTTCCTTATTACAAAGAGTCTAATCACTATTTCCATCCTTATCAATATCTTATAAAACTTTCTTGATCTCTCAGACCCCATATTTGACTCAAAAACTATAGAGGACCTAAAAACTTTCACAATATTTACCTATGTCTATCACAACCTGCTTGACTTTTCAAACCTAGTGTTTCAACATAAATTGGCATGTTTTATCCACATTCTCTATACATTAGCCTGTAGGTATGCATATTTAAAGTTTGAAAACCTAGTGCAATCCTACCTTTTGGATTGAACCCTTTATCTCTCATGATCTCAAAATATCTTGGGGATGATATGGATTCAATGTGGAGTCTATTTGAGTTAGTTTAAAACCTCTTCAGGTGAGAGACAACACAATATTTCTTAAAGATCCTTTCACTCCAAGCTCTCAGACTTGACACAGTCTATAAGCCTGCATACTTGGGTTGTTTTCTTCATGTTTAGTCAATTTTTTGACCTTATCAATGCCTTGAGAAGGTTTTAGGGGGTTAGGAGAGATATACTAAAATGTTTTTTAACATATATACAATAATATGCATGCCCAATGCAAACCTAAAAAACACAAGCACCTGCTTACATCTTTTGACATAGTCATCTTAAGATACATACATTAGCCATTTTCTGTGGTTGGCTTGATATGAATTTAAGGGGTTATGAAACTCAAGAAGAAGGATATGAGATATTTGAAAAGGATATAATTGGTATTTCAATCATTTTAAATGTTTCTTTCAGTCCAAAGTGTATACCAAAATGCCCCAAACCTCAGATCTTCTCACAACTTACAAACCTATACCTTCAAACTCCACTCATTCATGCATATTAATATTGATTATATATGGTGTAATAAGATTCCTTATACCCTAAAAGGAGTCTTACCACCTTCCATTTGCATCAACAAGCTTAAAAACACAACCAAATTCCTTAAAGTTGAGATGTTGGGGTTTTGAAGGGGTTTTAGGGAAGCTTAACTTCTTAAGGATGATTCATAAAGCTATTGCCCTGTATCTATGAACTCTTGCCATGAATTTGAAGGGTATAATGGACCTTAACACCCAATAAGATCATTTTTTCTAACACACACACTCTCTCTTCTATGAACCAATGCATAATTGTTTTGCCTTCTTTGTCTGTGAATGACCCAATGGAGAAATTGACTAGGTTTTTGTCATTCTTGGGCCTGAAAATTCTTCTTGAGCTTTATTTTAGAGTTGAGGAGGCTAGATGAGGTTGTGGAGAAGCTCCATTACCTTGAACCCTGGTCTACTTTATTGGTGGAGCTCTGACCCAACATTAAAAAACCTACATAGTCCCATCTTTTGCATGAAACTTGTCCATCTAAGAAATTTCTTGTTGTAACTACTTACCTAAGGCTCATAGAGTCTTACTTGGTCTATATGAGGGGTATGTAATGTACATAGGATCTTTTATTCCTACCAACCCTTATGTTACACTATATTTAAAGGTGGAACAATAAGACAAGGAGATTTCATGAGTGAGTTATACATTAAAGAAGGAAAATTTTGACATCTTGACAAGGTGTAAATTCAAGAAGGAGATAATATACTCTTCAACAAGTGTCACATGACACAAAATACTCTCTTTTACTTTTATGACTTTTAAACTAGCTTGAATCACATTAGACTTGATATAAGATGACTTGGATAAGCATAAGACAAATATAACAATTACCTTAATTTCTCCAAATTTACCTTAAACTCTCCAAAGGCTTGAAAATGCAATATTTGCACCTTACCAACTTTTCTTCTTGATCCACCTATTCACCATGGAGGACCTTGTTATACTGAGAGATCATTAAATCACTATTTTCACCATGCATCACTTATACCTTAAATTTTTGCAAACCAACCTTGATCTTTACAGACTACATTGCAAAAGACCTTAAAATACCTCATGTAGACCTTGAAATGATAAGAAAACTGATGCAATGGCAATGTTTTGGATTATAGGGGTTGACATTTGGCCTAGGAGGCCAAATTATCAATAGTACCCAATTCTCATAGTTGGTCAATGGCTTTGGTGGGGTCCTAAAGAATGTGAACACATTGTGGGAAGGTAGGCACATTTACTTTTCTTGTATACCCTTCATTGGATTATCTATTTATTTCACTAGTTATCCCAAGTTTTATAATGGTTAGTTATAGTTCTTAAACCTTTCAATATCGAAAACTCTTAGTCTTACCCATTTTATTAGAGTTTCTTATCTCTGTTAAGGATTTCACATCTCCCTCATGGTGCCTCACCTCCTTACTGTCACACATATTATTTCAAATATCCCCTTAATGGATATTATGTCTAGTTGACCACACATTTTTTTTAATTCCTTTTTTATATCATGCTTTAGATTTGACTCATTTATTCTACCTCCAACTAAAGGTTTGTGGGTTTAAGAGAATCAACCAAGCCTTCTCACAATTTCTCTCTTCTCTTGATATCACACACACATCTGCACCATTGTTTTAATATTAGTTTTGGCAATTTATGCTCTTGTTATTCCAACAATAAATTATAGAACAAGCATGTAATGGGGGTTGAGTCATCTCTTTTATTTCATTTTAATACATCTTATGTTTGTTTATATTCCCTTTCTAGTTACATTTGATGTATTATTACCTCTTTATTTTAGCACATCTAATGTTTTCTTAGATTCCCTATCTAGTTACATTTTATGTCTTATTACCTTGCTATTTTATCACATCTTATGTTTTCTTAGGTTCCCTATGTTGTTACATTTGATGTCTTATTACCTTATCATTTTATCACATCTTTTGTATTTCCATATTTTTATATCTACTTACGTTAGATGATTCATTTTTTACTTATTTCTCAGACATTTTATTTTATCAGATTCTTGTATCTACTTAAATTATACATCATATGTCACCATTGATATAATTTTACACTTTTATTTTAGGATGTATACATTCTCACATTATTAAAATTAAATAATGAAACATACTAGATAACATCATGTTATAAAACTACTTACATCAACTCAAAACATATCAAACTCAACAATTATAACACACACATGTAGAGAACTATATATATTAAAATTTCATATATATAAAATGCAGTATACATCATAGTACCAATATCCAATATCATCATATATACAAAATATCATGAACCTCTTCACCTCTACTAATGCAGGGGGATACACTCTGAGATGATGCAACATTTCTAAACTCTCTAAGGAATTGATCAAAGAATTTCTCTCTAGAACATTATCCATGTTCTATGACCAGTGCTTTCTTTAGCTCCATAATTTGTGCCATAGTCGTAACCTCTCTCCATCTTGGTGATCATGGTGGCCATATATATTGTATGGACATGTTGGTTGTCTATGACCTATAGCATCAGTGTGACATCTCCTACTATGGTTATTAACATAGATGAGGAAGGACATGGGTCATGTCCTCATATTTGTTGGTCCTACATATCCTCTCCAATGATCCTAAATGACACCACATGAATCCTAATCGATATGCCACTAGATCCTGCATCAACGCAATATCATTTTGTGGAAGCATGTCATCAAGAAACTCATGATACATGGCCTCAATTAGTGAGTTCTACCTATATTTCATCCTTGAAAAAACCAACACAAAAAATCATACATTAGACATCATATATCAAATCAATTTATATCTACATCACTACTCTACTTTTTAGCATGACTATATATACGTCTAGGAAATCTAGTGATTATAATTACATTCTTATTACCTAGATATGTTGGATTGTCACATAAAACCTCTCCATCTAATAGACCATTGAAGACCATATTTTCATCTTCCTCTATCTATTGTGTCATCATGCCCGAATCCCATCTCCCCTTCAATAAAAACAAAACTAAGCTATATGTCTCGATAAGAGAACTCGTTTCTTTGGATCCTTAGCCAAAATATCTAACATAATATAAAGGCCCATGGGTCCTTAGTATCCTCTACCTAGTCTCCACAATATCCACTCCCACCCCAACAATTCAGATCTCTCCTCTACATGTCCCACTTTGGCTAGAGAAGTTTCACGTGCCTTGGGATTAGCTTGTTTCAAACTCCCTACCAAAACTACCACCTAAATAAGAGCATGTACATCACCCTACTTCTTTGTCACTTATGCTACCATTACTCTTTGTCAATGTCTACTCCCCCAATACTCAAGAACATGTCGAGGTCTAAAACTTAGGATGCATAGTTGTGGCCCCTATCTTTGTGCCTCTCTCACATGTTTTTCCCTAGACTTGGCAAGTCTTTTAGGCCCACTAAGTATGGTATTCGAAATTATCTAGGAACATGATCATAAAATTTTGGCACTACCCAACAGGTAAAATACCCTTTGAGTTTGGTCAATCCTCAAGCTCACACTATCATTGGCTATGTCAACCATGCATTGTTGAACTTGTGTAAGGGGTCCATATATTATCCCACCTCCTCACTATCTCTAGTCTCATATATCCACCCTGATATCTAGCCAAAGGTATTTGATCCCATCATTTTTTAAGGCAAGTCTCTTGCCACCTTTAGTGGTGTCCATGTTGACCTATACATCAAAATATCTCATAGATTCTTGTTTTGAAAATTATAATTGACCCAATCATTGGGTTCTCCCATGTCATGATACAATAAAAATTATTCATCTTGCACCAATGTTTTCTTGTACACCCCCATCTAACTTGTGACACAAAATGCATGTCACCATATGACCAATAATTTCCTTTTGTATATTTTAAAGTAGCATTGTCAACACATTCCTTGTACAAAAAAAATTCGTAATTCAAGTAGTAGTGTTATTTCCATGTGTCCCATCAAGCCAATTCTGACCACTCTGAATTTATATTTGGGATGTCTCATATCATCAACATACCCTAAATGGGTATAGCCCAAATTAGTATGAACATCCTCCAGATTAATAGCTACCTCCATGATAACCCCATCCACCACCCAGTTGAATGTGTATGTGTGTGTCTTCAAAAAATCCATAAGCATTGAAAACAAGCCTTAATCTAGAGGCACACAACAAATCTCCATGATACCCTCAAAACCTAAGATTATCAGATGAACCTTGTCTACATCTGATAATTTGGCTAAAAGATATAGAAGCCGAGAAGATCTACATTCAACCATGTTATGAATCATCTCTCCTCCTATAAAATGCAAACCATAGTACCCAATCAGTATCATGTCACACAAAAATTAGAAAAAAATACAAGAAAAACTCAAAATATATGCATAATTATAAATTTATAACTACATTAGTTAGTTTGACAGTACATCATCGACCATGTACTAAATGTATACTTCATCATCCATATAAAGAAATGTCATATTCCACTTATAGATATTCAAATATATTGGTCATTTATGACATGCATCATTGGCCATATTATCTTTCTAACTTCAATGGCCATTTTTAGAAAAATGCCATTGCTCATCTTTCAAAATTGACTACATCAGACATCCTACTTGATGTCATCAACCATGTTGTGATTTCCTACCTATGATGATGTTATGCAATATGATGCCCCTATTTATTGATCTTCAAAATCACACATTTATCATGAAACTATTTTGACAAAAAATCATTACCCCACTCTTAATTATCTACATTTTGACAGCTTTTGGGGGAAATTCTATAAAGCAAATTTTCCTTGATGCCCATTTTTCTAATCGACCCAACCCATATTTACATGCAAAACCTATCTAAATGACTATCATGACTAGTCTTATTGGTATTCCTCTACATCCTCATGTCATCTTATTTGTCTATGTCGAAAATGGTTGTCCTAAAGCTCAAAAATATCAAAATCTCTAATTGTAATAGATCAAATTAAGCAAAAAAAGTAACTTTCAAAAAAATTCTCAGATTTAATTTATTCGCCATCTATTTGCAATCATATCTCCTATCAACAAACCAAAAAACCTATAGAAACTTAGATTCACACTTAATTTTATGGTACTAAAAAAATAATTTTCCAAAAAAAAATTAAAAAATCCACTTATTTTACAGTCCTATCAGACCCATCTCAACACCGCTTTGGCACCTCACAAATTATCCATTCTAAAACCACCTAAATAAGTGAAGGAATGTATGTTAATTTATTTACATTCATTAATATCATAAATTATAACATTTATTACAACATTTTATTATTATCTTTGTGGTACAATGCTATTTTCCCAAAGTACCATCCCATGTTACACTATTGTTACACATGATGAGATTTGGGTAGGGAGCATGCATACACCTTATTTTTTTTACTAACACTTTCTTTTGTAGTACTTGTCAGTGCATTAATCTCCTAAGTATACATCCCGAGGAGTACATTGGGATAGGAGTGTGGCAACTTTTGGCACTCTATGATATATATTATCATGTTTATTTATTCTTATTACCACCTTCATTCTACCATAACATCAACTTTGATCGTCCCCCAAGGTTCTCACGCTCTCTTTTGTCTCTCTTTTTCCCTTTTGTGAGTGTTTTCTCAACATCAATTTGATTATCTTTCAGTGCCTTTAACCTATATGACATCATTGGTTAGGTCATTAACATATTGGCTTTGTTGGATATTTTTGTATGCAATCGACTAGGCTGATGATATCAACTAGGTTCAAATTTATTATTTTGGAGTTTATATTTGTATTAATAGGGTTCCTATTTTTCATTACTCAAAATATAGACACCTAAGCCACTCTGCTCATGCATGCAACTCCATCTTATGAAAAAGACAATGAATTAGGTCTAAAGAGCTTACATTTGTGGGGAAAAGGTTAGCATAATGACTCAAATATATCATGGATAAAATTTGAGCCATCAAAGTACATGTTGGCCATTTTTGGCACACATACGAAGCTCTTGTATGGTTTGATGAAGTAGTGGATCAAAGGTTTGAAACATGTCCAAAAATGCAAATGGAGGAATCCAATTAGGTTATCATATGTTCCAAGTATTCAAGAGCATGGACTAGATTACATAAGCCTTAAAAAATCATTAGCACCTTGAGAGAATGATCAAAAGATGAGTTGTGCAAGTTTTTGAGCTAGACCGTCACCAAGATGTCACACGAGAGCAAATGGACCAATCCACTTGTGCAATTTTTATATTCACTCAAGAATCCCTATGAGCTAAAGGATTATAGAACCAAGAATTTCTACATGTCAGGATCATCCTCTAAAATTTTCATGCTTGCACGAGCTTTCTAGCTTGAGTTATAAGCTTCTAAAGTTGGACCTACAACATAAGACATTTGCACTAACGTCAAGTTTAAGATCGATCAAAATAAATACTTTTGAGCTTAAATTTGATGGTCATGAAAATGTCAATGATGGTCATGTGAAAATCATTTGATAGGAGTGTGGACATCAAATTTAAGCTCGTGAAGTAGCCATTGGTTTTCAAATAGTGGATCTCAACAAATCTAACAATCCTCGCTTGATCATACATCTTGATACAATGGTGAAAGATGAGTTAAACAGTCAAGGAGCTCAAGAGATTGACATGTGGCATAAATGTGTGAATCTATAAACTGATAGTGAATCTTGAAGATCAATGCATTTTTGACACATGGCGTAAGCTTGGACAAAGTTGACAAGTCAAGGGCAAGATCGATGGTTGGCACTTGATCATACGGATCAAGATCGATGGTGTGAGCAAAGGTCAATATGTCAACAATATAAGTTAGATATCGACACCCAATTACAACAAAGATGAGCTCAAGGCTTTTGATAGAAGTTGAGAAGCCATCTTTTATGGAAGCAAATAGGTTTTGTAAGATCACCCGATCACCATTGATGCCCAATCTAATGCCATTAAAGGGACACACGGATGCAGTAAGATATAAAGAACATAAAAGATGCCCTTAGATCCCACTATTAACTTCTAGTTTGATGAGTTGTAGCGTGCAAGGTTCATTCTTGTGACTTTGTTCACCATATTTTAAAGAAGGATCCATGTATACATGAGCTCTTGGTTCTTGCAAAGACTGAATGGGTCTTTTTAGACCTAATAGGAGTCTCGAAGGGGCTATATAGTCTATAGATCTGTATTAATATAAATACTATAGGAAAACCAATAATCTTAGATTAATTTTACATCTATAGTGGACCTATGATCATGGAGCAGATATGTGTTTAATGTAAAAGGGCTCATTTATCAATGTGGATCCATCCTTGACAAAGTAGGTACTTCGACACTCAAGGCATGGCATGATTGTCAATTTCAAGATTCAAGGATTTGATCTTCATAAGCAAGTTAAGTGGTCTTAGGGTCCTAAGGTGGTGAGCTGGTAGTAGTAAAGGAAATTAAGAGCATTGATTTCAATCAAACAAACTTTGTCATCATGTAGAACAAAACCGTGTCTTCTAATAGGGCCTCTTTGCCAATGAGAGGGGCTTGAGGACTAATAGGACAAAGGGAGGTCCATGTGTTGATCAAGGCATGTATACATAAAGAAAATTAAGGCACTACCACCTCATTTCTTGATCTTGATGACTTTTCTCCACTCTCCAATGCATTGTTCCCATCTCTCTCTCCCCCTTCTTCTATATATCCTGGTCTCATTCCCATAGAAAGGGTTCTCAAATTTAGACTTTTTACCTTTTTGGGAGACAAGGATAGTCTTTGAGATATTCTAAAGTATGCTCCTCTTGATTAGGCTCGACCTTGTCAAGTATTTGTAAGAACTACCTCTTGATGCAATATAAGATTTTATTTACCTATCTCTTACCTTGGATCTATGTTTGGTGAGTTGTGCACTATGGCATTGTGTGAAGGAGAATCTTCCTCATCCATGGTCCTTCTTTCTAACCGTGTTTAGGGCTTTTTCAATGCTATTTGTAAGTATGGATTAGTTTTCTTTCTGCCATTAATGTGAGATTTTAGTGAGTCTCAGAATTCCTCTTTGTTTTCATTTATTGCTTCCTAAACCTCTTCTATGAAACACTTATGCAATCAATTTGATCTTGAGATTGTGTGAGCTAGTATTGTCCTCTACAGATCTAGTGTGGATTCAAGCTTATGGGAATTTCTCATTTTTATTTGGTGCATCACCCCTGGTTAACTTTATTAGGAACCCTTATCCTCTTTCTAACCCTTTTCCCTTTGAATCATTAATTTAGCATTAGTTTAGGTGAGTATCAAAGAGGAAACCGATCTTCTCCAGAGGTTCAACCTCACTATAAGATACCCACAACCTAAGGTTGTTCCCATTGTGTAGCTTAGTTGGAGAGAGCCTAAAGAACCCTCTCCAAGGGTGCAAATTGAGCCTATAATAGTTTTTAGCATGCTCGGTGGGACCAGGTCTAAAAGAGTGGAAAGATCTTGGTGTGTTTTTCTTCTAATCAGCTTTTGAAAGCAAACACATTAGCACCAATGGCAACTCCAAATAAATTTTTTTGGTTATGACCAGACTAGGTATGTCTTAATAAAGTTTCTAATCAGTTCTTACATCTCATTTGACATATGAATTTGATGTGGACAACTATGGTGAATATTCCTATTATCCACCTCCTTATCAATACTCCCAGTATGGTCCTCATGATCCATATGAGTCTAACCAACCTTATCAAGAACCCTATCAAAGCTATCAAGAGCCTTTTCAAGTTTCTCATGATCCTTATTATCAAGAATATTGCCCTGATCCTTGTTATGGAGCTCAATTCCATCATAATAATACTCCTCATCGACCCTATCATGAGCCATCCATACCAACACTTAGGCAACCTTTAATAAGCCTTGACAAACATGCACTAGAATTATGCTCACAAAAGTATTATGGCCAAAATTTCCCTACTCATCATATCCACTATGTCAAAGAGTCATTTTAGCAAATCAAAGAAGAATGGGCACTTGTTGAGAAAGCAAATTAGAACAATCTCACAAGTGAGATGATGGATGTAGGTGGTTACATTCTGAGCATTGAGGATAAGCTAAACGGCCTTGAGGAACAATAAGTCCAACCTCACCAATCTTATGTGCCTTCATATACACCACCTCATCCTTATTATGTGCCACCCATTTCTCCCCAAGAGACCATTCCAAGTACCCATTTGAGTATGTCAAGTTCCTCATGTGTTCCTCAAACCTTTCCTTCTTGGAGATATATCCAAGAGAGTTGTCAAAGAAAGAAGGGGATTGTTGTGGAATATCCTACTATTGAGATCCAAGACCCTATTCTTCCTCAAGAACCCCTTATGAGGTCCTTAAAGGTTATAATATGGAACCAAGTGGTGAAGTCATGGGGTGGTCAAAGTGAGACTGATCTAGATTTGAGGGCCCAAGTTAGAGGAGAATCTGAACCTCTGCAAACCTCTCTCATCTCTCCTCAAGACCTCTCTTGTGTTCCCTATCTTAATGAAGCTACTAACCATCTTAAGGAGGCATTTTTCCAAGAGAATATAGATAGATAGATTAGAGAGTTAGAGTTGAAGACAAGGAAAGAGGAAGAGAACTAGAATCAAAAGATTAAGAAAGACCTCTAGCTTTCCCAGCTTGGAGGTCTATCTAAGGATGTTCTCAAAACAAGGAGGAGACTTCAATGGTGAAGGTTGAAGAACAATTTGCAACCATTGAAGAGTCTCAAGGAGAGCATTGTAAATTGAAGATCTAGTATAAGAAGGTAATCCTTCTATTTCCCAACTTAACCTACTTTCCTTACAAAATTTCTTTCAAGAGTCAGCCATTCCCAAGGTTCCAAGTTGCAAGAAGGTTCTCTTCATTCACAGACCCATCCATAAACCATCTATCACATTCCATCTCCATCTCTAGCTTATCATCCCTCTATCACATCTTACTCTTCACCTCAAACCCATGAGCCTATCCATCAACCTCCCACCCCACCCTTTATTGAGAAGGAACTCATTTTGATGGAATCAAGTGAAGAGGAGCATATCCAAGCTATGATTGATCAAGAAGATACCATGATGACTATGAGGAAAAGATCACCATAGGGACTGTCCTTGGTGAACATAAGGCCAACTTCACCCTTTTTAATAAGGAGGGATATATTGAAGACTCTTTTGCAGCTGTTCATGAAGAATATGACCAAGACTTGAAGAAAAAGGCATTTGAAGAAGACTCTGTATCTGATCATGAAGGAGTAGATGAACATCTCAGTATGAAATGGAGTATACCATCAAGAATAAAGATCAGGGTGCTCTTCAAGAAGTTGCAGCCCTAAAAGAGTCTCATGAGACCAAGGCAAAAGGCATAGTTCTTAGAGATGACTCAATACTTCTATCTAGTTTTGAATCACCCTTAGCTGCATTACAACATGAAGAACACCAACTTGATGACCTCATACATCAAGAAGAGAAGACGGAAGAGGTAGTGGTTCTAGATGGCATGGAGGAGGAAAATGATGAATGGCAGTTGTAGATGAGGCTCTTTCAAGAGATTAAATATCTTTGTCAAGTTGAGGATCAAGTGCTTGAGAAAGTGGACAAAGAGTTTTCCATGGAGGATAATGACCAAGATTGGGCAGAATATGTAAAGCTCCTTGATGAGCGAAGAACTTGCAGCTGAAGAAAAACCCAATCTTATTGAGAACACCATGGAAATCAAAGAGGTATACCTTGTTAAATCACCATTGGAAGTCATAGTTGAGGATATATCTTAAGAAGTTGAGATTATCTGGATGCACATAACTTACCTATTTGGAGCTGCTTGGCTCTCATTGATCATCATGCTAATAAATCTAGAAGATGCAACAAATAAGAATGAGGAATCAAGACCAAGGGTCAAAGAGCTACATGCCTCATTCATTTCCTCTTTCCATGATGCAAGGAAGTTATCAAACTTTCCTTTTAATCCAAGAAGAAAGGTATATATAGTTTTAAGCTATATATATTAGGATATTTTTGTTTATATTCCTCTAAGTGTTATTTACAACACATTTGTTTGTTGTCCCTATTTTGTTTCAGGTTAGTTTTTACTTCAATAAGTGCCTCCGGCATTCTATTCTATTTTTGTTCATTTTGTTCTTTGTGTTTATTTTAAGAAGAGGTTAGAGAAAGATTGACATCTAGTGTTAGATCTAGGTCAAATGTGTTAGACACAAATAGAGACTCCATGCCCAATGGACTGGACTAGGCATATGGTCTAGGTTATCTTGCATAGACAGGCATGCAACCCCTATGAATCACCAAAGATGTTGGCCATTTTTGGCCCACATACGAAGCTCTTGCATGGTTTGATGAAGTAGTGGATAAAAGGTTTGAAATAGGTCTAGAAATGCAAATGGAGGAATATGAGTAGGTTCTCATATGTTACAAGCATTCAAGAGCATGGACCAGATTACACAAGCCTTATAAAATCATTAGCACCTTGAGAGAATGATCAAAAGATGAGATGTGCAAGTTTTTGAGCCAGAATGTCATGCAGGAGAAAATGGACCAGTCCACTTGTGCAATTTTTATCTTCACTCAGGAAGCCCCCATGTGCCAAAGGATTATAGTGCTAAGAATTTCTACATGCCAGGATCATCCTCTAAAATTTTCATGCCCATGCGAGCTTTCTATCTCGATTTATAAGCTTATAAAGTTAGACCTGCAACATAATATCTTTGCTCTAACATCAAGTTTAAGCTCGATCAAAAAAATCCTTTTGAACTTAAATTTTATGGTCACACAAACATCAATGATGGTTTCATGAACGTCATTTGATAAGAGTGCAAACGTCAAATTTAATCTTGTGAAATAGCCACTAGTTTAAAAATAGTGGGTCCCAACAGATCTAACGATCCTTGGTCGATCATACATCTTGATCCAATGGTGTGAGATGAGTCAAATAGTCAAGGAGATTGAGAGATTGACACGTGGTGTAAGTGCATAAAGCTATAGACTAATAACTAATCTTGAGGATTAATTCATGTTTGACATATGACTTAAGCTTGGATAAAGTTGACAAGTCAAGGGCAAGATTGATGACTGGAACTTAATCATACAAATCAAGATCGATGGTGTGAGAAAAGGTTAATATGTAAACAAGCTGAGTCAGATATCGATAGCTAATTACAATAAAGATGAGCCCAAGACTTTTGACAGAATTTGAGAAGCCATTTTTGATGGAAGTAAATAGGTTTTGTAAGATCGCCCAATCGCCATTGAAGCTCAATCTAACACCATTAATGGGACACACTAATGCAGTAAGCTATAAAAAACACAAAAGATGCCATTAGAGCCCAATATTGACTTCTGATTCAATGATTTGTAGTGTGCAAGTTTCATTCTTGTGACTGTGTTCACCATATTTTATAGAAGGATCCGTGTATACATGAGCTCTTGGTTCCTGCAAAGACTAAAAGGGTCTTTTTAGACCTGATGGGAGTCTAGAAGGGTTTATATAGTCTATAGATAAGTATTAATATATAGACTATAGGAAAACCAATAATCTTAGATTGGTTTTCCATGTATAGTGGACCTATGATCATGGAGTAGATATGTGTTTAATGTAAAAAGGCTCATCTATCGACATGGCTCCATCCTCGACAAAGCAGGTACTTCACTGCTCAAGGCATGGCATGATTGTCAATTTCAAGATTCAAGGATTTGATTCTCATGAATAGGTCAAGTGGTCTTAGGTTCCCAAGGTGGTGAGCTGGTAGTAGCAAAGGCAATTAAGAGCATTGATTCTACTCAAACAGACTTTGTCATCATGTAGAATAAACCCTTATATTCTAGTGGCATCTCTCAGCCAATGAGAGGGGCTTGAGGACTATTGGGACAAAGGGAGATCCATTTTTTGATCAAAGCATGCATACAAAAAATAATTAAGGAACTACCACCTCATTTCTTGATCTTGATGACTTTTCTCCACTCTCCAATGCATTGTTCCCATCTCTCTCTCCCCTTTCTTCTATATATCCTGGTCTCATTCCCATAGAAAGGGTTCTCAGATTTTAGGCTTTCTATCTTTGTGGGAGATGGATACTCTTTGAGATATTGTAAAGTATGCTCCTCTTGATTAGGCTCGACCCTGTCAAGCATTTGTAAGAACTACCTCTTGATGCAATATAAGATTTTCTTTACTTATCTCTTGCCTTGGATCTTTGTTTAGTGAGTTGTGCACGATGGCATTGTGTGAAGGAGAATTTTCCTCATCCATAGTCCTTTCTGACCTTGTTTAGGGAGTTTTCAATGTTGTTTACAGGTCTAGATTAGTGTTCTTTCTACCATTAATGTGAGCTTTCAGTGAGTCTTAGAACTCCTCTTTGTTTTCATTTATTGCTTCATAAACCTCTTCTATGAAACACTTATGGAATCAACTTGATCTTGAGATTGTGTGAGCTAGTATTATCCTCTATAGATCTAGTGTGGTTTCAAGCTTATGGGATTTTCCCATTTTTATTCGGTGCATCACTCTAGGTTAACTTTCTTAGGAACCCTTATTCACTTTCTAACCCTTTTCTTTGTGAATCATTAGTTTAGGTGAGCATCAAAGAAGAAGTCGACCTTCTCTGGAGGTTCAACCTCACTATAGGATACCCACAGCCTGAGGTTGTTCCCATTGTGTAGCTTAGTTGCAGAGAGCTTAAAGAACCCTCTCCAAGGGTGTAAATTGAGCCTACAATAGTACACTTAGGCTTTGTAGTCCTCAACTTGGGTCTACTTAGGTCTTCTTATTTCCACCTTGACTTCACCTACAACCATATTTCACAAATTTATACAAGCTAAAGGGAATATTAATATGCCAATAATTCAACCCAAAATAAGTATCCCTAACTCTATAGACTTTCTTTTGTAGTTTTATTGTTATATTAGATCAATTCATTTTATGTATATCAATGCTTTTTTATATTAGCAAAACAAATTAAGTGAATTATTATCTTTAAATTCTCTTTATTTAAACATCAAATTATCATTTAATGACACTTATATAACCCTTATATTAGACATCTCGTGGTTACTGCCTAATGGAATTTTATTTTCTTCATTTACCCTTATAGAACTTGCTTCATTATTTAATGACACATTTGATATAGTTGGGTTATATGCTTGCTATTATTTTTGTAGATTCCCATTTTAGATCACTTACAACCTCCTTGCTCACAACCCTTTTCTGTAGCCTCAAACCACATTATGGATCGATGTCTTGTATGTACGTTGGATCTAGTATGGTCTTATACATTTTTTATTTTAGAGGTTCCTTATATTGTTGAACATTATAGGCATATATATATATATGGCCTAATTGATTAGCTTGTATTTTGGGGGTATTATGGAGATGTGTCAGGTTCTATTAGACACAAATATTTAGCCATGTTTATGGACTTATAGGATATTTTCACTGACACATCAGGTGGGTGGTGGATGGGGGCACAATAGACAAGAAATATAACTTAGAAGGTGTCCATGCTATTTTGGAGTTAATGATTGAAAATATGCCCAAGATATATATATATATATATATATATATATATATATATATATATATATATATATATATATATATATATATGAGTGTGGATGAAAGTCATTTTCTATCATGGCCCATCGAGCTAGATCCTACCTCTTTGAATATATATATATATATATATATATATATATATATATATATATTCAAAGAGGTGGGATCTAGCTCGATGGGCCATGATAGAAAATGACTTTCATCCACACTCATACATTATACATCTTGAAAGATGTGTATGTCGCACCAATTTTGGATATCATTAAGGAGATTATTAAGTTGATAGTGACATGAGAATTATGTGACATGTTGGAACAAGGTTCACCACTTTTTTTTGTAGTGATGTGCCATACAACATTATAGTAGGGCACAATGTTTAGCGTGAGCATATGTATATGGGTGCACTTGGCACATGATATCTACAATATATTTTTCTTGGGAGCACCTAGAAATAAGGTCAATGATATTTTTTTCATCTTGCATGTATGATAAGTTCTTGATGTACAAACCTATAGGGATACCTCAATAGGTCAGGTATTAGGCTTGGGGGCCTTTGATGGGATCCTAGAATGGGTATGTGATATTAGGCAAATATACAATGATGAAATAGTGTGGACCCCATACACAAGGATAATAGATGCATGCCCATCTTCACCATCTATAATGCGAGATCTGAATCAAAAACAACTAACATTTTACTTCTCCTGGTGGGTGGATTCACACTCTTGTGACTAAAGTCTAGCTCAATATGATTTATAATATCTAGTGGCATGACTTCATAGGTTGAAATCTTTTGTTTTACTACTATAAAGGGGAAGATGTGAGTCAGGGCTTATGGAAAGAAGGTATATGAGGATGATGAGGTCCTCATATGAAAATAGGATTGGTAGGTCACTCATGACCAACCATATGATTATCCAAGTAATAATGTATTATCACTATAATTCTTATACTTTGATATTTTTGTGCTAGAAATTAGAATAATGATATAGATGTGTTGATTTGTACGAGGTATATAATTTTACTATGTTAATTTGTTTGTTTTTAATATATGATAGCGAAATGCCACTCACCATTCGAGGCCAAATTTCATAAGATATGGAATAAGGTAGTGTCTCGCCATGATACTATAGTGCTGTTAGATCTAGTGGTGACATTAATAGGGAGGCATGTGGGAGTTTGTAGGCTTGTAGGAGAGGTGACACATGCATTAATATGGTAGAGGGGAAATCCAAGACCATATTCTATAGTAATTATCATGGTTGATGTAGATGCATTGATGCGACATGTGATGGATACCTATAAGGCCTTGATGAGGAGTAGGAGGTGCATATAACAACTGTTATTGTCGGTATAGATATAACATGAGGTTAGAAAGTCTATTTTGTATCCAAAGATATAACTGGCCACCACACAAGGGAGGCACATGGATTACATTCTAAAGATAAATACCTTAATATATTAGGGAAACAAGAGTTGGGTCATTGCAAATTGCAGCCCCACACCCTGAAAAGGTGCATGTGGCATATGATATTTATGATGTTTGTATTGAGATGTATAAAACATTAGATATGTATATGAGATTTATCATTTGACTCTATTGTGTTATTAACATGGGTATGTTTGGTTGTTATATTTTAATGTTGTGGCATTATAACACAATAGTATGGTGTTGTTATGTGATATATATTTCATTGATAAATATGAGAATTGATATCGGCATTAAAAGAAAGAACTGATGTGAAAGTGTAAAAATGAGAAGTGGTCAAATGTGACATCAAATGTAATAAAATAGAAAATATAATAAAACAAAACATGTAATAGAAGATGGGAAAACGAGATATTTAATGTAACCAAATATAAAATATAATATTGAATGTAACTAGATATAAAATATAATAAAATAAGAATAAGTTAAAACCAATTTAATTTTCATGTTAGACTATGTTATAGGATAACAAATCCCTCTAATGCCATTACTAATATGAAAAAAATGATGCAAATATGTGAGAGATAGCATAATAGGTTGGTGTTTGTGAAGAAGGCTCAATTGAATGCCCAAAGGCTTATAATATTAAAATCTCAAACATTTGCCTACATTCTAGGAAAAAAGACTCAAATTTGAAGCATGATATATAAAATGAATGCAAAAAGAGGGATGTGGTCAATTAGAAACAATATCCATCAAGGGAAAATTGGTAATAATGTGGAGGGAAAGAGTGAGCACCATAAAGGTAATGTGAAATATTTAGTGGAGATAAACAACCTTAATCATGTTAGCAAGACTAGGAGTTTAACATTGGAAGTTTTAAGAACCCTATTTTGTAAGGCTACAACTTGGGTAGACTAGTGAAGTATAATCTATATCCCATGAAGGCTCAATTGAATGCCCAAAGGCTTATAATATTAAAATCTCAAACATTTACCTAGATTCTAGGGAAAAAGACTCAAATTTGAAGCATGATATATAAAATGAATGCAAAAAAGAGGGATGTGGTCAATTAGAAACAATATCCATCAATTAGATTTCTAGTGAAGATCCCAAAGTTCCACAATCAGAGGTGGATGAAGAGTTTGTTGATGAGAATGAAAATTCTGAGCAAGAAGGATATGGGCTACAATTAGAAACCACAATTCCTGAACAAAGAATAGATGATTTGATAGATTTATCAAAACAAATCGTGGGCTGTCGAAAGATGTAAGACCGATGGGGAGATGTAGAAGACAAAACTGAGCTGGAGGAAGGAAAATTCTTGGATGGAATTGAAAATAAATTAGAGGAAGGAGGTCCTCTTGTTTCTCAGTCCAGGGAGACTCAGGCTGAGAATGCTTCCCCTCTGAAGGAGCTAAACGTAAATGATAATGGAGAAAAAATAAAGCACCTTCTAAACCAAAGAAAAGTGCTGATAAAAAAGACCACTACAAAGGGCGTTGAAACAAGAAGCAGCAAAAAAGACCAGAAATTGAAGGCGAAACATACGGCTTCTACTACGGATAAATCTGGAAAAGGAGACGGACAGTTTTTAAAAGTGAAACCGGATGTTGGCTTTCTAGACAGACTGGGAAGAAGATTTGCAAAGAAAAATAGAGAGCTAGAAAGCAAGCAGAATATTGCTGATGGTAGGCAGGCAACTATTCTGGACTTTACCCCTCAAAAATAGTTATAAAATATTTATTTGGAATTTTAGGGGGCGGAATATAAAAAAGATAATGGTGTTGCCCATGTTTTTCCTGTTTTTGCTGCTAGTTTTTAGTAGGCTTAAGGATTGCTTATCCTGGTGCTTGTAACTGCTCTATCTTTTTTAATTCTGTCAAAGGGTTTTGGGGCCCCTTCAAAACCTGTTTTTACCTCAATCTAAAACAATATCCATCAAGGGAAAATTGGTAATAATGTGGAGCGAAAGAGTGAGGCACCATAAAGGCAATGTGAAGTATTTAGTGGAGATAAGCAACCTTAATCATGTTAGCAAGACTAGGAGTTCAACATTGAAAGTTTTAAGAACCCTATTTTGTAAGGCTACAACTTGGGTAGACTAGTGAAGTATAATCTATATCCCATGAAGGCTATGCATGAAAATGCAAAGGTGCATCACTAATTTTCTCATTCCTCAGTCAACTACAAGGAATGGATATTTTTTATTCTTATTGATTTTTAAGTGTATTCCTTTTAAATTTATATTTTGATATATTAGTTTTTTATATTTTTATTTTCCTCCTTCATACATATTCAAAGGACAACCAATGGGTATGTAATAAATTAACACTTATAGATTTTACATCCAACCATTATAGATGAGAACCTAAAACCTAGCCACTAACCTTGCACATTTATATTCTTGTGTCATTATGCCAAATTAGGTCTAAAATAAAAGATGAATAAAATCAGACAGTTATGCTCATTATCAAATCAAGCGAATCAAGATTCCTAGTCATCTACCTCTACCAAAGAAACCCCATAAATTTAAAAACATGAAAATAATTGGAGGACATGATCATGGGAGCAAGGTCACAATTGACCCACAATTTTGACCTAGGTGATAATCAATCACTCCATGATTCTTACCCTTTATGAAATTTCATTATTCACAAAATGGTTTTTGGGCTTTGTTACTCTTGTTGTTTGGACAAGTTTTAGCCTCTGATAGTGCATAGGTAAATAAGAAATCAAATATTTCTCTATGAGCCTCCTTGGTCAAGTTTTGAGTATCTAAATATCTATTTTAGAATAGTTCAAATCTGTACTTATATATATAGTTTTACTTGATTGTGTATAGTGTAATCTCCATTATGCACTAAATTAGTAAACAACACCTTATTTTTGCTTACTAGCATTTTCTTTTACGTGACTCATTGGCACATTAATCACCTGTAGTATACATCCTAAGGAGTACATAATGACCGGGGTACGTCAAGGCATGACATTTTGTGAAATATTGTGTCATGCTTTTGATTGTTTTTCTTAGCACACACAAATCCACCTTAGTGAGAAGAAGAGGAATTAGGGATAGCAAGCACAAGGACATGAATATATCAAAAAGAGAAGTTGAATAAGAAAGGTGCACTTAGTATTTGGGGCCCCCAACTAAGAATACCTAGGTCTTCTTGTTTTCATTTTGACTTCACTGGTAACTGTCTCTCATAGATTGCCACTTGAGCCAAGGGGAAGATTAATGTATGACAAGTCAACCCAAGGTAAGTGCTTTATCCCTATACTCTTTATTTTATTACTTTGGTGGTTACATTATATTGGTATTTTTTTTCCATGCCTAGATCAACTTATGCTTGATATATTTTTATCTTTGCATGCTTTGTGTATTTATTTACACCTCATGGTTAACATCTAATGACACTCTTACAACCCTTAATTTATATATCTTATAGTTACCATTTAATGGCATTGTATTCCCTTTGATTAGACCTCTTAGTTATTATCTAATGAAGCCTAGGATCTATTTAGGCCCATGCTTTCTATTGTATGTATAAAGTCCACTATTAGATCCCTTACAACCTCTTTTAATAACAACCCTTGTCTATAGTCCCATATCGCTTTGTGGATCGATGTATTATAGATGTGTTGGATCTAGTATGGTCTTTTACCTATTGATATATTATAGGATCCTTAATTTTTTTACTATTGTTAGCTTACATACATTGCAATGAACACAACATAAATCTTATCCCACCATTATGTTAGATCATCTTCATGTTTCCCTTCTTCTAACTTCTTAACACTATCAATAAATCAATCTTCTTAGCTTCCGAATTTTTCATTGAGTTTTAGTAATGTCACACCTTAGAGTTTTTAAGCGAGTCTCAACCCATGTAAATTTTATATGGGTAACTTTTTTGTCCCTTACATGAACACTATCGAGAGCAATACCTCATGGCACATTTTTCTTGATTTCAGTGTAACATGGACAAAGATCCCTAAGGTGATTTTATAGTCTTTAATGAAGATATCCAAGGTGATCTTCACATCATGGTCAAGATCCCTAATATGATCTTACCATATTTGACAAATATCCACAAGATGACCTTCCCACATTTGACAAAGAAAGGTCTCATGTTCCATTTCAATATGAACCTAACAATTGTCACTTTGATACTAGTAATGATAAAATTGAATTCACACTTTATCACCCTCTTACTATTACTCTCTTAGAAAAGCCCACATGGTTCATCCATCAAATTTTATATTATGCCAAATGCTTCCCACAAAGAACAATCTTTAAAATCCTATAAAATATTGATGTCATTCGCCTAGTCAATGGTGTTAAAAAAAATCATAAGCTTTAAAGCCATGACAATGCCATTCGAAAAAAAACATAGAGCATGCAACGCCATGGGCTAAGTTGATGACATTTCAAAAACATCACAAGCAACCAACTTCATCAACATAGCCAATGTCATTCAGGATATTGCAAATAATCTGATGCCATTAGCCTATATCAACTTAGCTGATGTCATTCAAAATATCACAAAATAATTTGACATTATTGCCCTAACTGATGACATACCAAAATAATTTGCACTCCTTTTCACCAATCATAACATCAATGTGAATACCACAGTCACAAACATCAACAAGATTAGTCAATACAAACATAATAAAAACAACAATATATAAAACTGACAACACCCAATTTGATTCAAGTGAAAAGATAATTTTTTTGCTACCTACCTGTTCACATAAACTCACTATTTGGTTATTGACATACTCTCCTTCATTATCTATTTTGAAATGCTAAATTTTTATCTTTGACATTTTTTCAACAAGCACTTTGAAAATTTTGAAATGCTCAAAGACGTCACTTTTTATTTTTCTAGTAAACCCAAGTACTAGGAGAGAAATCATCAATGAATGCAAGCACATATTTATGTTTCTGAAAATAAACATGTTGCAATTACATGAGATCCATATGAATTGACCGTAATCTATCACTTCCCTCCAAGCATTTCTTTTAGGTAAAGGATCCATGTATTTTTTCTAGGTGAATAACCGAAAAAAAACTCCATCTTTGAAGGAAACTTTGGGCAAACTAAGAACCATGTTACAATTATTGAGGTCCTACAATGAGCAATAGTTTGAGTGACCAAAAATTTCATGCAAAGTTCCCTCAAGTCATTTTCTTGTGTAATAATGACTTCTGAAGGTTGAATGTACACAAAATTTTCAAACTTGTACAATCTAACTTGATGATCAACCTTGCCAATGGCTACAATAATAGACTAATCTTTTACATTTCTTATATCAACCTTGGTAGATGTAAACTCAACGATTTTTCCTTCACTTGAATGTGTCATCTAATAAATAGATAATAAGTTCGCAAACAAGTCTAGAATGTGGAGAACTTTACTGAACACTTTAGTCTCCATCTCAATGGACCCTTTGCCCTCAACAACTAGAGGACTAAAGTTTCTCATAAAAATTCAATAGTGAGGATTGCGTCAAAAGTGTGTAACAAAGAACCATTATTTTACATATGGTGAAAAGATCCTAGAATTAAAATCCATTAAGACACTGGTGATATGTCTATTGTTTTAAAAAGTGTTGCCGGTGTCTTGAAAACAAGGGGATTCATCTTCTTCATTTATGTTTCAGGACTTGCCAAAAACCACATAGTTTTTGAGATATCTAAAAAAAATTAGTTTTGTGTCAAAAACATCCTTTACATTTCCCTTTTCTCTATGTTGTTCCAAACAAGAATACTAAAACCGTGCAGGCTTGCCAAATGTACCCAAGATTGCTCAAATATTACTAGGTAGGGTGTGTGTGTGATCTATAGGTTCTTTGATATACTTGTCTCAATTATAAATAGTGAATCAACCCAATATTTTAGGGTACTGACTATAGAGAGTTTCATTGTACCTGTAGCCACACTATCGTGTCTCTGAGGTACATAAATAATAACTTCCTAGGGCTAATCACTTATTGGTGCACTACAGAATCAAATGGTTGATGGAGTCTTATTTGCAAAAAAAACTCATAAAACCTATGAATTTCCAATATACCATGAGGTACGTATAAACTAAAAATTGTGAATGTTATTGTTTGGGGCTTGGATATTAATGGAACACACCTCACTTCACACACCAACAACTCATTCTTAGCCAAAAATGACACCTTCTATGATATTTTGAAATCCCCAACACAACGCTTCTAATGTAGGGAAATTCTACAAAAAAATAACTTCAACCCTTAGCACGCCACTTTTTTCACCACTTTTTGCTCACCAAGATCCTCAAAGGGTGACGTAAGATCATATAATTGCTTATTATCAATAGGCCACTAAAACCTAGATTGAAACTAAGCATGAAGTAAAAGATCAAAAAAGAAAAGTGTATATCTGATTTTCTACTTGAATGTTGTGAACACAAAAATAGTATATTTGTATAGACTCCATAAAACCACAATGCTAGAGGTGAATATTTTATATCTTTAATACCATATTAGAATTTTGGACAAGTTAAAGAATCATTGAAACTACCTTAAGACAAACACCCACATGTATATAATAAATAAATTTATAAAAGCTTAAAAAATGACAACACAAATTTATCCATGTAGCATTACTAACTCTTTTTATCAATAGTTTTGGCATAAATTTGCCAACATAATAACAATAACTCTCATCCACATGCCTTCACCCAGTAGCGCTTTATTCTCTTATATAGATAAGAAAGGATGTTAGGTTAAGGTTGGGGTTTGGAGAGTAGATTATTTGTAGAACAAGTCTTCTCAACGATAAGACGTTCCTATTATTAGTTGTAATCAATTAACTACTTAATTAATAATACTCTCTAATAACAAGCAATGGATAAGTGTGCACCAATAAGTGCTTATCCATTTATATTACAAATGAATAATACAAGTGTATCTTAAACCATACAAAAGTGTGTATTATTAAATACACTAACATATCCTATAACTCTTTACCAAAGAAAGGAGATGATTTTCTAGGCCAAGTCCAATTTATTTTGATTTGTTTTCAAACACCATTCACTTCTTGTGCATGAACCACCATTATTTTTTAATTCTTAGGACCACAAAAGTGCCAAAAAAATAAATCCTTAATCAAAATTATTAAACCATGCTCTTCTTCTCTTGACACAGCACCATTTCCTTATGCAATTTTTATCTTTAAGCTAAAAAATATTGTTGTAATGCCTCCTTTACACTGTTGAAACCCTTCAAATTGTTGAAATGCATCCTTCAGCACTTAAAAACACCATTGTAGTCATTCATGCCCATCACTGGATAATAGCAAAGAATAAGCTTTTTGGGCTCCACATGGCAATAAGCAAGTTTCCTGACAATTAGAAAATGTTAATATATTCTCTAACAAGTTCAAAAATCCATTTTCAAGCCACTAGATAGCGTCCAAGCACAAACAAAAATGCACTCCCACATTCTGCACACCTCCATGCCTTTAGCAAATGTAGGCGCTTCAGGCACGCCTTTTGTTTTCTTTCCACGTGTCAAGTTGCAGATGGATTGATACAACACATCCTCAAATAGCCAATGAAACATCTTTTCTGAAAAAATATCAAACTCAATTCTTTAGCAATAATTTGACATGCTTATTCACTCCCAACAACATGTATTTGAGAATATACAAACAATCAACACATGCAAACATCAGATTTAGCATGTAAAACATGTATTTTCAAAAAACTCTCACTTGTTAGGGTTCCTTGTCAATCTTCATGTTCAAAATGCTCATCAACATCAATTTCAAGCTCCAAGATTTACATGCATTGCATCAAGAGGCTCTGATTTCTTCACATATCTTCATAGCCCATTCACTGAGGGATTTGATAGTACTGTTCAGTTCAAACACAAGTTGAAACTATGAAAAAAATACTTTTTATTAAATTAAATTAGAAGAATATTTTATTTCATTACATTGATTTGAAAGTGAAAGTTCATATAATAATACTTGCATGGGACTCAACTAACGGGCCCAACTTCTCATGTAACTATTCGTACAACTACCTCCTAAATATATTTAATCAACGATGATTAAGATAATTTACATAACTCCATATTAATAGGTCAAGATTAAGCAAAACACTGAAAATAGACATAATCATTACATATGGAACTTTGATAGGGTGACCTATAGAAACCCAAGAGCCTCTAGCGCTAGATGCATAATTTGAAATTGTGTTGGATCCCTCTCTAGGGCCACCTCAATGAATTTAGTAAATGGAAACAACAATGAAGCTAAGGTGTACGCACTTATCTTTGGGTTGGAAGTCACAAGTCAATGTGGAATTGACCACTTGTTGAGTGATGGTGACTCAATGGTAACTGTCCGTGCTCTTGGAACATCAAATACATTATGGGCAGAGTGTGGAGGCTTCTTTAGTCCTCGTCTTCTTGGTCAACCTCTCATTGCTTCAAAGAGGTGAATGGTGAGGCAAACATACTAGCGAATTTTGGAATTTCACAAGAGATGGATCTTCTCACGGATAATCGTGTAGACTCCTGGGCCGGACGGGACAACATTCATTAGTAAATATGATTAAATTCAGTTGGTGTATTGGTTATGAGTCTGCTTTCTTCTCACTTCGAGGGGTTTCTCTTTGATTGAATTTAGTTGGTGTATTGGTCATGCCACTTTGCTTTGGAGTCTGGACGATGAACTCGCTAAAATAGCAATTGGAAAACGTGGGTCTAACTTGATGTTTTCCTCCATGTGATGATGGGTGCAGCAAGGCAAGAATAGAATTGATTGCCTTTCGAAGTGTCAGACCAGTCAAAATCATTGACTGCCCTCATAGGAGAACAAAGAGAAATGGCCCATGAATATGATGGAAGGCAAACTGAAGAAGGTTTTCTGGATTCCCAAGGAGTCGGGTGAATTCTGATCTCGGTTCCTCTTTTAAGGAGTTGGGGGTCTATTTTTCTATTCAAATCGGCTGTGTGTGTTATGAGAGACATGGCCCTATTACTCGTCTTGTTTCCTCCTCTTAACTATACTAGAGCCATGAATAAGATGATGGGAAAGGAAAGGGTAGTGGTGGCTGGTGTGACCATGGAGGTGCCATAAATACAAGCAATGGATATTGTTGATCTGAAAGGAAGGTGAGATTGGTTGTACTCTAGTCCTTTCTTTAATGTTATAATTAACTTGTCACTGATGCCTAGATTTATATTTTTGTAATTGCGATTTGGGCTTTGGGCTTTATCCATAGTCTGTCTATATTTTGGTGGGGTATGCCCCCTTTCTAATGTAGGCCTGGTAGTACCTTGAGGATTTTTTGTTTTATAAGTATATGATGGTTTTGTGGACTGGTCTTGCCTAAGTTTAATGCAATGTTTTTGATATAATGGATAAGGGATGAATCTAACAATCCTTAATGATCTATAATAAAAAAATAATAATTTACATAATTAAAAATAAAATTATAATAAAAATAATAATATAATTTATTTTATCTATTAAATCATAAACCTAATAAATTGGAGAGATAAAAGAAGAGATATATAAATATTTATATTATTTAAGCTTTTCTTCCATTAAATAAAATCATGTAATTTTTGTTTGAATATCTATCTTGTATGTAATAATAATTTTTTGTGTTGTTTTAGATTTGATTATTGTTTATAAGAATCTGTTGATTTGACTTTTCTAGATCCATTCCTTTATCAATGTCTTTTCTTAATTTTGGTTTGTTTATTCATTGCTTTCTTCTACAATTTTTATGGCTTGTAGTTCCTTATCATTTTTTTTCTCTATTTTTTGAAAATTTACTTCCAAAACCAAATTTACAAATTTTCTTCCCTTCATTTTCTTTTTCATTTATTTTTAGCCCCTGAAACGTCAAAATCTCTTGTTTCTCCATCTCATCTCCATTTTCTTTCATTATGAGACTTAATTATGACATACATTGATCTTTCTAAAGCATGTTTGTCTTTTATTCATTTTTTTATTAATGTAGAGGTCATTAGCTTCTTCCTCTCAGTCTATTGTTAGTAACTAACTATAATTTTTTTCATAATAATTTTTTTCACTAAATGATTATTTTAGCATAGTTTCACTCTTGTCTTCTGAAATACTTGTTTCAAAGCTTTTTTTTAACTCCTATTATTTGAAAATATGTTCTCCTTAAGCACCAAAAAAATCATATGATTCCTATAAAAAATTATTCTCCTCTTCTTCGAATAAATTTTTAACACATTTGGACCTATTTTTCATCTATTTATTAATTTTCCTTTCATGTTTCTTTAGAATCTAATCTTCTCATATGCTAATTTATGTTCATTTTCACTGTTTTCCACATGTTCCCTAAAGCCTCTCATTCCTTGATATTCCTCTCTCTTTCTTCATAATCTCCTCCCATTGTCCACATCTCTAATTTTTTTAAAATACCCATGGCTTTCCATATTCATCCTATTTCTCCTGTGTTGTTCATTTCTTCTCTCCTACTTCCATATTTGACCTTCCTCTTTCTAACCTTCATCCAATTTTTCCATTTTCTTTTCACAATTCCTTCATCTGGGGGAAAAAATTAAATATAATTATTAACTTCTATTACTAATCAAATTTTAACTTAATAAGATAGAGGATTGCGAGTCGACGGAGGAGAGAGAAGAGTACGAAGCACTTATGGTATGCGGGCTTTTAGGGTTTCTTTCCCCTGGCTCTCTTCACACCGCCAATCTGTCCGATCTAGATGAGAGTTATTGACAACATATTTACCACGCTGAGTTAGGCTACCCATCCACCCCTTAGGCGGTTAATCACCTTCCCCTATATTAAATGGCCACCACTAATCTTCCTCCATTGTTTGATGTAGGTACCACCAAAAGGATCCAGAGTAGCCATGGTGTTGAAACAAACTTAGAAGTTTGTCCCAAAAGTTTACCTTGAGGTATTGATTCTGACTCTGAGACTCCTCTTCCAGATGTGGTTCTGGACCTTCCAGAGTTTGATAAAGCTTGCAATTATTTTGAAAATTTTACCCTTATTGCTTATTTTGTGGGTTGAGTCCCTCTGGAGAGCCTTCTGAAGCAATGGATTCACAACCATTGGCAAGGCCAAGGGGTGAAACTGGAAGGAGTCCAAAACCTAACCAAGGGTTTTTTCCTATTTCAGTTTACAAACCTTGAACACTGTAGAGCCGTTGTTAACCATGGTCCTTGGTTCATTCACAACACCCCAGTTGTTTTTCCCCATTGGACCAGAGACTTTCAAGTCTCTGAACAATGAAACGTAAAATCCCAGATTAGGTAGAGTTTCTAGGCTTACCTTTGCCTTTGTGAAATTTTGTCGACCAACTTATCAAGCCTCTGGACCGCTTCATCTGCCATTAGCAACCAAAGTTCTATGCAGCTCGGCCCTAAAGAGGGGTTTGTATTGAAATTGACCTAGCCAAGGATCTTAAGGAATCCATTGACATTCAAGTTGGCAACAACTGTTTCTCTCAGCGTGTCCTCTACATCAACCTTCTAAATACTTGTTTCAAGTGCTAGGATTTGGACCACATGATTAGGGAATGTCCCTAATGATCCCCACCACTGCAGCCACTCAGAACAAAAGTGGGTATGAGACAAAATCCCCATCCTCTAATGGATGGACCACAGTGTCCAACAGGAAGAATATCGCTACTCGTGGCAATCGCAGACCTCAACCATCTATATCCTGTCCCTCAAGAGGTCCAAGTCCCTCATCCCCTTTTGTCAAAGCCTTGACACTACCTCAAGTTAAACTCCCACCTCCCATTTCCCAGTTGCCACAGGGGGTTACTCAATTTATGATTTTGCCATCACCCGTCCATACGGCTCCTTTGTCACACCCCTTTGAGGGGTGAAGGATTCAGATTCAAATCTAGGGCTTGTAACCCTCAATCGCAAGGCTAATCATGCACCACTCACTTAGTCTCTCTCCCTTCGTAGATGAGGATTATGTGCCGCCTAAAATACAACCCTTCAAGCTGGGAGATTTTTCTCTTCCAGGCTCAACTTTCAATCAGTTTGCAGCCTTCTTAGAGCTTTCTTAGAGAAATGATATGAACTTAGATGTTTCCCAATGATAGTTTATTCTTGGAATGTTCGAGGACTCACTGATCTAACTCATAAGTATACAGTTAGAAACAATTGTCATCATTTTGCTCACATGAAAATTCTTTGCATGCAAGAAGTCAAATTTGTTAGCTTTTTGCTTCATTCTGTACTCGCACTATCTGGCCTAGGGCCATCTGTCAGGGCACCTGTCACGAGTCTCGCTGGGGGGAGTTGTCACCCTGCTGGCACCCGACTTGGCTCAAAATATCATTTCTTGGGGTTCTGACCCCACCTATCAGGTGGTCTGGACCCTTTTTGACTTTGATAAATACATCATTGGCCTTATCAATCTTTGTGCATCTGACAGTGTTGTGGAGCGCACCCTTCTCTGGAGATGGCTAGTTAATTCCCTTCCATATGCGCATTGGATTCTATGTGGTGAATTTAACATGATTGAATATTTGGAAGACAAGGAAGGTTGCCTTCCCATGAGATGGTGTGTAGGAGAACGGGAAGATTGGTTCTACCTACGTAATAAACGTAGGGTCTTCGATCTAAATCATCATAGACGGGGTGACTCCAACTCCCCATGGTTCACCTAGTTTAATTTTCGTTAGGGTGAAGATTGGGTCCTCAAACACCTTGATCGTGCCCTCTTGGATTAGCAAGACCTTTTCTTCTTTGCTCCCGTCAATGGACGACCTATGGTTGTCATTCCAAACACTTTCTTGTCTGATCACCACCCAATTTGTGAAACCCAAGGGTTCCTAGTTCTACCTCAACACTGCCCACCTCAAGCATGAGAGGATTGTG
The DNA here is from genome assembly GCA_037957365.1 of Torreya grandis. NCBI lineage: Eukaryota > Viridiplantae > Streptophyta > Pinopsida > Cupressales > Taxaceae > Torreya > Torreya grandis. The sequence goes on along the minus strand of JARHVA010001563.1, from coordinate 1,158,100 downwards.
GAGCATATCACTAGAATTTGGAATTTGGCACCTAGGCCAAAAAGGGACATTGGTTGGATTGAGTGGTGGTCTAGCACTATAACTTGCACCATAGCCTTCCTGCAAATTTATGGAAAGCAAGAAGCTATATTCAAGTAGTGCATTCATAATGATACAAATCATGAATACCTTAGGGTCTCACAAGGGTTAGAAGTTGCACCTTTAAACTCTCATTTGTAGACTCAGGCTGCCATGTGGTGGCATAAGCTCCAAGTTGCGGAGGCTTACAAGGCCATAGGAGCACAACTCCAATAAAGGATGCATTGGTTGAAGGTAGGAGACAAACTGACCAAGGAATTTTTTGCTCTCCTTTGGTCAAGGCAAGCTATAGACAAAATCAAAGCCATTAGAAGTGCTTCGGATAGGATTATCAGGGTTCTAGATATCTTCCAAGCCTTTGTCCAACACTACCATGGTGTATTTGTTATGCAACCTTTGTCACCTACTCGTGAGGCTACCCTTGTCCAATGCCTTAATGTGGTCCCCTGTAAGCTCTTGGAAGCTCAGAGAGTTGCCTATGTTAGACCTCTCTGTGTTGATGGCCTTAAGGAAGTTGTTATGCAAATGGCCTCTGATAAAGCCCTAGGCGTTGATGGATTTCTTTGTGAGTTATATCAAACCCTGTGGAACATGGTTGGGCTTGATCTCCATAGATTTTATTTTGAAGCAGTCTTGATCAATTCCTTAGGCCAACTCATCAATTAGGCAAACATCAAGTTCCTCCCCAAGGCTGGGAATCTTGAGGTAATTACCAACTGGAGACCCATCACTTTGCTTAATGTGTCCTACAAAATCATTGCCAAAGTGTTATCTCTTAAAATTAAGCATTTACTTCCCTTAATTATGCGAAGTGGGCAAACTATGTTCATTCAGCATTGATATATTTTGGACAATGTTATTGTTGTTTAGGAGGGTATAGAATGGGCTGAAATTTCCAACCAAAAGGCCTTGTTTATCAAGATTGACTTTGGGAAAGCCTATTATCATATTGAATTGCCTTTTCTTATTGCCATGTTACAGGAGTTGGGGTTTGGCCCCAAGTTTGTTCATACTGTCAATATGCTTTTTCAGGATGTTGAGGTCCTCATCACTATCAACAGCTCGTAGTCTCAACCTTTTGAGATTCACAGGTCTATCAGATAGGGGTGCCCCTTTGCTTTATGTGTTGGTTGCTGAAGGGTTTAGATATCTTTTGGCCAAATATGCTTCCAAAGGGCTAGTCAAAGGGATCTCTCTACCTCATTCGGACCATCAATTAATCAACAGGTACTTTGTTGTTGACTCCTTTCCCACCCTACAGGAGGATGAAAGCTCTGTCAAGAATGCCATGGAATGTCTTGATATTTTTTGCCTTGCCTCTGGGTCATCTATCCAATGGCATAAGACCTAGTGCTACCGCCAATTCTTGTCACCCAAACCTCCTTGGTTGGAGGGTTATATGTGCCAATGGATCCTTCCATGGGTTCAGTTTAAAATTTTAGGCATTCCTTTTGCTTTCAGAGCCTCCCCTGCACAGTTGTGGTCTTATGTGGTCCAAAGAGTGGAGAAAAAAATCTCTTTTTGGATCACTAAGCCATTGATCTTGGCCGGTAAATTCTAGATATGTTCTAAGGTGCTCACTGCTACTCATGTTTACTACTCTTCTTGTTAGACACCTTCAAATACCGCCTATGCTAAGCTTGAGAAGATGTTGAGAGACATTTTATGGGCCAACTTTGAAGGCCACCAAGGCTTTCATCGCATCTCTTGGGCCATCTATTATCTCTCTAAAGAAGTTGGTGGGTTGGGGCTTATTGGCATCAAGCTTCAAGGCACTACTCTTTGGGCCAAATGGATCATCCAAAGTCTGGAAGGTGATGAATCCTAAAAAAATTTAATGCGGCACTTCATATCTCAAGGTTGCCCTCTAGACAAAAAAGCCTGGCAAGGCATAAGCTTTCATAACACGCTTATTTCGCTAGTGTCTGTCAAGGTAGGGGGCACGTTTGTCATGCAAATTATCTGTAAGGCCTGGGAAAAGCTCAAACCTCACCTTATTTGGGTGGGGGAGGGGTTTAGAAGTGGTCTTTCTCTAAACTCCTAGTCATTATGGTGGTCTCCTCAGCTGACCTTTCACAATGTCCCCTTTGCCATGGTCCCCCAAATTAAAAGCTTAAGGTTATTTAAGAAGGGTATTCTCATGATTGGTGATCTATTTTGTAAGGTCTATAGGGATTGGCTTCCTTGGTCTATGCTAAAGGCCAAATTTCAGCTTAACAAGGAAAATGCAGAATCCATTGCTGAAATTCAGAGTTCCATACCTGATGAGTACCTACACAAGATTGGAGTTTCTTCTCTCACGCCATGATGGAAGGACTGGTCTTGGCCTACAACGATGTCATTCCACCATTATTCTCCTTGGTTGGACTACAATTTATTAGCCCCTCAGCACATTAACGTAGAGGCTCTTAATCATCTTTGGTCTCTCCAATCCCTTCATCGAGTTTGGTCCAGGAGGTTTGATCACATTTGGGTAGCTTCTATTGAACCCAAAAAGGCTCACTTCCTTTGGTGTATTCTCTACTAGGATTTGCCCATGGGGAATCGACTTAAGCACATGGGGGTTCTTAATCTCACTTGTCCGACCTATCAACACCCAAAAACCATCAAACACCTCTTCTAGTTTTGTCCACATGCCCAGTCAACGTGGAGATGGATTCACACCCTTTTCAAACCCTTCGATCCTGATATGTTCACCTGTAAAATGGCTCCCCTGGGGGACTCTGCCCTTTTACCTGTAAGATACAATAGATTATGGTAGATTTTCCGTATTGATATTTTATTTTTGATTTGGAAATCTAGAAATCAAGCATGTTTTAATGATGAGATTATGTTAAAAAAAATTTGTAACTAACAAAGTTGTGATTGCTAATGTTACCCTCCAGATTCAAAGTCAAATCGACAAGGTCCGACTAGAACTTCATGATCTGCAGCTTCTCCTAGACCATTGGGGGAATGCTACCTGTAAGATACAATAGATTATGGTAGATTTTCCGCATTGATATTTTATTTTTGATTTGGAAATCTAGAAATCAAGCATGTTTTAATGATGAGATTATGTTAAAAAAAAATTTGTAACTAACAAAGTTGTGATTGCTAATGTTACCCTCCAGATTCAGAGTCAAATCGACAAGGTCCGACTAGAACTTCATGATCTGCAGCTTCTCCTAGACCATTGGGGGAATGCTACTTGTGCAATCAGTTGTGAGCTACCCGATCCCCCGCCTCGCCACTCTCCTCCTGGGGGTCACAGGCATGGGGGGAGGCGTCATCACTCTCGCAGCTACAGGGCTCGAAGTTGGAGGAACTCCTCTCCTTGCTCTCATTGGCCATCTCCTCCGAGAGAATTTGACAGAGACAAAGATAGTGGTGGTGGGGGGTGGAGACCCCCTTAGCATGACAAGTTTTTGTGTTTGGAGCTATCCATCTCTCCCACTTGCCAGGATTTGCAAAATGATGTTGACACTAACCAACAAGCAGATGGTTGGGACCCCCTCCTTGTGGATGAAGATCGACTCGAGATGGTTGAGGTAGGAAGCCTCGAAACCCTCTGCCTCCACCTCCTCTTTCGACCGCCATGTTTGCAGTTGTTGCTTAGTTTGTTCCTTGATGTTTGTGTTATTATGTTATCTTTTTTTGGTTGAGATGCACTTGAGTTAATTTAATTGTGGTTATCAACTGCTTGTGGCCAGTTACTTTGAACTTTAGTTTCTCCCGAGACTTTTTATAGTTCGGTCTGGTATTTGGGGTGTGACTTTTCCACCCTTTTTTTGTATGACTAGCGTTATACAATTAGTTTTTCATTTAAATTAATATAAAAGTGTTTTTCAATTTAAAAAAAAACTTAATTGTATCCACTAAATTGTTATGTGTTTGTGTGTGCGCATGCGTGCGTGTAGATGCACACACATGTTAAGAGGTAAAGTTTAAGGTCACCAATTTAGTGTTTGAGACCCCCTTATCATTTTCCATTAACTAGGTGCTCCGTCATTGCCATTTGCAAATAAAACTTAAGAGAGAGTACCATGTTAAAATCCCATCATTTACTTGTTATCTCCTAAGTTTTAATTATCTACATATGTTGTAGTACTCTTTCACTTTCCTTTGACTTTCTCTAATGATTTAGGAATGTGTGTTTGTGTTTCCTTTGAACTACATTGGTTCTTCCTCTTCCTGAATTTACATTGTATGTAGAAACATTTTTTGGTGTGCTTTGGATATAATTTTGTTTTTAAGATTCCATTGATTTGATTATTATGGTTCCGTTCATTTCTAAACATCTTTGCTTGATTTTGGTTTTGTTTGTTCAGCTATTTCTTCCTTATCTTTTCTAGCTTGGGGTTCCTTCATTGTTTTTCTCCATTTTCTGAAATTTGATTTCCAAACCAAATCTACAACTATTCTTCAATTCATTTTGTTTTTCATTTATTTTTTGTGACTAAGGCTTCAAAATATCCTCTTCTTTATCCATCAAATATCCATTTTCATGAGACCTATTTATGACATATTATGATCTTCTTGAAGAAGGGTTTTCCTTCATTTTTTTTTGATGTCATAGATCTCATTAGATTTTTCCTCTCAGTCCTTTGTTTGTAATTTAATCGATTTTTCTTCAATATAATTTATTTAAGTGATTCCTCTAGCATAGTTTCACTCTTCTATCTTCTGAAATACTAGTTTCAAGTCTTTTGTCCAACTCTTTTATGTTATTTGCAAAAATATCCCCCTTTAGAGCCAAAAATATTATACGATTCAATTCATAGATTCTTATTTTATCTTCTTCTGGTGATTGTTTAAGAACTCATTTTACTCTATGTTTCATCCGCTTATCTCTTTTCCTTTCATGTTGCTTTGGAACCTAATTTTCTAACATGATATTTTTTGTTTGTTTTCCTTGTTTTCCACATTCCATGTCTTGATATTTCTATCTTTTTTCTCTCTTGATAATCCCCTTCAATTGTCCCTATCGCTCATTCTTCTAAAATCCATAGGGCTTTCCATTTTCATATATTTCTCATGGTTGATGTTCATTTATTGTCCCCTACTTCCATATTTGATCTTCCTCTTTCTAACCTTCTTCTGATTTCTCTATTTTCCTTTTTATGTCTTCTGTCTAGTGAGAAATTTATAATATAATTATTAACTTCTTTTACTTATCAAATTTCAACATAATTGTATCCACTAAAGTTTTATATGTATATATGTATTGAATATACGCTGCTTGACCATGTAGGGCAGAAAATTAATGTTATTTATTTTTATTTTTTTACTTATATGGAAAGCAGCTGCCGAACCACTAATTTGCATTTTGGATCTAATGTGTTAGCTAGGTGAGCTAAATACTTCCACTATTCTCATATACGTAATATATGCTTGTAAGACACTTCTTGAAGACAAATCACATAAAATCTCATTTAGAAAGGTACATGGAGTTTCCAGAGTTAAAGAAATTCTAGAATGGTCTAGACACTTTGGGAGTATCTCTTTGTTTTGACGCAAACTTGATGCCACAATTTTTGAGATGGATTTTTAGAAAAATCATACTCTTAAGTTCAAAAAAGTAATGGTCGCAAATGCGGCTTGTTTTTAGACTTTTTGTTGGTTTAGTTCATCTCTTAGGTGATTTGTGTCCCTCATGTTGCTAAGTTTGTGCATAATTGCAGACCTATGGGATAGGCGGAGCCATTCAATGGAAGTTGGATTTAGTAATGCAATTATAAGTCTAGAGTCTAAGAGTCAATATTTTGTTTGTTCTCTTGGGTGGTGTTGTTTCTTAGGTGTTGTGAATCTTTTTAGACGAGTCGTAAGAAATTGAAAAGCATTGTAGAGGCATTTGGGTAATTTTGAAATGTATATGTGTCCATGAAGGCCACTTGATGGTAGTAAACCTGTATATAATAACTACATAGTGGAAAGAGGAGGGATGAGCACCTCAATCTAGTGGATTTTTCTCATATTGAGTTTCTGAAGGCTAACTTTTGTTGTGTTTTGTGTGTTCTTTCTACTTGCATTCTCTTCCAATGCGTTTTATTTACAACATCCCTTTTTCTTTGTTTTCCTTATAAAATTAAGGCATAACATAAAGCAAACTATCATATATACGTTAAAAGTTGAATATGATTGGTCGTGATGATTGTGAGTGGACTATCCAACAAATTATGAATTATCTTGGCATTGGAGTTGGTTTAGTTCCATTTTGTATAATTTTTGTGACTATTTTTGTAATTTTATGCCCGTTACTAGAAGAATAAGCACTAGTGGTGATGGTATCATTATTCCCTTGCAACAAGAGATTTCCAAGAGGAAGTGCAATAGATAAATCAGAGGCATGAAAAACAGTTCCACAAGTTGGAAGAGGATGTTGTTAACATCTCTCTATCCATGAGCAAGATGGATAAGATTGATGAGTTGGAGTCCATTATGGGGTTTCTCATGGTGAAGCTAGGTGTTTCAATAGAAGCTCCAAAAGCAAGAGAGGAGATGAAAGCTCCTAAGCATGAGAAGGGAGAAGGAAAGCCCGATATTAACGAACCCCCATTGCCATTTAAACTTGAAGCAAAGATTGAAATTCAATCATGTGAATGAGAGGTGAATGTGGAGAGGCTAGACCATTGACTAGCTTAACTTGAGGTAAATTTCAATTTGCATTAAATTAATGAGAGTCAGCAGATTTCCTTTGCAAGGTTAAAATTAACCAATCATGCTTTAACTTAGTTTGAAAGTTATATTCATATCTTGGTTGTTAAGAAGCTTCCTCCATTTGTTAAATAAGATGAATTTATAATGTTAATAAAAAAACAATTTTATCTTATTTTTTATGAGGAAGATAGGTCCATTTATTGGCAAGAGCTTAGGAAAAATCAAGGTGTAAGAGTATACAAGCAAGTTTTGTAAGAAGGCAGTGCAAATGGGAAAGGATATAGTAAATTGTGATATCATGATGAAGTATGGGAGTGGAATCCATAGCGATTTGAGGAGACCCATGCTCTTGGCCAAGCTTACAGATGTAGACGAGGCTTGTTTTGAAGCTCACTCCTTAGAGATGGATGAAAAGAAGTGTCCATCTACCTCTTAAAACACATCAAAACAAGAAGGTGGTTCTAAGCAAAGGGGGAAATTTAAATGGAAAGGTAAGCATAATGCTACTACTATTTTATCTCAAAAGCGTTATGATGTTGATAGTCATTCGGAGAAGACTCATTGGAAGTTGCATCTAAAATTGTCCCTGTACGAAGGCAAGAAGAAAAAGAAGGTTTTGACTCCATTCCAAGGGAAAGCAGTTCGGTATAGCTTCGATGTGGATGAGATATTATGGTGTACCTCTATTCATAAGGATATATGTTTAGGTATCAATAGTGCTCAAGATCAAGGTGAACATACAAAATGTTTCCCTATTAAAGTTCAAATTAAGAAAACTAAAGTGGATGCCCTTTTTTATTCTTGTTCTCAAGCAAAATTGATAAGAAATGAGTCAATGGACAAGTTGGGCTTTGAAACTTACAATCATCATAATCCATATGCATTGGGTTTGGTAAATCCAGGAGTAGAGTTAAAAGTGACCAAACTGTGCAAGGGCATGTTCGGTATTGATAAACATTTTATTTATGAAGTCATAGAGGATGTTACTTCTCTTGACATGTGTGGTGTAGTGTTTGCTAGGCATTACATGTATATTCGGGATGCCATATTTATAAGAAGAGTCAATTGTTATGTGAAAGATGGTGAAAGCTACATCATTAAAGCCTATAAAGGCAACTCGAATATCTCCTTGGTAAGTGCCTCTCAACCCAAAAAGTTGATTAATGCTAGTGGGAAAATTTGATTTACTTCTTTTAAGAGATATACAAGATAAATAAGTGACTGCACATAAGACTTTTGGTAACATGTTTGTTAATAAAGAGTAAAAATGAATGGAAGAGTTAGTACATCAATTCAAGGAAGTTTTCCAAGAGTCCATAGATATGCCACCTACGAGGCCTAATTAACAAGAATTTAGTTGCTACTGGATTGTCCTCTTTCGAATTTGGGTTTTTATTGACAATCTTTCGTGGATGCCAATGAGGTAAAATAATAGTTACAATCTTTGATTAATCAAGGTGTAATCTATCCTATAAATTTTCCATGCACTTCTCCAATTGTTTTAATACCTAAGAAAGATATTTCATAAAGAATATGTGATCATATAGCACTCAATAAAATCACTGTGAAGAATAGGTACTCTCTTCCCCTGATTGATAATCTCTTAGATCAACTCCAACATGCCAAATACTCTACTAAGTTGCATTTGAGATCTGGGTAGCACCAAGGATTAAGGAAGAGGACATATGGAAGATAGTATTCAATACAAAGCAAAGATTATATGAATGTTTGGTATTACCTTTCGGGTTGTGAAATGCCCTAACTACTTTCATGTGATTGATGAATGAGGTATGGAGGCTACATGTAGATGGTGCTGTCATTGTTTATTTGGATGATATTTTTGTTTTCGGTATAACTTATTATGAATATATAATTCATTTGAAACAAGTTTTTCAAGTTTTAAATGAGAACAAGTTATTGTTAAATGAAAACAAATGTGACTTTACACAACAATCACTTGTTTGTTTGGGGCATGTGGTTGGAGATAAAAAGTTGAGAAATGATCTGTGAAAGTTAGAGGTCATCATGAATGGGCATATGCCTTTCAATGTGATCGAAATAATAAGCTTTGTAAGTACAATTCAATATTTGAAGAAGTTCATCAAAGCTTTCTCTTCCATAGCAGCACCATTGCATGCCATTATAACAAGAAGTGAAACTTTTACATGAGGTAGAAAACAACAAGATGTATTGAATTTAAACATAAGATTAACAATGCTCCAGTTTTAGCTTTACCTAACTTGCAACAATCTTTTGATGTAGAAACAAATGCTAGTAATTGTGTGATGGGAGTTGCGTTATAAGAGGTAAGCCCATATGTTACCATCCAAAGCTATTTAATAGCACAATTTTGAATTATTGTACATACGATTAATAATTGTATGCTCTTGTTTAAGTGATCAAGAAATGGAAGCACAATCTAATGGGTAAGAAAACCATTGTTCATATGAATAACCGACATCTCCAATATTTACAAGCACAAACTAAACTTCAACGAGGTAAACATTATAAGTGGATGGGCTTTTTGCAACAATTTCATTTGGTTATAAAATATAAGAAACATGTGATTATCAAGTTAGCGAACATGTTGGCTACTCCTTTGATTTTAGCCATAGGCAACATAACCTTTATTAAACATTTTATGCATTAATCTTATGTAGAAGGATATGAGCATTATGCAGATTTTGAAAAAGCATTTTTTGAAGCAAAGACGCCCCAAGGTGTAAGTTTTGAGCTCAAGGGGGCTTACTATCTTCAATATAAGTTGCTCTACAAGATGGGTAACCTTTATGTGCTGAAAAGAGGAAGAATTTAGCTAATGAGAGAAGCACATTCTTCAAGAGTTGGACTTACAAAGATAGTGGAACTTTTATAGAAATATGTTTATGGACCAAAGATGCAAGCTAGCATTGTTAAGTTCATAAGAGGGTGTGTATTGTGTGCTACATGCAAGCCTAGTAACTTGAAGTTAGATTTGTATATGTCATTACCAATTCCTTATAGGCCATGGGAGAGCATTTCCATGGATTTTGTAGATGGATTGTCTATGTCTAAAAATAGGCATAAATATCTATTTATAGTTGTGAATTGGTTTAGTAAGATGTGTAATCATATTCCTTGTAAAAATACCCTCTAAAGCAATGATGCAGTTGAGTTGGTTTTCATTAATGCGTGGGTTCACTTTGAGTTGCCTAGCTCCGTCATTTCAGATTGTGAGTCAAGATTTGTTGGCAACTTTTTGCACCACATTGTGGGAGAACATAGATACTAGACTGAAACAATCTACTACCTTTCATTCAAAAACTGATAGGCAAACTGAAGTGGTGAATATAACCTTGGTGTAGTTCTTGAAAGGGTACAATAGGAAGCATCCTAAGACTTGAGATGAAAATTTGGTGTATATTCTTCTATCGATAGATATCTTTTTAAAACTTATATGGTTACTTACCTCCATGTGCATTTGATGTTTTTTAGAATAGCCATACAAAAGAAATGGGAAAGTGGATCCAAAGATCCAGAAAGCTAAAAAGTTCATTGAGAAGATTTAACACATTCACCTCCAAGTGCGAGAGGTTGAAGGAGTCACAAACCAAGTACAAAGCAAGACATGATTAGGATAAGACTAAGCATAATTTCCTCGTTCGAAATAAGGTATAGTTGTGTTTAAGTTGATAAATGCTCTAAGGTAAAACTAAGACACTTAAGGCTCTTAAATATGGTCCATTCTTCATTTTGGAACAAGTGGGCAAGCATGCTTTTAAGATTGGATTTGCCTCCTTAGATGAAAATATATACAGTTGTAAATTTTGAGAACACACATCTCTTTCAACATTTGATGCTAGATGATGAATAAAGATATCTATTGTTACTTTCTATTGAAGCCCTTGTAGAAGATAGAAAGGAATGAAGAGAGAAATGGGAAAAAAATAACAGATTGGATTAAAGGGTCAGCTACCCAACAAGGCCATATGGTATGCCAAAGAAGACATGGGGAATACATTCCTCATTTACTGAGTTCTTAAAAGTTTTTGGAGACCAAAAGCCTCTAATTAGAGAGGCATGACTCGAATATTTGATCTAGTGTGTTAACCATGTGAGCTAACTACTTTGATTGTTCTCATCTACATAATAGATGCTTGAAAGACACTTCTTGAAGACAATTTATGTAAGAATCTCATTAGAAAGGTGCAAAAGGAGTTTCCAGAGTCAAAAAAGTCTACAAATGATCCAGACACTTTGGGAGTATCTCTATTTTGACATAAATATGATGTCACAACATTTAAAAAAAAACCTGCAACGCCTTTTCAAAAAAACTTGAGGTGAGGTCACGACATATCAAAAAATTGTGTGGTCTAAGTTCAAACAAGTAACAATTGCAAATGTGATTTGTTTTTAGACTTTTTATTAAATCAATTCACCTCCTAGGCAATCTCTGTGCCCCATGTTATTAAGTTTGTGAATAAATACAATCCTTTGCAATAAGCAAGTCAATCAAAGGAAATTCCGCTCAAAGGTGCAGTTACAAGTCTAGGGTCCAAGAATAAGTGTTCTGTTGTTCTCCTAGTTGGTGTTGTCTTTGTAAATTCCCTAAGAAGAGTCATAAGAAGTTGCAAAGCGCTGTAAAGGTATCTGGGCAATTGTGAATTATAAATATGTCTATGAATGCCACTTAATGGCAGCAAACCTACACATGAGAACCATAGTGGAAAGTGGAGGAATAAACATGCCATTCTACTTGATTTTTCTCATATTGAGTTTCTCCAAACTAACTTGTGTTATGTGTGTTCTTTCTACTTGCATTCTATTTTAAGGTTCCTCTATTTTCTTAAAAAAAGTAAGGTATAATAACAAGCAAACAATCATTTATTGTTAGGAGTTGAATAAGATTCTTAATGATGAATTGTGAGTGGACTATCCACCAAATTACAAATCAACCATGGCAAAAAATTTCAAAAATATTGAATTTTTTACGTACATGCTCAAGCAATAGCTTCACCTTCTAGGTCAAAAAATTAGTATTTTTGAAAAAAATTGTCCTACATGATCAAGAGGGCCTATTGACCATGTAGGCCAAAACTTATTTAAAAATATTGAAAAAATGACCTTCATCGTTAGGTAGCCACTTTAGCCATGTAGGCCATTTTTTTTTAAACGACAATTTTTTTTTCTAGATGGTAAATGGTCATTTGATGTCAACCATTTTTTTTATAAATTAAAATTTTAACTTAAATGGTCAATCAAGTGCTTGACTATTATACATATATACAATTTTATACACACATATATATACAAATAAATATGTTTATGTATACACATACATTTATAATAATTTTTTAGGTCATGAATTTGGTATATAAAAACTTTTTATGGCAGCATATAAGGGGATTATTTCTTCCATTTATCTTCCTTTATTATGTATACATATACATGTATATAGTGTATAGGTTAAGATGTGAATTTTTTTGGCCAAGAATTTGGCATGTAGAATCTCAGAGTGGCAATATATAAAGGGATTGTTTCATTCATTTATCTTGTATATTTTGAATTGAGGGTGCATACCCTATTGTTGCTAGATTTGAATGTCCCTCTTATATAACATGCAAGACTCCCCCATTACGCCCATTTAGGGCATGGGATGGGGAGGTTCATGGTCCAAGCTCAGGTCAATATGACTAGAAGGTCTAGCACAATATCAATCAAGAAACACACTTCAATCCACCACAATAAAATATATTTGTATATGTTTTTGCTGATTTTTTCTTCTTTTTTTAAATAAGAGTAAACTAATAAAAGAGCCAAGTTTCATTTGAAAATGTTTGCAATAAAATAATATGGAAAAAATAAAAAATAAAGGATTGGTGTAAATCTCAACCTTACAAAATTCATGATTTTTTTGCACACATTTTTACATAGAAAATTTAGAGATCATTTGTAAAAGGCATGTTATCATATCCCTCCATTTTCCCATCATACAAGGATAGGCTCAACAATTATTAAGTTGACTATATGCATTTCAAGATAACAAGAGTGCAATTTATATAACACACACAATTGCAAAAAATAATGATGAGCTATGGTTGGTAAGTGTAATAGCATTCTAGCCAAACCACAGCCAAATTTGTACTAAATTACTAAGATATAACATATGAAAGCCATTTGCACTTTCAAAACACCCAATTTTCTTAGTAGAAGAATAACATAGGCAACCCCAACCCAACCCTAAGAACATGCTTGAGACAAATCGTAACTGCTCTACTCATTATATAATCAGGTCCATTCATAGAGAACCAAAAATAATGCAATGATACCAAGAAGCCAAGATTGCACACATCATTCAATAAAAGCACACGGAAAAAAATTAACAAAAAAAATCAAAATACAAAATGAACTTCTTGGCTACAACATCGCTGGGATTGATGGGAAGTACAAACCAAGCCCTCAAAACTCCAATACAGAATGATGTGAAGAACCTTGCTTCAAGACCTATCTTATCTCATGAACTTCTTGGATTCTTTACATTTTATCGCAGGTAAGAGATAGGCAAGGGACTTTTTTGTTGGGGAAACTTTTGAAATCATGAGTTACAACCATGACATTCTTGGTGTGAGCTAAACATAGAGCAGATGCTCACTACAACAGATACGTTAGTGCCCCAATAACTCTGCAAGACGATTCTAATTTAAGTTGATAATTCAAATTGCAACTTCAAGGGTCGAGCCCCTATTCCAAGGACCAGAAATGGAGTAACGGAAAATATTTTTATATTTATATGAAAACAGACTTGTATGGTAGATTGATGCACATCCTCCAAATTTAACAAATGATGGGGCATCATGGATTCAGAAATGAGATGGAAACGTTGGTGTCACTCCATATAGAAAGTGAGGTCTTCTTTTGAACTAAAGGGATGTTAAGTCCTACATCAAAATTTAGCAATTAGAACAAGGTTTCCTAAGGTTTGGTATTTCAAATTATTTATGAGAAGAATGTAGAAAAGAAAAGATAACTACTTGTCCTTTGGAGAAGTATTGTTGCAAAAGTATTCAGGACTTAGCTATGTGCTGAATTTAATTTCTTTTCCTTGCACCCCTATTTTGGCGAAGTCCTCTTTTAAATGACTCTTGGATGATTAGAGACAACTGAAAAATAATATGGTATGCAATTCAACTATATACCATGGAGAACAAGGTGTAAGACAACTTTCTAGGACACTTATCCTATCAATGTAGGAAAATTATAGACTAGTAGTGAGTTAAAGCTCAAGATAAACACATATTTATGGTTATTGATACATTCCTCTCTCTCTGTGTGCATGTTTAAACGTGTATATGTGTATGCTTATTGATACATTACTCTCTTTGTGTGTGCATGCATGTGTGTGCGCATGTGTATGTGTGTGTGTGCCTATATATGTGCGTTTGTGCATTTTTAGGTGTGTGCATTCATGCGTGTGCACGTGTGTGTGTGTGAGTGAGAGAGAGAGAGAGTGAGTGTGTGTGTGTGTGTGTGTGTGTGTGAGAGAGAGAGAGAGAGAGAGCATGTGTGTTATCATAATTGGGAAATTAATTGATAATTCAAATTGTGCACACACACACACAATTCAAATTACAACTTCAAGAATGGAGCCTCTATTGGAGGGACTGGAAATGGAGTAATGGAAAATATTTATATAGTTATATGAAAAGACTTGTATGGTAAATTAATGCATACCTCAGCCATATCCTCCAGATTTAACAAATGATGGGGTGTCATGCACTCAAAAGTGAGATGGAAAAGGTGTCACTCAATATTGAAAAGGTGTTATTTCTAAAGGTCTCGGGATGTTTAGTTCTGCAACAAATTTTAGTAGTTAAAACAAGCTTGCCAAGGTTGGAATTTCAAATTATTTATGTACAAAGTGTAGAAAAGAAGAGATAACTGCCCATGTGTTTTGGAGATGTTTTGCTACAATTCAGGACTCTGCTACATGCTGAATTTGATTTTCATTTCATTACACCCCTATCTCAGCGATGTCCTCATTTAGACGACTCTTGGATGATTAGAGACAGCTGTAAAATAATATGGTATATTATTTGGATATATGCTATGAGCTTCAATAGAGAATAGGGTGTAAGAAAACTTTCTACGAGGGCATTTTCCTATCCGACTAGGAAAATTATAGACTATCAGCAAGCTAAAGCTCAAGATAAATGGATCCGTAAGGATATTCATAGACTCCTAATTGGTTCCAAGGTCCAAGAGCTTTTTTTCCTTGCACATGTAGGAATCAATTTTCCTAGTAACACTATTGTTAACCTTATATAGCCTTATGGAAAAGCTCATGAAAAATTGTAGTTCTCTGAAGTAATATAAGATGCATTTCTTTCGGGGGGTTGGGGGCGGGGAGTGGAGGGGAGGGAATGGGGTGGAATAGAGACAACGATATTGTTGCCCATTCACTCGAAGGAAAATATGGTGGTCAACCATCAAATAGAATTGAAAGCAAATTGGTTTGAATAACCATGGGAAGTGTACAAATGTGATTTGTTGCCAAAAGATTATCATGTCCATAATTGAGGGCCAAGTTAGCTAATGAATCAGCTGCCCTATTGGCCAATCGAGGAGTGTGAGTAAAAGTAATAGCTTGAAAACCATTGCACAACCCCTAATATCCTCTTAATGTAGTTGATAAGGTCATTGCCATCCCAAGAAGTGACACAGCCATTGAGTCTATCAATAGCGCGTTTCAAATGCGACTCAACTACAAGGCATGGGTATTGCTAACAACCCAAGATAAGTCTTTGTTTATTAGCCAAAGCCTCTGCTATATTATTTGAAAGCACACACATACATCGACAATAAAGGAGAGTAGGTTCACCAAATTTGCTGCGAAATATACCTCCAATATTAATTTGGCCAAGGTTGCCTCTTGATGCTTTACTGGTGTTAGGTTTGACCACCCTCATTGGTGGGCATGTCGCAATCATTAATGTCTTTGGTGATCATCATCCCTAGATATTTAGTAGTTAAGAATATTAGGAAGGCCTGATTGAGTAATGAGATGTTCATGTGACCAAAGTACGTGATAATGAATTGTAGACATATGAGCTAGCATGTCCACCACAATCAGTTGCATAACCTGTCTTTAAAGAACTTCTTGTGGTCGACTCTGGTCTCGAAAGATACACCTGTTTATTTCAAGCCAAAGAGACCAAATGATGAAGTGATGTCCTATAATCCAGATAGAATTGAGTAGAGCCAACTAGGATAAATGAGCATCCCAATGTTGCCAAGTGTCCTCGACTAAGGGAAAGGTAGACATCTGCATCCGCCTATGAATTACAATCGACCATTGATCCCAAATGAAGCTTGAAAATAGACAAGTATAGAAGAGATGCATAGCTGTCTCATTATCACTGCCACATACGGCACAGCGTGTGGGTCCCTCCATGCCTCCATGCTGAAGGTTATCCACTTTCAATTGTTTATATTGTATTAATAGCCAAATAAAGATGGATACTTTCGGCCACACTTCTGACTGCCATAAACATTGATTCCATTAGGGAGGTCGGAGAAAGCCTCTAGTTTTCTGTAATGCACAGCTATAGTTCTTTTGGGCCATACATCCTGTCGAAGCAAGCTTCCCATAGTATAAAGTATCATTATTGCATCTACTAACAGTGCGTAGATGAAGTAACAAACAAAAGCTTGTTCATTCATTGTAACTTGGAATATATTTCTAACTTAGAGTATCTTTTACATGTCCTGCCTCCATTCTTGTCAACTCATTCAAAGTGTGAACTTGCTTCCATTCGGACATGCTGGTACTAGTTAGTCTCTTTTGGGTTTTTTAGATATAAAAAAGATAGATATTGGTTCTGCTGACATAAGCTGTAAGATGGCACAACAGAGTAGCCAGTCTGTTCGGCTATTGATTGATACAGAGCATTTTGTTGTATAGAGCTGACCAAAACAAAGTAATTGTGGAAAATCATATAATAAGGTAATTGTTGAAAATCATACAGCTGCATGCCCAACCAGCAGCACCAGCAGTTTAATTTTTATTTTGTTGTATATACTTTGTTTTCTTGTGAGGTGTTTCAAGTGCCATCCATTTCCATTCCGGGTAAGTGGGAAGGGTAAAGTTTTGCATTCCCTGTTGTTATGCATATATTCTTGTATTTGAAGTTTTTTTGTTTCCATTTGGGTAACGCTTCCTGAAAATGGTTATGCTTCTGATTGCTGCATTTTTCTTTTCCATCTATACGAATGTCATCATTATTTTGCTGGATCATTACCCTGCATGAGTTTTTTTTGCTTATATGGTATTGCTGTAAATTTATTTTTATAAGGTGGGGCTCTGATCTTTCAAACAATGGATGTCAATACATGGTCTCTTATCTTGAGTAAGATAAACTACATACTAAGCACAGTACTAGAATCAATTTCTGTCTACTATGCTCTTTTGCTTATTACGTGTTTCTGCAAACAACTCTTAAGTGACATCATCACGTGTTCATCTGTCGCTCAGATCTTGATACAGTTTCTTCTTTGAAGTTGTCATGTGCTGAAATCTTTGCACATTTCACAATCACATGAGGGCATTTGAGGGAATAGTAAAACCTTGAAAAGTACAAGATACTACCTAACATAGCATTTGTATGCTAATCAATTTATGTCTAATTCAATAAAACAGGCTGAAGAGAAACAGCCATTGTATCTCTGATTTCCATGTTTGATAAAGTTAGTGATTAAGTGTGTAGTGATTGGTTGCCCTTTAGGAATTACAACAAAGATATACAAGCTCTATGACTGCAACAGATATTCACACACATGGATGAGTCCATTGAGTACAAAATAATATTAAATTAGTCGAAGATGTACAAGCTCTATGACTGCAACAGATATTCACACACATGGATGAGTCGATTGAGTACAAAATAATATTACATTAATCATATGGAGGACAAAAGACAATCAACTCGGAGCAGGGTATAATTTTTTTATTTTTTTTGATGACCAAGGGAATTGATAACTACGCAGAGTTACACACACACGAACACGGGTTCAAATCTTACTGGCTGCCATTATAAATTCTAGGCTCCACAGAAATGCCCCATTACCCATGGAGCAGGTAAATTGGGGGATTCAAACCAAGGACTACTTGGTGCAGATGGATTTTAACATCTTTGTCCCAACCACTTGGTCAAACCCCTGGAGGCAGAGTAAGGTATAGCTTGTATCCAAGGGAGTGAATTTAATACATTGGGAGATAGGAAGATGCTCAAACACTGTTTATTGGAACAAATGCACATGAATTGCCATCATAGTTTTCAGCATAAACAGTACTAGCATTTGCAGATAATGTGGTCAGCCTACCAACTCATAATGCAACATCAATATGAACGTTCTTGCCCAAAAAAGGTTTCATGGAAATATGTAGCCATGATTTGATTTCACCATGCTTGAAACTGAATGCCGCAAAATGGGAAATAATGTACATGCAGCCTAATCACACTTATGTTTTTGGCATTTATATTTGTTACTAGATTATTGATACAAGAGCTTTGCTGACAACCTGTCATCCATAGGCTGCAATTGCAGTTGGGTTTCGGTTACCACTAATTGGAAGTCATGAATATCACTTAAAAGGTATTGCTCCCACAAAGGAGGTTTTCACAACACACCTCCTCAAGAAAAAGTGGAAATATCTGATGTATGTGACATGAATACTTTGACCTGATTACTTGCAGAATGTGGAATTGGATGACTAAACTGAAAAATATCTCTTTTTAACCTTTCAGCTTTAAGTTCTAAAAAGCATATATGACAGGGGATACACTCGAATGCATTCATATCTGGTATATCTCACTTCCTTGCACAATAGTAAAGTTCCATATAGTCCAGTGCTGGTCTATTCCAAGACCAATCTTGATCCATTACTTGCTTGCACAATGAATGAAACCAATCGCGGTTATCATACCATGCAGATAGTGCCCTGAAGTTAAGGATTAAAAGGTTAGTACAGATATCCTGTGTAACTCTGTCTAAGCTAGCAGTTGGCATAATGTGAATCAAGCTAAGGAAAATGTTCTGCATTTATTTCATGTCATATGTGAGATCTAAAATAAAAGTTCCCAAGTGAATAATGAAAAATTGTAAGGATATAATCATCCATCCATTATATGAAAACATTATGATCAATGGTTGGTGTCATATAGCACAGCCTTCCACCATCTCTTTATTAATGTCAATTTTACTAATTTTGCTAAGATTCTGTGCAGACACCCTATAATTGAACCTAACAAAACTAACTCAATGCACAAGATTTCGCATAAATACAAATGAATTGAACTTAATATAAATAGCCCACAAAAAGGTAACCCATAATTTTGGTATGAAATTGCACTATGATGCAGGAGCATCCCAGGAAAGTAACACAACCCTGCACGTTTGAGTTCTCACGGAGACAACACCTTTACATGAACTTCTGTTGGATTTTGAGAGAAGGACCAGCTTTGAAATCATCCTGAGATGCCCATGAGATCAGTATTTGGTCAAAGACATGCAACTTGCAGAGGCCATAACTTTATCGCACAGACTCAGAATTGTGTGTCGTAGTCTTTTTCCCCCCCCCCCCCCCCCCTTCGAAATTGTATATTTTTTCAAGAGGAATCCAACGATGCCATCATATTTCAATATCTCCCATGTGATATCTGGTTGGAACAGACAGTGTGATATTGCGGCAGCGATACCTTTCCGAGATAAAACTTCTTCATACAAACTCCAAATTGAGCTCCTTTTTTTTTTAAATCATATAGTTTTTCATGAGGAACCCAAAGGTAACATCAGATTTCATTCTGGGAGAGGTATTGTCCAGGTGACATCTGGTTGAAGCAGATGATGTGATATTGTGACAATGATATCTTATCAAGACCATAACTTTTTCAGACTCCAAATCAAGCGCAATTTTTTTGATTTCATATATTTTTCTGAGGTGAATCCTTTGCTAGAGTCAAATCCATAGTCTAAGCTATCGCCTATGCGACATCTTCTAAAAGATGGTTCGGGTGATATTGAAGTTGCCAAAGAAGACATTTCAAGGCATTGCTGTGACAACATCTCTATGCAGAAACTTTTGGTATTGTAGGTGCCAAAGAATACCAAATCAAGATATCACTCTAGTGACACCATGTGGTTAACTTTACGGTTTGGCAACAACAATTACATGCAGAGCTCAGATAATGGTCTGTAACATTAGATGGCTGACAGAATGATATGTTTTATGGTATCGCGGCAACAAGACCTTTTTGGACTGCCTAAGTGTGAGAGAATCAATGCGTGTCAGATAATCATGTCTAGTTTTGTTCACCAGTTGGCCTGGCAGGAGAATCATTTCAGAAACACTTTGGCAAGTTTGTTTCCAGCTGTTGAGGTATATATACCATGTGTCACATGATGATGCTTGGACACCTGAAGATAAAAAATTGGACAGGTAGCTCATTTCATCCATCTGTGGTTGTAATTTGGGGGTTTTATCCAAGAATCTGAGATTTTGTAACTGTTCAAAAGAGAATTGTTTTGTCTTCCCCAAAATATTATCCTTTCCTCTTGTAACAAACAAGAATCATGAAGATAAACATTCAGACCAAATTAGCACCAGGGCCTTTTTGGACTTGGTTTGGGTAGAGAGTAAACTAGAAAAGAAAGAATTTTGCAAGGAAGTGAGTGAGTGCAGGTTGCAAGAAAAATTTCAGAATAGTCCATAAGTCGAGATAGTGATAGGGTGTGAGTTGAAGCAAAAAGTGGGTGTGTTTGAAAGTAGCGTGTTTTGAAGTCAAATAAGGCCCGTGTAGGCCAAAATTATAATGATTTTGAATTGTGTGAGTGCGATGTGATTTATTTTATGAGATTAATGAAGAATGTCACATTTTTCCATGACTGGTTTGTGTTAAATTCTATTGTGCACTAGGATCAACAATGGGTTGATGGTTGTTCATTTGACCCCTGGACCCTATTGCACCATTTGGTATTTTAGAGCATGACAAATCCTGCATTGGTGAGTTATTGAAAGTTGAATTGAGTGTTGAGAGAGAGTTTGAGAGTCATGCATTTATTTGAGAGGTTTTGAGGAAGTTGCAAGTAGTGAGTCTTGCATTGTAACAGAGAAACGGAAAATTGGTATGATGCATTTTTCAAGTGAGGTAGCAGGTTAGAATCTTGCATAGAAATAAGATAAGATAAATATATTAATGTCCAACTAATGACCACAAAAGTAGGTCAAAGGGACTGCAGATTACAAAAGTGTGTTAGGAACAAGTGGGAAACCAAAAAGATCTCAAAAAAGGAGAAAAACAATGCTGAAGAAATAGTACAAAACAGGGCAAAGGAGCAACCACTCTCAGAGCCAAAGAGCCAAAATGCCACGACCAACCATGCTCAAAGGCAAAGAAAGAAGCAGAAGAAATGAGCAACCCTCGAGAATCTCTAAGAGTCTAAACATTAGGAACACAAGAATGAACCCTGAGGAGGAAGAACCAGGAGGGGGTCCATCTAGAGTTCAATCCAACTCTCCTAGCATCCAAGGCCAATGAGAAGAAGCTCCGGATAAAAGTATGATCCGAAGAAGGGAAGGTAGGATGTCTGGTCTGTCTTCCAATCCTCTGTCTCGAGGGAAAAGTCCTCTGCGAAGGTCTAGTGGATCTAGTTTGTCCCCTGATGCCAAGCCTCAAATGGATATGTTTATGAAAACTCGGGGATCTATGGATAGTGTCTCTAGGTCACACTGATTTGGAATGTGAGGTTGTACTAATGTCAATATGTCGCTTAGTGCCTCCCCTCGAAGGTAGTACCATGAAAAAGGAAGTGATCTGCTAGGTGGAGGCTGGTCTAGTGGGTCTCTGAATAGAATGATAAGGAATCTTAAGAGCTTCCTGTATATATAAAGCCAAACATCTCTGGTCCTCATATTTGAAGAAGTCAAAAAGAGTCTATGTCCTCCTAAATAGGCAATGAAATCTCTCCCTGATGTCATAGTATATGGGATAACAGAAGATGAAGTGTTCCTCGAACTTGTCTCCTGGATAATGCATAACTGACAAACCCTGTCTGCCCAATCTATCTGGTGGTTTGTCTCAATCCTAAGCATGTGAGAACCCACTCGAAACTGTCCTAATGGGAGGCGAAGACAGTGCATCCAGTGGCAAAAAGTATACTATGGACGAATGATAAGCCTATCACTCAGCGCCAAAAAGTGCTCTACATAAAATGCCATCTTTGAGCATAGCCCCCCAGGGGGGTTTACCAAAGCAGTATGAATAAATTGTCTGTAAATATCATCCCTAATAATCCGGTTCAGCTCGTGCGCAAAGGTTAGGAGGTAGAATCAGAGTCATTTGAACATACTGAATCAAAAACCGAGCTGGTAGCCATGGAAATTACCCCAGGACACAACTATGCCGGAGCCAGTAGAACAAAAAACTACACAGGGCACACCGGATGTTAAGGACCTAAAAAAGGAAGAGGAGACCAAGTAGGAAAAAGAAAGAAGAAAGAAGTGGCAGGACAAGCGACTACGCAAGCACAATGCATACGACAAGACGTTGCATAGGAACAACAACAAAAGCAACAAGCTAAAGAGAAAGAGAGACAAAATAAAGCCAAGGAAGTAGAGGCTGTGCAAAAATAGGCATAAGAAGCTAAGGCTATAAGCAAGAAAGCTGAGGAAGCAGAGGTTGCACAGAAGAAGACCTAAGAAGCATAGGCAAAGAGGAAAGAACAGAAGGAAGCCCACTGAGAACAAGAAGCGCAACAAAAGCAAGTGGAGAAAGAAGCACAAGCCAAGGCTGCCAAGGAACAATGCAGGCGTGCAACAGAAGCACAAGCAGCTCAAGACAAAGCTAAGGCTGATGCTGAAGCCAAAGCTAAGGCTGAAGTTGAAGCTGAAGCCAAAGCCAACGCTGAGGCGGACGTTAAAGCCAAAGCTCAAGATGATGCTAAGGCTAAGGGTGAGGAGAAAGCCAAAGAGTAAGCTGAAACAGATGCTAAGGCTAGAGCTAAAACTAAAATTTAGGCCAAGCAGGACAGGAAGACCAAAGAATAGGTAGAAGCATAGAGCACAACCCAAACGAAGGCCACAAAAGAAGCGTCGTAGCCCAAATCGCAGATATCTAGCCAATGGCTATAAGATGTCCCTACAACATCAACTCGATGAACCACCTTCTTGCTTCTATTGGCTCAATTTACATCAGCCCCTATGACACTGGCAACCACCTCCATGGCACTTGCTACCATTGCAATGGAAACATCTTTGGATGTGACCCAATTGCCACTATCAAAGTAAATTGAAGCTGCAGTTGCATTTTAGGAGTCGATTGCGCAGAAGGCTTTAGACTTGGAGCAAGAAGTTTTCCGGCTACGCAAGGAAAAGGCCACAACAAAAGATCAACTAGCAAAGACACGACAGTTGATAAATCACACTTGTCCTGCAAGGTGATCAAGTAATGTTTGAGGATAAGCAATTCATTGCTATATTGACGCAACTTACAAAGGATTGGATGGCCACACAAAAAGTGCTAGCATTGCACCCACAAGGGCAGGCTATCTAGAATGAAACAAAAACTATTTGCGAACTCATTGAAGGATATGAGTAGGTCTTAGAAACCGTTGCGCAACAAGCCAAGCAAATAACCTAGGATATGTTGAATTGGAGACATCTCAATCAGTCATTGGCTACTGCGAAATCTGAGTTCGTCACTACAAATAAAGCTAAAGCAGTATTGGATAACCAAACGGCTATTGTAGAATCAATGAGCAGTGCACTCAAACAACTTCTTGATTCCAAGTATGTTACGATGCAGAAGCTACAAGTTTGGCATAATGAAACAATGCACACCACCTTTGTGGTTATTCAAGCCCAAAGGACTACAGATAGATTGGATGAGCTTGTATTGGATATCCAGCTCAAGCTATCCCATGCCAAAGCACTACTCACCATTGCAGAGGATGAAGATGTGCAAAACATGATGGTGATCCATATACCTCTACACATCTTACTTACCATGGTGAGCGAAGTGCTCACAGATTGGAAAACGCTTAAGCAGGATCTATCTCAAGTCAATCCGGTTATTGCCCAAATAATAGATGAGCCTCAATTCATTCCTCTGCAACAACTCCACCAAATTTTGTAGAAGAAAAAGTTGGATGCAAAGGCGTGATCTGAACAACAACCTCCACCATTGGGTGCACTAGAAGCTAGTGGGTTGACAGTCGAGCAAATGCAACAACCTCAGCAGCAGCCCAATCAAAGTCCTCCATCGCCGCAACAGTAGGTAATGTGCACTCCAATTTTATGACTTCAAGGGATTTGCAATTTTTGTAAGATAGCCTAAACATTAGGAGCGAGGCCAAATTGATTAAAAAATCGTAAAGGGCGGTAGGCTAGTATGCTACTTAGTTGAAAACCCGAAAGGGCGGCTAAGTAGTGTGCAATGGGTGAAAATCGATAAACGACACCTGGAGCAATAACTTTGCACAGTGAAAATCGATAAATGGCACTTGGAGCAATAACTTTGCACAGTGAAAATCGATAAACGGCACTTGGAGCAATAACTTTGACTTTTGTTTATGGTTTATCTTTTTAGTTCAGTTCACATTATGGAGCAATAACGAGACAACCATTTAAGTCTGGGAAAGTGTTGGACGTGAATAGGGCATGGTAAAATAGCAAAGTATAATAGGACACATGTGCAAAGTATATAATTGTCTTTTGCATAAAATTTTGTATGTATTCAACCTTATGAGCCTAATCGGGTGATACAAGAATGCGAAAACTATTTCGTTTTGTATCTCAAAAGGCTGGAATGTGAAGAGACAGCGGATTGTAAAAGGCTATATATAGCGTTTTGATGTAATAGAATATGGTTTCGATGTGTTGATAGAGATTAATAGAATCGTTTTGATATCGTTTTTCCTAATCTTCTTTTATGTATGGTTAGTGCGTAGTAAGTACTCTGTTTTGTTTTAATCTGTTTATCCTATATTATGTTGTTTATGTTCTGTCTTTTGTTACAGTTGTGTTCTTCTTACCCTATATGTGTAATTTTGGATGTAAATGATGGATTGTAAATCTGAAATGTCATTTATGACTTCTGTTTGCTCTCCACTACGCAAACTATCCCTGTAATTAGCATGTTCTGGGGTATTTCCAGGTACCTTTGCTAACAGATTTGCTGAAAAAAGTGCCAAAAAAAGGGGTTGAAAAAATGTTTTGGGCCAAGTACAGTGATTAATCACAATTAATCATGTTTAAAATGCACATTCTGCTGCTGTGTAAAATCATTGCACCACTAAAAGGCCCAGAGATATCCATGAAGAAGAAACTCAAACAAATTGATATTGGAGGGGAGTCAACTTGTAATAAACGTTGTAAACAAGAAAGCGATTCAGGACTGGAAATTGAAAAATATCCTTCATACAATCCTGAACATTAAGAAAAATGAAATGGTTATTTCAGTTAAACATGCTTACAAATAGAAAGAAAGAAAGAAACAAACAAAATATATTAATGTCAATGGGACTCGAGAATACAGTAGTTAACATGCTTATAGAGGGAAACAACGCAGCAGCCAGGCTTGCAAATATTGAGGTCACCCTTTGTAATGTCCCCTTCTAACTAGTATTCAGACATTGTTGGAGTTTGGCCTATCATTGGACCCTTGTAGGCCAAGGAGTTGATGAGAGGGTTGTTTGGGCAATTGCTTGTGGCTTCACATTTGATTTTGCTATGGTTTTGGGGTGAGATAATGTATTTCTCATGTTATAATGTTATAATGTTTATTTGCACTTCATATTATAATAATATTTTAACATTATTAAAGTGCAATTAAATATTATTTTAGAAGGGAGAATCTTCTAGAAGGGGCCAGCCCCTCTTGGTGAAAAAGAATAAATAGAGGGCTAGGCTCATTGTTTCACATTCAGTACATGACATTTGCTTTGGTGAATTACATGTGGAGCCTAGGGTTTCTGCAAATTTCTACTTCAGTCATTGAGAATGGTCACTCTCTTTGATTGGCATAACTGAGGTGGTGAAAGATCTTCCGAAGGGTTGCATAATTTGGGTGAGAGATACTTCAATCTTTCACATTGGGGTTTATTGCTTCAGCGTTCATGGAGGTCGATTGGGTGTGGAGTCTTCAGCTTTGTGCCTTTTGACTTCTATTTTACATCATTTTTGTTGAGGAGAGAAGGGCATTCCATTTGAGAGTATTTGGAGTGAATTTTGGAGAGTTTGAAGGTGCATATCAGATTTGTTACTTGCTGTCATGGAGGTCAACCAGCGTACATGAGACCTACATAGTTGCTCATAACTTTCAATTGGAGAGGCATACCATTCTAGGTATTTGGGCAATCAATTGCTATCACCGAGACAATCATTTCAAGGACAAATTGGAGAAAGACAGCAATTATTTATTGTTTGATCTGCACCACCAGGGCAGGGGCGGCCAGCTTCAAGGAGGGCGATTTCACCTTTGAAAGGTTCAAAAAATTCTACAAAAAATTCTGAGTTCATTGTTGAGCATTGGTCTTTAATTTGGCATCAATAAATCAAGCTCTTTGTCTCAATTTGCCTATGCAATTGTCAATTTTCTGAGTACATTGTATGCAGATTTAGTGGCAGCCATTAGATCTCATTCATACTTCATTTTGGCCTGGTTAGTAATTGATATTTTGCATATTGTAAGTCTAAAATTTGTAATCAGAAACGTCATATCAACAAACAATGAGTTTTCAGACTTCCTCATTCTTGAATTGCATGACAAGTGCTTGTCAAAATGTCATATTGCTGTAAATGCACTTTCTCATTGTAGTATTCATATATTTGCATTTGAAAATCCAAAAAAAAGCAAAGAGTTGCATTGCATTTAGTTCTTTGCTTAGACATCATAGAAGTCCTTTGAAGGCATAAAAATCATATTTGATATCCATTCAAACAAGCAATCAGCAAGTACAGAATTTGCAAGACAAGTGTTTGACGAAATTCTTGAGTAGTCAGAATTGAAAATTAAAAGCCAAAATCGCAATGGTCCTTACACCCTTCATGGTAGGACCGGGACATCCCTGCTCACAAATCACAGCAAAAACATCAACTATCAGGGTCAAATTCAAGCCTTGGTTGTAGAAGACAAGGCTAGAATCCAGCGCAGAATCTAAACGAATGGGTGGCGAAGGTAGTCAAAGGTAGATATAATAGGACATTTTGCATTTAAGGCAGTGAATTACAATGCTCAAATTTTCATAGCACTTGCAGGATGCCGCCGCTATAAGAAAGATCATAAAATGAAGGCCCAGCTCATTGTCATCCCAATTTCAAGAGCAATGGCATAATTGAAGTTCGTGGTATACAGACCTTGCTGAGAATGCAATGGTGGTGCCTAATAATGACCAAATCGCTGATGAGACGGATTGCAAAAAGGTAGGTAACAACCATTAATGCAGGACTAGGTGCTATGTCAATATAACAGAATGCCTGAAAATGTGACTTGTTGCATGGTCCAGCATAATGAGGAGAAGTACACATGTGTAATGCAAGAAATCAAAGAGATTGAAGAGGGAATTTCATAGTCATAATGTAGATTCTCAACAGGAACTCTCACAGCAGATGAATAGAGTTACTAGTGTTGTAGATGGGAGCATTACAGGCAGGGTGGAAAATGGAATTGTTGCCATGATGGCTAACTTCCTAAATCAGATATGCTTTTGTTTCGAGCACGCCATTGTAGCAACTGAAGGACAGATGGACAAATTGGTGATGCATGTGGCCAATATTGAACCAAACATGGGCGATGCTCTAGATAAAGATTTAGAGAAGGTGATTAAAGTGTGCACATGTATGCACTTCAGAATAAATGGTGACTAGGAGGTTAGATAGCATGTTTTTGTTTTTGTGTGGAGCTGTAAATCTATGCTGGGTAATTTTTTCTACCAGCTCAAGCTGAAATGAATTCCCATCCAGCTCCATAGTTTCTGGACTGAACTTTGTTGCTAGGAAAGGGCCCAAACTATTTTAAAGTTTTATAAACATTTATCTTACCAAAAAACCAATTTTTTTGTTTTTGAAAAAAATGCAAAAAAAATATTTTTTTCCCAGAAAATCCTCCTTTCTGTTGTCAAAAAATATTTGAAGGTTTTTTTTTTTGGAAACTGTATCTTATATTACAAAAATGAAAAAGACGCCACAATCAGCCACAAACATTCTTTTGGTAAATGAAAAAGTAAAATAAAAGTAAGGGCTTACAATTTACCAAAGTCGGTCAGATAAAACCTTGTAACTGGAGCACCCGGGCACTGCAAAATGAAATCCTACTCACACTAATTTGACTGCTGTAGTCACAACCATGTTGTAAAAAGTGCTCCATAAGGAATGAAATGTTTCAGATGTGAACATGTAACCCCGGGCTTCAATTAAGAATTATAGGGAATCCGGAGGTCAGGTCAAAATTACAAAATGTTTGGATGAAATCAAAAGTGTGTTGAGGGTCGATTTGCAGTTGAATTGTGCAGAAATGAAGAAAATCCTCTTCCAATGCGACAAAAGCTCAACTGATCAGAAAAGGAGCTAGCCTAGTCAGAAAAAGAGCTAGCTTATGAAGCTTTGATACCATGTTTGGATTCACAAGATTCCACATAGGCATAGGAGAACTGAACCTAACCAAACTAGCTCACCAAAGGTAAATCAGAATTTGGTAAAACATTGCACTGGAAAAATAACTACATTAAAACTCTTACAGAGATTTACAAATCCGGCTTAATCTCACACACCAAGAAGTCACTATAACTTCTTCTTAAAAAATGTATGAGGTGGTTAAGTGGGAGAGATGGCCAAAAATGGAAGATACCCTCAACTTAATCTTAACCTTGACTTTGAGCAAGACTAATGCATGACCTGAAGTGATAATTACTATTTAAGATGCGGGTGAGTCAACACTTACCTAGAAGGTCACTAAATATTGTTTAAAAAAAAAATCAGAGCATATTTAATCCTTCTATTGTTTTTTGTTTTTTTTAAATAGTGCATATCTAATCACATACAATTAAGTGCACAAAAAAATCTGACTAACAACCTATCATATATTAACTGACCCATCTTCCTATAAATTAACAAATGTATGTCTTCGAAATGGTCAAATAGGTTTAGACTTAGTATTCTTCTAAAAACAAACCTGGTTTTACAGAACATTGCTCTCTATAAAATGTATACAACTTTCTACACCATCAGGTAATCCTTTCTCTTCCATTTTCCCTTGTAATGAGCTGACCAGTTACAGTGGACTTTGAAACAAAAACATTGGAATCTATTCTTCAATTTTTGAGGCTGAGAACTCCTTTGGATCCTTTTGTTTTGTGACTCTTTTGATGAATAAGACTTAATTCTTTTTTTCATCTTCGAAAATAGACTCTTGCTCACAGGCTTACTTCTTATTCTTATATTCAAATATGATCCGTATTCAAGATAAATATTATGAATGATATCCAAATAAATCACCATTATAATGTTTTCTTAGTGTCCCTTCCTCAAATCATTTTGTAGAACAAACATTGTAATATATAAAGCACCAGAGAGGTAAAAACTCTTACCTATTTAGAGCATAATCAAGCCCGGCAGCATCTGGCATTTCAAAACTGAATCCATTTGTCTTGAGCCCTTGTGCTTC
Source organism: Torreya grandis (assembly GCA_037957365.1). NCBI lineage: Eukaryota > Viridiplantae > Streptophyta > Pinopsida > Cupressales > Taxaceae > Torreya > Torreya grandis. The sequence goes on along the minus strand of JARHVA010001563.1, from coordinate 1,128,689 downwards.
AGCTCGGCCTCTGTCATGATCTACATCAAACACTGTATCATTGAGTCCTGCAAACACAAAATTATCTTGTAAGGCATCCGAATCTTTGAGATTCACTTCCAAGTTTAAAGATAATAGCTTGGATTGCACTATTTAGTGCAGACCTCTGATTACCTCCTTGAACAACAAAAAATATTGGTGACCATCTAGTATTAGATCAAGATGCATTTTGTTAATGTCTAGGGTTTAGAAATGTATCGTTGTGCAGAAAAGTAGTATTTCCATTCAATGTGGCATAAACAAACTTGCAGAGAAGTCCATCTTTTGACACAAATTTCAAAATTCTGAAGAATAACATTAGTAACTAGATTATTAATTTTGCAGTATTTTACCTGTGTGTGTTAAGTCATCTTAAGATGAGCTCCATGAATAGTCATTATCCTAATCACATTTTTCCTCGTGTATTTTTTGTAATAATCAATGGGCAAGGGGACCCACTTAGCACACAAGCACCTCAAAGCATTTGTTATAAGGGGGAGGAATTCTAGAAAAGAACATTGCAGTAAATCATTATTGCACCATAGATTAGTACATTGTTTCAATAAGGAAAGAGAGAGATTTGACTTTCAAAAGACATTCATATGATTAAAAATGGAACAAAAAAAAACCACTTCAGAAAATTGACCTACTCAACAGAAAATAAAAAACAAAAAATAGTTTACAGAAATTAGTGACAGAATTTTATAAAATATGTTGCAACATATGCTAGTATATTGTAGCAAAAACGTCTTTTATGATTAAAAAGAAAGAACAAGAAGATGCAGTAATATTTTCCTCACTAGTTGTTACATTCTTAGTTGAAGTACAGATACCCTGGAAAATCCCCACAAGGATAAAGTAATAGTGAAACCATCAATTCCTTTTTATATCCCACAAGATGCAAAGTGCAGTTAAAGACCACCTGAGAGACAATGTAAGAGATTGCAATTTAACTCTACCTGACTAGTTGTTTAGGATTGGGATAAAGGCAAGCCATATATGCCAATAACAACAAAGGAAAGATCATTTGTGCATTATCAAACATTTTCCCAACATCAAGGCTAACAATTACAGTGACTGCATAGGAGAAAATACAGCTCCATAGTCACTTAGTATGGTCAGAATTAGCATATTTTGGCAGGGAAAATGTACTTTTAAAATCTAAGTGGAGGATATAAGTTTATAACCCCCCCACATCACTATATAACGTGTTTTCCATAGATATTCATCCCTAAATTGTTAGTTGTACCTGCTAAGAAAAGGCTCTATGGTCAAGCAAAATGTTTATATGACCTTTTGTATGATCTGTACAGTGGTACAGGCTGCAAAAGGAGGTATTAATGAAAAGATTCTAGGAATTCTTTCTACTCAAAATTGACTGATACTTGTCCAGTAAAGTGACCCAAATTTTGAATTTCCAAATTTCTTTTTTTGACACAGAAAATCATTCGTACGAAATTTCTTTACCATCAATCATCAATATGAGTACTGAGTTGCAAAACATGATTATCTTTAAATGATAGCAATTACAAAGTATATTATTGCATGCAAGCTCCTGAGTGCAGAAGAAATGAAGTGAAAACGTGTGCCTTTCCCTCTTACAAGTTCAGGTTGAGGGGTGGAGCCTAGCCCTCTCTCCAAGGAGAAATAGGTGGTAATAGCAACCATGTTGGACTTCAAGTTTGACAACTTAATGTGCATGGTCTCAAGACTACTATTAGATGCCGTCTCCTCATACCTCATCCTATTTAGGCTTATAATTTAATCTGTATGTTAACTTATTCTTTTATTTATCCAATTAATTAATAGTAATGTTTATGTAAATGATCAAGCTATGCCTTATTGGAGGCAGGTAAAATGGTTTATCAGGAAATCTGATAGTGAATCAGCGATAAAGAATGCTTATGGCAAGGACAAACAATACATACAATAAGTACTTACCAAGTAATTGCCTTGAAATATCCAAATATTCTAGAACATTCTAGAAAGGTTTAAGGCTGGAAAACTATACCCCCAGAAACAGGAATTGGAACAGAAAAAGGTTCATAACAATAAACAAGGCTTTTAAGGTTTCGGGTATAAGATTTGTTTTAGGCCTATTTTATTCATATGCAAGAATTATTATATTTTTACTATCATCATTCCAAAACATTACAAATCATTCAAATTTATTGCATAAAGATATACTATAATCACATTCATTATTGAGAGTTAATAAACAACAAATAATGTTAATACAGGACAACCTTCTTAATTGCTACATACTTTCAGTTTCACCAGATGACATTCTTCAGTCAGAATATCGAATATAAAACATACAGAAGGAAACTATAGAGCACCTTAATAGGGGAAGGATGAACAGAAGTCCATCTCAAGGGAGAGAACAAAGTGACATATCCAAAGACATAATTATCATAGACAGATGTTGCAATGGATATTGGATAGTGGACAATTAGTTTTTTTTTTTTTTTTTAAAGGTTGCCCTCACAAACTGTATCCCAACAACTATGCTATGGCGAAAATAAATTGGACACTGCTCTTTCCTTGAAGACAGTGTCCACCATTCTGACCTGAAGATCAAAAGACAACAAACTGAAAAATAGTTTCACACACACTAGCCCTTTCGAACATGGAATGGTCAGTGTTAACATGGAACATTATTGCTCTATAAATTCAGTTTCAGCAGGAATAAGAATGTCATAGTTTAGTCAAAAAAAAAAAATTGGACATCTTTCTTCAACTCTTCAGCCATTCATAATTGGTTCATTATAAGACAATTATGATTCTTTATAAGACATTCATTTTTTTCTTTTAGAAAAGCAACCTACTTGAGATTTTCTTAACTACACTATGCATTCAAATAATCAGCATATCCAGGATATAAAATATTCTAAACCTTAGCTTTACTCTGAGCACCCACCTCCAGTTTTACGGACAACAGGGATAGATCCAAAGCGCATTGCTATCAACTGGGTTAATCCACATGGCTCAAACATGGATGGCACGAGAATAAAATCTGCACCTGCATATATCTATAAGAAATCCAAAATAAGATGCATTTATCACAAGACAGTATTATTGTGACCATCAACTTTAACAAACAAGGTATGCCTAGTATTTTATGGATGAGCATATTAACACAATACAAAACTCTCACCAAATGTGAAAGAGGTTCATTATAGGTCAAGCAAAGTTGTGCCATGTCTCCATTTGCATTCTGTATATGATTTGCTATATTATTGAAGTCATTTTGTATGCGTGGATCTGGAGCTGAACCGAGTAAAACTACCTGCAAGGATGCCTTTCAAAATTACAGGTCTTCCAAACTCTCAGAAGGATACAACCAAGCAGTTCAAAAGATTTGTTTAAAATGTTTATAGGCCTCTATTTGAATATTTCCCCTGGGACACTTTTATGTCCTAATTTTATTCCTGCAAGGAACAATGGTATTATTTTCTTTGCTGTCAAATTAAAATAATAAATACAGCAGAACATACATATGGATTACCTGGCCACTCCGGTCAAGTGTACGCCAAATGGCATGCTTGATAAGATGGACACCCTTTTGGGCAGTCAACCGAGTTATAATTCCAACTAGAGGTCGATCAACTTGCTTCAAACCCAGCCTATGCTGTAATTCCTCCTTTGCAGCCTTTTTTCCTTCTACCACATTTTCTTTAGTGTAAGCCATCTGCAAAAGGCAAAAGAAAATATTCTACCCATGTTATGGTGGACATTATAATGCATTATGATTATAGAATAAGTGTTTAGCATTCAAGGTCATCCAATGCACAAAACCACCGTGCTTTGGTTTTAGATTTACAACAAATACAAGGCAAAAATAAAATTAAGAACATGGACTGGATGCAAAGGTCATAAGCTATGCCTATCTGTTCAGATGTGTGCTCATGCAATGGGAAGGAATTTTGTAATTAAAAACCCTCACTATTTTGGGTAAACATAATATATTATATATTGAGCGCCTTACATTGCAGCAGGTGTTTTATAGTACACTTAAAGCAAAGCTAGAGTAAAAGAATCAAATGTGTATGGCATACATCCATAAAATGAAGAAAATATTCATTGGAATGCAAGAAAAAGGGAAAATTTTCAAAGAGCTTAGTATTCAAACTTCTAGGAAGCAACAGATTAAAAAAACAAGAGTTAGTCTGCACAATAGATTTCCAAAAGAAGAAGAATTAAATTAATTTCTTTATGTGATTAAAAGCTTTCCAAGGGGCTATTTATTTATAGCCCCTTTCTTGGGAGGGTCCTTTTCTACGGGATACTTGGATGATCAGAGATAGTTGCAGAACTTTATGGCATGCATTACAGCTGTCTGCCATTCATTTCCTTTAAGTAAACAAGATGCATTGCAACCTTTCATGCAAACAGTTCCTCACTCAACTTCGGAGCTGAGATGTTTAAGCAAGAATTGGCTCTACATCTTAAAGCTGAAATTGGTGTTTTTTTTGTAAAAGCGTGGATTCTTTGTCTCTTGAGGCGAAGGCACAGATGTTACCTTTTATAGGGAAAGATCTTCAATATAATTTTGTCATTCAGCTGATGAACTATATTTTTCATCAGTATAACATAAGATGCATTCAAAAAAGAAACTATAAATATGCTACTTATAGTCAAGGGAGTGCCTTAAGTTCCTTGTCAAAAAGTATATAAATAGAAAATGACATACATATCTAAATTCATATGTCAAATGTGTACAAGACCACCACTAATAAGATTGTTCGACCCTGAAAATTATGGCCGCCATTTTCAAAGTTTTTCAGTGCCCCAAAGAAGCTAATAAACAGCTATGTCTCGGCGAACCATAACAGGCCAACCCTAATTCTTGGTAGATCCAGACTGGAAAAGGAGATATCGGGATTGTCCTCAAAAGGTATAATATGTCATTCCAATGGTATATGGCTGAGTATGGATTCCCTGGACCAGTGGGAAAATTTGCAACAGAAAACAAAAGGAAATTTCTTCATTGTTTCTCTCCAACAGGTTTTTTTATGACAATCTTTGACTCCCTATCTGACGGACAAAATCTTCAGTGGAGGCCCTTGGTTCCATAAGAATTCAGGGATTTTTATGAGGAAGTGGGCAATGGGATTCAACTCATCGAAAGAACCTATAAACAAGGAAACATGGTTCATGTAGAGATCTTCCTATACAAGCTGCCTATTGAATTCTGGAATCAATAGGTGCTAGAAATGACCGAAGGACCCTCTAGAGATTGTCTCTAAAACCAGAAAGATGCCAAGAGGAACTTATGCCAGGATATGTTTCAACATTGATATGAACAAACCACTGCTGAAGTCGCCCTATAGATGGAATATTAGTTATGGAATCAGCAAATCAATTATGAGTGGTTACCTTTCAGATGTTTGATCAAAATAAATGATAAACAAAGAAACAAGTTTCGCATATAGAACTTCCTATACAGGCTACCCCTTGAATTCTGGAATCAATAAGTGCTAAAAATGACCGAAGGACCACTTGATGACCATCTAGAGATTGTCCCTAAAACCAGAAAGAGAACAAGAGGAACATATGCTAGGATATGTTTGAACATTGACATGAACAAACCGCTACTGAAGGAAGTCTCCCTATGGATGGAAGATTAGTTCTGGAATCAGCAAATCAATTATGAGTGGTTACCTTTGAGATATTTGATCAAAAGAAACTATGAAGGAAACAAGTTTTGCGTATAGATCTTCCTATACGGGCTACATCTTAAATTCTGGAATCAATAAGTGCTAGAAATGACCAAAGGACTGCCTGAGGTCCCTCTAGAGACTGTCCCTAAAACCATAAAGAGGACAAGAACATATGCTAGGATATGTTTGAACATTGATACGAACAAACCATTGCTGAAGGAAGTCGCTTTATAAATAGAAGATTAGTTCTGGAATCAGCAAGTCGATTATGAGTAGTTACCTTTCAGATATGGAACCTTCCAAGAGCATGGATATCAAAGAAGACTATCCGTCCCCCACATTTTCTCATCTCTACAGTCTGTCTAAATTGCAAATGGCAAAAGGAGACATGGGGGTGGCTCTTCTAGCATCATTGTTGTAGGAGGCAATGGTAAAAAGCTAAGTTGCCGATACGGATACGGGTACGAGTATTGGATACGGGGATACGTCGATTTTTTTTTTGTGGTTTGGATACGGCTGGATACGGCCGTACAAAAATATATGTAAAAAATTAAAAATATAAAAATATAGCCACAAGCAAAATTAACCACATAATATGCATAGAGGAAACAAAATAACTTCAAATAAGTTATATAAACACAAAATATTTAAAATTTAATAATTATACTTTATAAGTTTATATTTAAAATTTTAAACTAATTAATAATTTAAAATTAAAATTTAATATTTAATATATATTATATCTCTAAAGACTAAAATTTAAAAACAAACATATTTTAAATTTTTAAGTAATAATAAAAATTAAAAAATTAAAAGAAATAAATAAAAATTAAAAAAACTAAACTATATAATAAAAATTTAGTTTATAATTTAATAAATTTATAAAATTTTAAAGCCCTAGGGCCTAGGGAGTTTGTCAGTTTAGAAATTAAAAAAAAACGAAATTTAAAAACGAAAACCCTTGTGCCCAGCAGGCAGGGCGGCAGTCGGCAGGGAGCGCGCAGTCGCGCAGCCGCGCAAGTGCGCAGTCGTGGGTCGCGCGGGCGCAGTCGCAAAGGAGCGGAGGGAGGCGTGGAGGCAGTCGCGGAGGTGTGGTCGCATTAGGGTTTTCGTTTTTTTGTTATAAAATGAAAATAAATTAAAATGTTTTTTTATTCGGCCGATCCGTGGGGGATACAGCCAGGGTACGGCGTGCCCCCTGCGGATACGGCCGAATACGTCCATGGTCGCATTAGGGTTTTCATTTTTTTGTTATAAAATGAATAAAAATTAAAATATTTTTTTATTCGGCCGATCCGTGGGGGATACGGCCAGGGTACGGCGTGCCCCCTGCGGATATGGCCAAATACGTCCATGGACGTATTTGGCCGTATCCGCAGGGGGCACGCCGTACCCTGGCCGTATCCCCCACGGATCGGCCGCGTACTGTACCGTACCGGCGTATCCCCGCGCTCCTAAGGCCTGCGAGGGGCGTATCCAGTAACGTAGGTAAAAAGTCATGTTTTGGGTGTCAATGCTGCCAATGTCGCTGTAGAAGGTACTCCTATGGGTGTTGTTGCTGTTGATAACTCTATAATTAAAGGTATTTTTGGGATGTGTGATAATGGAATCATATGTAGTCATGTGGGAGAAGAAGAAGGTGGTATTTTAAAGACTGGCCGCATGGAGTATATGGGTGGTGGTGCTACTGGTTTGAAGGTTTATGGTCACATTGCTGAAGCACCTGTTGGCTTTTAGTCGCCTAGTAGGGAAGAGTATCAGTGGCCCTTTTGATAATAGGGATGAGTGTGGGTGGCCCTTTTGCAAGTCTCCTCAATGGATTGGGTGCTACTGTCAGTAGCTTGTTTGAGGTCCATTCCTTTTCAAGGAGTGGGTGCAATGAAAGTGACGACCTCTTGAAGGCCCCAAAGGTGGATGGTCTACATTCCTCTTTTGGTGGTGTGGGTGCATCGAAGGTGGGTGATCAAGGACCTTTTCTGCAGATTGCAGATACCTCACCGAGTAGGAGCAAGGAAAAGGGAAGGGGGTGGTGCAGTTCGCAGGCAAAGGAGATCTTGAAGAAACTAATGATGACTACATATATTTTCACCAGGGTTGTGCACCTTCCTGTCATCAAGTTCGGTTCCTCTACTCCTATCATGGTGTTCGTTCCAGATCAGGAAGGAACCTTGTAGGATCAATATGGTCCGGGCAGTGCTTTTGTTGCTTTGGAAGAGGACGACAATTAGATACTTTTGGATCCATTCGCATACATGGACTTCTCTGGTGTGTTTTAATATTATGTTTTTTATTTTTATCTAGGTATCAGGAGGCAACCTTTGGTTTAATACTGCTGCCAGGTTCTTCAGGACAATAGTTCTGGGTGTAGGTGGGCAAAGGAGATTTTGAAGAACCTAATGATGACTACATACATTTTCAGCAGGGTTGCACACCTTCCTGTCATCAAGTCCGGTTCCTCTGTTCCTATCATGGTGTTCATTCCAGATCAGGAAGGTAGCTTGTATGATCAATATGGTTCAGGCGGTGCTTTTGTTTCTCTGGAAGAGGATGACAATTAGATACATTTGGATCCCCTCCCATACATGGACTTCTGATATGTTTAAGTTTATGTTTTTAATTTTTATCCAGGTATCAGGAAGCAACCTTTTGTTTAATACTGCTGCCAGGTTCTTCAGGACTATGGTTAGATGGAAACATTTTTCTCCCTGGTACTTTGTTGTTTAGCTTTGTTTAGGAAGATTGGCAGTTTGAATAAAGCATTTTGTTAGGGACAGTGCTTTGATAATTTTGATCTGGTTTACTGGGTGGAGGACCTCCGTGCAAAATTCCCATTGCCTCATCTAAAAAAGGAAGCAGAGCGGAAGATTTATCGGCATTGTTTATAAAGAGTTGCAAAGCTGAAGAATGTAGGTTTATTTAAAGAAAACTTACAGCATGGAGAAAGTACATTGCAATTATATGTATTTTATAGACTTCAATATGGACATGTATACTCCAACTCCATGCATGGGCTACTATTTGCAGGTTCCATCATATTAACAACCACTTGAGTGGACTTCCAACCAGCATGGCTCCACAGCTTTGTTGTCAAGCAGACTGACAAATTACAAATGCATCTCCCAGTGAGACATATGGAGTAAAAGCTGAACATGAGTTTGTCCTGGAGATGTAGCGCCAAAAAATGATTTTGCACTAAATGTTTTGTACGAAATGGTCTTAATTTAAAATGGATCAGTATCAGTTGAAGTATGTTTGTATGACATACCACATAGCTAAAGACAATAACCATCGAATCAAGACACCAATGACATGTCAAAACATATGGCAAAACCACTAAAATGTTTGTCCGAACATATCCAATCCTGCACTTCCAGGCGTCGAGTATCTCAAACCACATGTAAGGCAGAGAATGACCTTTCCCCTTCAATAGGTCGAGTGCTCTCCTCATCCTCCTCTCCCTTGATATCCTAACAAGCACATAAATGCAAGAAAACTTTAGGAACATGGGCATGTTATTAAAACTTGAAAATGACATCAGCAGTATGGCTATGCCAGCAAATGAACCTGTCATTGTGGTTATAAATCACATTATGCAGTATTTTAATACCTGTAAATTTAGCAGGACAGGTTCACCAAATGGTGAACTTGCCAAAATGGAATTATACACCCCTCAAAATTGCCCACTTGGGAGCATTACTTTTACAGGGTCAGTTTGGTATTCCAATTCATGTCCAATATGTGTTTCTTCATGTGCTTGTATCAAAGCTGATATTTCGAATGTGAAGGAGTTCCTTTGATAGCCTTTGGAAGAGTTCAACATGTTAGAGAGGTTAATTGCAGTTCCAGTAGGAAAGCATAGGGTGTGAGACATTGCAATACATTTGAGTGTGAAGCCACATAGTTTCTATGCGCAATCGAAGAGCCATTTCCTTGCAATCACTATAATTTGCTTGATGAATGAAAGGAACAAAAGATGGCCTTATTCCTTGATAGAGTTTTTCCCGTCATGGGTTTCTCCAAGGTAAACATGGTGTCAAAATGTGTTTTATGTTGTTCTCCCAATTCCCAAGTAGTTGCAAATTGAAATGTTATTCATTTGGAGCACGATTTCAGTAATTTCCTTTAAACATTAAGTGTAGTCTTTTTGTATCAGCATAACAGAAGCATAGTTTATCATTATCAGAAACATAGCTTATCATTATTTTCGGCATAAGGTTTGTGTTGGTGAATTGACTCAGAAATATATTGAGAAATTACAGATCAAGCATAACGGCTTAGGCTTTGGTGAGATATTTTAATAGAAGAAATCCACAATCTGTTCTTTCTTGAAGTTGTTTCCACATGACAAGCTTTACTGATAAAAATGTGCAAAGAAAGGATAATTTCAGTGGAAATCCTAATAAAATAGAGTGAAAAGCATGTATATCTAGCAGAGAAGATACTATTAGAAACAAACACATAAGGTTAGGATGTAGAGAGAGACCTTGCTTTGGCCTTGGGTGGAAGTTCCTCAACATAGATGTTTACAACCATTTGGCTACAACAGCCATATCACCCAAACCAGCTCTTCACATCCTCACCCTTGGACTGAGGGGCCTTTCTATCTCCCTCCATGACGAGATCGTGGCCTCCTCCCAGCCCACATCCCACCAACAGTCCAGCCCCACCTTCCGAATAGCCATCTCAAATGAAATAAATCTGATTTACAAGGACCTGCTAAAATTCATCCAGTACCATGCGAAAAAAACCATCATGAGGCCCTCTTTCCCTTCTAGGAAGGAAAATGGGTTGTCATATGAGGATGGAAAACCCCAAAAAGATAAATTCACCTTAGTGAAAATGAAACACAGACTCTAGATGCGTAAGGAAAAAGCCCTTGTATGTAGATTTATGGGAGATTACCCTGGGCCCTAGGCATTATAAGCTTGAGTCCAAGAGAACTGGTAGCCATCGGGATTGATAGACATCTATATGATGCCAAAGGGATATTTCATGACCAGCTTCTCCTGTAATCAAGAAAAGGATCAAGCCTTCCAAGGAGGCCTTGGTTCATGAAAAAATCAGTCATCTTCATGAAACCTTTGTCTCCAACTTTCAACTTCACCTCTTCCCTGGTATACAGGCAAGAATCTTTGCTCAAAAAGATAGTAGGAGCCTTTGGTGAATATATCACAATCTCAGAGTTCACCAAGCACCCAAGTGTCCTAAACTACGCCAAGATCTATGAAAGCTTAGAACTGGAGAATCCTTGGCTAGAAAAAAAACTTTTGGACATGGAAGGGATAGACTTGGAACAACCCATAAACTGTAAGAATATCCCCTTTCACTGCAGAATTTTCCATGAGCTTGGCCATCTTGCTCAAATCTATCCTACAAAGCAATCTCAAGGACAACAAAAACCTGCAAAAACTAAAGATCCAAATCACAGGCGAAGAGAAGAAAGAGCCCCCAAAGCAAGGCTTCAAAAGAAGGAAACCCATGGCATAACCTAAAAACTTAGAGTTTGACAAGCACTCAAGAGTCGGACAAGCACAAATCTAGGGTCCAAAGAATGCAGGTGACTGTTGACACTATAGATTGCACCCTTTGAAAAGGAAACTCAGCTCCTTTCCTCCACGCGGCGCAATGGAGACACTCCTCTTGCTGTGGGTAGCAAAACTGAAGAGTGAATCTCTAGATTAAGGGCTAGCTCCCCTTGATGCACCTTGAGGCCCTAAATTTCTACTATTAACAATGGGGGGGTGAAAAGAGAGAGGGATACTACAAAAGTAGAACCTAACTAAAGTGGTGATGCACCAGATTTGATTGGTCTACTCAATTTTTTACCTACACTTTGCACCAAAGGAGCAGACAGGCACTTCATTCGAATAAGAAACTAAACTGCATCAATGCTTCAACAAGGGGTTTTATGGAGGTATAATGAGGAAGAACCTACCAGAGGTGCTCCAAAGGCACACTGTTGGACGGTTGTTCACCTGCACCTATACTTCGCCTTGGACGCTTCCTGTTGACCTACAGAAGAGGATCTAGAATGCACTGGATATACTGGCATCAACCTATGAAAGCATTTAAAATAAATGACTGAACATAAGACAATACGCAAGCATATGTAAGAGTGCCAAAATCAAATGGAGGTAAAACACTTCTTTGGATTAAAGGTAAATTTCTTCAGGGCTTCGCCCTACAAAACTGAGAGATATCATTTGAAAACAAGGAGGTTACAATATATATAGAAAATGGAGAAAGATCCTTGACTAGTCAAGAGCAAGAGGCCCATACTACATTGAACACCTCTGTAGTGAAGAATTCGCCCATGCTGCTATCGCTTCTCATTAAATGTGTTTGTGAAAGCCATGCTGTAGGTGTCTCATATATTGAATTTGCTGCCTGGCTGCATTAAACACCCTTGCAAGAGTATGGGTCGCTTTTCTGAGAAACCGACAAGGCCCTCCGTCCTCACGTTCCGAGCCATGCTCTCCCTTGAATGCTCACACAATTGGCTACTTATTAATGTCAAAACAAGGAAAATCGGGCCGCCCCCTTAAATGCTTGCGCAACTCTTCTAATAGGTATTCGGTGGAGACTATTTCACCTACAAGCATTTACTTCTCCCGCCGACGCCTCCTATGCCACCTGCCCTGGTCTGGTTCGTCTTTGTGCTTGATTGGCTACGCCACCTGGAGTGTTTCAAGCGTTTGTCTTATATATGCGTGGTTATGTTCTGGATTGCCCACTTTGCTTTCCTCTTTCCTTGCCATTTCTTGTCCTTTTCCTGACCCTTCGGGGCTCTCAGGGCTATCCCTTTTTTTCTTCGGGCTCTTTCCTTGGCCGGTCGCTAAGTCTCCCTTCGGGCTTCTTCTCAAGCGGGTCTTTGAATTTTTTCGGGAAAAATGCCCGAAGGAATTCCTTAGAACATTTTGTCTGAAGGAATCCTTCCTTCATGCTTGCCACTTGTGAGTTCTTTCGGACATTTTGTCCGAAAAAATTGTTCTTTGGCCTCTCTCCAACGGTTAATCCATCGCCGTAAAATTGATGTTCGCGGGCCTGTCATCTCATTTGAAAACCAACAGCTATTTTGCTACCCTAAATTTGACGTCCGCAAGCCTGTCACCAGACATTTAAACTCCAATGGCTAGCTTATCACCTTAAAATTGATGTCCACGGGCCTGTCACCCCCTTTTGGCAATTCCTTCGGCCTTTTTGCAATTGGACTTTTCCAAAGGGAAAATGGCCCTTCAGAAAAAAAGGAAAGGTCCTCTTCTCACGACCACGTGTCCTCTGAAAGGGCACCTATCCTTCGGACTTTTGTATTCCGAATTCCTTCGGGTTTTCTTCTCTCACAGAATTTCTTCGAACAAAAAGTCCGAAGGAATTCCTTCAGACATTTTGTCCGAAGAAATTCGTGCCTTAAGTGTTCCTCCTTGGATTTCCTTCGGACATTTTGTCCGAAAGTTCCTTATATGGCTTGTCATGCTCCCCGAAGGAATCCTTCCTTTTGCAAGCGGACTTTCTGCCCTCCGCAAGGACACTTTGAGCCCAAGGCTGCCCTCTGGAAGAATTCGCAAAGGCCCTGTTCTGAATCCGAGTGTGCCCTCCGCAAGGGTATCTACCCTTCGGACTTTTTGTAAGAGACCCTTGCCTCTTTAAACTTGGTCCATTTTGCCGATAAAAGGCCCACCCGCAATAATCTATTTGCCCTGCTAAACATCTGTAATGTCCCCTTCTCAAACCTGATCTTCACAGTGACCGTTGGCCTTTTTCTGGAAACCCGAAGGCTAGTCGGAAGGTACAAATTAAGGTTTCCTAGTTTTTAGGATGTCCTTGCTCGGAGTTTTGATGGCGGATTCTTTTTGGGTTTTCAGAGAGCTTCGCAGTGGTATGTTCATTTCGGCATTCAGAGCACTTTCAGGAATTTACTATTTTTAGTAAGTTCAGGATTGGCACCGGAACGGGATTTTGAGAGTGGGGTTGGATTCGTCTTGTCAAGACCTTTCCAACGAGCTATAGATCATTGGTTTCCGACATCATCTTGGCCTCCGTTTTAAAGTCCGTAAATTAAACATTATTATTTAATTTTGGACCTTGGTGCCTAGGCTCAACGACTTAATGTTGAGGTTGAAAAATAAAAGAATTAAAGAGGATTATATTATTTTCCCTCTCATGTTTTATCCCATATACAAGAGGATTTTAGAGACTCCTGGTTGGAAAAGTATAAAAGGAGTGCTCTCATTTCATTATCTTTTGTCTACAGGAATGTTTTGCTGCCAGATTCGTTTTGAGATCGCTTCGAAGAATGAAGACCTCCTAGCTCGGGCATCGCTTCTTGTTTGAGAGACAACAACTAGTGGTGATTTAGTTTAGTTTTGTGAGTTCATTGGGTTTTGTGCATTGTAATCTGCATTGTGTCTAATTAGTATTCTGATTTTGCATATTAGAGATTTTCAGATCTTACATTTTAGCTACAGCAAATTCGAATTTTAATTTGTAAATCCAAAAATACCAAAAAGATTGTTCTGGGTATTGTGTCATTGCATCTTATTGGTAAGGGCGCCCCTTCATGAATATTTTTAGATTTTAATACGAAGCTTATGATTTTATAATGCAAATCCGTCATTCTTTGAACGCTGTACTTTTTAGAGTGCATTGGGATTCGTGTCAGTAATTAATAACCATATTTAGATGCCATTTCTTATTACTAAGTTAGGCGCCATCATTTTGAGGGTCTATTGCATCAGATTTGAGATCATTAGGGTGAAATGAGAGTTATGAGCATATGAGTAAATTCATAGGTTGCTGGTCCGTACTGTTTCAGATCTGCATTGGGCTGCGTGCATCAAATAAATAGTATCTTTTGAGTGAGTTTCAGTGCTCTGATTTGGTCGCCATCATACTAGAGTCATTGTGCAATTCGTTTCATGAGAATTGATGAAGTTTTGAGCAAGTTGTGAGTAAAATTGTGAAGTACAGGGCTGTTGTTCGTGCACACGGAAATCTGGACTGTCATAAATCAGAATTTGAGGTTGGTCTGCTTGTTGTACTTTCAGATCTAATCCTTGTTATTCAGTGAAGGAAGTTCAATACATATTATTGCAACTTGATTTATATGTTGATCCACATTCAAAGCAAGATCTTATCATTCATATTGTAAATTGACAGTAGTACTGACAGTATAGTTATTCTTGCTCATCATAGTTTGTAATGTTCAGCTTCTCGTTCAGTAATTGTTTGTAATAGATAAATCTCCGCCCTATGGTAGCTACTCTCCCATTCTGGGTTAGCAAGCACATTCTGGGTGTTGAGTATTTCCAGCTTTCAGCATTTTCTTTCAAACACTATTATTTGTAATCACTCCGTCAGATGGTCGCCCCTCACTCCGCATTGGATTGGGTAGCACATACTTGACGTTGAGTTCCCTTTCAACATTTAGAAGTAGAAGATCCTCTGACTATATGCTCGCCATCATCGGCGCCATCCTTGGTTAGAGTTACTTCCTGCATAAGCACTTTGTTTCAGATCCTCTGACCAATGCTCACACCTGGCCCACATCGGGATACTGGTGTACATTCTGGTTAGAGTTGCTTTCTGCACGTTTTGGTTTATCCTCTAACCTTAACGGGTGCATTGATTGTAATTTGCAATTTGTAAAAATCGAAAAAATTGGCTTGGAATATTTCAACATCTAGGATCAAAATGAGTTCCAAATCAACCCAAGTGCTTGCAAGACTCGAAAAACTTGGTTTTCAGAAGGAGGAAACACTTGGTTTTTCATGAAAACAGGCCTGTCACAGAGAAAACCCATAAAACTGTTGTGGGATGAACTTGTCAAAAATTGGTTAACAGACCCTGCAAGGAAAGGGAAAGGGAGTGCTCAATTTTGGCCTGCAGGACCAAAATTGGTCAATAGTGACAACATGGACCAGATCATAGGGACATCAGATATAACCCCCATAGTTTAAATGCAATACTATCCTAGAACATTCTAGGTCTAGGCATGCCCAACAAATGCTATTTCTCAAAGAAAAATCGAAGGCAGAAAACATTGCCTAGTATTTCAGCAAGAAACTGCCATATCAAAACTCCTAGGGAACTTGAAATTTACAAAAGAAATGGCAACCAGCAACAAATCCACCATCACCAAACCAAAACAATGATCCTCTAGGACCCATCAATGTATGTCACTCACTCCTACCAATATTTCACTTGGGGGGTTGCAGACTCTTTGGAGGACTGACAATTCATTTGAAGGGGGTTCACTTCCTGTAGTGGCAGCAGACTGCAAAGGCTAGTAGTATTTCGGCCAAGTTTGAGAGTGATCTCTAGCTATAAACATCTGGAAAAGCAATTTGCAGTATTTGTTTCAAGAAGAACTTGAGAGCAACTACAATGCTCACCTTCTACAAAGGTATATTATTATGAATACTTGTCAGATCTGACTTACACTTTTATAGTTTAGATTCTGATCCTGAGTGATAACAGTGTTATCGAGGATCCCATGCAATTATTTTCATGGTATTTAATATGTTTACAAAGATTTAATGGCTAGATATGTTTAACAGTCTACATATTGTAGATGACAGGCGGCAATTATTTTCATGGTATTTTTTATGTTTACAGCTATTTAATGGATAGGCATGTTTAACATCCTACATATTATGTACAACAGGCTGCAATATTGGGTTCAAGCCAAAGTTGAATGTTTTCTAGCCACAAACAACTCGAAAAGTAATTTACAGGATTGGTTTCAAGAAGAATCTGAAAGTAAATACATTATTAAACCTTTGCAGGCTATGAATATTTATTCATATTTACCATAACACTCTTATTGTTCAGATTCTGAGTTTGGGTGATTTCAGTGCTTTAAAAGTTCTCCAGCGATTATTGCAATGGTTTATGGTTATCGTTGGAAAGGTTTAATGGCTAATCTTCATATATATCATATTTTGCCTTTTTTAATTCTGTCTCGTGCTCATTCATTTTCAGAGGTCTCAGGCTACTATGTTTCACTATATGAATGTATGTATCCTCCTGCAGGGTGCCTCTAGGAAGAATGTATCAGCATTCATTTTTGGTGTTTGCTAATAGACCAATTTATTTTGTTGCGGCATAGTTTTGGTATTTCCAATATAATGGGATTAAAAAAGTGACTAAGACTCTGAAAAGTAAAACTGGATTTGCTAAAAAAGTATATTGTGCAAGCAATTCCACTATAATATTAGAATGTACATGACAAAACAGTTCAGAGGACAAATTACATCTGTAATATCGTTCATATCAAGCTCCAGTGTTCTAGCTTCTTGTAAGATTCCTTACAACTTGACTGCCTTCATATAAAGTTTATGTTCCTATAAATTTTGAAACAATCTTCCCGCAAAAAATTTGTATGAGTAAGATTATTGAGAAAATTAATAGCTCTTAAATGAAACTGTTACTGTAACAGCACATCAGATTGTCAGAGTGAAACAAGTACTCAGGTAGGGAACAAAACAAATACCATGCTTATTGTATCTTCTTCAACAGCGAGTGTGAAAACTATGGTTTTTGCTATTATGGCTCACTTAAGTCTAGAAGCAAATTTTAGTAAGAAAAAACTGTGGAAATTCTGTACGCAATCAGAAAGAGAATAGATAGTGACAAAACGAAAGATCTAGTTAATACTACTTTAAAGTTCAGATATGTCTAATATAGTCATATCAATATTTTAAAGGAAAACTCATTCAAAAAATGTCAATAAATACAACAAGAATAAAAGCAGCTATCCAAGCCAGATAACAAATAAATATGATGGAAGGCTGCAGGATGCCATATCCGACATCATCCTAGACTCTAGTTATAACATTGAATTTCCAATGGTAAACCACTTACAGGTATATAGGGATCATTAAGAGGATCCCAAATATCAGGGTCTATGCCATTCAAAATTCCATGGAACTTATATCGATGTGGAGCAATGGCTGGATTTCCTGAGACTTCATGTGCATATGTATATGAAACCTGCACAGGAACTTATATGTTACTTTGGAAAAGTACAAAACGTCTAATTTATAGAATAACAAAAAGGAAAACACAATCTTCATGCAATTTACAATATCTCTCACTTCCAATAAAAGAATCTTAGAATAATAAATTTACATTACAGTGATTCAAATTGCAGAACACACTCTAATACAATAAAAAAACTTTGCATATCATATATAGCCAAAGAAAATCCCATTCCCTGCATTGCATTTTTTCTTATGTTAATCACTGAACAAAAGTTAGTTAAGATGAATACAAATTTTTAATTGGCATCTCTTCAAGAATCTGCAAACTCCTTGGAAAATTGAACAATGTTAAAAATGGTCCAAGTACAACTCAGAAAACAATATTCGATCAGTCAGTCACAACACAACATTTTATTAATAAATCGCCTTAATATAAATTGGCCATAAATAGGACTCTTAACTTACTCAACTAACGTGAGTTTGTTATAACTGACAGAAAAACACACTTATAATATATGTACTAACAAAACTATGACATGCACTGACACATTATTTCTAAGAAAAAAATCAAGCAAAAACTTAAAGGTCAGTACGTGCGCTAGGTTCTCACCTCAAAGAAACTTTCTCATCAATGTTATTCTCCAATATTTGCATGAACTATTAATAGTTCAGATATAATCAGAAACCCGTGAGAAAATTTATTTAAGAGAATATATTAAGCTTCATCCTAGAGCTTTCAAGGAAAGGAGTCCTGAAAATATTTATGGAAACAATTACAGAATGTAATTAAATATCAATTACTGCCCAATTTAATTAAAAACATAGTATGAAGTAACAAGAGTACCCAATGCAGTTGTGAAAAAGTAATAAGTAGTTAAACTATAAGTGTAAAAGCTGTGCACACTCTTAAAGCCGCACTCTTCATCCCAATGGAGATAATTGATCGCTGCAAGGTGTAAGATTTGTAGGAACAAAACAGAATAGACTAAGGAGTCAAATGTTTTTCCCATCAATCAACATAGAAAAATTAGTCAATTACACAAATAAATGAAATCAAATTCAATTCTTTTTGGAATGTATATGGGCCAAAACACCTTGTTGACTGAAAAAGTACAGGCAGAGTTTGACATAAAAAAGACCTAACGTGGTTTAGTATGCAAACAAAAGTCTTGAAACAAAATAAGTAGCAATGTAGTCCTAAAATGACGTTAGTAAGATGGCTACGCCAGCAAATGAACACGTTATTGTAGTCATAAATCACATTATGCAGTATTGTAATACCTGGAAATTTAGCAGGACAGGTTCACCAGACAGTGAACTTGTCAAAATGGAATTATACACCTCTCAAAATTTCCCATTTGTGAGCACATGTTAAGTTGGAAGGATTATAAGTTTGTACAAAGCATTTTGTTGGGGACAGTGGTTTGAAAATTTTTATCTGGTTTACTGGGTGGAGGACCTTGTGTGAAAATCCCATTGCCACATCTAAAAAAGGGGGCAGAGTGGAAGGTTTATCAGCATTACTTATAATAAGTTGTGAAGCTTTAGAATGTAGGTTTTATAAATAAATAAATAAGCAAGCTTACAGCACTTAGAAAATATTAGAATAATTAAGCTTTATGTGTTTGGTTATATTGTTATAACCAATATTGTTGTATTGTTGCATGGGTTTATTATTTTCTTATTCCCGTCGACTCTTTGTTTCACCTACCTCTGTATTTGTAGGTGCTTGTTTCTTGCCTATATATTAGGCTTTCTATGGCTTGAATAACATCACGTATTCTTTTGGCTTTCTCTATGTAATCTTTTATGGTAATCAGAGCTAATGGTTAGTGAATTCAGGAGGAGGATTTCTCTGTGAAAACAACTTGGCAGGGAGGGAGAATACCCAGTGGAGATTGTTTGAGAAGTTAGTGAATCCAGGAGGAAGATTTCTCTGTGAAAACATCTTGTCAAGGAGGGAGAATACCCAATGGAGATTGTTTGAGAAGTAACCTCAATCTGCCAAAGAGTGGAGAGAGGTGAGAGAGAAAAAATCAAATTTTCGCTCGCCGTGACCAGCCAAAAAGCCAGACAGGAGGTTGGAGAAGTTATCTGGAGGCGGAGGAAGGAGAAAGCAAAAGAGAGAAGGGGGGCTCAGCCTCTATTTATTTTTTTCCTCCATTTCTTCCTCTCACACATGCTGTATGGCACCCAAGGGGTGAAAAAATTCATTTTTAATCATTTTTTCTGGTTCTTGGCTCTGGTGGTTTTTGACAGACAAGAGAGGAAGACAGGAACTGATGGAAGTGAATTTGGTTCTGAATTCATCTCGGAATTAGTCTCTGAAGTTTTCCCGACTGGCCAACTCTTTGCAAAAGCACAAGTTCATGATTATTGGCTTATTTTTTTATACAAAGTTTTAGCCAATGTTTTTAAATAGCCAATCAGATTGTAAGGAGGAATTGTGATTTAAATCATAATTAGAAAAATCAATTCCTTTCAAAACCTTAGAAAACTTTATTTTTGCCTCAACTTGCCCGAAAAATATTACGGTTAATTCCGTAAAAGAATAACCATAGGTCAAAATCTCTTGAAATTTTGCCACGATTTAAAATTTTCCATCCTCGTTCGCATGCAAAAAGAATTTTTGAAATTGGAGTTGTAGATCTCTCGATTTAATTGTTTTTTTCCCTTTTTTGGTGTTTTTAAAGACAAAAAGTTTAAAATTTCCCAAACTATGTAGAGTTTTTTGCTAAAAACTGGAGGTTTTGACCAGTTCGTGATTTGAGTCAGTGGGTAGGAGGAATTTTGTGTAAAGCCATTATAGTTTTTCTGGTGTTTGCATTTTTTAGAAAAACTAGGTTAAGATGTCTAGTTTACAACACCTCTTATTGCCAGATTCACAAAAAATGACAAAGGAGAATTTCAGTTTATGGAGTCATAAGGTCTTGACGATATGTGAATATCAGAATCTTAATCAAATAGTGCTCAATAAAGAGCAAAGGCCTGCCACTGGTAATGATGACTATGATAAACGTCATCGTGAGGCACTTATATTGTTGAAACTGTCAATAACAGATAATCTAATCTCAGAGGTTAGAAATGCGCCCAGTACATTAGTTTTGTGGACTAGTCTTACTTCTAAATATCAGGTTTCTGAAGCTGGTAGGATATTGTATTTGAAGAATTTATTGTTTCCCACTAAGATGCACAAAGGTGGCTCCATTTCTGAATTTTTATTGCAGATAACGGATATTAGTGACTAGTTAAAAGTTGTGCAGAACCCTGTTGATGAACAAGATTTGATTGCTCTTGTTATACAAAATCTTCCACCTTCATTTGAGTCATTTGTGTAGTCCTTGCACATGATTGCTGAGACACAGACTTTGGACTTTGAAACATTATCCACATTGCTATTGTAGGAGAGACGACAGGGGTAGGCAGTTTTGTCTACAGCTACTTCTATAAAGAGTGCTTTTGTAGCAAAGACGAAAGAGAGAGGGAAATGGTCGGCACGCAAAGATTCTTCAAAAAATAATGTAAGTGATTCCAAGAAAACCAAGTGGAAATGCTTTTATTGCAAACAACCAAGTCATTTTAAGAAAGATTGTAGAAAAATAAAAGATGACTTGGCTAATTCAAACAAGAAATCTAGACATGCTAACATTGTCGAAAAAGCAAACGAAGAGGTATCTATTGAATTTGTTTTTGCAGCAATACACGACCAATCAAGTGAGTCACGAAGCTGGTATTTCGACTTAGGAGCTTCACGACACTACACGTGTCATCGTGATTGGTATGTAACATTCATTAAGGATAATAGTAGTAATGAAACTATTTTCTTAGGTGATGGATGGACACATGATATTGAGGGTTGTGGAGATGTACAAATCATTTTAAACAATGAGTACAAATATACATTTACTAATGTCAGATATGTACTAGATATGAATAAAAATCTATTGTCCATCAGTGAAATTACCAAAAATAAACAATTGGTAGTTAAGTTTGAGGGAAATAAATGTAATGTCACTACTCTCAATCATAAACGTGTTGTTGGTACAAGGGAAAGGGGTTTGTATAAACTTGTAGATCCTAAATCAGTAGAACAATTTGCTTTAGCAATAGTTGAGCAGTTTAGCACTCTTTGGCATGAGACGTATAGCCATTTGAGTTACCAATATTTAAGCATTTTGAGTAAAAATAAAATGGTACACGGACAACCATCTATTTAGGAAAATCAAAATGTTTTGTGGACTAGTCTTACTTCTAAATATCAGGGTTCTGAAGCTGGTAGGATATTGTATTTGAGGAATTTATTGTTTTCCACTAAGATGAAAAAGGTGGCTCCGTTTCTGAATTTTTATTGCAGATAAAGGATATCAGTGATAATTGAAAGTTGTGCAGAACCCTGTTGATGAACAAGATTTGATTGCTCTTGTTATACAAAATCTTCCACTTTCATTTGAGTCATTTGTGTAGTCCTTGCACATGATTGCTGAGACACGGACTTTGGACATTGAAACATTATCCACATTGCTATTGTAGGAGAGACGACAGGAGTAGGCAGTTTTGTCTGCATCTACTTCTACAGAGAGTGCTTTTGTAGCAAAGTCAAAAGAGAGAGAGAATTGGTCGGCACACAGAGATTGTTCAAAAAATAATGTAAGTGATTCCAAGAAAACCGAGTGGAAATGCTTTTATTGCAAACAACCAAGTCATTTTCAGAAAGATTGTATAAAAATAACAGATGACTTGGCTAATTCAAACAAGAAATCTAGACATGCTAACATTGTCGAAAAAACAAACGAAGAGGTATCTATTGAATTTGCTTTTGCAACAACACACGACCAATCAAGTGAGTCACAAAGCTGGTATTTCGACTTAGGAGCTTCACGACACTACACTTGTCACCGTGATTGGTATGTAACATTCATTAAGGATAATAGTAGTAATGAAACTGTTTTCTTAGGTGATGGATGGACATGATATTGAGGGTTGTGGAGATGTACAAATCATTTTAAACAATGAGTACAAATATACATTTACTAATGTCAGATATGTACCAGATATGAATAAAAATCTATTGTCCATCAGTGCAATTACCAAAAATAAACAATTGGTAGTTAAGTTTGAGGGAAATAAATGTAATGTCACTACTCTCAATAATAAACTTGTTGGTATAAAGGAAAGAGGTTTGTATAAACTTGTAGATCCTAAATCAATAGAACAATTTGCTTTAGCAACAGTTAAGCAGTTTACCACTCTCTGGCATGAGACGTATAGTCATTTGAGTTACCAATATTTAAGCATTTTGAGTAAAAATAAAATGGTACATGGACTACCATCTATTTAGGAAAATCAAAATGTTTTGTGGACTAGTCTTACTTCTAAATATCAGGGTTCTGAAGCTGGTAGGATATTGTATTTGAGGAATTTATTGTTTTCCACTAAGATGCAAAAAGGTGGCTCCGTTTCTAAATTTTTATTGTAGATAAAGCATATCAGTGACCAATTGAAAGTTGTGCAGAACCCTATTGATGAACAAGATTTGATTGCTCTTGTTATACAAAATCTTCCATTTTCATTTGAGTCATTTGTGTAGTCCTTGCACATGATTGCTGAGACACAGACTTTGGACTTTGAAACATTATCCACATTGCTATTGTAGGAGAGACGACAGGAGTAGGCAGTTATGTCTGCATCTACTTCTACAGAGAGTGCTTTTGTAGCAAAGACAAGAGAGGGAAATGGTCGGCACACAGAGATTGTTCAAAAAATAATGTAAGTGATTCCAAGAAAACCAAGTGGAAATGCTTTTATTGCAAACAACCAAGTCATTTTAAGAAAGATTGTAGAAAAATAAAAGATGACTTGGCTAATTCAATCAAGAAATCTAGACATGCTAACATTGTCGAAAAAGCAAACGAAGAGGTATCTATTGAATTTGTTTTTGTAGCAACACACGACCAATCAAGTGAGTCACGAAGCTGGTATTTCGACTCGAGAGCTTCACGACACTACACGTGTCACCGTGATTGGTATGTAACATTCATTAAGGATAATAGTAGTAATGAAATTGTTTTTTTAGGTGATGGATGGACACATGATATTGAGGGTTGTGGAGATGTACAAATCATTTTAAGCAATGAGTACAAATATACATTTACTAATGTCAGATATGTACCAGATATGAATAAAAATCTATTGTCCATCAGTGAAATTACCAAAAATAAACAATTGGTAGTTAAATTTGAGGGAAATAAATGTAATGTCACTACTCTCAATGATAAACATGTTGTTGGTATAAGGGAAAGGGGTTTGTATAAACTTGTAGATCCTAAATCAGTAGAACAATTTGCTTTAGCAACAGTTGAGCAGTTTAGCACTCTCTGGCATGAGACGTATAGTCATTTGAGTTACCAATATTTAAGCATTTTGAGTAAAAATAAAATGGTACATGGACTACCATCTATTTAGGAAAATCAAAATGTTTGTGAAGGGTGTCAGTTGAGTAAATAGATCAGGGAACCATTTCCTACTGGTAAAGCATGGAGGGTAGAATTTGTGTTAGATTTGGTACATGCAGATCTTCATGGTCCTATGACAACTAACACTGTATCTGGTGCCCTTTATTTCTTGTTACTTGTTGATGATTTCTCTCAAAAAATATGGGTGTATTTTCTTAAGAAGAAATTAGAGTGTTTTGCTAACTTTGTTGCATGAAAAACACTGGTTGAGAATCACATAGGTAAAAAGGTCAAAAAATTTAGGTCAAACAATGGTGGATTATTTGTCTCAAAACAATTCAATGCATATTGCACAAAGGAAGGTATACATAGGCAGTATACCACTCCTTACACTCCACAGCAGAACGTAGTGGAAAGGAGGAACAGGACTATTATGGAGATGGCACGATGTATGGTGCAAAGCGTGCATGTACCTTTTCGGTATTGGGAAGACGTTAACACTGTAGTGTTCATCTTGAACAGGGGTCCTTGTAAAGTTGTGCAAGATATTACTCCAAAATCATGGTCAGGTAGAAAACCTGATGTAAGTTATTTTCGCATTTTTGGTAGTACTGCTTTTGCATTAATTCCTAAAGTGAAAAGTGGTTTAGATGCAAAGAGTAAAAAGTACATGTTTGTAGGCTATAGTGAGAATTCCAAAGCATATAGGTTACTAGATATCTCTTCAAATCAAGTAATTGTGCATAGAGATGTCAAAATAGATGAATAAAATTTCCCTAATTTTCAAAAGATGGTAATTTATAGATATCATAATTAGTAGGTTTCATGTATAGATATCATATATAAATTGACAAGGAAAAATATTTTTTGTATTGTTTAACATATTTGGAAACACTATTGACTTTATGTGGAATTCTTCCAATGCTGAAGGAAATGAATTGTTTAATGAAATATGCTCAGGAGAGGTCCATTTATATTATGAACTTCATATGTCAGATAAAATGAGTATGTCAATCTCTATACATACTATACACTTTGAATGAAATATTTCAAGGCCTTGTTTTTAGTAGTTGGAAAACCTGAACATAGTGAAAAGGGGAAACCTCTCAATCAATGCTATCATAAGGGACACATCTTAGGCAACTTGATAATACCATCACACTCTTGCTAAATCCATGGCTGCCATGTGCTCCCACTCATTAGGAGTGACATCCCTCCTCATACATGTCAAAATCCTTGATAGATGATCTCATAATGTCAGTTCCATCCTCACTTTGATCCATACACACACAACTCAAGTTAGTATGGAGATGGAGGAACAGGACTATTATGGAGATGGCACGATGTATGGTGCAAAGCGTGCATGTACCTTTTCGGTATTGGGAAGACGTTAACACTGTAGTGTTCATCTTGAACAGGGGTCCTTGTAAAGTTGTGCAAGATATTACTCCAAAAGAATCATGGTCAGGTAGAAAACTTGATATAAGTTATTTTCGCATTTTTGGTAGTACTGCTTTTGCATTAATTCCTAAAGTGAAAAGTGGTTTAGATGCAAAGAAATGAGTATGTCAATCTCTAGACATACTATACACTTTGAATGAAATATTTCAAAGCCTTGTTTTTAGTAGTTGGAAAACCTGAACATAGTGAAAAGGGGAAACCTCTCAATCAATGCTATCATAAGGGACACATCTTAGGCAACTTGATAATACCATCACACTCCTGCTAAATCCATGGCTGCCATGTGCTCCCACTCATTAGGAGTGACATCCCTCCTCATACATGTCAAAATCCTTGATAGATGATCTCATAATGTCAGTTCCATCCTCACTTTTATCCATACACACACAACTCAAGTTAGTATGGAGATGGAGGAACAGGACTATTATGGAGATGGCACGATGTATGGTGCAAAGCGTGCATGTACCTTTTCAGTATTGGGAAGACGTTATTAACACTGTAGTGTTCATCTTGAACAGGGGTCCTTGTAAAGTTGTGCAAGATATTACTCCAAAAGAATCATGGTCAGGTAGAAAACTTGATGTAAGTTATTTTTGCATTTTTGGTAGTACTGCTTTTGCATTAATTCCTAAAGTGAAAAGTGGTTTAGATGCAAAGAAATGAGTATGTCAATCTCTAGACCTACTATACACTTTGAATGAAATATTTCAAGGCCTTGTTTTTAGTAGTTGGAAAACTTGAACATAGTGAAAAGGGGAAACCTCTCAATCAATGCTATCATAAGGGACACATCTTAGGCAACTTGATAATACCATCACACTCCTGCTAAATCCATGGCTGCCATGTGCTCCCACTCATTAGGAGTGACATCCCTCCTCATACATGTCAAAATCCTTGATAGATGATCTCATAATGTCAGTTCCATCCTCACTTTTATCCATACACACACAAGTCAAGTTAGTATGGAAAGGAGGAACAGGATTATTATGGAGATGGCACGATGTATGGTGCAAAGCGTGCATGTATCTTTTCAGTATTGGGAAGACGTTGTTAACACTGTAGTGTTCATCTTGAATAGGGGTCCTTGTAAAGTTGTGCAAGATATTACCATCACACTCCTGCTAAATCCATGGCTGCCATGTGCTCCCACTCATTAGGAGTGACCTCGGCTTTACGCTTTATATTGCACAAAGGAAGGTATACATAGGCAGTATACCACTCCTTACACTCCACAGCAGTACAGAGTAGTGGAAAGGAGGAACAGGACTATTATGGAGATGGCACAATGTATGGTGCAAAGCGTGCATGTACCTTTTCGGTATTGGGAAGACGTTGTTAACATTGTAGTGTTCATCTTGAACAAGGGTCCTTGTAAAGTTGTGCAAGATGTTACTCCAAAAGAATCATGGTCAAGTAGAAAACTTGATGTAAGTTATTTTCGCATTTTTGGTAGCACTGCTTTTGCATTAATTCCTAAAGTGAAAAGTGGTTTAGATGCAAAGAGTAAAAAGTACATGTTTGTAGGCTATAGTGAGAATTCCAAAGCATATAGGTTACCAGATATCTCTTCAAATCAAGTAATTGTGCATAGAGATGTCAAAATAGATGAATAAATTTCCCTATTTTTTAAAAGATGGTAAACCTACAAATACTAGTAATCTTTGGATTCCTACAAATGAATGTGAAGCAAGTACTAGTACTAAAATGGAACATGACTTAAAAAAGCAAACACCATAACAGTCTAGCTCCATGGTTGGTCCTAGTGAAACAACAGGTGCTTCCACAAGTTAGCACAAACGGCCAAAATGTTACTATAACACAATGCAAGATATTCAGCAAGAGGATCTTCCAGTTTCTTTGGAAGGTAGATCCACAAGATTAGGGAAACAAGTGGTACCAAATCCCGAGCAGGTAAATTTTGCTCTCAATTCCGTTGTTTCACAAATTTTTGAGCCCAATACATATGTAGATGCTAAAGGAAACTCAAAATGAGAATCTGCCATGAAGGTGGAGTATGATGCACTCATTAAGAATGGTACTTGGGTTTTGTCCGAGTTACCTCACAGTAAGAAATCCATTGGTTGCAAATGGATTTATAAGGTAAAATGCAAATTTGATAGTTCTTTAGACAAATATAAAGCTCATCTTGTTGCAAAAGGTTATGCACAAGAAGAGGGAGTAGATTATGAAGAAACATTTGCTCCTATTGCAAAAATGTTAACATTCAGAATGATTATATCCATTGCTGCTCAGTTTGGTTGGCCAGTGTTTCAAATGGATGTAAAAAGTGCTTTTCTGAATGAGGATTTAGAGGAGGAAGTGTACATGACACAACCACAGGGATTCCAGGTGCCTGGTAAGGAACATATGGTTTGCAGATTAGTGAAGTCCTTGTATAGACTTAACCAGGGTCCTCGAGCCTGGTACTTCAAAATAGACAAATATCTTAGAGAGTCTGGGTTTAAAAAATGTGATGTGGAATCTACTCTCTATGTTAAAACAGTTGGTGATGACATAGTGGTCCTAGTTGTATATGTTGATGATCTTGCCATCACTGGAAGCAACACTTATTTGATTAAACAGGTGAAAGCCGACATTTGTTTTTGTTTTGCAATGACTGATCTAGGCATGCTTCAATATTGTCTAGGTGTGGAATTTTTGCAGTATTACAATTTTGGGCACTCAATTTTTATATCTCAAACAAAATATGTCAAGTCTTTGTCAGAGAAATTCAAAATGAATGATTGTAATCCAGCAGCTACACCTATAGAAGTTGGGACAAAACTCTCAACTAACACTGATTCACCACTGGTCAATGAAACCGTGCATCGGCAATTAGTAGGTAGTTTGATTTATCTTACTACTAGTAGATCAGATTTATGTTTTGTAGTTAGTTATATTTCTCGCTTCATGGCCAAACCCCATGAAGAACATTGGCAAGTTGCAAAGCGTGTTCTTAGATATATCAAAGGTACACTTTGGAATTTTGTATAAGTAATCTATTGAGTTTGAGCTAACAAGGTATACTGATTTAGATTGGGTGGGATCAGTTGATTCTAGAAAGTCTACAAGTTATATATCCACTCTTGGTTCAAGAGCCTTTTCTTGGCAAAGTAAGCTACAAAATACAGTAGCATTGTCTTCCACTGAAGCAGAGTATAAAGTAGTTGTTAGTGCAGGTAGAGAATTGATATGGATTCAGTCAGTATTAGAGGATCTTCAACTTGATTCATCGGCGCCTACACCTATATATCGTGACAACCAGAGTGTTCTAAAGATGGTGAAGAATCTAGTATTTAATGATAGGGCAAAGCACATTAAAGTTCACCATCACTACATCCGACAGTTGGTTTCTAATGAAGACTTATGTCTTTATTATTTCCCCACCTCTGAGCAACCCGCTAATGTAATGACTAAACCTTTATGTAAATACAAATTTATAAAATTATGAAATAAGTTTGGAGTTATTTCAGGTTCAGTCATTAAGGGAGGGCATTAGAATAATTAAGCTTTATGTGTTTGGTTATATTGTTATAACCAATATTGTTGTATTGTTGCACGGGTTTTGTATTCTGTTATGCCCATCAACTCTTTGTTTCACCTACCTCCATATTTGTAGGTGCTTGTTTCTTGCCTATATATTAGGCTTTCTATGGCTTGAATAATATCATGCATTTTTTTGGCTTTCTCTGTGTAATCTTTTATTACATTGCAACTATATATTTTATAGACTTCAATATGGACATGTATAATCCAACTCCATGTGTGGGCTACTATTTGCTGGTCACATCCGATTAACTACCACTTGAGTGGACTTCCAACCAGCATGGCTAGACAACTTTGTTGTCAAGCATACTGACACGCTACAAATGCATCAGTCAAGAAGTCAAGGAATAATTTACTTTGTTGTCAAGGAGTCAATTGTTTTTCCCAATGATCAATCTAAAAAAATGTAATCAATTACACAAAGAAATGAAATCAAATTGAACTCGTTTTAAAATGTCTAAGGGCCAAAACACCTTGATGACTGAAAATGTACAGGCAGAGTTTGACATAAAAAAGAACTAATGTGTTTTACGATGCAAACATAAGTATTGAAACAAAATAAGTAGCAATGTAGTCCTAAAATGTTCATTTTGTCACAACATCTGTTTAGTGTTTAGGGTTGAGGCAAGAATGTGAAGCAATAGTTCAATTTAACTGTTTATTCAAAATCAAAATAAAGAACAGCTGCATCCCTGCCATGCCTAAAGTGACAGTTTTCTAGGTACCTAATTTCATAGAGTAAATTAATATTTAGTATAGAGTCTATGTTGTTTACAAAGTTGACACACATCAATAGCAATTGGGAATTTCTAGCCCACTAACCTCTATTACAAACTCCATTTGATACATGATACAGAGGACCATGCAAGAACAGAATAATAAAACTATTAAGATTAAGAATATATGAATATCATGACTGCTAACATTCATCAGATAGCCCAAAATTTCTATAACAGACAAAATACAGAACAAGAACAATGCAAAAGTGTTTCAAGTATTTGATGCTCAAACAGATCAGTACTTTGATGAAAAAACATTAATTATATTCTGATGTTTGATTCAAAACATAGGATAATGATTTCTAGTACATTAAGTGCTCAAAAAATATTCATAAAAGGAAGCGTACTTCAAATATTTGTAATCCCAAGAATGAAAGTAACTAGGAACAGTCTCCATTACTTACCGTAGTGGCCTTGTGTGCATGTGCCACTGCCTTGCCAATGAGAGCGGTGCCAAATTCAAGATTATGAATTGTAAAAACAATACGGGCACTTGCTAGGGCATAATGTTTATAATGGTCTTGAAACAACCATGTAACTGGTGCACTTGACCAATCATGGCAGTGTATAATGTCCTGTCAAATCCATAAGGAAGAATAAGCTCAGAAATATACAAAATTCGTATTGATGTTTTGCTCAAAAAGTTGACAGGGACATGATGGAATAGAATGGATGAAAATCTAGTAGAAATTCAATGATAATTATATACAACGGAGAAAATTCATATGGCAAATTGATAGTCACAATCTTATATTTCCTTGTCCTCTACTTTGGACACTGGTATCTATAAATTAAACCAAAAAAAGACCCATGGATATTTGATTTTCTGCATACCCATCCACATACATTCTTCATTATAACTTATAACAAAATAAAAATTTGCCAAACGGCTACTTTGATAATGAAGTCACTCTTAGCTGTACATAAAATCTTGCATGTTTTCTATTATTGAAAAAAATTGATTTATAGGTTCTGCCACTTACATAATTAATAGGATAATATTGTGAGCCCGTAATCTGAAAATGATATCTAACCAAAACACTGGCCAAGCTGCTTCATATCTCATGATGTACATGGTTCAGCATATTTAAATTGCAAATAGGGAACCTATCATAGTTTGGGACTTCATCCACACAATGATTGCATATTTGAAATTATGCTATGAGCCCAGTTGGATCAAAGGTGGGAAATTTTAAAACAGAATTTATATGGTGCAAAGAAGATACAAGACTTGCTCATAAAGACTAAAATTGGTAGTCAGTAACACTAAGAATATGATATATGGGAAAGAATTTAAGGGGTAGTAAGAAGTAGAGGAAGAAGAGGAGGAAACCCTGGCCGTGGATCAAGATAAGGAAAGAGGTCCAGCTGTTTTGTTTCCAATCTCCAAGGAAACCTCAACATTACAGGTTCATGGATGTAATCAGAAGGAACAAGTGATTGTTTCCATAAACCCTACTTTCAAGTATAACTTCATCAACATCAGCTTGGCTATGAGGCTAACTATTCAAGATAGGTACATCAAGGAAGTGCATGTATGAGGTGAGGAGCCCCACAATTTTCAAGCTTTGAAGATCAGTATGGACAAATATGTTTTATAATCAGATTTTTATGATATACCTATGGATGGTTTGGATATTGTTCTTGATTAGAGACTATAGGAACAGTCAATCTTGATGTGGAAAAAAACATTCATGAACCTCTGGTATAATAGGAAGAAGGTAACATTGCATGGCATTTCAAGGTATGAGGAACAACTCAAGATAAATAAGGGGCAAGGTTGTGTGCGAGCTACATGATCATGAATCTGAAGAAGAATATACAAAAAAGTATGAAGAAGTGCACCAGCAAGAAAATATTGAGGGTGAATATGAGAAGGGTAATAAAGTCAAACCCTTCAAGTACTTCAGAGCAAGAGGAACATGGGCACAGCTTGGGTAATAGTCAAGGAACCTCAAACCCTTCACCTAATCAAGATCAAAAGATATAGGTCGAAGATGAGGATGAAGAGTCAAAAGAAATGGAAAAATAATCTAAAGTGCCAAAGGTTGCAGCATATCATCATCCATATCACCATGAAAAGCAACAATCATGGAGACATGGCATAGAGGATCAGAGAAGGAGCAGTTATAGATATACATGGAAACCAAGGAACAACTATGAGGACACTTGAAATCAAAGAGGCAACAATGACAAATATTTACATCATGAGCAAATTATCAGTTGTGGTCATACAAGGAGTCAGTGTAGTGCAGAGGACAACTACAAATATGTACATCATGAGCAGAGAAACAATTATCAACATACAAGGAATCAAACTAGCAAGGAGGAAGCATGGATCAATCAAAGACCAGCGACTTTGACATTCTCATTTGGATGGATGGAATATTGTGCTTGGTACAAGTCATCATTAATTCTCAGAAAATCATATTATTTGGCTTTCTCTCATGTTTCAAGGACGAAATGTGTTAAGGAGAGGTGGCATGAAACGTACCTAGCCATATGATATTAGGATGTAAATGGGTTATGGAGTAGCCAACTTGTGGTGCACATAATTCATGTTTAGATAGGATGGGCCCAATAACTATCCTGTGTAACCTATATAACGAATGTAAATTCATTTATTCATTTTACAACCTATTGGAAAACCCTCTTAGAGCATTTCTCTTCTTTAACTTCTCATCATGTCTTCTTGGCTCAAAAAGACAGCCCTTTTTGTATTTACATTTGTTTGCTTGTGGGATCATAAGTGTAGACACCTGATTTTGGTACAAAATCAATTATTGCTATGGAATTAGTGTGTTTATGTGCATATGGATCATTAATTCAGTTTAGACTCTTATTGGCATGCTTTTCTTTGTGTTTGGCCTCGTATTGCCTTCCTTTGCTTTATGTTGTCCTCACAACTTTATTTTTGGTTCACTTTCGGTCAACGATAATAACACCATTCAATCTGGAATGCTTGAAAACCTACATACCAACTATTTGTTTGCCTCAATATGACCCCAGATGCTCCTGAAATGTCCAAAACACCATTTACGGTTTCTTGGTCTTCCTTACTAGGATCAAACCAATTCAATCTTGGTAGTTTGTCTTTGTGAGTCCCATGTTCCCTTCCTCCATTTTCTTTGGTTTCTTATGCCTTGTTTGTGGGCTCTTCCCCCTTTTGATTGTCAACTTGTGCGCCAATAAAATATTAATTTGATTTCAAGAAGTCAACAAGTACATGAGTGCATTGATGTGTTTAGGGACAAGGATTGAAACTCACATCCAAGGGCATTCTCTCATTTTTATTGCTATGCCATCTATTGAAGTGTAAAAGCATAATTGCATTTATAGGGTAGCACCCCTTATACCAAAAGTTGAATTGAAGAAGTAGTGAAAGAGCTTAAAGAATCTACTAATTGCTTGCATCTTATACATAGGGATAAGGGTTGGGATCCCCATACTAAACTAGATTGCTTGTTAGACTACATGAGTGTTGATTGCCAATTTGTCAAAGAACAAAGGTCTGACAGAGGCAAGCCTCTCATAGCTACTCTCATTGTTTATGTTCTTGCAAGGTGCTTTTAACCCAATTAAGGTTGTGGAGGAGAAGCAATCCTGAAAGATCCACAACTCAATTTGACAATCTAGGAGAGGTTTTTAACAAACAAGAGTAAACAAAAGCGTATGCAAAATTTCAATAGAATCTGACATCACCTAACCAATATCGGTCACAATAAACAAGATCGATATTAGTCGGCCAAGATCAAACCTTCATGATCTTGATCTGGTTAGAATCATCCCATTTCGATCTTTGTTGCTTAGTTCAACTTTTCAAATCTGCACCAATTTTCTGGGTTTGCTCAGGTACTGCTTTTGGACTTGTTTTCAACCCCCAACAACACAAATAAGTCTGAATTGAAGTATTTCTCTATGAACTCTCTTTGTTGAATTCCATGTATCTTAATCTTTGTTTTTCCATGACTAAGATATATTCATGGTCTTATTCTACTGTATTTAATTCAGATTGGTCTTATGTGCATGTTTATATAGGTTTAGTGTACTTTTGTTAGCCTAGAACCACAATGTGCACTTTATCTGTACTACATTTTTGTGAACCAATGCTTTCTTGCACCCAACCTTGGGGTTTCATCTTTTTTGTGAACTCATGCCCTCTTTAACCCCTTAAGGTTAGATTGTTTCTTATATTGTTTATTGGGCCCAACTCTACCTAGGATTTCCATAAACCCTTGCCTTGCATGCTTCCTTTTCTTCTACAATAGCCCTTGCTATTGTTATAAATATGTTTGTCTAGGGTTTCACTTATTTTCTTTATCATCATTAGCCTTAGCTCTTTGGGTGTTGTGGCAAACCTGTGTTTGTATGTGTTTAGAATAATGAATATTTAAGCTTACCTAGGGTTAATAGGATAAGTTATTTATTACTTAGGGTTAATTTTATTTACCTAGGATAATTTGTTTTATTGTTGAGAGATTCTCAACAATATATTTGTCCGTAGTATTTGAAAACAATAGTTTGTTTTCTCTATTTTGTAATCACAAACAAATAGTTTGTTGTAGTGAAACAAACTATTTGTATTATATATACTTTACAATTTATGAGAAAATAACGAGAGATTAATGAGAGAATACAGAGAATTTATAGGATTATCACCTATTTTTTAAGTATGAGAAATTTATTTTATTCTCTGATATTATTTGCAGGTTATTTGTTGTGGGTTCTTTCTCCTGGATTGATCCTGTGGATCCTGTGTATCTCCTGCTCATTCTTTCATGGTATCAGAGCTTGGAGTTCCAGTTGAAGATCCTCTTCCCTGCAAATTTTTCATCTATTAACAGTCAAAAACATTATTTTATTGATGTGTTACAGATATTTGTTATTCTCTCACATTCTGGTTCTTGTTTACAAGTTTGTTTTTGGAAATTTCTCTACTTTATGCTCATTAATGACCATACAAATTTCCAAAATCAGAATTTTTGTCACAAGGGCATAGAAAATCAAGTCAGGAATCCATTTCAATTTGAATTTTTTCATTCTATGCTGGCCATACAGCTCTTTCCTTCAACAACCAGCTGATTGGTTCCTTTTGACAGACTGCAGTACCTGTACGGTTTTTTGATGTCGCAGATCGTACAGTTGACTTTTTTGAAATCTGGGACCTGTTCGTGAAAGCTGACTGTTCTAGCTTTCATTCCATATAAATTAGGACGAATTTGGACCAGGCCGTACAGTGTTTTGGAAGGTTACAACAGAAATTTAAAAAACTGTTTTTGGTCTGCAACATAGCCGTACGGTTTCATCCATTTTGAACGCCTTATACTGCATAAAATCAAAATCTGATAATTTTGTGTTAGTAGACTTCCCAGGGTTTCATTTCCAGCTGAGAATGATGGATTTGGCCCAGGCCGTACAGTGCTTTGGGCAGATTCTGTGGAGCCAATTCTGCATTTGCTGAGAGGTGTTTTCCTTGCCCTGGGTTTACAAATTTCTTAGAAATTTTCATGATCTCCACGCCTTGCTGGAACAAGAGATTAATTATGATAAAGCCAAAGATTATTCAGCATTTATCTCACACGTGTAAGTCATTTTGGATTATTTTTTATTAATTTCTTAATTTTAGTGGTTTAAATGCAAGTCTCTAGCTTTAAAAGTACAAATTTGACTTTGCTAAAGTGGCTAGAGGTATTTTGTTAAAAATTTGTAGGAAGTCTTGAGGTCAAATCCCCCTACATTTTTTTTTTTTTGGCATAAAACCATTTTTTTACTTTTGTATAAGCTAAGGCTAAAAAAAAAATTCGTCGGGAGACGTTAAATTGTAATGGGAGGGGTGTTTTGAGGAAAAAAATGTCTAGGTTGTTCTTGTCAACTTCATCGTCTTCCTCGGGAATGGAATCCCGATTGTTTGAACCCCTAAATTCTACAAATTACCATGTTTGGAAGCCGAAAATGCAACAACTCCTTCAATCAAAGGGCTTATGGAGATTTTTTTCTGAAACAACACCTGCAACATTCACCACTAAAAAAGACAAATATGCATATGGTTGTAAGCAGAATGAGGCTCTTGGATTGATTTGCCTCAACGTCTCAGATAATCTTCAATTTCACATTGCAGATGCTGCTACGCCAAAAGAGGTATGGGAAAAATTTAAAAACCTATTTGGCAAAGTTAATGAGTTTAAAATTTTGCAATTAGATGCAGAATTGAGTACTCTCTCTCCATCAAATTTTCCTTCAATAGATGAATTCTTGGCAAAATTCAAATTTATAAGATCACAGTTGAACGCTGGTGACAAGGATAAAAGTGATCAGGAGTACATTTTCATGATTTTGTCAAAGTTGAAAGGACCATATAGTGTTTTTTCCTCTGCTTTTTATACTATGATGGATACATTAGGTGATGAATTCAAATGGCCTTCCTTTGAAGTTTTTTGTGAAAGATTGACTAGGGAGCAAACAAAATTAATGGCCTTAGATGCTCTACCTAGTCCTAGTCATGCTCTAGTTGCTAATTCTTCTAGAGGAAAACCTTCATCTAAGTCTAAACAAAAGCAAGCACCTTCAAATAACCCTCTAGAGTCCACCACCCAAACACCTCATCATTCTAAATCTACTAAGACCAAAAAGTCCTTTAAGCAAAAGAAGAAAACATTTGGTCCATGTAATTTTTGTGGTGGTCCTAATCATGATGAAAGTAGATGTTTTAAGAAGATGGAAACATTAAAGGCAGCGGTCAGACAACACAAAATTTCCATTTCGTCTCCATCTCTTTCTACTTCTCCTGCAGCAAAAGGGAAAGCACTCTCAACCAGGGCTATATCTTCATGTCATGATCAGTGGATCTTTGACTCAGGTGCTTCTCACCATCTCACACATTCTAAGGATCTATTGTCTTCTCTTATAGATTGCAGCACATCACATATTGTTATGGGTAACTCCTCACAGATTGAAGTGTTGGGATCTGGTACTGTTGATAAACAGGATGGATGTTTTAACAATGTATTACTTGTACCCCAAATCTCTTCTAATCTTCTCTCTGTATATCAAATATGTAATTCTGGTATTGGTAAAACTGTGGAGTTTACTTCACATGATGTTGCAATAAGATAATGTAATGATCCTAGTGAGATAGTTGCTACAGGGACAGCAGACCATACTGCAAGACTCTATAATTTTGATAAGTTTGAGTCTTTTATGTCTTCTGGTTCTTCACTTATAGCACATGGTAATAATCTCAGCAAATTGTGGCATGAGAGATTAGGACATTTGAGTTATGGATATATGCAACAAATGAGTACAAAACATCTTGTAAAAGGCCTTCCTAAAGTCTCATGTATTGATGGGGAGTGTCCTAGTTGTCTAGTTGGTAAACAACACCAGGATTCATTTCCAGTTGGTAAGGCCACACGTGCAAATGCACCCTTAGGGTTGGTTCATAGTGATTTGATGACTTTTCCAACTCATTCTTTTTCAGGGGCTAAATATGCACTCACATTCATTGATGATTTCACTCGTAAAACTTGGGTATATTTTCTCAAGTTGAAAAGTGAAGTTTTTGAGACTTTTAAGGCTTTCAAAACCTTTGTTGAAAAACAATCATCTCTTTCTCTTAAGAAGATACGCACTAACAATGGGGGGGAATATGACAGTAATTCTTTTTATGATTTTTGTATTGAGCATGGGATACAGCACCAGTTCATTGTACCACACACTCCTCAACAAAATGGTGTAGCAGAGAGGAAGAATCAAACATTGAAAGAGATGGCTAATTGTATGATTCACTCAAAATTTGGGTCCACAATATTGGGCTGAAGTTGTAAATTGTGCAAACTACATTCAAAACCGTATGCCTCACAAAGCTGTGCAAAATATGACACTAGAAGAAGCTTGGTCTGGGATCAAGCCTGATATTTCAGATTTTCGCATCTTTGGGAGTCAAGCATGGGCGTTTGTTCCTGATGACAAACGTAAAGCATTGGAGAAGAAAAGCCAACCACTCATTTTTGTTGGCTATTGTGAAGATGTAAAAGCCTACCATCTTTCTGATCCTATCACACATGATGTGTTGTTTCGATAGGATGTTCAGGTTGATGAGCTACCCACTCCACAGGAGTGTACATCTAGTTCTTCTTCTCCCCCTCCTACCGAGGATAGTGAGGATTTGCTTTCTATTGTTGATGATGATGATGTTGCACTTGTTCAGCCACCACAGCCATCTTCTTCACCACCTTTGCCCAAGTGGGCAAAGAGCACTCTACAGGCAGCTAGTTCTTTCATTGGTGATCCATCTGATTCTCGTCGCACTCGCTCACAGACATCTGGTGTTGCTCTTTTGGGACAAGCTTGTACAAATGATCCAGTGTTGTTTTCTGAGGCCATTGGTATACCCGAGTGGGATGTTGCTATGTATGATGAGTATTCTTCATTGATGAAGAATGATACTTGGGATCTTGTCCCTCTTCCTAAGGGAAGAAAACTTGTAAAATGTAAATGGGTCTATAGGACCAAATATGCTGCAGATGGATCAGTGGATAAGTACAAAGCTAGATTAGTAGCTAAGGGTTTTTCACAGGTTGAAAGGGTTGATTATCCTGAGACTTTTGCCCCTGTAGCTAAGATGGATTCTATTCGGCTTGTACTCTCTCTTGCTACTTCACATTCTTGGTCTGTTTTTCAGATGGATGTGAAGAATTATTTCTTGCATGGTGATCTCCATGAAGAGATCTATATGGAGCAGCCTCCAGGATTTGTGCAGGACTCATCATTGGTTTGTAGACTCCGTCGTTCTCTTTATGGCCTCAAACAAGCTCCTAGAGCTTGGTATGAGAAGATAGATAGTTTTCTTTTGAGTTCTGGTTTTATTCGTTGTGAGTCAAATCACAATGTATACATCCTGAAGCAAGGTGAGGAGCTTGTCATATTGGTTTTGTATGTTGATGATCTCATCCTCACTGGTAGTTCAAATTCCTTGATACATGACATCAAGGACAAGTTGGCAGATAGGTTTGATATGACAGATCTGGGACTTCTACATTATTTTCTTGGTCTTCAAGTTTTTCAGTATTTTGAGGGCATCTCTATTGG
This sequence comes from Torreya grandis, assembly GCA_037957365.1. NCBI lineage: Eukaryota > Viridiplantae > Streptophyta > Pinopsida > Cupressales > Taxaceae > Torreya > Torreya grandis. The sequence continues at coordinate 1,089,702 of JARHVA010001563.1, read as the reverse complement.
ACAGCAGAAGTATGCGACAGATTTTCTTCATCGATTTGGCATCGCTGATTGTAAGCCTGCCCCCACTCCATATTAGTCAGGTATTGTGTTGTCCGCCACTTGTATGACTCCTCTTGTTGATCCAACTTTGTATAGGCAACTTGTAGGTAGTCTTTTATACCTGACTCATACCCGTCCTGACATCACATTCGCTGTGAACCTTGTCTCTCGGTTCTCACATGAGCCTCATAAGAGTCATTGGCAAGCAGCCAAGTGTATTTTGCGCTACATTCGGGGCACCACTCACTTTGGTATACATTACACACCACAGATTTCTACACAACTTGTTGGATACACTGACTCTGATTGGGCTGGTGATGTTGACACTCGCAAGTCCACTTGCAGATTTGCTTTCACACTTGGTTCAGGTCCAATTGCTTGGGCATGCAACAAGCAGACTGCTATTGCATTGTCCTCTATTGAGGCTGAGTATTGAGGTGCTGTCAAAACTAGTCAGGAGACACTTTGGCTTCGACAGTTGCTTGGAGAGTTTGGCTTCACACAGCAGGGTCCTACTACTCTTTGGTGTGACAACCAAAGTGTGATTGCTATTTCACCCAATCCTGTTGAACATCAGCAGACAAGACACATTGAGATTCACATGCACTTCGTTCAACAACTTATTCAGGATGGAGTTCGTTCTTTGGAGTTTGTGCCTACAGCTGAGCAAATTGCAGACATCTTCACTAAACCTTTGGCTTCTCCTCGTTATCTTCAGTTGCGAGCGATGCTTGGGGTGAAGGAAGTTGTCCTTGGGGGGGAATTTCCCATGAAGTCCTTCCTTCTTTTTTCATATATTTTGATTGGTTTGTACATGGGTACCTTATCAGGGCTAGTAGCTGGGACCCATATTTGTTTGTCATTCTCCCTATGTTTTGCTTAAGGGAGGGTGTTAGAATAATGAATATTTAAACTTACCTAGGGTTAATAGGGTAAGTTATTTATTACGTAGGGTTAATTTTATTTACCTAGGATAATTTGTTTTATTGTTGAGAGATTCTCAACAATATATTTGTCCGTAGTATTTGAAAACAATAGTTTGTTTTCTCTATTTTGTAACCAATATAGAAAATATGCACTACAAATGAAAATAGATATAAATATTGTATTGAAAAAAAAGAATCGCACTACAAAGCATATGCGTCCAAGATTTTATTAATAGCATCTGTTACAAAATAAATGGTTAAGACAAAAAGGTCCTAACATGCTCTCCCCATTACAAAATCTCTGCTCTTAAAACTTGAGATGAGGAAATTGCTAATGTGATTGGAATTAGTGTTCCCACATTACATCTTCCAGTTGCATGCCACACCATTGTACCAAGATCTCTGCAATGGTGCCGGTGTGGAGCAAGTGTGATCACCCATGTAGGATAGACTCAGGATCTAGGAGGATAGATCATTAAGTGTCGAACTCATGTAGTGTAGTCTGGGCTCGACCATGTTGACCAATAACCTTCATCCAACAAGATAAATGAAAATCAAGACGGATCTTGGAAAAAAAGGGAAGCTCCAACTTGTATGACACAAGACCAATCTTTTTGAGGGGCTTTATACGGGCCATAAAACTTGAGTGCTAGTTTTTTATGAACTTTCATCTTCAAGGTGTAATGTCTCCATTCCCGGATCACTTATGAACATGTACTGAAGATATTTAATCTACTTTCCCCATAGACTAAGGGATCACTTTTGGGATTTTATTTTATTAATTATTTATGATTGCCTGAATAATAATTTGTATCATTTATCCATATAAGGAAGTTCTAGTTGATTAATAGAATATTTTTAAAACTAGGTTTTACGACTATGATAATTAAAGGATAATTATTGGATTATTGTCTAAAAGTAATTTTAATTACTATTTGTTATTACGGCAATTAATTTAATATTATATTTGGAAAAAGAGGAATGTCGGCTTGGGAGAAACAAAAAAAGAAAAGATATCTTAAAAAGTCGGCAAAGAGGTGTTATGAGGTATTTTAACCCCCCAAGGTGGTTTGTCGCTCTTTGGAGGGTACAAATATAAAGTGGAGATCTTATTCTTCATATGTTGAATATTATTTTGTGAATCTTCATGCTTGAAGAATGGTTGGGATGTATGCCCAATAATTGCTCCTATGGTTTTGAGCTGAATTATCAATTAAAATGTGTTTTTTGACACCACCTTACAATGGAATATTTTGTTGCTTGCCTTCGGAATGGGCTATTTGTCTTGGTGATCTTTGGAGAGGATTTTGAGGACAAATTGGGTGTTCAATTACTCAAAACTAGTTGCTGGAATTTATTGCTAATTTTCTGAAGTGTGGTGTTCGGTTTTGTTAAATAATTGGCAAGGTTTTCAAGGGTTATTTGATTGGAAAAATAAATAATAATTTTCTAAATTATTATTTATTTATTTGATAGAATTATGGTGAATTTGGCGTCATGAAATGGTGATTTGGGCTTAATAAATAATTTATGATTTTTCCTAACTATGACAATTTGGTTAGGCAAGCTTGGAAGAGGTCTTTGAAGGTGTCATAGACCCTAATTTGTGAAGAATATTTTAATCTGATTTTATTGTAGCCTTTTGACTTGGAGCGACTTCACTTGGAAGGTTGTTTGGTCACTTTGGGTGCTCTAGAAAGACACTAGAATTATTCAAATATTTTTGGCATTTTTTCTATAATGATTGCAAATGTTTGAGGAAGATTTTGAAGGGAGAACAACTGCTATTTTTCTGAGTAAAATCAGATATTTTCTAGAAAGCATATTTCCAAAATTTATCTTCTTTCAAGTGGAAAAAGGTACACTTTCATTAATTTTCAGTTGTTGCTCATATTTGCATGTTTTGGGTGAATTAAGGTTGAATCGATTATTGGAAATTGTCTATTTATCCTTTGTACTTTGGTGCCAAGGGTTTGGTGAGATTGGGTGTGTTGAATCTTCATTTGTCAACTAGGGTTGGTTGATTTTTTAAATTTCAAAATTTAGTATTTATTTGCATAATATTAGGAATTTTAGGAGACCCTTATTTGGTCTTTTAGCCTAAAAAAGGGACATTACAAGGGTTTCCGAGCATCGATCTGGTACACCCATGAGATCTTAGGTGTGCAGATTTGGATGCTAGTAGGTAAAAATATTTTGTATTATCAGAGAAGAAGAAAGCTAGTAGATAAAAATATTTTGTATTATCAGAGAAGAGGAAAAGCCATGGATGACTAAGGGTTTACTTCAGAACAGGGTAAGTTTTTGCAAAGCTTGATCAAAGAAAGCCAAAATGATCTTCAACATATGTTAGGTATGCATTTTGTAGCTATGTTTAAGGCTACTATAGCTCCAGGCAAAAGCCATCCATTCAATGGAGAAGGAAATTCAAGTGACAATGAAAAGGTTTCCACCAAACCTCCTCATAAATTATTCAAGGCTACTTTTTTGCAAAGAGAACCAATGATTAAGATTGAGACATCAATGTGTGACCCACTTGATACACCCAACAAGAGTATGCAGCCCTTAGTTTTGACACACAAGCACTCTTGTCTTTTTGTGATTTTTTTGAGATGAAGAATGGGACAAAATCAAGAGGACCAAGCATGTAACCCCGTAGAGATTTGCAACAAAGGTTGGGTAAGGTTTCCCTCCCTAATTTTGATGGTACTAATAAACTTCTACTGAGATCATGGATGCAGAAATTGGAGACCTATTTATCACCCAACCCCATGTTTGAGGATGACTCTCAAATTTGTCGCGCTACACTTGGAGGATGTTGCTTATGAGTGGTGGTTTCATGGCATGATCACACAAAGCCATGAATATATTACTACATTGGAAGAATTTAGCAAGAGGATAATGGAGAGGTTTAATAGAAGAGATCCAGAAATCCACTTTCATGAATTGGCACAACTCAACCAAGATCATAATATTGAAAGGTATGTTGTTGATTTTAAAAAGATTTTCGTCATGGTACCGGATATTAGTGAAAGATGATTGTTTGTTGTCTTTATGAAGGGTTTGATTGAGCCTTTGAGAGGTTTCGTAAAAGCTTTTAACCCTCTTTCATTGCAAGATGTGATTACTAAAGCTTTAGATTTAGAATGTTCAGCTTACGGGGGCAATGTTTGGCCAAAAGAGCACCCAATGGCAGCCACTTATTCGCTGCCAAAAGTGGGAAATACAGGGCAGCCAAGGTTTGATTTTAGTGGGCCACCAAAGGCACCAAGTGGGTAGCTTAGGGCAGCACCTAATATGCCACCAAATAAGCCTTTTCAGCGCTATGTTCCTCCACATAAAACACTACCCTATAGCAACAATATGAAGGATGCAAGAGATGAATTAAGAAGGAAAGTTTTGTGCTTCACTTGCAAAGATCAATGGACTAAAGGTCTCCATTGTATGGGCAAAGAACAAGTCCATTACATTGAGGTAATTGATGATGATTCAGATTTTAATATTATTGATACTGATGTTGAACAAAACGAAAAATGTTGTTGATGAGCATGTGCATGAGGAGGACACACAAGACATGGGTAACACATTTGCTTCTCTTTCAGGAGCTCCCAAGTATCATGCTTTCAGGGTGAAAGACACATTGAGGGGACAAATGGTGACTACATTGGTTGATAGTAGAGCCACACATAACTTCATTGATGGAGGCTTGGTTAAGAAGATGGCATTGGAAACCACGGATTGCAAGGGCTTCAATGTGACTATGGCGGATGGGTTCACTATTTCTTGTTCCAAGAAGAATCCACAACTTCCACTCACTCTTGAAAAGCACAAGGTAATTGATGATTTTTTTGTTGTTGACATTGGGGACATTGATATTGTTTTGGGTGTTCAATGGTTACGTTCAATAAGTGAATTCACCCAAAACTATAAAACCATGGAGCTAAAATTCTTCAAAGAGGGCAAGGAGTGGCCCTCAAGGGTCTAGCTAATAGTGCTCCACAAGAAGTATCCATGAAGAGGATGGAAAGGGCTTTTAGGAGGGGTCAAAATGCATGGGCAGCATGCTGCTTTATTACAGTAAAATCAGAAAAACAGAACAACAGTCCCTACATGGTGAGTTACAAGCTATTCTTGATAAACATGTTCATATTTTTTATGAGTTGCCTCATGGGTTGCTGTAGTAGCGTAGAATTGCATCCTTTGTGGGAGAGTTTCTCAAGCTCTCTCACTCCTAGCTCCTCAGATGCTTCACTTCAACTTGCTCCCACACACTAAAACCTATTGTTGACCAAAGAAAAGGGAGAGAAATATAACAAAAAAAGAAATTTGAACTAAGACAGGGGATGCACCAAATAGAGAGTGATCCACATAAACATGAAATAAACACTAATTCAGCATAAGATAATTCTTGCTCACACAACCTCACAACCAGTTAATTTGCATAAGTGTTTCATAAACTAGGCTCACTAAATCATACATGAAGCAAAGAGAAATTTCAAAATCCACACCAAGCGTCCATTAATGGCGGAAAGAGCTCATGTTCAGACCTGCAACTAACTTGAAAACACCTAAAAATAGGCAAGAAAGGACAATGGACATGGAAGGACACTTCTTCATAAGGCCATCATGCACAAGCTTGCTAAACACAATTTTCAGGCAAGAGATAGGTAAAAATTGATCTTTATTGCTTCAAAAGGTCTTTCTTGCAAATTTTGACAGGGTTTTTTTTGTCAAATGAGGATATCTCCTTTTTTATGGGGGAGCCAATAGAGATATATGAAAAAAAGGAAGAAAAGAGAAGAGGCAACAAAACAGAATTCAATAAATGAGATCCAACCACCCTCTGTGAATTCTCACCCACATTTGGGTTAATTAGAACTAATCCTTCAACAAATTAACCACCATTAGCTCCAACAGTCTTCGAGCCCTCTCATTAGTTGAGAAACACACTAGAAGACAAGAACTTGTTGAGGATGATGATGTCATAATCCACTAAAAAAGAAAAGTCCAGGGACATCTTTAATGCTCAAGCTACCTTTTCTAATCACCTGATCTCCATCTTTCACTTCCACGCCATCCTTCACTTGTCTTACACGTATAAGGACAAAATCTCCATAACTTTGAATCTAGACTGAGTCACGTTGCCTCTGAATTGAACTGTTATTTGTCAGAGATGATGGCCATGTTGAAGGACGAAAGCCTCTCCATTAATTGTATACACCAGCCCCTGCTTTGAAACTTGGGCCAAATCTTTTCTATAGATGGAAAATCAATCTAAGGACATTGGCTTTCCTGTATCCATTTATGTCGATACAAGTCTAAAGATTGTGTAGCATTTTTTTATCTTTTTAAATGCCAACGGCTACTTGTAGGGGTTCAAATTTTGACGTTTATGGGCCCGTCATCAATTCCTTCAGACAACTTGTTTCGACTATTTTCTTCGAACAATTTGCTTAGACCCTTCCTGCAGACAATTTGTCCGAAGGAATTCATGTCTTCAGACTTTATGAAAATGCCCATTTTCATAAAGAGAGGTACCCTTCGGCTTTCTTGAAAGTGACCCCCTTTTTTATCTTTCGGAATTTTGGAAAAGCCCTTCGAAAGAATTAAAAAGCACCCATCGGCTTATCTGTTTGGACCTTTCAGAAAGAAGACCCCTTCAAAAATTTGAAGAGACCCCTCCAACTTTGTGAAAATGTGTTTCGGAAAAAATGTTTTGGCCCTTTGCGAAGGAAAAGTACCTTTCGGAAAAGTTGAAAAGGTCCATTGTGAAGCAAAAGTACCTTTCAGATTCCTGAATGGACCATTGGAATTTGAAAATGCCTTTGACCTCTTTGAAATAGTCCTTCGAAAAAATTGAAAAGGGTCCCCTTTTCCCTGAGAAAATATATCTTTTGGAACATTGAAAAGAACCATTTTCCCTTTGGAAGTGCCCTTCGAAAAAAATGCAAGAGCTTTAGTATGTGGGCCAGAAATGGCCAACATTTCTGGCAAATCATAGGGAAGCATGCTTACTATGCTTGAGAACCCAAACCACTTGCCTTGCCTAGTCCATTGGGCATGGAGTCATTAGCCTCTACAACTGAGCTGGTCTGAAATTGGATACAAAGCTAACCCTTTATGGAACTTCCTCTTGAAGCAACAAGGACAACAAGAACAAAACAAACACTGTGCCCAAGGCACTTAGGGAAGGGAAACACACAACTGAAAAGATGTGTATAAGGCACTTAGGAGAAAACAAAAAAAGCTATACATAATGTACAATATATACAATGGCTGCAAATTCTTCTAATAGCAAAGCTTTAGATGAATCCCATTGACTGGGATGGGTAGTGCCTCTCCATCTAGTTGGGCCAACTGAAAAGCATTATGTCGTTTGCATCCGTGGATCAAATAAGGACCACTCCACAAGATGTCAAATTTGGTATGGTTGTCTGGCTTGGCCTTATTTGAATCCCACTTGAGGACTAAGTCCCCTTCCTTGAAGTCCCTTACTATGGCTCTTTTGTCAAAGGCTTTTTTGCCCTGAGCTTGAAGTGATTCTAGTGATTTCATTTCAAGGTCTCTCATTTCTTCAAGCTCCATGAGTTCTACCAGTCTCACATTCATGGGCTCATCTTCCGTTAATTCCAATTGATGGGCTAGTTCTAATGCAAGTAGCTCCAGAGAAATGGGCAACTTGGCCTCCCTTCCATATGCTAAGACATGGAGAATTGCCAATGGCAGCTTTAGGAGTCACCCTGTCAGCGCACAAGGCTGTCTTTAGTTTGGTGTGCCATGCCCTTTGATTCTCTTCCATAGTTCTGATGATTCTCAGCGAATTCTTATTTGTTGACTCAACCAGTCCATTTCCTCGAGGATAATAATTGAAAGAGGTGCTGAAGTAGATGCCCATCTTGAGAGCCCATTCACTTGTTTTTAGACCAAGGAATGTCAATGCATTATCAGAGATGATAGTGGATGGAATACCAAACCTGGTCACAATGTTGTCATAGAACTCTAAGACTGCACTTTCATTAGCTTCTTTCAACGCAATAACTTCCACCCACCTGGTGAAGTAGTCAGTTGTAGTAAGCACCCATTTATGTCCTACCCCTGATGGAGGGTTGATCATTCCTATGAAATCTAGCCTCCATTGCATGAAAGGTTGCTCTACTTGAATTGGGCTGAGAGGGAGGGATGCTAATCTTTGCTTACCCACAAAGAAAGCACACTTTTGACATTTTTTTACCCATGCATACGCATCTTTGAAGAGGTTGGGCCAGTAATAACCAGCCCTCATTATCTTTGTTGTTGTGGTTCTAGGTGCAAAATGACCTCCTGCAGGGCCATCATGGAATTGCTCCAAAAGCTTGGTCACTTGGTCATTATCTATGCACCTTATGACCACTCCATTGAGGCCCTTTCTGAATAAAACCCCATCAACCAATGCATAAGATATGGATTGAAGTCTAAAATACCTTCTTTTTGCCTTGTCCATACCTTGAGGCACTCCCCTGTTATCAAGAAACGTGTCATATCCTAGAGCCAATTAGTGTGAGTTGGAGGTGCATTCGTTTGTGGGTTATCTTGTGTTACCAAAATCACCTCATTGTCTTCATGAAGGTCATTGACCATATGCTCACACAAGCCTTTACCTCTCACTAGCTTAGTGACCTTGATCTCCACCTCATACTCCATGACCTTGGTAATCCAACCAGCTCTCTTTTCATTCAAATTTTTGTTAAGAAGGAAGTCTCTCACTCCAGGATGAGACACCATAAGATAGATTTTGCTATTGGAGAGCATTGGCCTGAACTTTTTAAGGCTTCTTACTGCTGCAAGGACTTGTTTTTCTACAAAAGTATACATCACCTTATACCCCTCAAGCCCTTGACTGAAAAATGATATTGGTTGCTCAAGTCTTTCAACATTCTTTTGCATCAGCATAGCTGATATATTATCAATATTGGCAAAAGCATACAATATGAAATCCCTTGATAAATCATGATTCATAAGTGTGGGTGCTTGGGCAATGACTTGCTTGATAGCCTCAAATGTTGATTTACCTTCCTTTGACCAAGTGAACACTTGGTTCTTCTTCAGCATAGCAGTGATGGGCTTGACCAAGTTTGCAAAACTAGGTATAAAACTTCTCACAAAGTTTATTTTCCCAAGGAAACTTTGGAGTCCCTTTTTATGCTTGGGAAAGGATAAAGCCAAGATGGCACTTATTCTATCAGGATCAATAGCTAATCTTTGTTTTGAGACAATGTGTCCCAAGAGTTTGCCTTCATGACCAACAAACACACACTTCTTGGGATTCAAAGAGATCCCATACTCTCTACATCTATCAAAGATCAATCTCAGGTGGTCCATGTGTTCGTTGGCATCCTTGGAGAAAACTGTGATGTCATCCAAGTATACCAGCACCATTTGATTCAGCAATCCTTGGAAGGCCATGTCCATTGCTCTCTGAAAAGTGGCCCCAGCATTTGATAGGCCAAAAGGCATCTTCTGATACGCATACATGACCCATTTGGTAGTGAAGGCAGTCTTGTATTGATCTTCTTCCCTTACCAGCCACTGGTTGTATCCCGAGTACCCATCCAAAAGAGAGAAGCGTTCCGAACTTGTAACTATTTGAAGAAGCTGCTCCATGGATGGTAGAGGGTAATGGTCCTTCAAGGAGACCCTGTTCAGATCTCTAAAGTCAACACACAACCTAATCTCCCCACTCTTCTTCCTTACAGGCACCAAATTGGCTATCCATGATGTGTTTGATGGGAAAAATAATCTTGGATTCAATCAATTTGGTTAGCTCATTCCTCATAAGCTCTTCTATTTTGGGGTTGACGGACCTTTGCTTTTGCCTCACAGACTTAGCATTAGCCTCCAGCTCTATGGTATGATGGGCTAACTTTGGATCAAAACCTTTCAGGGCATTGTATCCCTAAGCGAAGATGTCTGAATATTCTTTACAGAGTTCAATGAAAGCATGTCTTTCTGCCTCATTGCTTACCTTCCCAAGCTTGAGGAGCTTGTCCTTGAAACTAAAGACTCTTTCATAGTTCTCATCAGTTGACATCACTGCTTTGTCTTTCCTCATATGGTCTCCCTCATGGAAAAGACTTTCAAGGGTGACCAGCCCTTTAGGAAGGTTGTTAGATTTTAGTTGAACAATTTGATCCTCATACTGATGTCGAATTTTACCTTGGTTTATTAAGGAAAACTCCACTTCTTGTTGCAAGAAACAAGCAATTTGTTGGTCATTTTCAAAGACCTGCCAGTGGGCTTCATTATTTGGTACTGATGGCCTCACCACCAACTTGATATGTCGTTGAACCTTGTCCTCTTTTAGCTTACTTGGAATACCAAACTGGGCTCCCACAGCTACCAACCTGTCAGCATGTCGATTCTAGTTCTTTGGTACAGCTTGGATGTTGAAGGCTTCAAAATCTTCAATTAGGTCCCACTCTCTATTTTGTAGGACCTCATCAAAGGATTCTTTGTAATGTTCAGGCCCTTGACTTGGTTCACTATAAGCTCACTATCTCCATATGCTTGCAACTGCTTGATTCCCCTCTTACTCGCCCATTGGAGGCCATGGATTAGGCCTTCATATTCTGTTGCATTGGAGGAGCAACTGAAATGGAACCTATAAGAAGAGAAAAACTTACCATATGAAGGGGAAACCAGCATTGCCCCTACACCTACTCCATTTTTGCTCCTTGAACCATCAAAGAACAACTTCCACATACCATTGAGGTCTTCTTTAGGTCCAATGAGGGAAGGCATGAGTTGATTTTCTTCATGTAGCAAATAAACACCCATGTCTCTTTTCTCAACACCTTCCAAAGCATTGACAAATTGATTATCCCCCCATAGCTCATCCAAGAACAAATCTGGAATCTCCTCAGGGTAAGTATTCAGTTCTTGACCAATTGTAAACTCATCTTCATCAAGGATAGTACAATTGATGTTTATGCTATCTGGCTGACGAGGCTCAATGTGAAATTGTCTCACAAGCTCAGCTTTGATTGATTCCTTAGTCCCATACCTCATTCTGAATGCCATGTATGACCAATCTGCTGAGAGATAGCCTCCTATCTTTGCTGTGAATTCTCTAGAAAGGCATAACGCAAGGTGAGGAGTCACATCAAGGATCAACACACCCTGAACCACTGAAACACTAGAACAAGCATGCAGGGTCAAGCTCAATTCCTTGATGATACCAGATGGCTTTGTGGAAGAACCGTCAAGCTGTAGAACTCCCTTAATATGTGGCTCATATTTGAGGTTCAGCTGATCAACCATAGACTTTGCCATTACCAAAGTGCTAGCTCCACTATCTACCAAGCAATTATGCACCAAGGAGTCACCAATGATTAATGAAATGTAGAAGGGAGGAGGTTTGACCAAATTTATTGACCTTTATCCCATAGGACCCTTGGTTGCATTAGTGAGGACCTCAGCTTCTTTGTTGGTTGTTTACCTACAGTTGTTGTAACACCTATCTTGGACAAACCTTCTTGAAGGATATCCACTTGACCGGGCATGGAAAGCATGTCCCACATCGGCACACTCGCATTGGACTTTTTCATTTGTTCAACAATGTTGATTGGTGGACCACCAACCTTCGCTTGTGCTTTGGGAGCCACTGTTTGTTGAATATGTGAGCTTTGTGGAGGTATCGAGACCTTTGGAATGACAGTAGGCTCGTCAGGGTTAGACAATGGAGTGGTGGTAGGAGGTTCCTTAAATGCTCCCTGGTTGTCACCCATATTCCTTTTTTTGAATCTTGTATTTGCTGCCACTACGACATGAGCTTGACAGGAGCTGGCCTGTTGATTGGATGCATAGCACTCTTCCTACTCACTGATGACCATTGTAACATCCGATTGGTTGGGTACCTGATTCGATCCTCGTTCTTGTGGAGATTGCTCTGGCTTTGTCATCATGGGAGTCTTTGTGCTTTGAGCCATTAAGGCTTGATTATATCCATAAGCAACACCCTGCTGCCATTGGTCATTAAATCCCTGGTTAGAACCATTAGTTGGAACAATGGATTGCCCAAAAGACTGGTTCCAAGACATGGTCCCTTCAGCTTCTTGAGCCATGTTTTTTTTAATAGGAACCAAGGAGTTGGAAGAGCCTGCAACATTTGGATTATAGTTATTTTGTCCATCATAGTTAGGTTGCCCTTGTCCTTGACCTTATCTTTGGAAATTTCCTTTATAGGGTGGCCTATTTGCTTGATAAGACTGCTGTTGAGGCTGATATGGAGCTTGAAAAGATTTATTGAACTGAGCTTGTCTTTTTCCATTTACTACATCATTTGTCAAGGATTGGAGCATGCTTTTAAGTTCTAGGTAGTTTTTTTGCTCTTGGGAATCACTTGATAGTGGAGGCCTTTTCTTGCTTAGGTGAAGGTATAGAAGCAATTGTTGGAGTTGGAAGAATAACATCAAGTGGGGGAACAACTACAGGAGGTGGTCTGATCTCAGAGAAAAGAGGCATTGGGGGCCTAGGAGTAAGCTTGTCAGCCTAAACTAGACAATTTTCAGCTCTGATAGCCACCTCGTAAGCATTTGGTAATATATCTCCTCCCATGGATTGGATCATTACTGCTGTGTCGCTATTTAGAGCCTTCAAATAGTATAAGCATGAAAAGTTAGGGGATGGTCTAACAACGGCTAGAGTTCTGTACCAAGCTTTTTGGAATCTTGTGTTGAAGTTTTGCATAACTTCAAGAGGAGCTCTCCTGATTGTGATCAACTATTCTGCTAGTGACAAATGATCACTCTTGTGTGCAAATCTCTTACATAACATTGTTCCCAACTGATCCCATGATTGATAGAGCTAAGAGCCAAACCTCTATACCAATCTAAAGCCTTTCCCTTAAAGGATACAACCAATACTCTGATAGCTACATTTTCTATTATGACATGGATATTGCAGAAATTGGTTATATCTGTGATGTGTTCAGTAGGAATTACGGCTTGGTCTCCTATGAAATATGGAACGTTTTTGAGGGCTGCTACTGGCATAGAATCATATTGTGGCAAATTCAAATGACTTTGGCCACTGAAACCTACAAAAGCTCTTTGGGGAATCATGGTAGCAAGAGGGGCTAACAAGGATCTTCTTGCGTAGATATACCTCACAACTAGTTTAGAAAAATAGTTTCCTACATATGGGTGAGTATGGGTGAACCTTAACCTTCTTGCTAAGTTTAAAGGTAATTCAACAAATTCAAAAGGAATACCTCTAGAAGCTAATCTTGTAGTCACCTTTGGAATGAAAGATAGCTACTGTTCTGCCACCAGATTGCTGAGTGTTCTTTGGAGTCGTCAGATACTGAAAGATGAAAGCTACAACCACTGCAAATTGATCAAACTAGCATTGAGCTTAACCAATCTTTTTCGAAAGTAGTCCCACCGAGTGTGCCAAAAACTATTGTAACATAGAATTGCACCCTTTGTGGGAGAGTTTCTCAGGCTCTCTCACTCCTAGCTACAAGTGTTGGGACAACCTCACATTGTGGATATCCTATAGTGAGGTTGAACCTCTAGGCTTTTTAATGAGGCTAGCTCTTCAAATGCTTCACTTCAGCTTGTTCCCACACACTAAAACCTATTGTTGACCAAAGAAAAGGGAGAGAAAGATAACATAAAAAGAAAGTCTGAGCTAAGAGAGGTGATGCACCAAATAGAAAGTGATCCACATAAGCATAAAATAAACACTAATTCAGCATAAGATAATTCTTGCTCACACAACCTCACAACCAGTTAATTTGCATAAGTGTTTCATAAACTAGGCTCACTAAACCATACATGAAGCAAAGAGGAATTTCAAAATCCACACCAAGCGTCCATTAATGACGGAAAGAGCTCAAGTTCAAACCTGCAACTAACTTGAAAACACCTAAAAATAGACAAGAAAGAAGGACAATGGACATGGAAGAACACTTCTTCACAAAGCCATCATGCACAAGCTTGTTAAACACAATCTTCAGGCAAGAGATAGGTCAAAATTGATCTTTATTGCTTCAAAAGGTCTTTTTTACAAATTTTGACAAGTTTTTTTTGTCAAATGAGGATATCTCCTTTTTTATGGGGGAGTCAACAGAGATATATGAAAAAAGGGAAGAAGAAAAGAGAAAAGGCAAGCAAACAAAATTCAATAAAAGAGATCCAACCACCCTCTGTGAATTCTCACCCACATTTGGGTTAATTAGAACTAATCCTTCTTCAACAAATTAACCACCATTAGCTCCAATAGTCTTCAAGCTCTCTCATTGATTGAGAAACACACTAGAAGACAAGAACTTGTTGAGAATGATGTCATGATCCACTAAAAAAGAGAAGTCCAGGGACGTCTTTACTGTTAAAGCTACATTTTATAATCCCCTGATCTTCATCTTTCACTTCCACGCCATCCTTCACTTGTCTTACACGTATAAGGACAAAATCCCCATAACTTTGAATATGGACTGAGTCATGTTGCCTTTGAATTGAGCGGTTGTTTGTCGGAGATGATGGCCATGTCGAAGGACAAGAGCCTTTCCATAAATTTTATACACCAGAGCCTACTTTGAAACCTGGGCCAAATCTTTTCTATAGATGAAAAACCAATCTAAGGACATTGGTTTTCCTATATCCATTTATGTCGATACAAGTCTATAGATTGCGTAGCTTCTTTTGATCTTTTTAAATGCTAATGGCTACTTGCAGGGGTTCAGATTTTGATATTTGTGGGCCCGTCATCAATTCCTTTGGACAACTTGTTTCGACCATTTTCTTCGGACAATTTGCTTAGGCCCTTCCTGTGGACAATTTGTCCAAAGGAATTCATGTCTTCAGACTTTATGAAAATGCCCCTTTCCGAAAGGGAGGTACCCTTCGGCTTTCTTGAAAGTGACCCCCTTTTTTATCCTTCGGAATTTTGAAAAAGCCCTTCGAAAGAATTGAAAAGCACCCTTCGGAAGAATTGAAAAGCAACCTTCGACTTCTCTGTTTGGACCTTTCGAAAAGAAGACCCCTTCAGAAATTTGAAAAGACCCCTCCAACTTTGTGAAAATGATCTTTCGGAAAAAATGTTTTTGCCCTTTGCAAAGGAAAAGTACTTTTCAGAAAAGTTGAAAAGGTTCATTGCGAAGGAAAAGTACCTTTCGGATTCTTTTGAATGGACCGTTGGAATTTGAAAATGCCTTCGGCGTCTTTGAAATAGTCCTCAGAAAAATTGAAAAAGGTCCCCTTTTCCTTAAGAAAACATATCCTTCAGAACTTTGAAAAGAACCATTTTCCCTTTGGAAGTGCCCTTCGAAAAAAATGCAAGGGCTTTAGTATGTGGGCTAGAAATGGCCAACAGTTACCACCAGATAGAGGTTTTGAGCATAATATTGAGTTGGAATTGAGTGCCAAACCGGTTATTGTCACGCCATATCGTCACCCAAGAGCTTTCAAAGAAGAAATTGAAAATACCATCAAATAATTGCTTGACATGGAGCACATAAGACCTCTAGCTCAAGTCCGTTTGTTTCTTCAGTGGTGCTAGTAAAGAAAAAGGATGGCACTATGAGGATGTGCATTGATTACAAATTGTTAAATAAGAAGACCATCAAGAATAGGTATCCCATACCTAGGATTGATGAATTGATTGATAAGTGGCATGGTTCCACTTTTCCAAAATTGACTTGAGATCTAGTTATCACCAAATCAAGGTAAAAGAAGAGAATGTTCATAAAATTATTTTTAAATGTCATTTTGGGCATTTTGAGTTTTTAGTTATGCCTTTTGGATTGACTAATGCTCCTGCTACTTTCCAATCATGTATGGACAGCATATTTAACAAATATCTAAGAAAGTTTGTGCCAGTTTTCTTTGACGACATTCTTGTGTATAGCAAAACTTTGGAGGAGCACTATAGACACTTGGATTTGGTTTTGCGCATTTTGGGGCAGCATTCTTTCTTTGCAAAGAAATCTAAGTGTTGGACTAGCAAAAAATTGTATTTGGGACATGGCATCAATGCACAAGGTGTGCAAGTGGATAAACAAAAAACTGCAGTCATCATGGATTGGCCTATTCCCTCTACACTCACACAATTAAAAGGTTTTTGTGGTCTTCGTAGTTATTACAGGGGATTTGTGAGAGGTTTCTCACAACTTGTTGCCCCCTTGACTGATTTGACTCAGAAAGGGGCTTTCAAATGGTCCAAAACAACCCAACTAGCATTTGAAAAACTCAAGGAGGTGATGTGTTCTTGTCCGGTACTTGCTATTCCATATTTTTCTACTCCTTTTATAGTTGAATCTGATGCTTCAAATGAAAGAATAGCTGTCCTAATATAGAATAAACACCCTTTTGCTTTTGAAAGTAGAAAATTCAAGGATTCAGAAAAGGTGTATTCAATCTATGACAAGGAGATGTTGGCAATCATGCATGCTTTAAATAAGTTCAGACAATATTTGGTTTGTGGCAAATTTATTGTAAAATCGGATCAAAACTATTTGAGTTTATTCCTATATCAAAAAGAATTGAATGACAAGCAACAAAAGTGGCTAAGCAAGGTGCAAGCTTATGATTTTGATATTGACTATGTGAAAGATTAAAACAATGTGGTAGCGGATGCTCTATCAAGGAGGCTTTGTTTGGAATTGCTTGAGGGCAAACAATTATGGGAAGGGAGGACAGTAATGTCCCCATTTCTGGATCATTTATGAACAGGTATTGAAGATCTTTGGTCTACTTTCCACATAGACTAAGGTATCATTTTTGGGGTTTTATTTTATTAATTAATTATGATTGCCTGAATAGTGATTTTTATCATTTATCTATATAAGACACTTCTAATTGATTAACAGAATATTTTTAAAAGTAATTTTTTATCACTATGGTAATTAAAGGATAAATGATTATTGAATTATTGTCTAAAAGTAATTTTAATTACTATTTGATTTTAAAGCAATTAATTTAATATTATACTTGAAAAAAGAGGAATGTCGGCTCAAGAGATGAACAAAGAAAAGAAGAAATATCTTAAAAAATCGAAAAGGAGGTGTTATGAGGTATTTTACCCTTCAAGGTGGTTCGCCCCCCTTTGGAGAGTACAATACAAATACAAGGTAGAGATCTTATTCTTTATATGTTGAATATTATTTTGTGAATCTTCATGCTTGAAGAATGATTGGAATGTATGCCCGATAATTACTCCCGAGGTTTTGAGTTGAATTATCAATAAAAAAGTGTTTTCTGACACCACTTTACAAAGGAAATTTTGTTACCCTAGGAGTGTGGCGATTTTCCTTGGTGATATTTGGAAAGGGTTTTGAGGAAAAATTGGGTGTCCAATTGCTCAAGACTAGTTGCTAGAATTTATTGCTAATTTTTTGAAGTGTGGCGTTGGGTTTTGTTGGATGATTGGCAAGATTTTCAAGGGTTATTTGCACAGTTACAAGGTTCATCCAAATTCAGAAAGATGCAAATTTTTTCGCTCTTCCAGATTAATACGATTCAATTCAAACACTTTTCTATATAAAAATAGTAAAAGTTAAAAACGCAAAAAAAAAACCCTAAAAAAGTTGGCAGCGAGCTTCAAAATATTGACAACGATGACATAGATTGACAGTGACACGGTGATGGCAAAGAGTCCACATGTGGCGAATGGCAGGAGTGACGATAGTGGCAAGCAGTGGCAACATCCATCGGCATAGGCAAGTAGCGTCAACCAACGACAGAGGCAGGGAGTGTCGACCAACGGCAGACGCTGGTTTTTTTTTTGTTTTTTTGTTTTTTATAATTTAGGTATTTAGTAATACTTTAGGTTTAGGTTTATTTATTTAATATATATTACTAGGTATTTAGTAATACTTTAGGTTTAGGTTGGTTTATTTAATATATATTATTAGGTATTTAAATTTTGTTTAAATATTTAGTTTTAGATTAAGTTTAAATTTTATTTATTATTAAATTTTATTTTTTAATTTTTAATTAAGTTTTAAAAAATATATAATAAAATCAAATTTTAAAAAAAATAAAAATAAAAATATTTAAAATAAATAATAATATTATGATATTTTTATTTTTTATTTTTTATAGTTTTATAATTCTATTTTATATAGGTCATGTAAAATTAAAATTAATAATATTATGATATATGTTTTATTATTTTTTAAAGTTCTATAATTTTATTTTCTATTACTATAAATCATTTAAAATTAAATTTAATAATATTATGATATGTTCTAACTTTTAAATATTTTGTATAGTTAAATTAATGTTCATTCTTACAAAGGATAATTTGATGAAAAGAGGTATGGTTGGTCCCTTTTGGTGCCCTTTATGCAGAAATGCAGCGGAGACTCTAACTCACATCTTCTTTCAATGTCCTTTCACTTTGGGCTTATGGGGCACTCTTGCTGATTGCTTTTCGGTGACTTGGCATTCCTCCGATAATATTGTGGATACTTTCAGAGGTTGGAAAAATGCAGTTAGGGACACTCAAGACTTTTACACAGGCATATGGCTTGTTGTTTCTCTTATGTTGTGGAATGTTTGGAAAGAAATAAACAGGGCATATTCAATCTTGAAAGTAGACAGGGGGTACATCGTGGACACGACTAGAAGCAATATTGCCGAATCTATCTTGCACAACTTGACTCTTCCTTCTCCGTTGCCTATGAGGTGGCTAGTCCTCTTACAAAAACTGAATATCGGTAATAGGCAATTGCAGTTGAAGTGAGATACTAAACTAAGGACACCTTCCACTCTCCGCTCATGGCAGCCTCCTCCTTTTGGAATTGTCAAAATTAATACTGATGGGGCAGCGAGAGGAAATCCGGGCCCTGCTAGTATGGAAGGAATTGCTCATGATTCTTTGCTCATCAGTTGGAGCACTACACTAACAATGTTGCTGAAATTATGGTTGTTCAATGTGCTCTTTTGGAGGCTACTAAATTGGGGTGTCCTAGTATCATAGTTGAATCGGATTCCAAGGTTGTTATCAACATCCTTCGGGCCCCTGATCAGCACTTGTCTAATAATTGGCTTATTGCTAGGATTCAGAATCATATCAAAATCATTGCTAGCAAGTTCCAATCTATTATATATTCTCATGTGCCTAGGGAGCAGAATAAGATGGCGGATGCTTTGGCCAACTGGGCTTTAGATCATTCAAATCTGTTACACTTTGGTCCTCTTCCCCTCACCTGGTCGCAGGAGAAAAGATAGCAGATTGAGCAGATCCTCTCTTTGAAAGATCATGATGGATAACTCACAGATTTGCTACCTCTTTTTCTTTATTTGTACTTGGAATTCTAAAGATGTCTCTAGTATGAGCATAATTCCCTGGCATTGTATTTTGATCCTCATATTTTTATTAATATAAAGTTGGTGGTTTTGGTTTTTAAAAAAAATAATAATAACAATAAATTAGTGTTCATTCTTTAGTAGATTGAAATATTTTGCATATTATATATATCTTTTTTTGAAACGAATCTTTTCATTTTTTTTTTCGAACCTTTTCAAGAATTCCAGATTCTACATTTTTTTGCCCTCCGGAACCTTTTCAGATTTCCAAACCTTGTGAGTATGGTTATTTAATTGGAAAAACAAATAATAATTTTCTAAATTATTATTAATTTATTTGACATAATTTTATGGTGAATTCGGCTTCATGAAATGATGATTTGGGCTTAATAAATAATTTATGATTTTTCCTAACTATGGCGATTTAGTTAGGCAAGCTTGGAAGGTCTTTGGGGATGCCCTAAACCCTAGTTTGTGAAGAAGATTTAAATCTCATTTTATTGCAACCGTTTAACTTGGGGTGACTTCACTTGGGAGGTTGTTTGGTCACTTTGGGTGCCCTAGAAAGGAGCTGCAATAATTCAAATATTTTTGGTATTTTTTCTGTAATGATTGCAAGGGTTTGAGGAAGATTTTGAAGGGGGAACAGCAGATGTTTTTCTGTATAAAATCAGATATTTTCTAGTGAGCATATTTTCGAAATTTTTCTTCTTTCAAGAGGAAAAAGGTACACTTATTAATTTTCAGTTGTTTCTCATATTTGCATGTTTTGGGATGAATTAAGGTTGAATCGATTGCTGGGAATTGTCTATTTATCCCTTGTACTTTGGCGCCAAGGGTTTGGTGAGATTGGGTGTGTGTTGAAGCTTCATTTTTTAGCTAGGGTTGGTTGATTTTTCAAATTTCAGAATTCAGAATTTATTTGCATAATATTGGGATTTTAGGGAAAACCCTTATTTGGTCTTTTAACCCAAAAAGGGGACATTACACAAGGACTGCTTATAACGCTGTAGTCAGAGAAAAACCATGTCCCCTGTGTAAAGCTCGTGGAGAGTAGTGGTCATCGGCATGTTGCTTCATCTGGTTCTATGCCAAATGGAGGATATCCTTAAGAGTTTTAAGGCTATTTTAATGCGTGTTGAGTATGGTATCCACAACCTAGACATTGAAACCAACTAGAGGGTAGATCTGAAGAGACAGTCTGTCATATCCCCATCAATAAGACTTTATCTTTACATCAAAATAAGTGTCAAGAGACACGATGATTGTACTAAGAGCAATGACTTATAACTATTATGTGTTTGATTTATCATTACATTGTGATTTATTACATACGGCTATGATTAAATGTGTTGGATTTATTATTACATTCGATTGTGATTTCTTGATGAGACGTTACTTTTATATAGTTTAGTATCTCTATTGTAGCACATTGTTATTACTATCACTATTTTCATGAATATGCTCAATAGCCATTACTGCTTCAGCAGTTTTATTATAAAATTGGTTTTGCTTTCATTATCATTGGACCAGGTATTGTTGATATTTGTGGTTGTTTTGCAGGTGCTTGGATTGGCCACCAAATCTAGGCTTGGCTGCAGAAAAACACAAAGAAAGAAGGTAAAGTAAACATAAAGAGAGTAAATACTCAAGTGACCATAGATGTCATTAATTTCATATCCATATTGAGTTACTAAGTTGTTCTTAACCTAAGTAGTAAGTTGCACTTGTAAAGTGAGTCATAAATTGACATCATTGCTTTTTTTGAGCACGAGATTATGCTATATCCATGTTGTTATGGCAATGGTGTCAATATGCGAAAGAAAAACCTATTTGTGGTAAGTTTGTTATTAAAATGTCTTAAGTTGAGTTTGTGTTGTATTGACGACATGGGTAATTGTTGTTGAAATTAAAACCGCAATAGAGTCGGTTGCACCTTATGCCACTAAATGCGGGAACTTGTCTAAATATTTCACCTCGCAACAAAGGCACTACAGTGAGTTGTCACATTAATCGAGGTAAAACCATTATTATGACACTTTGTTGGCATGTCTTGTAAATATAGTAATACCTCCAAGGGTAACAAGCACATAGAAAGAAAATGGGAGGCATATTAGCCATACGACAAAAGTTGTGATTTTAAGCCTTGATTGGCATAATAAAAATAAAATACGTAAAAACGTTAAAGAGTTGGGTGGGAAACCACCCTAACCTAACTCTAACCTTGAGTAGTATTGTTTAAACCCATGAGAATGATTAAGGGAGTCAATGCCTAGTTAGGTTTTATGGATGCCATCATTTGGCCTAGTGGCAAATAGAGTTTGATCGGGCCAACATGGAAGTAGGGTAATGAGGGAGTTTTATTTCACCTCAAGTGTCAGTTCTCCCTACGTAGAGACCATGCAAAGATAATTATCACTTTGGGCCATGGGTTGAACCATGCAAAGGAAATTATGAGGCAGCTATAGGCCATGCAGACTACAAGGATTTGTTTATTACGGTTAACAATGGCCATCATGCATCACTTGAGCTCCGAGATTCTTGGCATGGAGAGAATATGGACAAGAATAAAGAGGGAGAATAGAGGTTTTGAAGATACATCTCGCAGAGCTTAATCCAATGGTGAGAAAGGAAGGTGGGAAGGAGTCTACAAGAGAATATAGGCAAGTCCAGTATTTGAGGTTATTGAGTTTGGAAAGTAAATAAAGACCTTTGAATGAATATATTTAGGGTCTATTGTTATGGTAGCAAAAGGCAATATAGAGGTTTTCAAATTTAGAAATGTATGGTATGTTGTATGAGGAATGTGATTTCATTGTGCCTGAGTTTTGCATACAAACATGTAGGTTTCTTTGTATAAACCTCTGCACCTGTATTCGGTTGGGTGAGATTGCATCGAGTTGGTCATTAAATCAAAATAGATAACTAAACCCTATTAAGAGATCAATTAAACTAGTCAGTTGAGTCTGCGAGCCCAATTTGTAATTAGGGTAAACCTTAATCCTAAAACTTAAAGGGGTAAGAAACTTAAATGGGTGTTAAGCATGAATGAAGAAGGTAAAGACCAAGTTATTATGCCTTACGAAATTATAAAAACTCATCTAAGGTATAGCAGGGAAACCTACAGACTTGTTTAAGGTTTACCATTCAACCTTGGGTAGTAACAAGGTATTTTCTTTGGTATGATTGCAAACAATCTTAAAATGTATTAAGCCATACAGTGGTTAGAAGTATTAAAGGTTGTATATAGCCTATTCACTACCTTTGAGTTCTTCGTAAATTCTGGGGTAATAAGTCCATGGTAATGGGCTGGTTAAAAAATCAAGTATGAACAAGGAAGAAAGGTATACGGTTTGTACGCAACCTTATGTAAGACTTACAACCCTCCTATCACTAGGCAAAGACATAGACTCATAAAGAGAAAGTATCTTGTTGGAAGAAAGACCGGGTTGCATACAACCTATAATGCTTTCAAGCATAAGACCTTTATGGCATAGAATAGTATATGTTAATGCTTTAACAAATCTCGGTTTAGAGTTAACAAGTGGTTAATAACCTTGTCCGAAGGCTATAAAATCTCTTGCTTTTGTCATCGTTTATGGTTTTTTGTTATGAGTGTTTTCCCACACCCAAATCGATGGTTGGGATGGGTAGAGCCAAAAGCTTGTCCACTGATGGTTGGGCTTATCTTGACCAATCCGAGTATAGATAGCTAATGAGATTCTCCATGAAGACATTGAGTTGATCAACGAGGCTTCCCACCAGTTACTTGTCTTCTGTATGAGATGTATATGACTGTACTTGTATATTCAGCTGTTGTAAATGCAAGCCCATATGTGGTAATTCATGTATGATTATAAAAAGTCATAGCTACCATTGAGTACATGCTGCGATACATGTTTGCTTATAGCATTAATCTTGAATGTTCATTAAAATTAGATGTGAATTGTTGTATTCACTCACGTGATAAATAGTATACCATAACAGGTTTGTAAAAAACTATGTATGTTGTGTTCAGTCGATCATTTTATTGATGAGTTAGCAGCTCATTACAGTAGACTTAATGAAGGTAACTGTGCATAGGTATACAGTTCAGCTAGATAGTTTATGTTTTGTTCATTTGATAGAAGGAATAAGATTAGATTCTAATAGCATTTTATACTTGGTTCATATTGAGTATGTTAACCTGTTACTTAGCAGACACTAAGTTGATGAAATTGCATTCCATTACCATTCTTTAGCAGGTTATTATATTTTGTGTATCAGCTATAAGAGCAAATTTGAGCTAAGATATGGTTATTGTCGATTAAATTTCCTTGTGACAAGATTAAAATGCAATTGTTCTAGTGGTATTTACGTCTCTATTGATTATATGAGAAAATATTGTAAGGAACATACCAATTGTGTTAAGCCGAGTTTGGAATACCTAGGTTTCATACTATCTATTGGAATGAAGTTAAAGCACAAGTCTGAATACATATTCAAGCATGACTTCTGAAATGCATTCTGCCTTTCAGTTTATTCATGTATGAATGGCATATATTTTTAATTATGATTTGATGTATTTCTTTCACAAATTTGGAGTATGTACATCCTTGATGAATCGCATAGTTTAACTGAAGTTCTAACAATAGACTTCAGCTTGCATTTGCTATGACTATACTCAGTTGGATTATTTGACCCCTATTATGTGCATAGAATTCATTAAATGGTTTAGCAGTTAATTGTAAACTTGGACCATGGAGCAATACGTATGCCAAGGGATTTAACTCAGAGGTTAATACTAGAGCATAGAAGTCTCTAGTATTTCAAATTACTGATCCGAGGCATTTTATTTGATGACTAAGTTGTTGTACTGTGGTTGATCTCTTTTATGCACACTTTCTGAGTCTGAATAACTCAAGAAATAGATTATGAGCTCAATTGGTATACATTTCAATATGTTGAGTTTAACTCAAACAAAATTATGACTCCGTACAAATTTAGAGTTATCTTAAATATGGATATTTGCATTTTGTAAAAGAGATCTGCATTGCTCATTGTATTTGCAAAATATTTCAAAGGTTCTCTGAATAAAAAGAGGTCATACTTTAAATCGAATCCTATAACAAATGTGACTAATACCAAGACTGTTAAATTATTCTTATACTCGTTTTATTAAGCTGTACTTTCCCTGTCTGGGAGCTTTATTCTGTCTGATATGAAGTTATTAATTGTAATGACACCTAGACAACTCTATAAATGAGGTTTTTAAACATTTAAAGGCATGTAAGTGTACGTGACTTGGTATAAGTGAATCATTAAGGATAAGATAAATCCTTAAGCAACAGAACTTGTAATAAAGTTACTAGGTAGAGTAAAGTTGATTTTGTTAGAAATAAGAATATGGTGAATAAATGACTTAACTAATCCTTATAGTAAGGTCTCTTATGTCAGCACTTGCAGGAGTAAAAAACAAGACCCCAACTATTGAACAGTTGTACCTAAACTTGAAGGTATTGTAATTTATTTCCATAATGCAGAATTATGAGGCATTGTCACGAAGCAAGAACATTGCCAAAGTTACTATACGCAAACCAACGAGTCTATCTATTATAGATATTTAACATCTGGTTCAAAGAAGATCACCACGTGTTGTCACTATGTTATCAAATGGTTTAATGAAGTATACAAATTGCAATTGTTCTATTTGTGAAAATTGCACATGCATTAAATGACTAGAAAAATAGTTGATACATTACTATGTGAGATGATATTGTCTTCCCCAGAATGTTGACTTAATGAGACAGATCTTACAAGTTTCCTACAATCACTTCCCCAAACTCTTTTGGCGTACCATCCTCCCACGACATTCTCCCCTCCCCACTAATCTTAAACCCACATCCATGATTTCCCATACCTCCACCCTTTATGATATTCCTAGCAAAACGCAAACCCATGTTGTTTCTCCACCATCTTCTTCTCACTTTTTCACAAACAAGAATGTTAGAGAGGTGTGAAGGTGATGAATAGTAGCAAGGCAGCCAATGAAGAAGGTTTCCAAGCTGAGTTCTTCAAACATGGTTTTAGAGGTTTTGGAAGCTCTTTGGTTGATATTTTCAACCACATGGTTTGTTCAGGTTTCACACGCTCTTGATCACATCACAATTTTCACCCGATACACAAATCAGCCCCTATTCAGATCCTAATAATTACAAGACGATCATGGTTGGACACACATTCTCGAAATTGTATGCTACTGTATTACACTTGCAGCTTTCGAGAGACATAGAGCAGAGACACCTCAGAGCTAAGGGTCAGGCAAGGTTTAAACCAGCCCATCAGACCATTGATCATATTTTCACACTCTAGGCCATCATTGAGGAGGCACGTCATCGCTCATCCAAAGTCTATTGTTGTTTTGTAGACTTTAGGAAAGCGTTTGATTCTGTTCCGAGAGAGGTACTTTTCTAGAGACTTAGGAATATTAGCATTTATGAGACCCTCTTGGCAGACATTATGAGATTATACAATAATGTTCTTGGTCGTCTCCACAAGATTCATGGGATTTCAGACTTTATTAGGAGTACCATTGGGGTCAAGTAGGGATGCCCTTTGTCCCCAACCTTATTTGGGATATACATTGATGAGTTAGAGACCTTTCTTCATGAACATATTCAGGCTAGTATGGGTGTCTTCTTCACCAGGTTTTGATTTCTACCCTCTTGTTTGCAGACAATGTGGTTCTCCTAGCCTCTTCCCCTGAGGGCTTATAACGGCAGTTGGATGCTTTGGCTCTCTTTTGCGATCTCCGGTAGATGACCGTTAATTTGGGGGAAATGAAGGTCATGGTATTTAATGGCTTGAAGGCTTCCCACCTCCATTTCTTTTTCAAGGAAAGGAGGTTGAGATTACCACTTCCTATACTTATCTGGGAGTGCAATTTTCTAGTCCACGTTTCATCTTGAGGCATGCACTCCAACCTAGAATAACAAAGGTTATGGTTCTTTAGCTCTCCTTGAACGACAATGTTTTTGGCATCACTTTCAGGATATCTCTTCCAAGATGTCACTCATGGATACACTTATTAGACCCACAGTCCTCTATGGATCTGTAGTTTGGGGGCCCTCTATACATGAGGGGGATTGGGCTGTTGTTGAGAGGGTCCAAACACTTCTTCGCCGCATCATCAAATGTAAGCAAATAGTTCCCCAACACATTATTTTTGCAAAGTTTGGAGCCCAACCCTTCTGACTAGAGACTATATTTGATCTGATCACTTTCATACATCGCATATGGAGGTTTGTTGATTCTATGAGTGGACGTGACAGATACCCATACCTAGCATACTGTCCTTCAGAGAATCTCGCTCTCTCAGCGCCTTCGACCCGTGGATGTTGTTGGTATACAGGAGCTTCTGATCTATTGGAGTTTGTGGGAATCAGGATGGACCGACTTCCTCCATTTATGTACTCCTTGGACGCACCAACTCATCTTCTACCCACTAGACAAGAGTTGAACTAGATTATTAAGGATGATATTTACAAACAGTTTATCCATATTACTTGGGTAAACCCTCATGGGGGGTTACGCCCTAAAATGGCATTTTACATAGAGCACTTCTTGGAGCTGAGCGATGGACTTATCAATCGTCCACAATATACATTTTGCCATTGGATGCACTCTCTTCGCATCCCATTAGGATAGTTTCGAGTGGGGTCTCACAACTTTAGGATTGAGACAGATCATCAGATAGATCGAGCAGACAAGATTTGCCAATTATGCAGCATCCAGGGGACGAAGTCTGAGGAACATTTCATCTTTCATTGTCCCATTTACTATGAGATCAGAGGGAGGTTTTACTACTTATTTAGGAGGACACAGTCTCTTTCTGACTTCTTTAGATATGAGGACCAGAGATGTTTGGCTTTATATATATATATATATATAGGAAGCTCTTAAACTTCGTAATCATTTTATTCAGAGACCCACTAGACCAATCTCCACTCAACGGATTACTTCCTTTTTCACGGTGCTACCTTCGAAGAGAGGCACTAAGCGATAGATTGACATCAATACAGCCCCACATTCCAAATCAGTGAGGCCCAGAGACACTCTTCACAGTTCTCCAAGTTTTCATCAGCATATTCACTTCAAACCTAGCTTCAGGAGGTAGACTAGGTCCACCAAACCTTCATATAGGACTTTTCCTTCTAGGTAGAGGATTGGAGGATAGTCCAGGCATCATACCTCCCGTTCTTCGGGTCAAACTTCTATTCAAAGTTTCTTCTCATCGGCCTTGGATGTTAAAAGACTTGGATCGAACTCTTGATGGGTTCCCTCCTGGTTCTTCTTTCCTAGGGATCATCCTCGTGCCCTCAATGTTTAGAAATTTTTGGAGATTGCTCATTTCTTCCGCTCCCTTCTTTGGACCTGAGTGTGGTTGGGTCCTTTGGTGGTTTGGCTCTGAGTGTGGTCACTCTTTCCCTGTTTTACACTATTTCTTTCAGCATTGTTTTTCTTGTTTTCGGAGACCTTTTTGGTTTCCTGCTTTTTTTCCTAAGACATTTATGTAATCTACAGTCCCTTTGACCTACTTTTGTGGTCATTAGTTGGACATTAATATATTTATCTTATCTTATGACATATAAAAAAAAAATTAGGGTGGTTTTTTAGCAGATGTTTCACAGTGGTGGCTGACCATAAACAACTTCATATGATGTCATATTGGTGATAGTGTGTTACATGGAGTTATAGCACCATTCTACAAATGGTAACCATTTGACCTAGTGATGTTGATCTGATGTGAAGCAACACAGATAGATCTCCAAACATTTGTTGACAATATCCATTTGACCATCTATTTGCGAGTGATAAGCAAAGATAAATTAAGTCGGTTGCCATTGCAGTGGAAAAGTTCCTGCCAAAAGTTACAATTGAAATTGGAATCAGGGTCGCAAACAATTGAAGCAGGTTTCCCATGGAGGCAAAGAAACTAATGAAGGTAAGTTTGGGCGATGGTGGAGGATGTAAAATGACGGGCAAGGGCATAGAAATGGGTATACCTGGAGAGGTGATCCGCCACCACCAAAATAATGGATTTCCCTCTCGACTTTGGTATCCCTTCAATGGTAATAGCTAGAGCGTGCCTAAGGTCTAAAGTCCAAACCATTTCACCTTTGTTGCGCTGACAAGAGTCACATTCTACCACAACTATTTGATGTCCTTTTTAATGCCCTCCCAAAAAAATTTATACAGAACCTTTCATTTGTTTTTAAAAATTGAGTGTGCAGATAACGACAATGCGTGCAATTCTAATATCAATTTTTCACGTAGGCCCGAATGGCACCAATAGAAGATGACCTTTGTATCGTAAATATGTACCATCCCAAGAGTAATTCGACTTAGACACGGGATCAATGAACACTTGTTGGATGAGCCACTAGATATGAGTGTCTTGGTGCCATTTTTGTTGGACCTCGTGCACCCACTTTGAAATGGGGAATCACAGTGAACACAAATTTATCTGCTCTTCATACTTGTAAGACAACGCATTTGTGACAACATTGTCTTTACCTTTCATGCAGGGAATCTCATAGTCAAAGCCCATCAGCTTCATTACCCAGTTTTTTTGCTCAAGAGAAGATACTATGTGCTCCAAAAAGTACTTAAGACTACGATGATTTGCTTTAATGTAGAAATGTCTCCCTACTAGGTATGGGCACTAGTTGTTTACTGCATGACAAATGGCTAGCATTTCCTTCTTATATGTTGAGTAGGCAAAGTTTTTTCCCTGTAAATGCCTTATTGGTGAATGCAAGGGGTTGACCTTCCTACATTATTCCACTTTTTGAGGCATCACTTTCAATGACAAAGGGTTTGGAGAATTCAGACATAGCAAGAACTAGTGTTGTACACATGCCCCGCGTGAGAAGTTCAAAGGCGACTTCCACCGCCTTCGACCAATGAAAGGAATCCTTTTTCAACATTGTTGTCAGTGGAGGTGCAATTTTCCCATAGTCCTTGACAAACTTGTGATAATATCTGAGGCCTAAAGTCCACAAAATCCCTTGAGTGTTTTGGATTTAAGCCAGTTTTTCATAGCCTCAATTTTTTTTGGATCCACTTTGACACCTTCCTCATAGACAATGTGCCCTAGATACTCAACTTGTTTTTGGCCAAAAGAGCACTTTGATCGTTTGGCACATAATTGGTTCTTAGAAAGGATTTGGAAGGTTTGTTCCAAATGCATCAAATGCTCCTCCCATGTTCTGATATACACAAGGATGTCATCAAAGAAGACTAGGATGAACCTTTTGAGAAAAAGCCTAGAGATCTTGTTCATTAAGCCCTGGAAAGTTGACAGACCATTGGTGAGGCCAAATGGCATGACTAGAAAATCCTTTTGACAGTCATGAGTTCAGAAGGTTGTCTTAGGAATATCTTCTTCCTTTATACATATTTGATGATAGCCAGACCTCAAGTCAAGCTTTGAGGAGAAGAAAGCTCCATGCAATTCATCCAAGAGCTTATCAATCACCGGAAAAGGAAACTTGTCCTTAATGGTGAGTTTATTTAATGCTCAAAAATCAATACAAAGTTGCCAAGACCCATATTTTGTCCTCGCCAAGAATACTAGGGAAGAGTAAGGACTAATGTTTGGTCTAAATATTCCTGCCTCAAACAATTCTTGCACCATTTTTTCAATTTTAGTGTTTTATATAAATAGGCACCGATAAGGACAAATGTTTGGAAGTGCACTGCATAGAACAACTTGGATGGCATGATCTTTTGGTCATTGTGGAGGTAACCTTTAGGCTCCTCAAAGACAGTTTATGCTTGGCTTGAATCAGATAATTCATTGAATTGGATGGCACAAAACTTGGCAATAATCCCATGAAATCCCTTCTTTAGCAACTTCTCCATCCAATGAGAGTTAATGTCGCTTGTTGATCCCGGAGTGAGTCTTTCTAGTGTTGCTAGCCCTTAACAGTGAATTGCATCCATAGTTCAGAAAACACCCATAGTATAGGTCCCAATGTTTTAACCCATTGTGCTCCCAAAACTACATTGCAGCCATAGTGTTGGAGATCGGACTCGGCAAAGACTCAGCAAGCCTATTTTTCCCTCGGACTCGAACTTGACAATAGAACTAGGCCAAGACTTGGCAAATTTTTTTAAAAAAATTAAAAATAGTGAATTTTAGGAGAAAAAACTATTAAAATGCAATCCATATCAAATCCACTTAAAATACAATCAAAACTAGTCAATTACATCTAGCATACACAAATAAATAAGTAAATAATGTGACATTGAATGTTTTTTGTTGAACAATTCAACTTGAAACTTGAAAGTCGAGAACTAATATTAAATAGAAGTTGTTTTTATATTCAGAAAATTGTTTTTAACATACAAAATATGGATTTAGAAATCCATGGCAATGCTATCAGCAAAAAATAATATAAAAAGATATGTCTAAGATTGAGAAGAGCCTATATCGCTCGTCCTCTCAACACAAGCTCCAACACGTTGGAGCCTACGATGTTTTTGTATGTCAAGGAAGCAACTACAACCATTGTACCCACCCTTGTGGTATGTATCACAACATCATTACCCCTAGATGTACGAGCTCGATCCTCCTCCTCTCCCAATGCTACAAGCTCTACCTCGCGATCAACCTAATCAACCCATTCATTGTCCTCCTCTATAAACACACCGTTGTCATCCTTTGTGATCCACTGTGATTGTGGATCATACTCCTCTAGCTCAATGGGGGATAAATCTTCCTCATCCCATATAATCTTTTTGTGA
The DNA here is from genome assembly GCA_037957365.1 of Torreya grandis. Lineage (NCBI taxonomy): Eukaryota > Viridiplantae > Streptophyta > Pinopsida > Cupressales > Taxaceae > Torreya > Torreya grandis. Next base: position 1,058,657 of record JARHVA010001563.1, on the reverse strand, counting down.
TAGAGGCGAAGGTTGTAATGCACAAATACAAGGTCATTCAACCTTTACATTGACAACCTATTGCGCTTTTTGGAGTGTATGTGCTCAAACATACTCCAACTGCGCTCGCACCCAGAAGCATTGCATAGTTGGCTTAGCACTCAAATAGCGATCCTTTGAAGATTTGGCACCTTTGCAACAAAATTTTCCCACCATGCATCTGTAACCATAGGTGTTAAAATGTCTTAGAATTCAATTACAAAAATATGAAAAAACAAGAAAAATTGGAAAATATTGATCATTCAACTCAAAATTTACTTGGCTTAATTGTTTTTTTACCACCTTGCAAATATCTCGAGAAAAGAGATCTCCTTGTGCTTGTTTTTAGAACTCAATCTCGAACATAATCTTCACCCTTGTCTACACATTTGTCTACAGGGCCTCTATGACTGTGTAAAGGCCACTCATAACCTCCTCGTCGACTTTAAAGTTGTCAAGGGATTGCAATGATGGGTTCAAAAGTAGTCACAAGCATGAAGTGGCCTATGGAGTTGGCTTATCCACTATTGGTCAATGATATTCCAAATGGGCTTGTAATTGGCCTCGACAATGCCATAGACAAATTTTATTTGCTCTTTGGCTTGGTCCATGCCCTCATAGAAATAGGCCATTGCGGCTTTTCTCCATCAACCACACGGAGGAGAGAAACCAATGGTTCCATGACATATAACAAATATTAAAAAAGATAATTTAGAGTTATAACTCTTAAGTATTAAATTAAAAAATTAAATTACATAATGTTTTTAAACAAAGAAAATGAAAATTCAAGAAACTTAAAATGACTTACATTTACAATCTCCCTTGCCGACATCCAAAGTGGGACTCATTAACCCACTCTACAACAACAATCCCACCAATGGTCTTTGCATATGAAGACTCGCTCCATTTCTCGCTAGCAAACATTCGCCTCAACGAAGCTCTTGATTATAGCAAAGATTGCAAGGTGATGAAGGAGGTTGCAAAACAGGTTACACTAGGTCGGACCAACTCTTTGTTGTCCATGAACTCTATCATTAAAGAGAAGACCCAAGCATAGTTGTAGATGTACTTGCAAATATTAGGACCCTGCTTGACAATTGGCATGACCCACTCCATTTTCCCAATATCCTCTAGAATCAAATCAATGCAATGCACTGAGCAAGGAGTCCAAAATATCGAAGCGTGCCTTTGCATAAGTAGCCTACCTGCATCAACATAATTTGTTGCATTATCAGTGACTACTTGCACCACACTTTCTTCACCCCTCTGCAATAACTTCTTCAAAAATGCCACATAAGTAATCAGCATTTTTTATTCTCCCTAAGGCATCAATAGACTTGAAGAAGATAGTCCCCCCTGAAGAAGAAACCAAGAAATCCAACAGTGTTATATTTTTTCTATCTGTCCATCCATCGGACATGATAGTGCATCCCTTATTCCTCCAAATAACTCACTACTCATCAATGATTGATTTCACATCAACCATCTTATCGAACAAAATTGCCCCCCATAAATCATCAATAGGAGCTTTGAACTCCCGACCAACAATGGTGATAGCATCCACTAGTGCTTTCCAATAGGGCAACCTAAAATAGCAAAAAAATAATATTTGGAATTTTAATTTAAAAAAAAGATTTTATAAATAATAAACATAGTTTAGAAATACATTAGCATTCTAAATTCGTCCAATTTTTTTATTCTCAATGTAGAACAAAGTAGAAAAATATAATATTACCTAGCCGCATGAAAAGGAATGTTACAAAAGTACCAATAGTCACCTGTTGCGCTTATCGCAGCTACATGTTTGTCCTTGTTCCAACATGTGCTTTGCAACAATGGTTGGGAACCAAGAGCACTGTGTGGTATGAACCAACTCACCGAACTACGCTCTCTAGGACCAACGCTACTAGATCTCGATCCCGGAATTGGAGGCATGGTTTTGGAAGCAACAGCGATTTGTTGGTTTTGGTTCTCCCATAACTCCTTTTCATGAAAGCTCTCCAACTAAGCTATGATCTCCTTTACAACCTCAAGCTCTACGACGGGACATATTGCAGTGTCATGCTTAGATATGCAAGCAAGATGATATTTTAGGCAATTAATGCTGCCACCAAGAAACTCAGCTCCACAATATATGCAAATCACATGCCCTTTCTTCGAACCCTCAATGCCATGCCTCCAAGCAAGGTCTTTCAGATGTTTTAATCCTCCTGTCATAGTAACCGTAAAACCCAAAAACCTACATTGTACATAAACATAAATAACGAAAATGACCGTAGGGTTAACATTTAACTTTGCAAATTTTAAATATACAAGAAGAAAAAACTTAGAATAGAAAAACAACAATAACCATGGTTCATAATAAATATCACAAGAGAAAAAAATTAAAAGGAGAAAAGTAAAAAAAAAACAATAACCATGCGTTTGACTTTTAAATTTTCATGTGTAATGAAGAAAATGTTAGGAAATGAGAGAAATAAAAGATAAGTGTTCATATAATTTACCTCTTGTAGATGTACACTTGAATCGGCTCTAAGCCTCCAATAATGCATAGCTGCTCACAATCCACAGTGCACACACTTTGACTTGAACCTTTGGATCAGTAAATGCACTTAAAAACAGTCAATCCCTAGAAGCTATAGCCTCCAAGGCTCCAACAATACACTCACTTGTTGCTAAACGAACCTTTGAACACTAGCAACAGCCCCTTTGAAGCGAAAACAACAAATCTGAATTCACAATGGTGTGTGAACCTTAAAGTGAAGAAATAAAAAATGGAATGGGCTCATGAAAACAAAGTTAGAATGAGTGAATGGTTGTTTGAGGATGTTAGAATGCCTTTTAGGTTTAGGTTAGGTTTGTGTTTTGTTTTTTTCACTTTATTGTGTGTGTGTGTGTTTTTTTTTTTGCATGTTTTAATTTTTGAGTTTTTTGACAAACTCGGTGAGTCTTGGAATGGGACTCGCGAGTCTACCAAAAACTCATCAGGGCCTCGTTTCAGTCGACTTGGGCTTGGATCTGCAAGTCCTCGGCAAGACTCATCGAGTCTCAACATTATGATTGCAGCCTCCTAGAGGTACAACAAACAAGTTTGATTTCATATTATAATCCCTCGCTAAGACTCGGACATTGCAGCGTTTTCCCTTACAAAGATTCCTCCATTTGCTATCTTGACTTCAAAACTTGAACAAGAATACACATAACAATCGACTTGTTTGGTTAGCTGAGGGTTGATGAAGTTATGTGTGTTGCCAGAATCAATGAGGATTGTAAAGAGATGTTTTTTCAATTACCCCTTGACCTTCATTGTTTGAAGAGTGGTGATGCCAGCGAATGCATGCACCAAAATTTCTAGTATTGGGTCCTCTTCAATGTCATGTTCATCTTCTTTTTCTTCCTCTCGGGCTTCTAGTACATTTTTCCATTCGTCGGACTCCAAATGAGACTCCACATCAAGTAGATACAGATTTTGTTCCACACATCAATGACCTGGTGTGAATTTATCATCACAATTGTAACATAGCCCTTTTTCCCAATGGGTCGCATCTCAACCTCTATTAAGTGTTTGATGGGTGGTAGTTCTAAGGTTTTGGAATGTTAATATTCGTGGTGGCATGGAATTCCTAAATGCGTGTGATTTGGATTACTTGTACTGAGTTGTGAATTTATCTTCGACCAACTTAACTAACCCAATGGCTGCCATCATATCCTGAGGTTTGACCATATCGACTTCGGCTCTAATATCCTCTTTTAAGCCACTGATGAAACAACTTTTGAATAAGTCAAATGTCAACCCTTCCGTTCTATTGGCTAGTTTTTCAAATTTTGTCTAATATTCCCGAACAAAACCAATATGCCGCAATTTGGTTAATGCTCTTGTGAAATCCTCACATGCACTTGGACCAAATCGAACCAATAGGACTTCGCAAAATATTGCCCATGTCAGCATACCATTAGATTTTTCATGTCAGTGGAACCACTGGACAACATCTTTCTCCATGTTGAAAGAGGCTATAGGTACCATGTCTTAGAATGCAATGTCGTGCAAATAGTAATACTACTTTGCCCTCTATATCCAACTAGTAGGATCTTTACCATCAAATTTAGGAAAATCCAATTTGGGACCACGTGGCATTCTCTGAGAAATGCAATTGTGTGCAAAATTGTTGTTTGGATCATAGATGGAATAACCGTTTGGGGCAAGTACTCGCTGAGGGCCCAAAATGGGTGACTGATGGTTATTTGACCCACTCGGTTGAATAACCTGCAATATCCGGTAAAGGCAAAAAATACTCGATTTTTATAAAATAACATTATTTTTCTAGAAATTATAGAAACAAAATAGATGCAATGAGTCTATAAAACATACGGAAAGTAGTTTCTATTAGATTTGAATACATAGAATGTACAAAATCGCATAATCATACAAATACAACAGAGTCTCAAAGTACAAATAGACTTATAGTCTTATACAAGAATCTACAAGACTACAAGTACAAATTACAATCATCTATAATTTTTTCTTTCCTGCCCTCTGGAAAAATAAGTGAGGTTGTGAAACTCTAAAACATCCACTCGGCTGACCCACCTTGCTCTATCTAGAAGGTTGCACCTGCCCCTGTGGCTCCACCTCTACCTCTCCCTGTGCCTGTGCATGTGCCTCAGCATTATCTCCAAGGATGTCCTCCAATCTAATCTCTCCACCTACTTCAGTTGCACCCTCCATAGCTTGCCTCTCGAAATCAACAATCTCCTCTGTGAACATGGGGGCATCCTCCTCCTGTGCAATCCAATCGTTGTAGGGATTGATCTCATCTAGATCGATAGGCTCCTCCGATGCGTTTTCTAACTTCTTTGTGCGAAGTCAAAGATTGTATTGCAAAAATACCAAGTCATTGAGTTGTTGTTGATTCAACTTGTTGCGTTTCTTCATGTCAATAGAGTCAAACAAACTCCAATTGCACTCACATCCAGAAGCGCTACAAGGCTTAAATAAAATCCGAAGAGCTATGCTTTTAAGATTTGGGGTTTTTCTACCCCAATTTTCCCACCACGACCTTGCAAACAAGATATTCAAAACTTTGTAAGAAATTAATAATCGTAAATTTGTAAATATGTAATTGATATGGTACAACTACAACTACAAGTAAAGACTTCATTTTGTATTACCTGGTGACTGCATGGTTCTCCCTCGAATGGCTAGAGCTGAAAAAAAAGCCTTCCCTTTGCCTGCTTATAGTTTTGCAACTCTGAAATGATGAGTCCCTCACTTCAACGTCAGGGGTCATACTCTCAATGGATGTTGAGAGTCCCTCCATAACCTCTCCACTAGTATCTATGAAGCCATCAGAGTAAAAAAACTTAAGTTAAGGTAGTACCCCGCTGCATGCATGGGTTGGTGGAGTTGATTGTTCCACCTCCAATCATTCAATTCCCAAATGGGATCAAATCTGGCCTGATCACCTCTATAATAATGTTGCACTGCTCTTTAGCCATATCCATAGCCTCAGAAATATATCCCATTGGGTTTTGCTCTCCATCAACCAATCGCAAAACCCTCACCAAAGGCTCTGAAAGCTACAAAGTTACAAACAAATTAAAGTTAGACTTAGTGTTACAAACTTATAAATAAATTATAAAAGAAAAACTTTAAATTTAAAAAATTGGAAACAAAGAAAACAACTTCAAATTTAAATTGCAATTTCAAGTTACTTTCACAATCTCTGTAGCTTTTGTTTTGAAGGCCTCATTGAAAACTATCTTCGAAACCTTCACTCCATCAGCTTTCTTCGAATAAGATGACTCCATCCATGCTTGAAAGACAAACATTTGCTTCAAAGGAGTCGACAAATTATAAATACTTTGCAATGTAAGGAAATTCATTGCAAACCTCGTGACTCCTACTCGAATAAGCTCATTTCCCTTGGTGTGCTTTCTCATCACGCTGAGAACCCAAAGGTGATTATAAATATACTTAGTTATTTCTCTAGCTTCTTTGACAATTGGTCTCGCCCAATCTAATTTGTCTGTCCTCCAATAGAAGGTCAAGGCAATGTGCTACATAAAGTATCCAAAAGAGATATGGATGTCTCTCCATAAGAAGTCTCTCACCAGCCACATATGTTGTTGCATTGTTTGTAATAATTTGGACAACATTCTCGATGCCCACCTCTAAGACCACCTCCTTTAGCATCAAACTCAAAGTTTTTGTATTTTTAATTTTATTTAATGCATCAATAGAGTTCAAAAATACAAGCTCACCATTTGAAGACACTAAAAAGTTAATCAGGATGCGGTTCTTTCCATCTGTCCATCCATCAAAAAGAATGGTGCATCCAAATTTATGCCGCAATCTCTTCTGATCTTCAACAATCAACTTTGCATCTTCAATTGCATTATTGAGCAACTTCCCACTCAAGTCTTTTCAAGAAAGTGCCTTGTACCATTTCCCTGCAACTGTCAAAGCTGTAACCAAATATTCTCAGTACAGATTATTCGCCACGTTGAAGAAAAGGTTGTTGAAGTACCAAAAATTTGTGCATGCTTTATCTACTTCTGCATGCACCTATTTGTTCCATCCTGTAGCTTCAAGTGAAGGTTGTGCCCCAAGTTTGTTTCTAGGCACAAAAGAGTGTAATTGAGACGAAGGTGATGTAGATGTACCATGGCGCTTGCATGGACTGCGACTAAAGTCCATAATCTCTGTCATCACTACCACTTCTTCCTCTATTGATGTGGCACCTATGGTCGCTAATAGGGCTGTTTGCATCATTGTCCTATCTAGTTTTTTTTCATCCAATGAAGCAAGCTCCGTCATTATCTTTCGTTTTGCCTCTTCAGTGACATTGGGACAAGGCATAACATCACACCTAGGAATGCATGAAAGATGATACTTCATGCGATTAATGCCCCCTGACATCCTCTTTGAACAAAAATTGCAAATCGAAACCGTCTGAGACGTTCCAACCCACGTAGCATACTTCCATGCACCTGTATGAGCATGGGGGGCAACAAACTGGCTACCATTGATTGAATGTAACCCTGATGCACTAGTGGATGCCATTGCTTGCTAATGAATAACCTCCAAAATGCAACAATGTTAAAATCAACATAAAAAATTTAAAAAATAAAAACATTAATGATTAAATACAAAATATTAATTAAAATACGATAAATAAATGATAATTATAAACTATAAAATGGAAACTAAAATGCATTTACGATTTACAATTTTAACGATCAAATTAAAAATATAATCTATAACGGTTATTTAACGAAATTAAAAGAAAACTATTTTAAATAAATAATAAACACGAAAACTTAACTGAATGCATAAAATTCGACGGAATGCATCAAATTTGTATACTAAGCAACAAAAATATTTATCAAACATGTATTTAATTAAATTACAAAACTTTACAAGCTCAGAATTTTTTTTTTTTTTTAATTAATAAATGCATGAAATTTACGGGAATTCACAAAATGCATGTAATAAAAATGAAATTCATCAAATTTGTATACTAAGCATCACAAATATGTAGCAAACATGTTTTCAATTGCATTAGAATTAATTTACATGCTTGAAAATTAAAAATAAATAAATAAATAAATTTTGATGGAAATTCATGGAATGCATGCAATTAAAATGGAATGTATAAAATTTGTATACTAATCATTACAAATGTCTTTAACATGTTTCAATTAATTTAGAATTCATTTCTATGCTTGAAATTTTAAAAAAAAAAAAAAAAATTAAATGAACTAACCTGGAAATTTCTTGCTCAAATCTTCTCAGTCCACCTTAGAACGCTCCAAATCTTCTGTGAGTGAAGAGTAAGGAGGTGTGTTGCATTTTATAACACTCTATTCCACATTTTTTTCATATTTGAGGAGCGTTTGGGGGGTCAAAAACACATTTCTGCAAGAAAGGTAGCAAGTTGTTGCTACATTTCCCTTGATCGGGTTAGTCCTATACATTTCCCAGAGTTATATACCACAACGATCAGCTCAATGAGACAATCCACATGCCTCAGGGACCTTCAAAAAAAAATTCTACGCATTTTTTTTCGTTTTATTGACTGGCTTTTACATTTTGTCCAAAAAATTGTTTTGGAATATTTTGACCCTTCTAGCCTTTATTGTTAGTATGGTTATGTAGGATGCTGAAAAATTCTAACCCTTTTTGACCTCTGTTATTGTGTTTCCATAAAAAATCAGCTTCAAATCTGAGACTCCAAGAATATCATGGTTATCATAGGGAATGTTTATTATATGGTGTGTTTGCTCTATGAGCTCGCAAAGATACTTATCTCATGCATATAAATAGTGTTGGCCCAATATTTCAAAGCTCTAACTACGAGCGATTGAACCATCTCGTAACCCACTATCCCATCTCTAAGGTACAACGCAAATAACTTCAAGGGGTTAACCAATTACCGCGCATAACAGAATATAAACGACCAAAGGATTCCTATGGTGCAGTAAAATCCTACGCACTTATGATATACAAAGGTACATGGAAGATAAAATCCATAAATTGCATTGTCTGAGCCCTAGGTATTGGTGGAACACAGTTCACTTCACATGTCGACGTCCTACTTAACCAAAAAAAAACACATTTTTGTAATATTTTAAAACCCCTAATACAAAGTTTCTAACCTAAAAAGAAAAAAGAACTACTTGTAGGGATAAAATTAAACATATTTGGAGCAACAAGCTTACTGATGCCACTTCTATTACCATTTTCTAATCACAAAAATCCCTAAATTATTGCAGTTCCAACGAAACACGGCCTTGGAAAGAGCTCTGAGGCTAGATGTTAGGCACCTACGTGCACAAAAATTAATCTACCAATAGAAATATAGAAAACATGCAATGCAACTAAAAGAAGACATAAATATTCTAATGAAATAACAAAATCACACCACAAAATATTGCAGGCATCTTCGAGAGGGCAATCTCCTTTGAGCACAAATTAATACAAAATAGTCAATAGATAGCTTCCCCTCTTGCACTTGCTCTCTATTTAAATCAATCTACTCAAGACAACTACCACTTCCCATACATGTGGGATAATTACAAATAGGTAATGGGACAACATACAAAGCATATACGTCCAAGTTTTATTTATAACACCTAATACAAAAGAAAAAGTTGGGACAAAGGGGTCTTAACACAAATAAGGAGCTTCCTCTATTGCATTTTATGACCATGAAATTCTAAAGAATGATTTTAACAATGGTCCATTATTCATTTGTGCTTTCATAAATACACATTCTGTAGACATCCAATTCCTAACACCATTGTGTTGAAATTGTCAATTTTACTCAAAATTCACTCAAATGCACAATTTGAGCCAAAATCACTTAAATGCGCTAAATAGTTCGAACTTGTTGTGTACAAGTGCCAATTTAGGCTAATGTATCCCTGAATGTGGCAATGCATTTTATGTGATTATTAACTTTTCTCAAGTCACTTCGAGTCAAAATGACAAAAACACAATTTGACGCTCTGAACCACTGAATTCTTCTAATTCGAAAGCACACGACACGTGCATGTGTTATTTCGCATACAATGTCCTAAATCAACACCTAATTATAACCCAGTCAAATTACGATCCAGTAACTTGATTTTTCAACCAGTTTGATTAAGTGGACAACCAATTTCCAAAAAATTGCAGAAAAATTAACCTCACTTAAGCAAATTAAACCAAATTATGAGCTTAAGTAGAAAATCCATGGAAGATATTGAAGATCTATTAATTGAAAATTCATTTATAATATCTACATCATCAGATGACATCATTTGTGGGGTGGCATCAATAAGCCATAAATGAAACAAATATCAGGTTTAAGGCCTCCCATGCCTCTTTAATGCCTTTTTCTTCCAAATATTAATGGAGATATTTATGGATTGAGCCTCCAAAATTGAATTGATCCATGGCCACACATCTTGATCTCAAAATGGATGGTCATAGTTGATTCTGTTCATTTTCAAAAATCTATAAGTACAAGGGTTCTCACTCATCTTTTCAAGCTCTTTTGGTTTAAACTTATTATGCAGAATTATCTTTACAACTAATTTTTGTGTAGTGTTTTTATGCTTAATTTGCAATAGGATAACTTCACTATTGGCATAACATTGATAAATTTCATGAGCCTAGTTCATTGATGCATTAAGAGATAATGGAGTAGCACGCCACTCATCATTGCTAAAGACTTGGAGCACCAAATCAAGGGGAAAATCACTTTTTTGAGCCGCATTTAGAGGAGGGACGCTCTTGGGAAGGTTTGTTGGTATATTCCTCCTTTCAATAGCTCTTAATTTCCTTTTGCAAAACCCCATTGAGAGAGTTGGCTTTGTGAGTTATGTTCTTTATGCGTATTTGAGTTTTCTTCATTAACTTATGATCTAACTCACTTTGGATTCCACCTCTACATCTTGGCATGCCTGGTGGGACCACGCGTCCCATACAAGCAAGGAGACTAATTTGCCGTTCTTAGATCTTTTATTGTCGTTTTGATTGCTTCATTGTCTCCCCATTTGTTTAGTTTATTTTATTCATTTCCTTTGTTTCTTATCTTTGGTGTTTTTGTCTTTGTGTTACTGTTTTCTTTTGTATTGTATTGCTTTGTTCTTTTGAGTCCAAATACATTCTATAACCACTTTTTAGTCTAGATTTCAGTTATGCTCGAGTCATTTTGTATTTGTTTTGTTTTCCAAGTACATCTTATTACTCCACATGGAATCTTGATTATTCGTATTTTGCTTTCATGTTGTTTATTAAGTTGTTCTTGCCTTGCTCTTTTACATTCTTGTTCCTACTTAAGTCTTGAATATTTGTATCTCGATTTTAAGTTAAGTTACATTTGTGTATTGTTTTTATTTTTGTTTTTGTTTTTTTTTCAAATGTAAATAGTTGTAACTCTGGTATTGGTAGTTTTTATCATTATTCTTAGTTATAAATATTCACATTTAAACTGGCTCGTCGCAATCGAAATACAATGTCATTATAGGTTACTCATACTTATGATGCATAATTTCGTTTTTGCTATGGTAAGCACTACGTGCTTTGGATTCCAAGTCCAAAAGTCAATGCAGCTCCGAAGATCAGCTCTAAATGCACCAAAGGCTTCACTTCAGACTCCATGCAAGATGTGCATCTCTTGGCATATGCTATGAGTCTAATCGAACAGTGGTATGTTTTTCTTCTATTCTTCAGTCCATTTTCTCCCACTTCTGGGTGAACTACATTGACTTGAAGTCCATCTAGACTATGTAGGCAGCGCTTGGATACATAACGTATCTCAGGTCAGCTCAGCCACCTTCATTTTTCTATTCATCACTTTGTGCATCCTCATATACCTGGTTTCTTGTGGCTTTTTCAGTCCTTATACCATCGCATCTATGCTTACTACTACTCAACTTTAATCTGTGCATTAGGTTATATCCTTGAGCTATGCTTGCCAATTTGCCTTGTTGGGGCACAACATTTAGACCAATCATTGATCAAATCAGCCTTGCAGGGGCAAAACCAATTATCGGTGATAAAAAATCAGCCCTACTGAAGCAAAATCAGTTATCAACTGATCAAATTCGCTCTACTGAGGCACATTATTATTTCCTTTCTCTGGAGCAATGCTCTCATTTTTCTTCTAATTCCACGTTGTGCAGCGTTTGCCCTCGTTCTGGGGATTTTAAAGTATGCAACTTGTCTCAGGATCGATCATTCCCTAAGTGTGTAGCTTTCACCCTCTTTAGGGTGTGTTCAAAGTGTGTCGCTTATGTTTTGGAATTGTATCCTTTCCACTTCACCCCACCTTGGGGCCCATTTTATTCTATATTATATTTTGATCATTGAGAAATCAACGCATGCAAGCATTAGCTCAATATGGATTTAACTTCATCCATGGGTGAATTTCACACTCTCTCTTTTCAAGAGTCCATCCCTCATCCTCATATGTCCTCTCGATGGGGCATCATGAGTCATTTCCTCTCGACTTCTTGACAACTCTTTTCTTTGAAAAGGCGTGACTTTGACCAAATGTCTCGTTGTGCCTTCTCAAATAGGGGCAAAATGTTGAAATTGTCAATCTGACTCGAAAATCACTCAAATGCACAATTTGGGCCAAAATCACTTAAAAGCACTAAATGGTTCGAGCTTGTCATATACAAGTGCCAATTTATGCTAATGTATCCCTGAATGGGGCAATGCATTTTATGTAATTATTAACTTTTCTCAAGTCACTTCGAGTCAAAATGACGAAAACACAATTTGATGCTCTAAACCACTAAATTCTTCTAATTCGGAAGCACACGACACGTGCATGTGTTATTTCACGTCCACAATGTCCTAAATGGAGTATTGGTCCGTACACAATAGACACCTTCTAATTATACTCCAGTCAAATTACGATCCAGTAACTTAACTTTTCAAACAGTGGCTATTGCTCCCACATCGACAAAGGAAGAATCGACAACGATGACAGAAATTATGGGCTCTACTCATACTCCACACAAGCGCCATGGCACATATTCATCGACTTTGACTCAAATACACTTCTATTTTGTGCCTAGAAAAACCCCTGAGACAACTTTTGTTGCAAGCTATAGAATGAAACAAGTTGGTGCATGTGGCAGCAAATAAAGCATGCACAAATTTTTGGTACTTCAACAACCTTTCCTTCAATGTGTTAAGGAGCCCGTACTGTGAATATTTGGTGACAAAATTGACAGTTACAGTGAAAGGCTACAAGACACCCTCTCCAAAAGACTTGAGTGGGAAGTTGTTTAAGAATACAGTTGAAAATGCAAAGGTAATTGTCAAAAATCCAAAGAGGTTGTGATGTAAGTTCAAATGCACAATTATTTTCAATGGATGGACGGATGGACAGAACTGCACCCTCATCAACCTTTTGATGGCTTCAAATCGTGAGCTGGGTTTTTTTAAGTCTATTGATGCATTTAGCAAAATAAAAAATACAAAAACTTTGAACTTGATGCTAGAGGAGGTCGTTTTAGAGGTGGACATCAAGAATGTTGTCCAAATTATCATAAACAATGCAGTAGCATATGTGGCAGCAAAGAGACTTCTCAGGGAAAGACATCCATCTCTCTTTTAAACCCCTTTCACAGCCCATTGCTTTGACCTTCTTTTGGAGCATATAGGCAAACTTGATTGGGTGCAACCAATTGTAGAAAAAGCTAGAGAAATAATAAAATATATATACAATCACCTTTTGGTTCTCAACTTGATGAAAGAGCACACCAAGGGAAAAGAGCTTGTTCGAACAAAGGATGCCAGTGTGCAAATAACTTTCTTACATTGCAAAGTATTTGCAGTTTGTTGACTCATTTGAAGCAGATGTTTGTGTCTCAAGCATAGGTGGAATTATCATATTCCAAGAACATTGATGGATTCAAGGTTGGAAAAACAAATTTCATTGAGGCCTTTAAGATGAGAGCTATAGAGATCATCAAAGTAACTTGAAATTTAAATTCAAATTTCAAGTTGTTTCCCTTGTTTTCAATTTTTTAAACTAAGTATTTATTTTATAATTTATTTCTAAGTTTGTAACTGTAATGTCCCCATTTTTGCGAGCATCAGAGTTCGGTGGATTTAGCCTATTCTTAGCCCTCGTAGGTTAATATGCATGGTTAGAGGGTCTCTTGATGGAGCTTGGCTCAGCTTCAGTTTGTCAGTACTTGATCAGTTGGCTTTCGTTCAGGCTCATTCGGACACTTCTAGCCTGAGTTGCTATTTTTAGCAGTATTCAACACTCAGCGTGGGACCCCTGCTATTTTTGGCAGTATGGATTGATAGCGTTCAGAATCACTTCCTCAGTCGACAGCTTCAGACGGCTCGTGCATCAGATGAATGATGAGAGAGATATTAAAGTTTAAGTGACTTAAGTGATTTATTTAATATTTTAATATTATTATAAAGTTATAAAGTAACTTTATAATAATAAAGTCACTTTAACATAATAAAGTGCGTTAAGTGAATAATTTAATGTGGGAATAAATCTTTTATCCCACATTGGCCAGGAAGGTGATTCAGCTCTCTTAAGAAAAGAATAAAAGGAAAGGCAAGAGCTCATTCTCGGCATCCAGTTGAATGAATAATATTTTGATTGATTCATCTTGTGGAGCCTAGGGTTTCTGCAGAATAGCCATTGGATACGAAAACCTCCATTGGAAGCATAACTGAGGGTGTGAAATAACATCTGAAGGGTTGCACTTTGAGGAGGAAGCATTCAGCTTCTTCATTTGGGCATCATCGACAAGCTTTGGTCAAGGGTTTACATTGCATAATCTAAAGACTTTCATGGCAGCTATGGCAATGAATTCTAATATTTCATTCTAGGTGTTTGTTGAAGCAACAAGAACATCCAATTGAAGCGCCCTAGCTGGGAGAACATTCTCAAGACAATGGAGGTCTATTTTGGTGAGTATGCATATATTTAGGGCTGACTGTAATTTTGTTTCAGTCCCATTGGAATGGTTCGATTTCAATATTTAAGGAAGTGTTTGCAAGTGATAGTGTTACCAAAGGGATTCCCCTTCCTTGGGAAAGTTTTTGTGACTAGTTTGGAGACCTTTGGAAGGTCATTACAGCGGTCAATAAGGAGGAATATATGACTGTAATTTTTGAGGACAGCCACACTTCCAATTTCGTTTTGGTCACCTAAGAGGGTTCTCAACATCAAGCATAGTGCCATTTGGAGTGCCCAAGTCCAAGGAACGTTTTGTTTATGACAAAGAATCCAAAGGTTGTGGAGATTATTTCAGATTTGAAGGTTTATCCATGGCAGGTCTGCAACTTTGAAGTGGGGCGATTTTGCATTAAAGGAGTCCAAAAAAATATCAAATATCATCCAAAAGGGGCGCCCAACATTTCCTAACACTTTGGCATTGACATATATTCATTTGGAGGTGGAATTTGGAAGATATGCAAGTCTGATCTGAAGTATACCAGTCTGAAGACAACTCAGAAATTCATATCATTTGAAGGCGTCTCCAATCAGGGTCATTTTGAAATTGTTAGCATTGAGTCTTGGCCATATTTCATGAGCATTGTATTAGAAATTTCATTGCAATTAAGGAGATAATAATTGCTGGTGTCATTTGAGAATTTCGATATCATTTATTATCAGCTAGTTAGTTTGCATACCAACTGTTTGTAAAAATGTCAGTTGGCTGTAGGTGTTCATTTCTCAGGCTTAGATCATATATATGCATGGAATATTGCCAAAATTAGTTGCACATTCGTGCTAAGTCATTGTTTAGACAATCTAGATTCTTCTTGCAAGCATTCTTATTGATGTTAAGTAAAAGAAAGAGCCATTAAAGCAAACTAAAATGTTATATCAGTCATATGACACTTGTATGTGAAGTGTTTGATAAAATTTCCAAGACCAAAAATCAAAAGTTTTCAACCAGATTTGAGTAGGGTCATTACAGTAACACTAACTTTAATTTGTTTGTAACTTTGTAGGTGTTTGAATCTTTGGTGAGAGTTTTGCAATTAGTGGATGGTGAGCAAAACCCAATGGGTTATATTTATGAAGCCATGAAGAGGGTCAAAGAGATTGTCCAAAACTATTATAGAGGGGATCGTGCCAGATTTGATCCCATTTGAGAGTTGATTGATCAGAGGTGGAACAATCAACTCCACCAACCCATCCGTGCAACGGGGTATTACCTTAACACCAAGTTTTTTTACTCCGATGGCTTCACAGATGTTAGTGGAGAGGTTATGGAGGGACTCTCAACATGCATTGAGAGTATGACACATGACCTTGAGGTGAGGGACCTCATTATTGCAGAGATGCAGAACTACAAGCAAGCAAGGGGGAGGCT
The DNA here is from genome assembly GCA_037957365.1 of Torreya grandis. Lineage (NCBI taxonomy): Eukaryota > Viridiplantae > Streptophyta > Pinopsida > Cupressales > Taxaceae > Torreya > Torreya grandis. The sequence continues at coordinate 1,042,778 of JARHVA010001563.1, read as the reverse complement.
CTTTTCTTCAGCACTAGATATCCAAGGGAGGGCCACATAATCACCAGATAATAGAAAATGAAGTTTTTACTTGTACCTTACCAGTTACATATTTACAATTATAAATTACTTACGAAGTTTTGAATATCTTATTTGTAGAGTCGTGGTGGGAAGATTGAGGTGGAAATACCCATCTTCAAAGACTAGCCCTCCAGATTTTATCTCAACCTTGTAGTGCTTATGGATGTGAGTGCAATTGGAGTATGTTTGACTCCATTCACACGAAGAAGCGCAACAAGTTGAACCAACAATGCCTCAATGACTTGGTTTTTGTGCAATACAACTTTCGACTTCGCACAAAGAAGTTGAAGAACACATCAGAGGAGCCTATCGATCTAGATGAGATAGATCCCTACAGTGATTGAATGCATAAGAGGAGGCCCCCATGTTCACAAATGATGAGATTGTTGATTTCGAGAGGCAAGCTATGGAGGGTGCAACTGCAGTAGCATGAAAGATTGAATTGGAAGACATCCTTGAAGATGACGCAGAGACAGAGGCAGAGGTACAGGGGCAACCTTCTAAACAGAGCAAGGCGGGGCAGCCAAGTGGGAGAACTAGAGTTTCTCAATCCTCTTTAGTTTTCCAAAGAGCAAAGAAGACAATTATAGATTCTTGTAGTTTGTACTTGTAGATTCTTGTATAAGACTAAGTATCACTATAGTTTGTGACTCAATTGTATTTGCATGATTATGCGATTTTGTACTTTATTTGTATTCAAATCTAATAGAAAACATTTTATCAAAGTTTTACAGACTCGTTTCATCTATTTTGCTTCTGTAATTTCTATAAAAAAAATGTTTTTTTGATAGATTTAAGTATTTTTTGCCCTTGTCGATTATTGTCGGTTATTCGACCAACTCTATCGAATAACTGTTAGTTACCCAAAATGGCCCCTTGGCGCGTACTCACCGGTTACGGTTATGCAACTATAGATCCAACCATTCGAATAACGGAAAGTGCACCCTTACAAAAGGATAATGCAACCACTTGCAATATTAATATTTCCAAAGGCAATGATTATAACAATGATAATTACTAGTGGCATTCATTATACTGGCAATGGCAACAATGATGAAGATGCATTAGCCTTCTGGGACTCGTGTTCCACAACATTCATATTTTGGTCAAGAGGACACGAAAATATCTACTTAAACACAAAATGATTATTTGGATTGTTTCGTTGGTTAGCTTCCCCTACTAACCCCATGCCCCTACACTTGAACAATCTACTTGTACATAGTTTATTTTCTTTGCTTGCTTGCTTCTATTTGCTTGTTTGTTTCTAGTTTTGCCTCTTCCTTATTTCGCATACGGCTTTTTGACTTATCATGCTACATTTCTAGCCTTCTCCATGAGTTGTTCCCCATTGGGCATTTTGCTACTTCCAGTTTCTTCTAATTCTAGCATTTATTTTATTGGAATTTTGAAGTCCCTATTGTAGGCTAGAATTGCACCCTTGTGGGAGAGTTTTTCAGGCTCTCTCACTCCTAGCTACAATATTGGAACAACCTCACGTTGTGGGTATCCTATAATGAGGTTGAACCTCTAGACTTTTTAATGAGGCTAGCTCCTCAAATGCTTCACTTTGGCTTGTTGACCACACTAAATCTACTGCTGACTAAGGAAAAGGGAGAAAAAGGTAACATAAAAGAGAAATTTAAGCTAGGGATGGTGATGCACCAAAATATGAAAAGATCCACTTTCAGCGTGGAAACCTTAACAACTACTAGTGAACCTAACCAAGACACAGACTAATCTGATCCTATCTCAAGGCCATAAGCATAAGTATTTTGTGTGAAGGTTGAAGGGAAACCCTGCAATTTGAAGGACAGAGAGAAATAGGTCTGTATGAGACACTATAAACTTGTGACACTTCAAAAAAAATGACCAATGTCTAACACTTCACATAACCTACAAGGAACCAAAAGAATTAAAGCAAGATATGTAAAGAATCTACAGATGATGAAAAGGAACATACATCTGCAAGTTAAACTCCAATAATATATACTCGACTTCAAACAGAATCTGAAAATTCATCTCATTGCTTCAAGAGAGTGTTACAAGGCAATTTTGACAGAGTAACTCTATCACTAGTTGAGGGATCTTTTTTAAGGCTCAAAAGCCTGTATATATAGCAAAAAGGAAAGAGAGAAGGGGCTCTGCGTGAGAAAACGAAGAGAGGGGTCATAAATCGTTGCAACCACCACTATGTCCTTGAGCCACTTTTGCATTCAGAGCATGCAACTGCCTTAACCATGAGATGCGTCGTCCAAGATCACCACAAAATCTCCTTGAGCCCCTCGTGCATTCAAGTCTCCCTTGATTGGAGCTGAGAGAGCCATGTCGCCGGTAGTTGCATGTTCCCGCCAAGTGTAAATGATTTAATATTTTGCATTTAAAACTTGGCATGCTTCTTCAATTTGCATGTTCGTTGCTCCCCCTGGACGCATTTATTCCTAGTTTGACCACTTTACATGTTTTGAATGTGAGCTGTAGGCCACGTCTTTGGAGTTGAAAAGAGGAGTTGTCTTTTGCTAATTGGCTGATCTAAGTCCCACTAGGATCCTTTAAAAACTTGACATTTTCTCATCTGTTGATCTCCTTGCCAGTTGGATGCCCTTGAGCCACTTGTCCTTGATTGATTAGCCCCTCGGATTTGCTAACCATTTGACCTTAATGTTCCTTGGCCACTTTCTTTTGGGTACTTTGTTCGGGATTTTCCACGGACTTTTGCCTTGGGCCTATTTCTCCCGAAGGAATTCCTTTGGACCTTTTTCTTTCGGACAAATTTTCCCAAAGCAATTTCCTTCGCCTTTTCTTCGGGCCTTTCTTTTTCAAAGGAAAAGTCTTTTCGACCACTTTTTTCTAAGGAATTCCAAAAAAAATTCCTTCGACCCTTTGTCCTTGGGACTTTTTCGAAAAAGGTACCTTCAGACTTCTTGCTAAGTGCCCTTCGGAAAAATGTAAGTGGTCCTTTGGCTTTTGAAAGTGTCCTTCGACTTACTGAAAAAGACCATTTCTTCGCAAAAGATATTTTTCGGAATTTTTGAAAAGTGCCCTATCTAAAAGAAAAGTACCCTTCGAGAACAGTGTTTAGGACACTTTGTTGTAGAAGAATTCCTTCGGGAATTCTGAGAAGGACCGTTTTATTGAAAAATTACCCTTCGGGAAAATTGTTCCGAACAATTTTCCCGAAAGAAAAGGTCTTTGTCTTTTACTTCGGACATTTTGTCCGAAAGAATTATCCCTTCAAAAACTTTGTCTTGGACAACTTGTCCGAAAGAATTCAACACTTAGCCAAAAAGGGTCCCGAAAGAAAAGAAACACTTAGTCCCCACAAAGTCCGAAAGAATGAACAAGTAAAGACTTCGCTGAATAAAAGATTTTGCACTTAGCTTCTGGCTTGCAGGCTTATCTTTAAACACTGTTGTTGGAGCCTTAGAAAACCTTGCTTGGATCCTCTCTATTTGCAAATGTTGGATCCATTTCTACGTCTTTGATCCACTGCTTCATCAAACCATGCAAAAGCTTTATATGTGAGCCAAAAATGGCCAACAGTTTCCTTCTTTCTATGCTTCCATACTTTGGGTTGATTGTTGATCCCCTTTTTGGTTCTTTTTATGATTCCTATATCATTCTTCTAGCCTCTTTGTTTATGTTGATTACGATGTTTGCCTTGTTCCAAGCCCTTGCGTTTGATTGTTGCTTTCCATTCCAAAACCCTATGCAAGCTTCCCCTTGATGACAATGCAATCCGTATTGAGGCCTTCTGCTCCAATACATGCACAGTTTTGAGGGAAGTTGTAGGTTATAAGGGATCCTCCCCGTCTTGTTTCTTCTCACTTGTCACCCCTTAGCTTGTCTTCCTCCTTGATTGATTTTCTTTGATTGCTTCAGACCACCCACAAAAACACAAAAATAAACATTTATTTTTCTTCTCCCTTCGTTTGTTACATAGTTACATAGTTTAGTATATCATGATTATTTGCCAATTGCTAGAGGTTATATGTCTAGATTATGCACATGCTACTGATGGTAATATTGAATTAGATGCAATATATACAGGGTTATACATATGATTATAGTTTAACAGTTGCTTGGGGGCATGCTTATGTTTCTTAGCAATGCGTCTTAGTTTCCTTTATCATATTGAGCTTTCTATTTGATTATATATTTTGATATAGCATATATCTTTTGTGTTTTATGGGTGCTTAATGTTGGTTCTAGATTGCTCCATGTGTTTGATATATTGCTTACTATTTGGCGTGCCTCTCTTGTTTGCCCCTTGCCTGCTATGCTTGCATGTGGTTGTTGCTTGGCATGTCCTCCTTGTCTTCCATATAGTGGATGTTTTAGTTGTATACTCTGTGTCACATGAATTTGTATGCTCTGATTGCTCTATTTACTTTGTGGCATTGCTTTACCTATATACTATGTGTGACATTGTTTTACAAATACACCCTGCATGACATTGCTTGACTTCTTTACTTTGTGTGACATTGCTTGACTTCTTTGCTTTCTGTGGCATTGTTTGACTTGTCTACTCTGCATGTAATAATATTTTCCTTGTTTAATGTGAATGTGATTGTTGTGTTTAGTGTGCTTACCGTGTCTACTATATTTCCTATGTGTTATTATGATTGGTGGCATGATCTATATCATGCATGTTATTTTTGGATTGCTTATAAGCATGGTGCCTACATTTCCATGGTTTCTACCATGCATCTATTGGGACATACAATTGTAGGGCATAACACACTTATGCTTACATTGTTTATATCTTGTCCACAATGGGACATACTATTGTTTTTGTTTGTGCCTTCACTGTTTATATTTTTGTCCACATTGGACCATATTATTGTAGGTGCCTTCACCACTTCTACATTGGGGCATATTACTTGGGCTCCCCTTGCTTACCCCCACTCATGCAAGGGAAACCCATTACTACCTTTGCTTATATTTGCTTCCACATGTGCTTCAACAATAAACACCATCTTTTCTTTGATTATATCAAAATGTGTGATAAATAAGCTTTAATGATGATATATTTATATGTTATACCAAAAATGTGTTATAAATGTGCTTTAACGATAACGCCATCTTATAATTTTCTATTTTACATACAGTATGTGTAATATCTTTCTTTGGTGATGAGTGATATGCAAGTACATCCCACAATTGAAAAGGAGGGCATATAATCTACTTATTCTATCTTTAGCTACATGATGATACACACCAGACACTCCCCTACATTGTTGGAGGTGGTCAACAAGCACACTACAACAGTTGGCCCAAAGACGATCAATATGGCACAATCTAGACACTTGTTCCTATTTGGAGGCATTCATCGAAGACAATTCAAATTCTACAAAGATGGCAAGGCAATTCACATACGTGTATTTGTTCCTCCTTTTTATTTTTACTCAATGATCTCAACAGTTATGCTCGAGCAAATTGCAAAGAGACAAAATTCCATTTATTTTGTAGGGCGCAGGCACTGGACTTTGTAAGGTAACCTCTATCATCCTTTTGACTTTCAAATCACTATCATATTTAGTATTGAAATCAAACAGAGATTTAGGTCACAACTTCTTTAAACCCTCCCATGTACACTTGTTTGTTTTATTTTGATATGTACGCGCACAAACACACACACATCAAAGTGAAAATATGTAGACACCTAATATTGGTACAACACTAGTTATTCGCTATGGTGTTGGAGTGTTTATGTACATAGGAATCATTGGTTCAAATAAAGCTCTTATTAGCTTGTTTTCCCTTGTGATGGGCCATGTATTGCCTTCCCTTGCTTTATGTTGTCCTTACAACTTTACTTTCAATTCACTTTGGGTAAATAATAATAGCGCCATTCAATCCAGAACACTTGAAAACCTACAAATCAACTATTTCTTTGCTTTAGTAGAACCCTGACGCTCCCAAAATGTCCAAAACACCATTTAAGGTTTCTCGGTCTCCCTGACCAAGATCAAACTAGTTCAAACTTGGTTGTTTGTCTTTGTGGTCCCTTGACCCCTTTCTCTGGTTTGCTTGGTTTCTTGTGCATTGTTTGTCGGCTTGCGTGCCAATAAGTTCTTAATTTGAATTCAAAATGTCTAGAAGTACATGTGCATTAATGCATTTAGAGAAAAGAATTGAAACTCAAATCCAAGGATATACTAATTTTTATTGCTATGCCATCTATTTTGTAAAAGCATAATTGCATTGCTAGGGCAGCACCCCTTATAACAAAATATGAATTGAAGCAGTGAAAGAGCATATAGAATCTACTAGCTACTTGCATCTCGTACATAGGCATAATGACCGGGATTTACATTCTGCACTAAATTACTTGTTGGACTACATGAGTGTTGACTACCAACTTGTCAGAGAACAATGATCTAACTGAGGTAGAACCCCCATACTACTGCCATTTTTTATGTTCTTACAAATTGCTTTCGAGCCAATTAGGGTTGGAAAAAAGGAAAGAAATTCTAGAAGATAAGCAATTCAATTTGATAATCTGAGAGAATTTTTTTGACGGGCAAGAATAGACAAAGGGGCACACAATTTCAGCAAAAATTGGCATCGTCACTAGGATCGGCCAGAGTGGCCAAGATCAGGATTGCATGCCAAGAACGAACCTCCACAATCCTGGTCTAACCAAGATCAAACCAATTTGATCTTGGTTGTTTTCTACAACACTTCATATCTGTACCAATTTTCTGGGTTTTCTTTGGAACTGTTTATGGACCTATTTTCTGCCTCCAACAACACACACGTAAATCATAATTTAAGTATTTCTCTGTGAAATCTATTTTTCTAATTCCTATCTTAATCTCTATTTTGCACAATTCTATGAAATCTATTTTTCTAATTCCTATCTTAATCTCTGTTTTTCACAATTTAAATATGTTCTTGTTATTTTGTTGTATTTAATTCAAATTTGTCTTGTATCCATGTTTATATAGGTTTAGTGTATTTTTGTTTGGCTAGAACCACATTGTGCACTTTACCGATACTTTAATAAAGATGTTTGAGGAACAAGGTAAAATCAACGATGTTTGGGGAACAAGGTAAAATCAACTAAGTGATATCAAGAAAAGGTCAAAATTGTAGGGTATGGACTATTTGATCTCTAACTTGGCCTTGTGGACTTGGGTCGAAAAATAAAGTAAATGTCCCCCTAATGAGAATGGTGAATTGTGGGGCCATAAAGTGGGCCACTCCCTTAAGTGCATAAATAATCATCAAATGTCACAAACCATGTGACATCTATGAGTTAGATATCTTCCTCCTCGAGATCTTGCAATTGAAAGTTTGAGATGACCATCTGTTGGGGTCTTTTATCCTTAGTTTCGCTCGACTAAATACTAGTCACGCACTGAAAAGAAAGGAAGAAACCAACGAGCTAATGCATCGACATATCACATGAGCAATGACCTCACATGCTCACTCGAAGCAAACAGCCTAGACCGGTTCCCATCGATTATGTCGCACGTTGGTGGATAGGCAACTCTATCTATACTCAGGAGCTTGGGTTAGCACATTTAGTCATTGTTACTACAAACATTATTTTAGAGTTAACCATTTGATTCATTCACACATTCCACATACTTCTATTTAATACCATAGAAATAAATTAATACATCAGAATTCGCAGATAAAGTAATGATTCTATTGATTTCATTTGAAAAAATTATGGATAATTCAATAGTGTTTCCTCAGTATTCTCTTTATCCATACACACACACACATGCATCTCTCTCTCTCTCTCTATATGTGTGTGTGTGTGTGTGTGTGTGTGTGTGTGTGTGTGTGTGTGCATCCCTTTCTAAACAAAGCTAAGGGGTATTTATACATAATCCAACCCCTCTCAAGTTACATCATTAATACAAATAAAGATGACTAGCCAATGACTGTTTCAGAAAAAGAAGTCGTGGCTAGCCGTTACAATTAAGTCCTTGATTTGGGTCTAACATCCCCCTATATACGTACTCTCTCTATGCTAGATATTCATGTCCGTGCTCCTCTCTCGCAAACCGATGCTAGATTTGCACTTGGTTAGTCTTCTTCGATGCTTCCGCAAACTACTTTATAACCGTCTCTGCTTCTTGTGCCCTTGTCCAAGTCTTGTGCTTTTGTCCGAGTCTTGCGTCTTATGTTCCTCGTTCTCCATATCATTATCTTTCACAACTCGCTCTTCCACACCAAGGTCTTCCGCACCTCTCTTCCACGTCGTGCTCTTCCACGCTATGCCTCCAAAACCTTTAGAATAAATAAATACAAAATTTGGGGTCCAACATCACCCCATACTAAACCAATAATCCGTCCCAGACTCTATTACAGTTTCCTCAGATAACAAAAACTCGAGACCCGCTTGCTACACTTGGAGCTTGAGCTCCTCCCATTGATTGAGGGCAGTCTAAAGATTGGAATAATGACTTCCACCTCTCTTCGTAGCTACTTCATCTCCTCAGGTTGCTCTAGAAAACCGTCTGCTTGAGTCATCAAAATCTCAAACTGCGAAGTTGCAACTTTGTGGACATCCTCAAGCGACATGACCTCCACCAAAACTTTCCCTCGAAGTGCTGAGAAGCTAGCATTAAGCTCTTGCCGATGGGCGCTTATTTGTTTTTCTAGTTCCTCTACATCCTGGAACACCTTTGCGCATTGGGCCCTATCCCTAATATTCAACGCGTTCTCAGCCAATTGTTGTCTATGTTGTTCTTCAGGGTGAAGTCGTGCTTACAAAACTTTATTTGGCCATGCCAAGTTTACAAAAAATCCATCAGCAATGGGAATAGTGGCGCCTAATTTATTCAAAAATGTTCGCCAAACATCTATGGCCTCTGTAAATTGCTCTGTCACCCACAGCTTCTCTTATTGAGGATTCCCCTAGTTTTTGCATTTCTTGAGCAAGAAGTCCACGAGCATCTCCAATTTATTGATGGCTTTGTCGATTATAGGAATACCATCAAGTGTTGGCTCGCTCTTCAAAATTCTCTGACAAAGGCTTAGCGTCCTTAGTCAAGATGCCTCGGTTGCATCTTGTTGTCGTTTGAGCGCTTTGATTTCTTCTTTGAGATTGTGCCTTTTCTCATGCTCTTCTCTGTACATGTGGACAACCTCCCAATGCTAGTGGCAAAGCTTGCGAACATCATTGCTATGAAGAATATTTTGCCTAGAAACCTCTAGGGCAAACTTTATTAGGGCTTCACCTACTTAAACTGTAGAACATTTAAGGGGATCCACCCAAAAGACCTCTAGAATATTTGCCTCCTCTGGGCCTTAGATCGGAGTTGGCCTTTGGGAGCTCAAAACAGCCTTCTTCATTATATATATCCATAACAAAAGATAACTCGTGCTGAGTTTGTTCAATGGACTCCACGGAAATAATCCCACATATACAATCACTCTTCCGGAATGCCTTGTTGGAACTAGGCACGAGCAAAAAGGTCATCATTACCTACATTTGTCTATTGTTGCAACTCTTTTGCTACTTGCACAGGTTCCTTGCCCTTTTGGGTGTCACACTCCAGATCTATAATTCTGGGGCTCTTTTCCCATTGTTCGTTGGTGCCGGTGCCAAGGTCCTCTATGTTGGGGGTGCTTTTCCTATTTCTTCCTTAAAAGGCTTTGGACTTTCAATGTTTGTTAAATAATATAAAAGACTTAACGGCATATTAGTTAGAGTCTAACGCATAACCTCTGTAACTGAAATAACCATAACTACTTGTAACCAATTTTCGACTGCATAAATAAGATTGATGCACTAATCACAAATCATCAAGTGCTTTCACAAATATCTCTTCATTTGCTAACAGTGGTATCAGAGCCACCACTCAAGGAAGCCATAACGGTATGAGTGATTCACCATTCGAGGAAATCCTGCTTTGCACAAGGGAAAAGGAATTCGAAGGTGTGGAGAAGTAGAGGAAATCATCTACCTTCATGGAAAGGAGGACGCAACCCTGTGGGAGCAAACACAGACTCTGTAGAAGAATCATAGAAGGCACAACCATAGAAGAATCGGTGGAAGAAGAGATGGTCCCGTTCGAGTTGAACGAGGGAGGAGACAAGAAAACACGCTACAGGTAAATCGAAAACACTGCGAGGACGAAACGAAAGTCATTGAAGGTTCACAGCCACGTGGAGGTGCAGAAGGGCATGTCCAGTCTTGCAACGACACGTCGTAGCACACCAAGGAAGGGCACATGAACAAATGAAGGGCACGATAAAAACATAGTCGCCAATTTCCAGTTCCAGTCGAGTTGGAAAAATTGTCAAACAAATTATTAAGACGAGGGCACCACGTGATCACGAAGGGCATCAGATGGCACAACATCAACAAAGAAATTGCAGGCAGGGTCCAGTTATTGCATGAAGGGTAGGGGCACGAAAATAGAGGTTGCAGGCAAAACGCCAAGGGCTTGAAAATCATCATGAAGGTCAGGGACAAGTTTGTAGTCCCCAACAAAATTTCCCATGAGTTCATTTAATAAATTTTTGGATTCTTTAAAACAATTTTTTTTTCCAAATGGTTGAAAGTTGAATTGAACGGAAATCAGGAAAAAAAAATAGTTCAATTTTGTGAGAATTATATTTTATGGGTTAGAAATTATTTTTCGGAGTGAAAAATGGCCAATATCCAGAATCTTGTCTCTCCTGAGACCCATAAATTAACTAGGCGGAATTATAACGTATGGAGTAATAAAATCTTGATGATTGCAAAATTCCATGATTGCAACAAGATCATACTTGACATATAACATAGACGAGCAATGAATTTTGCCGATTATGACAAACATCATAAAGAAACCCTTCTATGGTTGACACTTTTCGTGTCCAATGGCATGATTCTGGAGGTCCGAAACGCTGCACAGGTAAGTGCACTATGGACCAGTCTCAAGAACAAGTACCAGACTTCAAAACAGAGTCACGTACTTTATTTGAAAAATATGCTATTTTCCACAAAAATGTCGTAAGGTGGGTCTCTGTCAGAGCATTTATTACAGATGAAAGATCTCCATGACCAATTGTCAGTGATCAACAAAAAGGTGGATGACGACGATATGGTGGATCTTGTTCTAAACAGCGTGACACCTTCGTATGAATCGTTCGTGCAAGCTTTGCACCTGATGACAGAGAGTAACACTCACTTTTGATCAGGAAAGTTCATATTTTCTACAAAAGGAATGCATGCAGACACAATTCAGTGAGTCCACTTTTGGCCAATTGGAAAGTGCATTCGCTGCCCAATCCAAAGGAAAATGAAAAAGACATTCAGATACGTCTTCATCTTCCCCAAAATTCAAGGTAAAATGTTAATATTGTCAAAATTTTGGTCATATTAAGAAAGAATGCAGAAAACGACAATATGATCTAACACATAACAAGGCAAAAGGGCATGCAAATGTGGCAGTAGTTGAAGCTAAATTTGGGGAGGAATATGCTCTCATGGCATCATGTTCTAATGAGAGGACTACCAGTGAATGGTTTTTTTATTTCAGTGCATCAAGACATTTTACATGTTGAAAAGACAGGTATGTTAATTTTACTACAAAAGAAAGTTTTTTAGATTCAATTTCCTTGCGTGATGGTAAATCACATGTTGTAGAAGGGATAGGAGATATACGCATTGTATGAATGTTAAGTATGTACCTAAGATGAACAAAAATCTTCTATCAATCAGTTAACTGAAGATCCTCACATTACAGTCAATTTCTCGTGAAAGAAATGTATTGTGTCTGAGCCCTAGGCATTGGGCAAAATGGCTTGTATAGACTTGGTGACCCTGCCACTGTCAGTTTGAATGCATTAATTGTGGAGTATAATACCAATGTTGTATGGCATGAGAGATTTGGACATCTCAATCTTCAGTGTTTGGCCAAACTCCAAAAATCGAATATGGATCTTGGATTGCCTACTCTACGGGTCAAGCAAGATATATGTGCAGGTTGTTTGGCAGCAAACAGAAGCGAAAGCATTTTCTCACTAAAGGTGCATGGAGAGCAAAGCGACTTCTTGATCTTGTTCATGCAGATTTATGTGAAACATCTTGGAAGTCATCTACCATTCTTGGTGCAAGGTTTTTTTGTTGCTAGTAGATGATTTTTCTAGAAAGATGTGGGTCTACTTCTTGAAAAAGAAGTCTGACTGTTTCGTTGAGTTTGTAAAATTCAAAGCACTGGTAGAAAACGAGACAAGTCAGCGGATCAAAACCTTACAATCCAACAATGGGGGAGAATTCACTTCAAAGCAATTTTAGACTATTTGCGGCAAGGAAGGAATTCATCGGCAGCTAACAACCCCATACACTCCTCAGCGGAATGGAGTGGTTTAAAGGCGAAATCGCACAATCATGGAAATGGATCGATCCATGATGCATAGCAGAGGTGTGTCGTATAAATACTAGGAAGAAGCAGTAAACACGGTGGTCTACATACTGAATAGAAGTCCATACAAACCTTTGGAGATCATCACTCCGAAAGAACCCTAGTCCAGCATCAAACCAGAGGTAACACATTTTTGTGTTTTTGATTCTACTGCATATCCTCTTATTCTTAAGAAACAGAGTAAACTAGATTCTAAATGTGCGCAATATTTCTTTGTTGGTTATAGTACTCAATCCAAGGCATATAGACCAATAGATGTGTCTACTAACAAAATCATCATTAGTCGAGATGTTGATGTAAAAGAAACTGAATCATTCTTTGTTTGTAATTAGCAAGTTGTCTCTGCTAATCCAGAGGTTCCTAGCCTTGTACTTCCTCTAAAAGATGAGGAACCACATGTTTTGGAGACACCATCACATTCTTCAGTGTAGCAATCTATGGTGAACACTCCATTAGTGTTTCAACATCATCGACCTGAGTCAACTACTCCATCTGATGATCAACAAGTACAAGAATCATTGGTACAAAAGAGACCCAAGTGGTATTACACCACTCTTCAGGATGTACGAGAGGGGGATCTTCCTCAATCTCATACACAATGGCGGTAGCCAACAAAGTCAGTTGTGGATTCAACTGATGATGAAGAGCTTATGTATTTTGCTCTTGCTTCTGATCTTTTCAGTATTTTAGAGCCCCAACGATATTTTGATGCCAAAGGCAACCTTGAGTGGCAGAAAGCGATGCAATCAGATTATGATGCCTTGATGAGAAACAATACCTGGACATTGGTGGATTTATCTCCAAGGAAGCAACCCATTGGCTGCAAATGGGTGTAAGCTTATGGTACTTTCAACAAGTACAAAGCCCATCTTGTTGTGAAAAGATTTTCACAACAGGAGGGAATAGACTGAGGAGAATTTTGCTCCTACTACAAAAATGGTCACATTTTGGTTACTTCTTTCTATCGCATCTCAATTTGGTTGGAAAGTATTTCAAATGGATGTCAAAACTGCTTTCCTTAATGGCGATCTAGATGAAGAATTATACATGGTGCAGCTTGAAGGTTTTCAGGAACCTAGTCGTGATCATTTAGTTTGCAAGTTGAAGTCTTTGTATGGACTGAAGCACCTCGACTCTGGTACATCAAGATTGATCAGCATCTACGAGATTCTAGATTTAGACGGAGTCCATCTGATCCAAATCTCTTGATCAAAAGCACTGATGATGACATTGTGATAATCATTGTATATGTTGATGACTTTGCCATCACAGGGAGTGGAGACACAGCGATTTAGAAAGTCAAATCAGATTTGTGCACTACTTTTGATATAACTGATTTAGGCCTCCTACACTATTGTTTGAGAGTAGAATTATGGCAACATGACCACTCCATTTTCATTGTTCAGGTCAAGTAAGCCACTACTCTTTTGAAAAGGTTTGGAATGATGGATTGTAATTCTACTTCTACACCTATGGAGGTAGGGCTGAAATTATCAGCTCATGATGATTCATCATTGGTCAATGAATCATTATATAGACAAATGATGGGCAGCTTGATATATCTTACCACCACTCAACCAGATTTAGGTTTTGCTGTTAGCTATCTTTCTCGGTTTTTGTCTCGACCGAAGCTAGTACACTAGACAGCAGCAAAACATGTTTTGCGATATGTCAAAGGAACTCTTGACTTTGTCATTCTCTATCAGAGGACAACAAATTTCAGATTGATTGGTTATACAGACTCAGATTGAAGAGGATCAATTGATACTCGAAAATTTTCCACTGTGTATACGTTTGCTTTTGGTTCAAGAGTTGTTTCATGGCATAGCAATCTTCAACGTACCGTTGTTGTCTCTTCAACTGAAGCAGAATACAAAGCAGCAGTCAGTGCCAGTTGTAAAGTAGTTTGGCTACATCGGATTCTTGTTGATTTGCAACTTCTTTCACATACACCTACTCCACTATTTTGTAATAATCAAAGTGCATTATAGTTAATTAAGAATCGTGTTTTTCATGCTCACACCAAACACATCGAGATACATCATCACTACATTCGACAATTGGTTTATTCTAGTGACGTTTCTCTTCACTTTTGTGCTTCTTGAACAACGTAGAGCACTATGCCACTTGAACACTATCTGTACTACTCAGGGGAGCTCCTTAAACTTTGTGCGAGAGAAAAAGAAGACCCATTTGAAAATAGAAAGTAACGACAACATAATTACATGAAAAATGGTCCATATGTGACACCAGAGGAAGCTATGCCTATCTATACCACTTTAGGGCAGTGGCTACAATTAAGAAAGTTTTCGCCTATTCATTTTCCACCTTTGTCATATAAGCATGATACTAAGCTATCGATACTAGCACTTGAGCGGTTGAAGGAGTCTTCCAACATTGCAGTACGATTAAATCAGTGACAGAAAGAAAAATTATCTTTTTGAACAGAGATATGACAATCCTCATGAGGCTTTATCACGTATTAAACGTCACTTGCTTACTCAACGCTCCTTCAAAAAGGGCTTGCCCTCTAAAACACTTGACAACAAAATGAAACTAAGGGATATGGTGCAGCCCGTTGCCTCAGATCTTTCGAAATTGCTTGAAGGTATTTCATAGGGCGCAAAGATGTTTTCGGATCAGAAATCTAGAATAAAAAAGCTCTCTAGCGAACCACAAACGATGGCATTGGATGTATTGAAAGAAGTGGGAAATGCTCATTGGGCTGCAGTAGCACTTTTAGCAATAGCTACTGTCTTGGAAAGATTGGACACGATTTCTGCAATTGACAGGGGATGCATAGAACTTCTGAAAGGGATGCTTGACTTGGCTAAATTTATTAAGATGCTGAAAGATATCAGTGCTAATTTCCATAGAGAAACTTTAGTAAAAATGTTTGATGCTCTTCATTTGATAGTTAGTGGTGCGATTTTATGCCACTCCTTTTTCAGATGCAACAAAATATCCAAGTTCCTCTTGACTAAGAAGATTAGTGAAGAACTTGTCTATCTACAAGGAAAAGTCGACAAGATGAAATCAGATATAGATCTTCATATGAATTATATGATCGTGTGTTATGTTACCTTTCACCAGTCAAGGCAATTGCAAGAATAGCGATGATGGAAGGCAATGGCAACAAACCAGTCGTCATACAAGCAGCACAGCAAAGAGGAACTCCCTTACAGATGAATTCCAATCTAATGATGTTCATTCTGGTGAAATCATACGGAGATGTGAAACAGAAATGTCCACAATCGACCCAGATCCTGAGCACGCTACAAAAGAATCTTCCCTTGTTCATAATTCTAATAAGAAAATGGGCACCAAACACTACCGCATACATTGCTCACATTTGGTAGATATTTAAAATCTGCCGCATGTAGCCTTACAAAAATTGCTGCTCGTAGATTTCAAGGTTCCTCGGGTTTGGACCAGAATTACCAACTCTCTTTGTTTGTAATTCGGCATGGCCTTAACTGGCTTCCAAATCGCTTCACCTTCAACAAATTGCGGATAGCAACTAACAGTTTTCGAGACCAGCTTGGGCATAGCAGATTGTTCTACTTTCTCAGAGGAGCTCCATTGGATGGAAGGGAAGTGATGATAAAAAGATCACAGAATAAAATTAGCATGCTACTGAACGAGTTAGTGTACATAGTAAATCTACACCATCGAAACATTCTGAAGCTAGTGGGATTCTGCATTGCTGGAGATGAAATCTATGATTATATGCCCAATGGAAATTTATCAAAGCTTCTTATGGACCCTTCATGGAGTCGGGTACTTGATTGGAGCACAAGGATGAAGATTATATTGGGAATAATAAATGTTGTGGTGTATCTTCATCAGAATTGTATTGTCCACAAAGATATTAACCCGGGAAACATTCTTCTTGATGAGAATTTGAATGCCAAGCTTTCAGATTTTGGGAATGCAAACACATTGAACAGAAGATCCCCACCTGCGGATAGGACCAATGAAGGAAATGCTTCTGACTTGGAAAACTTTTTTACTCTAGGCACTAGATCATTGTAATCCGACATTTTCAGCTTTGGACTGCTAGTACTGAATATGATCTCTGTCACAAAATATTTAGATTTCACAAATGTGGATGGAAATATTACAGCTGATGCTGAAGAAGGGACAATTAATAAAAGTTCCCTAGATGGAAATATTACAACTGATGCTGAAAAAAGAGCAATAATTCTTGAACATCTAAATTTACAATTGCTTGAGGACAAGCAATTTGAGGAAGGGAGGTCTGTCATATTCCCAATAAAGATAAAGAGATCGCTGGCCTTAAATGAACAGAGCGTTGCAATTAAGGAAACGTTGTCGCTGGAATTAAGGACAGACTGTCATTAAAACAACATTAATTAATAATTATCATCATTATGTATTTAGTTCGTTATAATATTCATTAATTAATAACAGTGATTGGAAAAGTCACCACATTTGGGAGAGTCGCCACTTTTGGGAGAAGAAATGTCGTTTGACGAAAGGTCACAATCCTTGGAGAAGACATGTCGTTTGGTGGAACACTATGAAGGTTATTATATTCAGCATTTGGTGAGAAGGAAAGGCATCCAATCATATTCATCAAACATGTAATTTTGTACAAGCATCAACAAGGCTCTTAAGGAGATGACCCCTTAATTTCAAACGTGATCTCAAGGACGAAAACCCTTGTTATTGAACCTAAAGATGAAACCCCTTGTGGTGTAATTTTGTAATATTCGAAATTTGTATTCAAAAATAACCAATTAATCCAATTTGACTTTATTATTATTTAAAGTATTATTTTAAAAAGGGATTCCGAGAAAACCAATTTAATGTAAAATATTCTGATTTGGAATATTACAATTAGTCATTAAGAGGGGGTGTTAAATAATGTAAAAGACTTAATTACATATTAGTTAAAGTCTAATTGATAACCTTTTTAACTACCATAACTGCTTGTAACCAATTTTGGACTGCATAAATAAGATTGATGCATTAATCACAAATCAAGTGCTTTCACAAATATCTCTTTATTTGCTAACAGTGGTATCAAAGCCACCACTCGAGGAAGCTATAAGGGTATGAGTGATTCACCATTCGAGGAAAACCTGCTTTGCACAGGAGAAAAGGAGTTCAAAGGTGTGGAGAAGACAAGGAAATCTACTTTCATGGAGAGGACGCAGTCCTGTGGGAGCAAACACAGCGTCCGTAGAAGAATTGTGGAAGGCACAGCCATAGAAGAATCAGTGGAAGAAGACAGTGTCGTTCGAGTTGAACGCGAGAGGAGACAAGAAAACACGCTGCAGGAAGATCGAAAGACACTGCAAGGACAAAAGGAAAGTCATCGAAGGTTCACAGTCCCATGGAGGTCGAGAAGGGCAGTCCAAACCTGGAACGATGCGTCGTAGCACGCCACAGAAGGGCATGTGAACATAGGAAGGGCACGATAAAAACAGTCAACGATTTCCGATTGCAGTCACGTGGGGAGAAGTGTCAAACGAAGTATCATGACAAGGGCACCACGTGATCACGAAGCGCATCAAAAAACACATCAACAAAGAAATTGCAGGCAAGGTCGAGTTGTTGCATGAAGGGCAGGGGTCACAAAAATAGAGGTTGCAGGGAAAATGACAAGGGCTCGAAAATCATCGTGAAGGGCAAGCACGAGTTTGCAGTCCCCAACAAAAATACCCGTGAGTTAATTTATTGATTTTTTGGATTCTTTAAAACAAATATTTTTTCCGAATGGTTGAAAATTGAATTGAACGGAAATCAAGATATTAAAAAAAAATGTTCAATTTTGTGGGAATTTTATTATATTGGTTACAAATCATTTTTCAAAGTGAAAAATGGCCAATATCCAAAATCTCGTCCTTCCCGAGGCCCAAAAATTAACTAGGCAGAATTATAACATATGGATTCATAAAATCGTAACGATTGCAGAATTCCATGATTGTGACAAAACCATACTTGACACAGAACACTGACTAGCAATGAATTTTGCCGATTATGACAAATGTCATAAAGAAGCCCTTCTATTGTTGACACTTTTTGTGTCGGATGACATGACTGTGGAGGTCAGGAATGCTGCATAGGCAAGTGCACTATGGACTAGTCTCAATAACAAGTACTAGACTTCGAAAAAGAGTCGTGTATTTTATTTGAAAAATCTGCTATTTTTCACAAAAATGTCGGACGATTGGTCTCTATCAAAGCATTTATTATGGAAGAAAGATCTCCATGACCAATTGTCAACCATCAACAAAAAGGTGGATGACGATGATATGGTGGCTCTTATTCTAAACAGTGTGACACCTTCGTATGAATCATTTGCAGAAGCTTTGCACCTGATGACAAAGAGTAACACTCTCACTTTTGATCAAGGGAGTTCATATTTGCCGCAAAAGGAATGCATGCAAACACAGTTCAGTGAGTCCAGTTCTGGCCAATCGAAAAGTGCATTTATCGCC
This sequence comes from Torreya grandis, assembly GCA_037957365.1. Taxonomy (NCBI): domain Eukaryota; kingdom Viridiplantae; phylum Streptophyta; class Pinopsida; order Cupressales; family Taxaceae; genus Torreya; species Torreya grandis. The sequence goes on along the minus strand of JARHVA010001563.1, from coordinate 1,023,871 downwards.
CAATCCAAAGGAAAATGGAAAAGACATTCAAATACATCTTCATCTTCCCCGAAATTAAAGGTAAAATGTTATTACTGTCAAAAAATTGGTCATATTAAAAAAATACAAAAAACGACAATATGATCTAACACATAACAAGAAGGCAAAAGGACATGCAAATGTGGACACAGTTGATGCTGAATCTGACGAGGAATATGCTCTCATAGCATCACGTTCCAATGAGAGGACTACCAGTGATTGGTTTTTTGATTCCGGTGCATCACGACATTTGACATGTCGAAAAGACTGGTATGTTAATTTTACTACAAGAGAAAGTTTTTCAGATTCAGTTTCCTTGGGTGATGGTAGATCACGTGATGTAGAAGGGATAGGAAATATGCACATTGTATTGAATAACATTGCAAAGTTCATGGTCAAGAATGTTAGATATGTACCTAAGATGAACTAAAATCTTCTATATATCAGTCAGTTAATTGAAAATCCTCACATTACAGTCAATTTCTCAAGAAAGAAATGTATTGTGTCTGATATCAAAAATGATAGTCATAGCCCTAGCCATTGGGCAAAATGCCTTGTATAGACTTGTTGATCCTCCGACTGTCAGTTTGAATGCATTAATTATGGAGTATAATACCAGTGTTGTATGGCATGAGAGATTTGGACATCTCAATCTTTAGTATTTGGCCAAACTCCAATAATCGAATATGGTTCTTGGATTGCCTACTCTCCAAGTCAAGTAGGATATATGTGCAGGTTGTTTGGCTGGCAAACAGAAGCGGAAATCTTTTCCCACTGAAGGTGCCTAGAGAGCAAAGGGGCTCCTTGATCTTGATCATGCAGATTTATGCGAGACATCTTGGAAGTCATCTAGCATTCTTGGTGCAAGGTATTTTTTGTTGTTAATAGATGATTTTTCTAAAAAGATGTGGATCTACTTCTTGAGAAAAAAGTCTGATTGTTTTGTTGAGTTTGTAAAATTCAAAGCACTAGTAGAAAATGAGACAACTCAGCGGATCAAAACCTTACGATCCGACAATGAGGGAGAATTCACTTCAAAGCAATTTTATAACTATTGCAGCGAGGAAGAAATTCATCGGTGGCTAACAACCCCATACACTCCTCAATAGAATGGAGTGGCTGAAAGGCACAATCGCACAATCATGGAGATGGCTCGACCTATGATGCATAGCAGAGGTGTGTCATATAAATACTAGGTAGAAGCAGTAAACATGGCAGTCTACATACTGAATAGAAGACCTTGCAAGGCTTTTGAGAACATCACTCCAAAAGAACCCTAATCTAGCATCAAACCAGAGGTAACACATTTTTGTGTTTTTAGTTCTGCTACATATGCTCTCGATCCTAAGAAACAGAGGAGTAAACTAGATTCTAAATGTTCACGATATTTCTTTGCTGGTTATAGTACTCAATCCAAGGCATATAGACTAATAGATGTGTCTGCTAACAAAATCATCATTAGTCGGGATGTTGATGTAAAAGAAACAAAATCATTCTTTGTTTGTAATCAGTAAGTTGTCTCTGCTAATCTAGAGGTTTCTAGCATTGTACTTCCTCTAAAAGATGAGGAACCACATGTTTTGGAGACACCATCACAGTCTTCAATGCAGCAATCTATGGTGAACACTCCATTAGTGTATCAGCGTCATCGCCCTGAGTCGACCACTCCATCTGATGATCAACAGGTACAGGAATCATTGGTATAGAAGAGACACAAGTGGTATTACACCACTCTACAGGATGTACGAGAGAAGGATCTTCCTCAATCTCATACACGGTCTCGACAACCAAGAAAGTCAGTTGTGGATTCAACTGATGATGAAGAGCTTATGTACTTTGCTCTTGTTTCTGATCTTTCCAGTATTTCAAAGCCCCAACGATATTTTGATGCCCAAGGCAAACCTGAATGGGAGAAAGCGATGCAATCAAAATATGATGCCTTGATGAGAAACAATCCCTGGACATTGGTGGATTTACCTCCAGGGAAGCAACTCATTAACTACAAATGGGTGTACAAAGTCAAATGCAAGGCTGATGGTACTTTGGACAAGTACAAAGCCCGTCTTGTTGCAAAAGGATTTTCACAACAAGAGGTTATAAACTACAAGGAGACTTTTGTTCCTACTACAAAAATGGTCACATTTCGGTTACTTCTTCCTATCGCATCTCAGTTTGGTTGGAAAGTATTTCAAATGGATGTCAAAACTGCTTTCCTTAATGGCGATCTAGATGAAGTATACATGGTGCAACCTGAAGGTTTTCAAGAACCTAGTCGTGATCATTTAGTTTGCAAGTTGGTGAAGTCTCTGTATAGGTTGAAGCAAGCTCCTTGAATCTGGTACATCAAGATTGATCAGCATCTATGAGATTCTGGATTCAGAAGGAGTTCATCTGATCCAAATCTCTATATCAAAAGCACTGATGATGACATTGTGATAATCATTGTATATGTTGATGACCTTGCCATCACAGATAGTGGAGACAGCGATTCAGAAAGTCAAATCAGATTTGTGCACTGCTTTTGATATAACTGATTTGGGCCTCCTACGCTATTGTTTGGGTGTAGAATTATGGCAACATGACCACTCCATTTTCATTGTTCAGATCAAGTATGCCACTATTCTTTTGAAGAAGTTTGGAATGATGGATTGTAATTTTGCTTCTACACCTATGGAGGTAGGGCTGAAGTTATCAGCGCATGATGATTCATCACTGGTCAATGAATCATTATATAGACAGTTGGTGGGCAGCTTGATATATCTTACCACCACTCAACCAGATTTATGTTTTGTTGTTAGCTACCTTTCTCGGTTTTTGCCTCAACTGAAGCTAGTACACTAGACAGCAGCAAAACATGTCAAAGGAACTCTTGACTTTGCAATTCTCTATCAGAGGACAGCAGATTTCAGATTGATTGGTTATACAGACTCCGATTGGAGAGGATCAATTGATACTCAAAAATCTTCCACCGGGTATATGTTTTCTTTTGGTTCAAGAGTTGTTTCATGGCATAGCAACCTTCAACATACCATTGCTCTCTCTTCCACTGAAGCAGAATACAAAGCAGAAGTCAGTGCCAGTTGTCAAGTAGTTTGGCTACGTCGGATTCTTGTTGATTTGCAACTTCCTTCACATACACCTACTCCACTATTTTGTAATAATCAAAGTGCATTAAAATTAATAACGAATCGCGTTTTTCATGCTCACACCAAACACATCGAGATACATCATCACTACATTCGACAATTGGTTGATTCTAGTGACGTTTCTCTTCACTTTTGTACTTCGACAGAGCAGCCAGCAAATCTAATGACTAAACCTCTTTGTATTATTCTTTTTGTAAAGTTTCAAGACAAACTTGTAGTTGTCTGTAGTTTAGTCATTAAGAGGTGCTAAATAATGTAAAAGACTTAACTACATATTAGTTAAAGTCTAACTGATAACCTCTATAACTGCCATAACCATAATTGCTTGTAACCAATTTCGGACTACATAAATAAGATTGATGCACTGATCACAAATCATCAAGTACTTTCACAAATATGTTTTCATTTGCTAACATAGTCCTCATTTTGTGCCCTACAAAGTAAATATAATCTTCATGTATGCATGAAATCAAGAACCGAACCACCTCTTGGGGTTTTCCAAAGTATGGCAGTTGGGAAAGTTGGAGAACACCCGCATCCTCCAACAAGTTGTAGATTGCGAGATCATAAGTGATCTCATTCCTTGTGTTCTGGCACTAAACACAATAGCCACACTACAAGTCGCCCTCGTTACCGAATTGGCGATGATTGTAGTCAAGGACCTGACAAGTGGAAACTTTGGATTCTCAGTTGTCCACGCACAAAACGATATCTGAGTATTGCATTTCTTCTATCAAAATTGGAGGTGAAGGTGATGTTGTGGGAGCCTTCTTCCCTATGCACGCCATCTCTAGTGCGTGCCCAATAGATGTTTCTTCCGCCAACTCTGCCAAGTTTTTGCCTTGTGAATCGTGTACACCAAAACCTTCCTCATGGATGAAAACAAAACTCCCTCTACGCACTCGCACTCTTCTTCATGTATGACAGGGAGTCTTCATGTATGACAGGGAGTGGATCTCTTCTCCTACTTTTCTACTTTGGCCGCATCGCCAACTGGGGTCCCCGAAGGTTAACGCACGTCTGACCAATTCTCCCAAATGAATATGTTTTGTCTCCTTTTCAAACCCAAAATACTTTGGCCTTCCCGCTTTAACCTCCTCCAATAGTGGATGTAGCGTCTGCAACCTACAACTCACTCACGTATGCTCCTACGATTACTTTGCCACTCCTCTTTTGTTGAATGAACGTCGCCACAATCTCTACTTCGTTTCTGTCACTGAAAATACTGTGAAAATGACTTTTCTATTGCTTGTTCATGCTTGTTTGAGCTCTGCAACTTTTACAAGTTTTCAACATAAAAAATGAAAATGAGAGGCCTCTAGGTCTTTTATAGATGAAATTTTTTACATTGATTACTCCACGCTGCCGTCCATCACTTCAACAATTAATATTTCAAAACGGCATGCCACAACGCCCATTTAGCACGCTTTCAATTTATACCATTCCTTCATCAATACATGAACGTCCCATCCTTCCTTTGATAGTTGTTGCGCCTTTCTCGTAATGCATGCCAACTACAAAAATTCAAATTTCCATTTCTATTCAAGGGAACTGCCTTTGCCATTTAAACAATTTTTCTAATGGCATTTCCTTTCTCGTCTCCATCCCATATGCCCAGATCACATGCCACCACTTGCGCGCCTCCGTCACGCACTTGCTCTTGCGTACCTTTGTCACGTGCCACCTCTTGCACGCCTCTTTGCCCTGTGATTTTCTTTGATCACGCGCGATTCCTCCCAACCTTTTCTCTACGCTCTTTAGCTTAATTAGCTTATCCATCTTCAAACTTGCCCCACATTAAAAGATGTGCATGATCCTCCACAGCATAACATAGTGAGTTTCATGTGGCAAGGTAATAGTGAGAATTGACAAGAGTTTCAAATACAAGAGCACCAAAATGTGCAAAAACCAACCTACAAAGGCGTGCAACCAATGCGATGCTTATTTGAAAATAAAAACTAAAGTCCTAAACAAAGCTATTGGCATATTGCCTTATTTACCGAACTTTAGTGTTACATAGAATGGTAGGGTCGGAGCCGACTACCATTAAAATGGCCTAGAAGGAATTGACCATATAATCTTTTTAGTTTGCAAGCACCTGTTGGTCGAATATCATAAATAATAAACGGATCATTACCCCAGATCAGTGGTTTACCTGGATGGCATGCAAACTTCGAATGACAGACCAAGACATGCATACCAGGATGAAAAGCTTTGGTTTTGATATGTCGATCATGCCAAGCTTTTTTTTTTTTTTGCTTCTCAACCCCTTGACTCTAGTGTGTGAGAATGCACACTTCATCCAACTGAAGTAAAGCATCCAGTCAAGCCTTTAAGGATTCTTCATCTAATCTTCCCACATGCACAATATGCAAGGCACAAGGAATTCCACTGGTAACACCGCTTTAGTGCCAAAGACAAGGTTAAAAGGGATACTCTTGTTCAACCTTTTATATGTGGTTTGGTAAGCCCATAAGACTACTGAAACATGATCATCCCAACCAGTTCAACCACTATTGCAAATCTTGATCAGTGCATTACCAAGGACCTTGTTGAAGGCTTTGGTTGTAACATTGGCTTAAGGGTGGTATGGCATGGTCTTATGGTGCACAATCATGAGCTCAGCTAAGAGGATGTGCACTATTGGATTGAGAAAGTGAGTGCCATGATCACTGGTTAGACTTAATGGGCATCCATATCATGTGATGATATGTTCCCATAGAAATCTAGCAGCGATAGTAGCAATACAATCCTGTGTGGGCACTGCTTCAACCCAACGCGTGAGATAATCCGTGGCCATAATGATATAGTGTGCATCAGTCCGTCTTGCAATAGGTTGAATGGGGCCAACAAAATCAGTAGCCCATTTTTCAAATGGTTCATGAGCAAGCACCAAATGAAGAGGCATGGCATCCCAACAGTTTGGTTTACCTACGCGTTGACAGATATCGCATTGGCGCACATAAGCTTTGGCATCCTTGAATAATGTGGGCCACCATAACCCAGCTAGTATAAACCTTCTTGCTGTTGCATCACCAACATAATGTCCTCCTGCAACACCCTCATGGACTCCCTGAAGGACTTCAACGTGCTCGTGTTGCATCATGCACCTTCATAATACCTCATCTTGTCCCAGTTTGTACAGATCTCCTCCAATAAGCTCTAAGGGAGCAACACGAATAGCTAGTTGCTTTTTCTCTTGGGTGCTAAGGTGGTCCTGCGTTGACCCTGTTGCAAGAAAAGCCACAATTTCCTCCAATTCTTTGAGCACGCACGTAACTTGAAAGAGTTTTATATCAGGTAAATCATCCTCTATTGTGCACGCTGGTTCACCGGATTGCATGCGTGAGAGGTGGTCTAGGCCGAAATTAACTTTGCCTAGTTTCACGACCACAGAGAACTGAAACTCCTAAAAGAGGGCAATCCATCGACAAATGCGTCTGTGCAACACTGGCTTATTAACCAAATACTTGAGCGCCTCTTGACCTATATAGAAAATAAATGGAGTGGCCAACAAGTATTGGCGAAGCTTCTGGAGTTGCATAAACCATGGACAAGGGCACACGGTCTATAGCAGAGTAGTTTTGTTATGCTGGTCTGAGCTTCTAGCTAGCAAAGTAAATGGGATGATCAAGGTTTCCTTCACCAGGTTGTGCAAGGATGGCGCGCCCATTGTCATGCCTGAAGCGTTGACATGAACATGAAATGGCTAGATCCATTTTGGGAACTAGAGAATGGGCACAGTCCCTAGTTTTTCCTTCAAAGCTTCAAATGCTTGATGGTGTTTAGCGGTCCATAGGAATAGGCCATTATGTTTGAGTAATTTTCCAGCAACGTTGCTATGTTAGCATAACCCCGAATGAACTTATGATACTGCCCTATGTGACCTAAGAAGACGCAGACCTCACGTTGAGTGGTTGGAGCTGGAAGTTGGACAATAACCACAATCTTGGCCAGATCCACCAGTAATCCATCCCGGCAAATGATATGTCCCAACAGAATTCCAAAAAGTGTGGCAAACATGCATTTTTTAAGATTTAAGGAAATCTAAAGTCGATGGTAGCGCTCGAGCATGAGGCGCAAGTTATCATAGTGATCGTGCACTAAACCATACATGGTGCAGTCATCCAGATACACCTAAAGGAAATTGTGGATGAAATCCTTGAAGGCTTCCACCACAATGCTCAAGAACATTGTTGATACATTTTTTAGGCCAAATGGCATAACATTATATGCAAAAGAACCCCATTCAATTGCAAAAACATTTTGGCCTTACCTTCTTTAGCAATTTGCACTTGGTGATAGACGGTAAAGCCATCAATGAAAGTGTAGATCTCACATCCAACAACACTTTCCAAAATTTCCTTTGTGAATGGCATTGGAAAAAGGTCAATGACACGTACAGCATTGAGTTGCCTATAATCCACACAAATGTGAATTTAACCATCTTTCTTGATGTTGATCACCATAGGACTTACCCACTCAGATTCGTCTATGGGAGTAATAACTCTAGCGTGCAACATACTATCAATCTCCTCTTTAACTCTAGCACGCAGATTAGGGTTCATCCGATACAGTCGTCTCCTCACTGATTGAGCACCTTCAACCACCCTGATATGCATCTTGCCCAATGATGGATGCACTCCCTTCATTTTTGTGTAGTTGAGTGGGAAAATGTCTTGATATTCTTGCAAGAGTTCAAAATTTTTGGTTAACTCAACATTAGACCAGTAATTGCCCATAGTGGCTATTTTAGGTGTGTCCTCCATCCCAATATTATGTTGAACCGTTTGGAGTGGTGTGGAAAATGGCTTCTGCTCAGATTGTATAGCATCTCTAACATCACGCGCCCCATATTCTGTATGCAAATTTAAGTGGTCAAATATTGGCTCTGGTGGATCAGAACTGGTACCCTCATCAACCTGATACACAACCTTTTGCTTTCCCTTCCGTATCTATTCCCGATGTGAATATTTTGATTGAGAGTCAGACTCAACCTGAGCCAAGGTAGGGGTCTCAAGTTCTTGAAATATGGCCAAGTTGTCCTCAGGTACGCCATGCATGTGACGAATGAGGTCTTCAACTAGTGCACAATCTCCTACAACTACCTGACGGATTGCTTGCAAGGACAAATGTAAATCCGCTCATGGAGAATATTATGAAAATGTTGTAATTAGACCACGTGTAATATTCCGCAAGGTGTCTGTTTCTCTACAATTTTCTTGATGGATGTACCATGCCCTAGCCCAAGCGCGCAGAGTACCATAAAATGCATGAATACATAAGGATTCCAATAAAAACGTGTCTTCGATGCTCCAAAGGCTTTCACTTTTTGTTAGATGGTCTTTCGGAGAAGAAACACCATCATAACTTAGGGTGGCACGAACACGGTTATCATGGTGGAAGCAATAGTGCATAGCGGCACATACTTGTTCCTATGTCTGCAACTGGTATTAATGAGTAGACCACTATCGAGCAGTTGTTCCTTGAAACAAAAAGTTGAGCACGCGCAACTATTCACCTTCATCAATATAATAGTCTTTTAGTTGCTATAAATACTCCCTGACCTCAATTTGACCATGGAATTGAGGTGCATGGTCCAACCTCAATCGTGGTAAACCAATGAGGCGAACATTTTTGTGGCGTTGAGCGAACTTGGGGGAGGAATTTAGGTAGCCATCAAGGACACCACAAACACGCCTTGTAAGATCGTATGCACCCCAACCCCATTGGTCGCAAGCAATACTTGTAGTGTCTAAAATGGATTGCACGTCTTCCCATTGCAATATGCCATCAGGAGTAGGATCCACATGTTCATTCCCTTGGGCAGTGATGTTATAAATCTTGTTAACATCCTCATCAACATCAACGAATTCCACAAAGGGAGGTCCTTGGTCATTATTTAGAGGAATGACCACACACTGAGTGTCATTCTCAAAGTTGATATAACGCTTCTTGAAACACAAGTCAACATTGTTTGCATAGCACCAAGGTCGACCCAAGAGAGCAGGAAAGTCATTAGCTTCAGCAAGCTTGATCACTTCAAAGTAGCGACACCCAAGATGTTAACTGTGGCATCTTTTAAGAATGTCCATAGGCAGTGCACAAGTCTTATTGGCCATGAATAAAACATGTGGGGAAGGTTGAAGAGTGGGGCTCCCCATCTTTTTCTAGGCATCCTTTGTTAGAACAATTACCTCCGCACCAGTGTCCACCAAGATGTCACAAATCATCCAGCGATCAAAGGATGCATTTACAAGGACTTCCTTGTCACATTCTGCATTTGGTTGGACATGAGTCTCTTGTCTATGCACAATGTTCAAACAACGATCTTCCGAAGCCTTTGTCATTTGTTGTCGCAACCAATTTTTTAGGAGGGGGACGATGTCTTCACTAAGGAATAGCTTGCACAACTCACAAAAGTCATCATGCCCTGAGTCCATGGGTACTACAACTTTTTGCATCTCGGTATGCATGGTAGCATCCTTGTCTTTCAAGAATTCAATTTCTCCTTGCAACTCCCGTACCAAGGCCATTGTGTCATGCAACCTCTTTCTGACATTGGGCATCTAGATAGTGTTGTGCACGAGGTTCTTCACGCTAAACCTTTTCAACAGGTAGATTTGGAACAAGAGGTTGGGAATGAGCGCCACTCCGAGTAGTGATGCTGACCTTGGGCCCAGCTGGTGGAGTGGTAGGGCGCAGTCTCCACTAAGCAATTGGAGTTTTTGCAAAATGCATCATCTCAGAACCCTTCTCATTTCATTCTTTGGTAATAGCAGCATAGAAGTCTAGGCATTCCTCCAGTCGATGCTCATTTTCACAAAAGGCACAACTAGTGTAGTGGTTCGGAGATCCACACTTGTAACATGTCCTGGGTGGAAAGCGACCACCTCCTCATTCATTGCCACGCCTTTGACCTTGAAAAAATTGATTCCCATTAGTTTCCTTTGTATTATATATAGGCTTGGCGCGTACCTCGTGCCCATGCTTCATTAATCTCATTGATGACCCGACAGTCATTAGTATATGGGTATATGCATCATAGATTTTACAATATAGTGACAATTTGGCTTGAGTGGCACGCTAAAGAAAAGGACAGCTTCGTAAGTTATGGTCTTCCTTACAGATTTCACAAGACTACTTTAACACAACACGAACATTCATTCGTGTACAATTGTTCTTGTTATGACACTCTACTTCACAATCAACACACCACAAGTCGCTGCAAGTGTCATGAGTATTGTTGGCCATAATCTTCTCTAGCTAAGAAGCCATAACAGCAATTTGGGCCTCCATAAAGGGGTTGATCCTTGTATATATATTTCCCATAGCTTCCATGCGGAGGGTAGCTTCCAGTGCCTCGCACATATCAATAAAGGTCTAGTGGGATAAGGCTCGTTGAAAAGGAATTAATAAACCTCCTACAAACCATTGAGTATGTTGTGTTGGATTGATCTTAAATGATAGCTTTGAAAGAAGGGTTTTGAAGCGAGCATCATATGCGCTCACAGTCTCAGTGAGCTCTTGCTTAATATCTTTTAAAGCAGCAATACCTTGTTGCTCAAACTCGGGACTGTCAAATTCTTGAAGAAAAGCAATCTTCAACAACTCATAGTTCACAATAACTTGTTGAGGATCAAACTTTCTATACCATTTGTGCGCGTGATCCAATAGGGTAGTGGCAAACTAGGTTGCCTTCCACTCAATAAAAGATATGCCTTGCGCCCCGCCAAATGAGTTCACACTTTTGAACATGTTCAGCTCCTTTTCAACACCTCGATACTCAGGAAGATGAAGTGTCATATCATAATAAAGTGTAGGTACACTAGGTGGTTGCAATGGACCCTGCATTGGCGCTCCTCCAGTTCCTTCTGAACCTTGTGGTGGAGGTCCACCAATTCCTCCCGAGCCACCTGCTAATCCTCCTGCACCTTCAGTAGAACCGCTGTCAATACTGCCTCTTGTGCCTCCTGAAGCAATAGGAGCACCTAAAAGATTGGGTGCTAAGGGAGGTTGATTAGTTAGAGGTGGGCCTGTATTTTTCCCATTACTTATAGTCAGTGTACCTGGCATTCCAAGGTGAGCCATAGGTCTTAACTGCGCTACCAAGGTAAAGGCTAACAGTGAATTTAATTGGCCTTGATGTAAAATGCTACTTTGATTTTGTACTCCCATAGTTTCTTCCACGGTCTTCGCTTCAGATTCGGCTTGAGACTACACACTATTAGTATCCCAATTTCTTACAATAATTATGTCAAACTCAGATGCATGAGCATGCGCTGTGGTGGGGGAAGTGGAACTATTTGGATTGGGTTTTACCATCATCAATGCTTGTCTTGCGTCTTCCGTGCGTACCTATGCCAGCGAAGGGCGTGAATCCGTGGTTAGGGAGTACTCATTGTGCCTTTATGCCTCCCTGCAAATTCTCATGACACTTCCAGTATCCTCCTATTTCCCCTTGGGATCGTTTGTTTTCAAGGTCTTACATCTGGCCTCATCATACTTATGATTTCGCAGTTCTCGTTGACTAACTTCCATGCTGAGTTTACCAATCTTATACTAATGCATACCCCTCCATTTCCCCACCGGTCACGTTGCTCATGCACAAGAGAGTTTAGCCATCCATGTGGAAGTTATCAAGCCCAAAGTCAATCATCAATTTCTTAATTTCTAAGGGACATTGTCTTAGATACCTTCCACACAGTTCCCTCAGAAAATTGAACTATGCTTCCTCCGAACAAGAATATGCAGAGACAACGTATTCCAATATGTAGCTATTTAGTGTTCCTTTCCATCAGACGACCACTGCACGTGCCCAACTAGTTTTCAACTTTGCCAAGGCAGTATGATGCTCTACTAACCAAGAAGCTTTCCATTTGTAATTTCTTGAACGAGCTTGCGCATATGTTGAAAGCTAGAAATACAAGTGAATGGGTAATTCTACAAAGAAGGTTTCATATAGAGAATCATATAGATGTTGCTCTACCCATTTGTGCACAAAAACTCCTCGTCCAATTAATTGAAGCACAGATTTCTCTTCTGCTATGCCAATCTAATGCTAGACATTTTCCAAAGAGAGCCGCTCGAGCATCTTCTTACCATCGTGCCAACAATCGCAATGGGTCCCGGCAACGGAACCAAAATGTTGAGGCCTTTTATCTCTAGTTTCGCTTGACTAAATACTAGTCGGGTGCCGAAAAGAAAGGAAAAATCCAACAAGCTAACGCACCGGCATATCACGTGAGTAGTGACCTCGCGGGCTCACCCGAGGCACGCAGCCTAGACTGGTACCCGTCGATTATGTCATGCGGTGGTGTATAGACAACTCTATCTATACTTAGGCACTTGGGTTAGCACATTTAGTCATTGTTACTACAAAGATCATTTGAGCTAACCATTTGATTCATTCACACACTCCACGTACTTCTATTTAATACCATAGAAACAGATTACCACATCAGATTTCGCAGATAAAGTAATGATTCTATTGATTTCATTTGAAAAGATTACAGATATTTCAACAACATTTCCTTAGTATTCTCTCAGTCCATCTACACACACATATACACATCCACCTATTTCTCTACATATCTATGCATCCCTTTCTAAACAAAGCTAAGGGGTATTTATACATAATCCAACCCCTCTCAAGTTACATTATTAATACAAATAAAGATAACTAGCCAATGACTATTTCAAAAAAAGTTGTGGCGAGCCATTACAATTAAGTCCTTTTGATTCGTGTCTAACAGCCCCCTATATACTCTCTCTATGCTAGATATTTGTGTTAGTGTTCCTCCTCTCTCGCAAACTGGTGCTAGATTCATGCTTGGTTAGTCTCCTCCGATGCTTCTGTGAACTGCTTTATAACCGTCTCCACTTCCTGTGCCCTTGTCGAAGTCTTGTGCTTTTGTCTGAGTCTTGTGTCTTATGTTCCACATTCTTTGTATCCTTGTCTTCCGCAACTCACTCTTCCACGCCTCTCTTCCGTGTCGTTCTCTTCCGCGTTGTGCTCTTTTGTGCTCTTGCTCAAAACCCTTAGAATAAATAAATACAAAATTTGGGGTCCAAAACCATCTCACCCACCATAAATACGTTTTGAGATGGCAAGATCGTTCCATGTAGGAGTTGAGTGTTGTTTATCCCTAGGGCTAACTAGGAATGTGTTCATACTCGAGCCTCATATTAGATATCCTTCATATCGTTTGTTTTCTTTTTGTTATCTCTTATAGGTACCAGTGGTGGAGCTATCACACATAAGAGACTAGTGGTCTACCTATTGCGTATATTTTGACAAGCTTTCAGCCGAAAGTATATTGACCTACAACAATTGAGCAGACAATTTGGACCAATTAGCAATTTTAGTGATTTCCATATCTTTTTTCCATCCATTTACACTTTCTTCAAGGAACTCATGTAAATTCTTGACCTAAGAACTATATACAAAGTTTCATGGTTTGTTTTCATGTCCTTGTTGATCTGACATTATGCAATAAATATTTGAGAATGTACATGTGACTTTTCTTGAAAAAATTGTATGTTTGCATGTATTTTTATCATTGCATTCATATTTCAACATCATAAGCCAAAGAAAATTATGCTTACAGCGAAATCAAAAGTTTGACAACATTATAGACATGGCATGGTAATATGTACGGAGAAGAGGAGGATATACTCATTCTAGTTGCATGGGCACCTAGCTATATGTATTTCCCCTATGATTGGCTAGGTTTATGCCTAAAAATAATAATTTCATTGCTTCTATTTTCCCAAATATTGAGGTAATGGTCTATCTAGGTAGGAATCCAGGATTTTTGCCCATAAGCAACACCCTACATTCCTCCCTCGTAGTAAGAGGCTCCTAGGCACTAAGTTTAAACCCCTGACACCCACAATTGTAACTAGAATGGTGAAATGACGGAATTGCATGTAATAATTCCCGCTCCAATGGTAACGCACTCCTAGAGACCAAGTTGAAATACCTTGCACCCATAGTTGTGATTTGTAAAATAAAAGAAAACATTGTCACCAACATGTACAAATTTGACAAATTCGGGTCCAATCCCTTTCAAAATTTTAAATGATAACAAATGAATGAATTTGCCCAAATAGTGGTATTTTAAAAATGATTTCAGGTTATTTTATTTCCTTCAAGATTTCTCATTCACACTTATTGTCAATCTATATCAAGTTATGGTTTAAGTTTATTTCTTTGTGCTCTACTTTTGCCTCTTAAGGTTCACAAACCTAGCTGTATGTATTTCACCCATGATTGGCTAGGTTTATGCCTAAAACTAAATATTTCATTGCTTCTATTTTCCCAAATGTTGAGGTAATGGTATATCCAAATAGGAAGCCAGGATTTTTTCCCATAAGCAACACCCTACATTTCTCCCTCATGTGGTAAGAGGCTCCTAGGCACTAACTTTAATCCCCTGACACCCACAATTGTAACTTAAATGGTGAAATGACAAAACTGCATGTAATCCACCCTCCAATGATAATGCAATCTTAGGCACCAAGTTGAATTGCCTTGCACCCATAGTTGAATTGTGTAAGGTAAAAGGAAGCATTGTCACCAACACATACAAATTTTGCAAATTCAGGTCCACTCCCTTTAATAATTTTGAACGATAACAAATGAATGAATTTACCAAAATAGAGTTTTCTCAAGAATGATATCTGGTTATTTTATTTCCTTCAAGATTTCTCATTCGTGCTTATTGTCAATCTTTATCAAGTTATGGTTTAAGTTTCTTTCTTTGTGCTCTGCTTTTGCCTCTTAAGGCTCTACGTCTTACACCTGTCTTGCATCATTTTTGGGTGTTCCCATTTGCAGCTTATAATATTTTTTAAGTAACAATTATTTTATTCTTAATCTTGGGCTCCTATAGGATTATATCATGTGTTGTTTTTTATGCTTTCTTAGAAAGGAGGTAGCATTCCATTTTTTTGTTGTAGTATCTAAGTGTTCGGTGTTGAAGAGAAGACATAGAAGCAGAGCTTCACAAGTTTCTAAAAAGCATCACAAAGAAGGGAAAATCAAAGCTTCGTAAGTTGTGAAGAGCATTGCAAAGAAGGGAAAATCATCGCAAGCTTCTTAGACCTTCGCAAGACCATGGACATCTTTGCAAGCTGTGGGGTTTTCATAAAAGAAAGAGCACCACAAAACAAAAAGGCACCACAAAGCCAAGAGAGCACCGCAATGAGGAAAATGACAAAAGCATTGTAAAGAAAATAAAAAGGCCCTAGCTGTGCAGATTTATCATTGAAATCTGTGAAGGAATTGAAAGTAATCTATTGCGCCTGAGGGATATTTGTTTGTGGAATAAGGAAAATAGTTTGTGGAATAAGGAAAATAATGTTGCCAGAAATTAAAAGGTTTTTGAGTGAAGTATTCATGACTAATTTAAGAGCTCAAAGATGAAGTTGAGGAAGAAAAGACAGAAGTAAGGAAACTCTAGAGAAAACTCAAACAACAAATTAATATTTAATTAATGTGTTGCATTTACATAACCCAACAAGACAAAATGACCAAGAAAGCAAGTGGAAGTTGAAGAGAGACAGTGACAATCGTTTGATTCACATTCCTTATTTTACTTTGTAATTGAGCCTATTAAATATGTAATGGCAATCCGGATGTAGGGGTGACGATAGAAGAGAATGTGATGTAGTATAATACAGAATTTGTAAAAGGAGACAATTTTGATGAGAGGGGATCAAATTGGAGTCAGATTTTAATGCAAAAGAGCTTCATAACTCTACAATCTTTGGTAATATTTTCTTTTTATATCTTTTCTTATTAGCATAGACATGAGCCTTTGCTATTTCTTTGTAGTAATTAAATGATAATATATTCCCGTGAGCACTTTAGATTATTATTGATTATTAGCATAAGTTATGGGCTTATTCTATTTATGTGTTTCAACTTTCCATAATTAGGAATTGCATTTAAATCTCACTTTGTGGCTCTTTTCTTTCTTTACATTTAAGCATTTGCTATTTGTGAGGCATTAATGTGAGTTAATCTCTTTGGTTAGCGTGGTCGTTTTTTTTAGACTTTTGCCATTCAGGTTTTTAGCTAAACAATCCTAATGTGGCACAAGATCATGATAGATCTGAAAATTTTCATTAGCTCCTCAGTGTTAATAAATTTGATTCACATTTTATCTCCAAAAGAAAAATTGTTTCTACTTCATTTATGTTTTTACGCAAAGCATTTTGTGTTATTTTCCAGAACTCCTCTTTAGAACAGGATTTCATTCCTACTTTGTTAATAAGTCCTTGGCAGACACTAGTAGCCCGTTCCCAATGGCTAAGGTATTAAAATGGGAGGATTCTTGAATCCCTTACTATTTCGGAGCCTTATGCAGGGGTACATAACCCATAACATGTTTAGATAATGGAATTTGGACTAAAACGGGAGAATTTAGAAACCCTTCTTGTGTTTGTGCCAAAACACTGGACAAAAGGAATGCAGTCTGATGGTAATGGACTGCTAGGCACCAAGTTTAATTTCCGTTCACCCATAGTTGTAACTTATAAGGTTAAAGGATGAAATTGCATGTAAGCCACCTTTTGATAAACTGGAGATACACACTATCTTTGCATTAAACATTAGAATTTAGAAGGAATTTGTGGGAGGTTTGGTTGCTAACTTTCTATGTAGGTGCAAGAACTGTCTATTATGCAGACAATACTCAACTTAATCATTGAACTCTTATCATTCACATAAATTTCCACATCCTTAATGCCAGGTTGCTTTCCTTTGTGTGTGTCAGGTTACAAGGTGAGATTGTATCACAAAATGTGTTTTTTGAGTTTTCTTCATTGTTATTCTTTTGTGTCATTTGTTTCCATCCACAAATTTCACATCTCTAGCATTAACCCCTAAAACTTGGGCTCATACTCCAATCATGGCAAAGATCTTCCTTACTCATCGTCGGTGTAGTAGCATCCAGCCAATCTTATTTTTAATGTGCAATTGTCTGATAGGATCTGCCATGCTTCGATGGTTTTTTGGACTCTAAATGACTGCTTGTGCCAAATTGCAGTATAGATACAGTTCCTAAACACGAGAATCAATTATGTTTTAAATTGATCTTACCAACATGTTTATTTTGAAGTACCTTCCTTCCACCTTAGCATACACACAAAATACAGAGATACAAGAATTATAGTAATGATCAACAGTAAGTAGCATGGAGGCTTAGCTATTGATGACCATCAATAAAACTTCTTGTAGAAAAGCACATCTCCATTCATCATCAATCCCAATGGGATACTATTGCTCACTAATTTGGGACTCCAACCAACTCTTAATCCATGTCTATCCTCCAAAGAATACGAAATGTCTGAATGCTAAAATATTGCACCAATGCTCTTCGAAAAGGATTATATATAAATAAAATGCTCAAAAGATGACATGAAGTACCTTCCCAAAAATACGTCAATATATCAAATACCTATAGGATGACCCAAAGAGCCATCCTGAAAGGGATAAATATATCAAATTTCCATAGGCAGATCCAAAGGCCATTACCAAAAGGGGTATCATCAAATGCCCGTTGCCCAATAGAAAGGCCTTACCCAAAAGGCATAAATGTGTTAAATGCTTGCAGACCGATAGGAAGGCCCCACCCAAAAGGGGTAAATATATTAAATACCTGTTGTTTGACACAAAGGCCCTTCTCAAAAAGTAGTAAAATATTAAATGTCTGTAACCTGACATAAAGGCCCTTCCCAAAATAGGGTCCATATATCAAATCAGTAAAGTGCTTGAAGGTGAAATGTATGAAGAGCAACAGAGAATTTCTAACATGGAAAAGTAAAGCACTAATAAGTGTTCATACAGCAGCATTGAGAAAGTATTTTCAGCATGCAAATGAACCATGGAAGAAAGCTCTAATAGTTGATGTAAGAGAAAGAATAAGCACAAATATCAACTAATACAGTTTTCTGATCACACAATCCATTCCCTGACAAGTTCATACAATAAAGACGGCACAAAAATGCTCAGTTAATGTTCAATATATATGTGCAAGAACAGAACTATATGGAGGCTCTTCCCACAAATTGATGTTGTAGAAGATAGATATACAAACAAAAAGACACTTTTCAGGTTGCTAAAATTGTTAGTTTGTACAGTACAGCTAGGATATGGATATCCTTAGTACTCAATTGCAAACCAGTTGTCAGTATAGAATTCCAAAAGAATGTTGGTAAAAATGGTCTTCTTGGCCTGAAATAAATAAAAAAATTACTAAGCCGGTTCAGCTGACATCAGCATGATGCCAACTGTTGTCATATCCCAAAAAATGAAAATGGCCAGGTTAAAAGGTCATTTTTTGCATTTTTACCAAGCATAGAAATATTGTATATACCAAGAAAGCTCTTGATGTTTAATTTCAAATGAAACACTATTCATAATTGGATTCTATATCAGGATTTAGTTTTACAAACTTTTTCAATTGTAAACTCTTATTGTCTTTGAACTTTGTCTCGTGTTGTTGTTTCAAGGGTTGGGAACATAAAATCTCTTCATCCATGGCGAAACTTTTCATCCGTTACAGTTTATTAGCTTGTTTTCTATTTATTTTAATTTTGTAATTCGCTAGACGCATCTATTGAACTGCCAGACCTGGGTAATAATATCATGTAGGCTGTGTTTCCATTTTTTCATTTCTTTGTAATCAGTGCTCTTAGGCATTTCCTACTAGCAGCAGACTTATTTTCAGCTTATCTTGTATAACTTTTCCATTATTAATATAAGCCCTGTTCTTTTGTCGATTAAAAAAAGGATTGTCGTGTAGAGTAGCTTTACAGACCCTGTCTGGGAAATGATTAAAGATTGACTTAAAAGGCAGAGAGAAAACTTGTTTCAACAGTTTGCTCAAAATCAACGTAACATCCCCTCGGTTTAGTCCTCCTTGGCCAGTAGATTATTTGGGACAACTCGTCACAAATCTGTAATCACTCAAACCCGATAGGAATGTGCCAAGATATGTCAAGTTACATCATATGGAATATCTACAACCCCATACATAATCAAACCATGATATAGATCAGCAAGTATATGCAAGCAGTGTGCCAAATTCATAACCAAAAGTCAACATACATATCAATCACGAAGCACAATTAATCAAAGACAAAACTCAAGCAATACACGCACAAGTGCTCTCATCATCCACAAACATGTACGCTATCAAATGCAAAATCCAATCTTTCAGAAATGGACAAGTACAATAATCCATCGGGTGCACAAAATATCTGGCAACAACCAAATTTCAACAACTATGTGTCATATGCCAATCACTCATCAGTAAACAACTCAAATTCACAAATCAAGTATTTGCTTGCAATACACAATGAAAAAAATGTATCCACAAGCTGATATACCCAGATGCATCTCAAAAGTACCACCACAATCTGATCGACTCACAATATCACAGAAACGTCCACAAAATCAAGATAATGTCTTCAAACTCAGGATCTGCAAACATCAAATCAATCAACAATCAACAATATGAAACTCGAAACTCGGAGCTTGAAATATGACTCTTGATGTTCCCCGCTTTCAGATGAGAGTGGTGAACTCTTCTCTAGAACCCCCCGAAAAGGGAAGTATCCTGAAATACATGTATGAATCAACAAATTATGGGATCCTGGACCTGTATGGATAAATGCACAACTCAATGATGTCTGTTCAGGTTTTCATCACGAGTGTCCATTAAACCGCCCTTTCAGGTTTTAAACTTACAGCTCAAGTGCATTAAAGTGGGCCTCTTAATCTGTTGTACCAAAACAACAAGAAGAGGAAAAACTCTAATCTTCAGAGCCTCAAATACACAAAAGACACATGAAAATTACATTTGTCGTAATAGCAGAAACAAACACAAGTGGCTGCACAAACATCATCTATGGGAATCTGGTCCAAATCTACAAGTCACTCAGCAACCGGATGCTCATCAAATATACAAGAGACATATCAAGAACATCAACATCAACATCAAAGCTAAAAGGAGCAATAACATCTGAACCAGTAAGACCAAGATCAACAAGATCCACAACTCCAAGTTGGTCATCATCATGGAAAGCAACTGCCAACATCATCATATGACTAGACAAATCATGATCATCATCGACTATAGATTGAACTCGCCTATAAGATTTGGACAACATGCAAATCTCATATCACCATATGGAATGATCAATACAGCCAAAATACACATGCCTCATGGACTCATTAGGTGGATCTCACATAGAACAATGATCGACAAAGTGAGAGTTATATGCCACATAATATACAAGGATGCAAGTAAAAACAATCACCGGAGATAACACATTGACATCCACAATGAGCATTGAGAATGAGTATATGCCTATGATGATCTTTGACAGCAGACGATTAAACAAAAATTACAGGCTCCCCTAGAAACAAAGTGAATAGGTCTAGAATGGTCTGGAACATGAAAACCAATAAGACTAGCATATTCTAGACCAACATGAAACTTATTGTTTGGCAATGTCTACCATAATCGCACTGCAAGTGAAGGTTCCACAATAGGAGTTTGAACATGTATGATCCACAATGGGAGTATCAACAGATGTAGGTTTCATGATAGGAGTATCAAACACAATAGATGAAGTTGCAGGAGCATCAGACACATTTATCCATCCCTTCATATTCATCAATTTTGTCCAGTAGTCGAGTGATCTCATTTCTAAGACCAGCATATTTAGTGTAGAATTGTACAAATGCAAGTTGGAACTGCCTACAACATTCTACAATCAGATTGGCTTCATGCAGTGTGTTAACTCTAAGTCGCAAAGATAAATTTCCATCTGAATAAAACCAATCAAAAAAAAGGCACAACACAAACGATTCGGTACTACCTATAATACTTGCATGCAGAAAAAATATACAACATTGTAGCCCTCTTATTTAATTTTAGGCAGACATACAAAACATCAAATCACCAAAGATTACATCCTTATCTCTTCATTTAAGGAAAAGAAATTATAATCACTTTGACAACTGTCATCAACTCCACCAATAATGTTTTGATTATGTCCACAACTTTAGTGCTAACACACCCTTATATCAATAATTTTGGAAAAAAATAATAATAAACATCTTTGGATAAATACAACAATATTCTAAAAACTTGTTAACTTTCTTTCTCCTAGACAAAATCGAACATCTTTCATGACTAAAACTCATCCTTATAATTAACCTCTTATAGCATTACAAAACTACATGGCACATTTCCCACTTATACCAAGTCCCTTCTAGTCAACTTGAACCAAGATATCAAAACCACTTTTATAAAACTTCTCACATAAGACTTTGACAAATGTGAGATTTGAAACTCTAACCACCTAACATAAGAATCAACAAGAATTGAATCCATGCATTTGAAAAGAAAAGTGGGAACGATCCACAATTACACGCCTTTATTTTTCAGTCACAATTAGTATAACCAAGGTTTGTAGTGGTATTCAACAAAATCTGCCAAGGTAGTGAGGCGAAAAATCAGTCCAAGAACCTCTGGATTGAAGTGTAAGTAATTACCACGTGTGTTGTTCCTTATAATAGTTTCCCACAAGAAGTGAACCCACTTTTCCAACTGGTCTTCCCTTTTTGATGCATTAATTTGACCCTTCATTTCACAAAAATTCGTCCTCCTAGCAATTGTTCTAAAGTTCTTCACATTCTTTGACAATGATGAATTATTGCACTATTTATAAATTTCAGACATTTGTTTTTGGTTTCTGATCATTTTGAGGACATTAATCATTCTCCAATAGTGGCGCTCTAGACTATTTCTTCTCTAATGCAAGCCATGGATTTATTCTCACTGTCCATGTTCCTTGGTGCTGCTTTCTTCTTCCACTCTTCTGTATATCAAAATATATTTATTCTTCCTTAAACACAAGCAAAATGCTACATTTTCTTTCTGGCATCCAACAACAGCAAAAATGGGGCACAAGCACTTTACTTCACATTCGTAGTGTTTCAGAAGATTTATTTTGAACATAGCACCTTTTCTCCTCCTACATATTCCCCAAACAAAAACAGCCTCCCCCTCCTCATCCTGAAATGTTTCTTTACATTTTGCTCTACAAATAGCTTGGCTTTCTTTCCCTTGATTGAAACTCTGCAAAGCATGCTCAAGCACTGAAACAACATCTAGGTCCTTCCTCAAAATTGTAACTGTTAAAACCTTCTTTACAGGCCTATGAGGGAAGGTGGCTCTGATACCACATATTGAGAATAAAATAGACAAGAAATTTGGCCTCAATGTGTGAGGCAATTTCATTAGTATGATGCAGAAATACATATAATATGAATACGACTACCATAACAGGAGTAACCATGACCAACCAACAATCTGATAAGGGTAAAAGGAGGGTTTTGAAAGATTCCCTAACCTTTTACATAACTGTAGAAGATAAAGGAATGAAGCTCTATACAAAAACTAACAACCCCTGCCTACCAACCAACCAAGCCACAAAACAAAAAGGGAAACTGTCAGCTGTACATCAACAAAAGGTCAGCTCCCACACAGCAAAAAGACAGAAAACAAAACACCCAACCTCACCAATCAGCCAAATCTTCAAGACTCTTAGCCGCTTCCATTTCTTCCTGCAAAACTTGGAGTTTAATGGCTAAGGAATTGTTGTAACGCAGAATTGCACCCTTTGTGGGAGAGTTTCTCAGGGTCTCTCACTCCTAGCTACAAGCATTGGGACAACCTCAAGCTGTGGGTATCTTGTAGTGAGGTTCAACCTCCAGAGAAGGTCGGCTTCCTCTTGGTAGATCACCTAAAACTAAAGCTAAATTAATGCTCCACAGGGCAAAGGTTAAAAAGGAGATAAGGGCTCCTAAGAAAGCTTAACCAGGTGATGCACCAAAATAAAATGGAAAACTCCTATAAGCTTGAACCCACACTAATTCTGCAGATGACAATACTGACTTACACAAACTCAAGATCAAGCTGGTTGCATTAATGTTTCATGGAAGAGGTTTAGGAAGCAATGAATGCAAACAAAGAGGAGTTCTAAGACTCACTGAAAGCTCACATCAATGGCAAAAAGAGCACTCAACCTGACTTGCAAACAATGTTGAAAAACTCCCTAAACAAGGTTAGAAAGGAGTACCATGGACGAGGAAGATTCTCCTTCACACAATGCCATAGTGCACAACTCAATAGACACAAATCCAAGGCAAGAGATAGGCAAAGAAAATCCTTTATTGCATCAAGAGGTAGTTCTTACAAATGTTTGACAGGGTCGAGCCTAATCAAGCTGAGCATATTTTTCAATATCTAAAAGAGTGTCCCGTCTCCCAGAGAGATAAAAAAAAGGTCTAAAAACTAGGAACCCTTACCAAATTAATAAAAAGGGATATATAGAAGAGGGAAGAGAAAAAGAGAGAGAAAGGAGAGGGCCACGTTGTCCATGATCATTGAATGAGCTCCACCTTTCAAGGGATGCCCCACCACCCCTTTGTCCAATCAGGACAAGTCTATCATCGACATTTTTTCTTCAATAGTTCTAGTTAGTTCTCAAGTCCTCATTGGCCCAGAAAAGTGCACTAGAGGACAAGAGTTTGTTTTATATGGTGAGTCATGATCCTTTCAACGAAAAAATATCTTCGAAGGTTTTGATCATTATTGAATGCTCCAACTATCTCTCCAATCTCCCAAATTTGCTCCGTGAATCTCTTTTAGCCCCTCTTGCATTCAAGTCCCTTTTGAACTGACAGAGCCATGTCGAGGGTAGCTGCATGTCTTTGCCTAATGTGAATGAGTCGATCCTTGCATTTAAAACTTGGCGTGCCCTTTTTGCCTTTGCATGTCCTGCTTGAAAAAGGACGAAATCCCCATTCTCTAAATCAAGACCTAGCCATGTTGCCTCTGATCGAGTGGCCGCTTGTCGGAGGTGAAACCCATATCGAAGGACAAAGCTTCTCCATTAATTCGCACCTACCAGCTCCTGCCAATCGCTTGGGCTTTCCTTTGTTTTGATTGGTCATTAGAAACTGGCTCGGATCCTTGATTCGCACCGTCGATCTGCCTGACATGGATGCCTACGAGTCGTCGATCACCTGCCAATTGAATGTGTCCTTGACACTGATCATGTACACTTTCACCCTTGAGATTCGCTGACTCCCTTTGACCTCTTTTGAATGCAAACGGCTACTTGACGAGACCCATCTTTGACGTCTACGGGAACATCTTAGGATTTCAAATTCAAACGGCTAATTTTTCGAACTTTTTGCTTTGAACAATTCCTTCGAACATTTTGTCCGAAGGAATTAGGTCTTTAGGTTTTTTGCAATGGACAATTCCTGCGGACAATTTGTCCGAAGGAATTTAAAGAAATGACCCTCCGGCTTTGTTGAAAAGGACTTTCTGAAGGGAAAGATACCCTTCGAACTTTTGAAAAGTGACCTTCCCGAAAGGAAAAATACCCTTCGGGAATTTTGAAATGGTCCTTTGAAGCTTTGAAATGAGCCTTCGGCAAAATTGCAACGGTCCATTTCCCTTTGAAAAATACCTTCGGAAAAGTTGCAATGGTCCACTTTGAAAAGAAAGTGACCCTTCGGCAAAGTTGAAATGGACCATTTCTTCAAAAGAAAGATACCCTTCGGAATTCTTGTTTTGGTCCACTTCTCCAAAGAAAGTGCCCTTTGGCTTTTTTTTTGTATAGCACCAATTGGAAAATGTTCGGACAAAAAGTCCGAAACAATTCCTTCGGAAAGATATCTTTCAGGAATATTGCAAAGGACCCTTCGGAGCCTTTCCTTCAGACAAAAAGTCCGAAGAAATTCCAACACTTGGTGAAAAAGAATCCCGAAAGGAAATAGACTGGTACTCTCGCTTCATTGGGTCTTCCTTTTCTTCTTACTTGGGGCATCTTCCAAAAGCTTGCTCCTTTCACTGCTTTGATCAACGTCAATACTTTCCTGCAAAGAACAAGACAAGTGAAAGAAAAGACCCTGAAACACCTAAACAACTTCACGACTAGTTAACCATGGATTCTTCAAGGGTTTTTCTTTTAAGGACCAAAAACTGACTCACAAGACAAACGAGCATGATATACGAAGTTTCAAATGGTAGGGGTGACAACTAAACCTATGAGGCAAGATTGTCAACAGGAATCTTCAATAGTTTCCACTTCACTGGCTTCATGAATAATAATAACATAATAATCATAGAAAGGACTTAGGATTATATTAATATTCCTAACAATCTGAAAGGTGTTCACCAAACCATATTTACACAAGATACCCTGGTACCAAGAGCTCAACCTATTCAAAGGAGACAAGATGCAATGAAGATACAAACAGAGAAAGGCAAGATGCCAGAACAGGAATTATATCCAAGGTAAACATGAGTGATAGGGTGTCGCCAATCATCATTAGTCTAAGGAAGAGGGGGTAGATTCATTTTTCTTGTGGATTTTTGAAGTTTGAATGCAGTAAACTCGAAGGAGCCCTTACCCATTCCATTTACCAAATCAATCCTTGAGGAAGTAGAGGATCATCGCATCTACACATTCCTCAATGGGTTTAATAGGTATAATTAGATGAGTATTGTGGAAGAAGATAAGTTGAAGATGACCTTCATGGTCAAGAATGCTATCAACAAATACCAACTGGATGCATTTGGAGTCTGGACTATGGAACGCTCCAGCAACATTCCAAAGGATTATACTCCACACCTTCAAGAAGATGAAAATGAGAAACTTTAAGGTGATCCTGGATGACTAATTGATTCACAGTGTAGTGAAAACAAACTTCATAGGCTTGAAGGAATGCATGAAATTATGTCGCATGGCAAAACTTGAATTGAACCAAAAGAAATGTTATTTCACGATTCATTTGGGAAGTTCTTAGGACATATAGCATATCAAAGTGGGTTGAAAATGGACCCAAATAAAATTAGTGTCTACAATAGATGGAGGTTTCGAAGGATGTGGGAACGAATTGGTTGTTCTTACAACATGTCATGTATTACCGAAGGTTCATAAAGACCTATGTGCAAGTCTCTTACCAAACGTTTTGACAAGGGAATTACATTAGTTTAGAGAGAGAAACAAGAAATGGCTTTGCAAGAGTTAAGGCTATGATTGATAAATACACCTATTTTGGCATACCCAGATTGGAGGGAAGACTTCTCTTTTCACGCAAACATGTCAAAATATGCAAATGGGTGCACAAGCTTGACCACCCAGTGTATTTTGCAAGCAGATTGAAATCTAAGGCAAAGATAAACTATTGCATGTTAGTGATCCTATGGCAAAGCAAAACATAGACATCCTAAGGGTTTTAGTCTAGGATTTGGGTTTATTCACAGTACTTCAAGCAATACACAAAACAGAGCCTACATGTATTTGCTTAGGGCACATAAAATATTCCTATAGAAATTTCAGAACTTGGAAGAAATCACTCTCCATATTTGTTTAGGCCATATAATCTTGTTTTAAGAAGGAATTGACTGGTAGACTGCTAACTAATTTTTGTATAGCTTGATTTCTCAGGTTGGATTCATTATTCGTGGATATTATGTGTGTAAAGGGGGTAGTATCTTAGGAAGAACCAAATCAAAGAATGTTAAAAACCCTATATCATTTTGCGATTGAGTGATATAAAATTTAGCTACATGTTATTATGGGACAGTAACTAGCAGACTACATGATTTTTCTGTCAATCAGATGACAATTTGAAAAGATCAATTTCTCTCTTTATATTAAACCACCTTTGGAGGGCATATGTCCTCTTATCAGAACTTAGTATCAACCTATAGAGAAAGCTATATGAAATTGATTGCTGATTTTATGCTCAATCCTTGTGTCCACAATACAATAAGATTCCAAATGGGATGGAGCCAACTTCTCAAATTACCAAGAACGCCTAAAAAATATTTGCAGATGAGGACGAAAACAGCTAACTGAATATTATTTTACATTTCAAGTTGAGGCATCTATAATCCCTCATGCAAGACAAGCTCTCAATTGAAAAGTATTTTAACAAAATGCATTAACCTTGTATTGTTATGAAACTTAAGGGGTGAAGCAAAACTAGTTTTCTTGGGAAACAGAAACATATCCTTAGAAGCTTGTGAAGGTATGGCAATGGACAAGATACATGTGACTTGGAAGGTTTGTGAACTGGCCATCAGCAAGCCTTGGGTTAGGAATTAATTGAAACACATGCTAGTCATATCTGACAAAAATAGCCCTAATTGTATCAAATATGAATACTGGACACATGTGAATATCATTTATCTGTACATACAACAATATTTTGTTAAAGAACATGCATACACAAAAACATACATGTAAATATGATATTACAAAATCAAGTTCATCAGATTATGGTGAATAGGACATAACACTAGAAAATAAAGACCACAAACTTAAAATTGTTTATTATGAATATTCTTGCTAAGTCCTAAATGCACTAAACAATTTCTAGAGTTGTTACCCTTAATTGTATAACTGTGTCAACACATGGAAATGGAACATCTCCTATCATCAACTGCTTACCGGATGAGATCCACTTTGAAGTAAAAATTCAAGGGCCGCATGGCAAAAAAATCCAAAACGCTGTCCATCATCCTTACGTCCATAAATGCAACCAACCCCAAACATTCTGCATCCATAAAAAATCAGATACAGATATAAGATTCCAGAAAAAAAATTCATTGTGGAAGTTCACAGCACCCTCAAACTCATTTTGGTTGACTTAATTATAAACAGCTGAAACAAAGACAGACATGGCTTAACAAGAAACATATCCATTTTGAGTCAGCCTAATAAGAAACATATACCAAACACAACACAAGCGAGATCCCTTGGTGGCCACATAAATCTCAACAAATATTAAAGTGAAAAGAACCAATCATGCAAGAGACTGAGGTCTTGATGGATAAGTTTTCAACCATCCAGCAGCAATTCAAAGACTCCAAGGATAGCATCATGAAAATATTGGGCAGCAAAAACCTCTGTGCTTCAAAGGAATGAATGCATATAGACCGACTAATAGAGAAATCCTGAACTACCAATTGGAGTATATTCTAGGTACAACTCGGGCTACCGCTCATTGAATTATTTACAAAATCTGCCCAGTTGCAGCTGTAGAAACCAGTTTTGGTATGACATAGTATGTACTAGTTTATGTTACGTGCTTGATCTATTCTACCCTGTTGCAACTGTAGAAACCTGTTTTGGTATGACATAGCATGTACTAGTTTATGTTATGTGCTTGGTCTATTCGAGAGTAATTGTTTTTTTGTACTTGAGTAAGTCAATAAATCATTAGCATGTGCCCCCACTATGTGTATGCATCTGTCTCCAATAAGCATACTTACCGATTCTGGCCAGATCTGCACAAAATCCAGCGGAATCTAGATTTTTTGGCCATCCCAGATAAGTTCAGTCTGGGTCAACCCTGTTTTTTTCCAAAATTTATTAAAAAAAAATCTTTTAAAGTTTTCTTAAAAAAAATCTTTTAAAGAAGTTCAGTCTGGGTCAACCCTGTTTTTTTCCAAAATTTATTAAAAAAAAATCTTTTAGTTTTCTGCAAAAAAATAAACCCAGCAACCATAAATATTATTTAGGACCTTGGTGTATCTTCTTCCTATTTAAGCCTTGGATTCAATCTTCTCTTCCCAGCAGATGGATACATAAGTGAGATCCGAAACATCGGAAAATAACTTTGTTACACAGTTGATTCCAGAAGAACCCTATTTAATATTAACAACTTATATTATGTTATTAATGTTTTTCATTGTGTTTGTCAATTTTGCATACCTATAAACTATATTAATATATATGTGTATATATTTTGGACCGTATTTTTCCAAACTTTTTCAAGAGTTCCAAATTTTCAGATTTTCTGCCCTCCCGAACAGATCCAGATATCAGACTTGGTTACAATGCCAATAAGAGAAAGGTGGTTGTTGGTCCTCATTCAACAACCACACCTTCTCAACAGCCTTCCTACTTATGTTTTCATCATCCTTTTCCTCACACGCACACTGCGAGAAACACAGCAGACTTCCACTCCATCCACTACTACTCCAACGCCACCACCTCATTTGGCGAGATAGAGCCAAAGTCAAGATAAGTCTTACTCTACCCCTTCTAGTCGTCAAAGGTGATAACTCTCTTATTCAAAGGAATAGATGCAAGATGTAATATTGTACATCTTCTTAATATTAAAGAAATAAAAGTATTTTTGGGTGGTATGTTTTGTTACAAGCAGCAATATGTTTGTATTACAAGTTGTATTAGCTAGGAGGGATTACTTTAATTCTTTTGTGTACAAGCAGCTCCAACCATCATGCCCATACCCGTTCCATTACTCCTAGACTCTCTATGAGTCTATACATTATTCATTAGTCCTAGCTTTTAGTCATCATGATATCAGCAAATCGTGGAGGTAGTGTCTATGTGGAGTGATTCTTGTACTCAAGGTTGTATGAATATAATGAGAATCATTGGAACATATTTGTGTTGAGTTTGATGATCTTATTTTCCTTGTTTTATGTGTTGTGTTATACTACAATGTGTTTAGTGTTTGTCCTTATGTAGACAAACTAGTTTGTGCATAAAGATTCTCCTCTACACACCTAGTTCTAATGGCATTTGTATCAAACAATTTAATGCTTCAAACTCATCAAGGATTTTTGAAATCGCATCTAGAATCATCTCATTGTTCTCTTCATCATCGAAATTTAACATCCAGAGAAAATATGGACAAGAGATAGTTTATAGGGCTTACATTCAAACTTAAACAATGGGTCTGCTTGAACCTCACAAACATGACACGGTACACTTCATAGTCAAATACAAATGTTTCATTTATGCATTATGCCTTGAACTAGAAACAGTCTATCTTATCAAATTGGATCTTCCAATGACAAAAACATTTTATGAAGCTCTCTAGTTTTAAGTGCAACTTGCTCCATTGGAAAGAACACAAAATGCAATATTTTTTTGATGTGATATTTGTTTTAATGCTATATGATTTACTTCTTAGCAATATTGCACTAGATACAAAGGTCGAAATTGATGACATGATTTTATTTTCCTTGCACTTCAAAATCTTGTGGTTGTTCCAGATATACTTCCTCTTCTAAGTACCCATTCAAGAAGGCACTTTTCACATCCATATGATAGATGCTCCAATTCTTTTGAGCTGCTAATGAAATCAGCAATCTAATGGTCTCTTGTCTTACTACTGGTGCAAATGTCTCTTCATAATCAATGCCATACTTCTGTGTCAAGCCTTTAGCAACTAATCTTGCCTTATACCTTTCAACACTTCCATCACTGTTATACTTAGTCTTGTAGACCCATTTGGTGCCAATCTTCTTCTTCTCATGTGGAGGCTTTGTAAGCTCCCAAGTTTCATTCCTGTGAATAGAATCCATCTCTTCTTGCATTACTTGAATCCAAACCTCATTAGTACATGCATCTTCAAAACATGATGGTTCAAAATCAGCCTTGGTAAGTAAAGCAAAATTCACTGTCTCACATCATGGATTTTCTTCATATGCTTGATTTGTACTCTTGATAGATGTCACTCAATCTTCTTACCTTCCTTGTAGAACTAGGACTTGAATCTGGACTTACACTTGGAATTGAATAACTAGATGAGGAGCTACTTGGTGGATTTGTAGCACTTGGAACAGAAATATAGTGGGCTGCTCATGATCAATATCATCAATAATAACATCATTTAAAACAGATTTTGACTTCTGCATATGGCCTTTTTGATAACCATAAACTCCCCCTTCATCAAAAATCACATCTCTTGACACAATAAGCCTATTAGTGAGGGGATTATATACCCTGTAAGCCTTACTTTCTTCACTATATCCAACAAAAATACATTACTCACTTTTGGGATCTAACTTTTGTCTCTTTTAATCAAGAACATGAACATAGGCTAAACAACCATAAACTTTGATCAGGAACTCTCTCTTTGTTGGTGAGAATCGCATTTGATTTGTGGACGGTGTGATATTTTTCTTATATCTTTGATTCATTTGATTTCAAAGGGCTCTCAAGACATTTGAAAGGAGAATTTACAATTGATATTTCACAAAAATTGGCCATGTGGTTGCTGCTAAGTATAGTAGTAAAACTAAGGTTTTGCATAATAAAAATTAACTCAAAAGATTGGAGAAAAGTAAATACTTTGGTCATAGTATAGAACATATCACAGGTTCCCAAAGTGGTCAACCCCGTCTCATCTCAACATAGATTGATTGCATGCTCATATAATGTGTTGATATAGTTATAGTCATTAACCTACATAGCCAATACCCATGACAACTAATGACATCATGGAAACATGTCAAACAAAAATTGTGACCCTATCCCATTCTCATGTTACATTCCTAGTAATGCCCGTTCACTACTAACGTGAAAATAGATTTCACCCTTCCACCCATCATTACAGACTTTCGATCACGTTTGTAAACATAAAATTGGACCACGATTATCGACAAAATTTCATGTTTTCCATCATTATTTCACTTCGAAGTTTGAAAATTCGTATCAATTAATGAAGCTCTATCAAGTTAGATCTAATTACAAACACTCTATTTGGTTGTAATCATACCATTTCCCTATGGAGATAGAGTCATGCTAAAACCTACAAAGTTGTCCAGACAACCTTCCATGTTGTCAAGGCTACATAAGGTTTCCATAGACCCCATGAAGGTATACTCCTATGTAGAAAACTGAACTAACCTAGTCAAACATACTTAACACTGAACTCACCTAGTCAACCATACTTAACAAGATTTACTTACCTAAAAATCATTAAATCCTTTCAAAACATTACTTCTACCATTTATACATAATGTATTTGAAGTCCTATCATTTTTTTTTAATAGAAATTGTCAATTCATTGAATTGTTGTTTTTTAAGGTAAGCATTAAACTTAAGAGTTAATTCCTCCTATATTTCTTCAGGACTAAATGATACATTTCAATACCTTACTTGGTTACTTTGTTATGTGCATACAATGGGTCTTCAAACAATTAAGTTTTCCAAAGATCAAAAAAACTGTGATATCAAGATACCTCAATCCTTTTGTAACTTTTCCTTAAAACAATAATATTGTGAATCCTATTTTTTCTTCTTCCACCTTTGAAAATATACAAGGGTTTCAATTTGCCCTATACTTTTGTTGGAGGCTATCATATTCACACTTGATGTGAAGTCCACCTTAGGTAGATGTGTTTCTAAGGTGTGATATATTATATGCACACAATTATTAAATGCACAATTAATGCAATAGTTATCCTCATATGTATGAGAAGGTTTAGGTGTAATTTGAGGAATGATCCCACCTTTTACTCCACCAATAATAATCTCACTGACATCTTACTTTTCTGATATAAGAACCCTTTGTGTTCTTGTAAAATATAATAGAGTTTAGAGTCATCCCCTAAGCTAGTGGAGATGTAGTATTTTAGATAGTCTTGTTATAGTGCAACGATTGTCAGTTGCACGCATACATTGTATATTACACATAGTTAATACAATGTCTTTATTGTTGAATCTCTCTCTTGTCTGAATACTTTAAGTTGATGGTGTTTGTGCTGGAGATCCATGGGCTACATTGTCATTTTTAATAACTTTATATTGCTGATGAGACCATAAAATGGCTCATTATATCCATGAAATAACATTATTTTTCCTTGCATAAGAAGTGGATCTAAGTGTAATTTTTGAACTTATGATTTATTTAGAATGAAATAGAGAACCATATCTTGGTTATTTTTTTATAAATCATTGTCTTCTTGTTTGTTGATTCTTGTTACTATATCTCTGGAAAAAGCTATTAATGTGTATATATGCATCCCATACTAAGCTATATTAGACATGAGCATTAGATACCAACCAAATATCAACTCTGAGGTGAGCTATAGGCACTCTAGACATAGTTATGGCTCACCTAGTCTAGCTACGGACTTGCTCAGATTTACTATGGACTCACTCAGTTCATATCTACAGACTCAGCCAGTAGCTCTACATTCATGTAGTTCGTTGATTGAAGACTAGTTCAAAGCATCAAATGTTAAGACAGCCATCATAGTCATCAACAGTTCAAAGAATGCAACTTGAATAAAATCTACGGGCACTGCAGGTTCTGAAATCTACGGACTTTGTAGGTCTAAAATCTACGAACTCTGCAGGTTCTAAAATCTACAGACTCTGCAGGGCTGAAATCTACAAACTCTACAAGTCTAAAATCTACGGACTCTGTAGGTTCTGAAATCTAGGACTCTACAGGTTTTAAAATCTCTGGACTCTGTAGGTATATCTACGAACTGTGCAGGCATATCTACAGATTGTGCAGGTCTATCTACAGACTAGCTCAAGATTGTATCTAAATTTAGATTTGTATAATTTTATTCCATAAATAATTCTCTTCATATTTTATGAAGATTGAGTTTTTGTTGTAAATAGATAATAACGTCTCTCTCCATATTTTATAGAATATCGAGATAAGCTAGAATATCTAAGTTATGTTTTTCTCCATATTAGGTGGAGAGCATCTAGGATTGTTATTCCTGAATAAGAAGTTAGTTGGAAGCATGAGATTATAAATGCAACCTCCCACACCATTGTAATCAATTTTGATTATCAATAATACATTCTGAAGCTTTGTAACATAAATCCAATGTTCTGATTAATATCCTCTTCCGAAGAATGAGCTGGCCACTCATTCCAAAGAAGATGGATAAATGTATTTTTATTTAATTTTTTATTATGTAATTATGCTTTTGAATTGTTATTATTTATTTTTCATGTAAACATTTATTTTCTGTAAAGTTTGTTGTGAACCTGCAGGTGTTTTCTATGTTTATCATTTATTTTCAATTCAGTAATTTACTTTCCTGCAAGTGTGATTTACTTTCTTGCAAATGTGATTTAATTTTTGCAAGTGTTTTTCCATTTCTGCAAGTGTGATTTACTTTTCTGCAAAGTGTGGTATGATTTACTTCCTGCAAGTGTGGAGTGTGGTAGAAGAGACCAGTTGCTAGAGATCTTTCTCCTATTGCATACAGTGTTGGACATCAGCGTTGGATTGACATTATTAAATGATGAATTGATGACTCATCAATTGCAATCTAGGGTTCATACAAATCCGGGTTCATAGCTTCGACTCTGAACATTGATTTTTTTCAAATAAACATGTTTGAAATCAAAGCAAATTGTAAATAAAGTGAGCTTCTATAATATGTTAATGAGGATCTCAAAACATTTCATTCACACTCAAATATCTCAAAATCCTACAATCAAGGGTTTTATATCATCCATAATCTAACAGAAAATGCAAGATCTGGGTGCAACTTCTTCAAATGACATATCATATAGAACAGTTTAAATACTTCAAACTCATCTAAAAAATTTAAAACCACATCCAAAATCATCTCAGTGTTTTCTTACACATCAAACTTTGATATTCAAACAAAATATGGGCAGGATATAGTGTCTATGGTTTACCTTTGAACTTCAAAAAGAAATCTTAAAACTCGCAACCTTGACACGGTTTACTTTATAATGAAATTCAAAACTTTTTTTTTCTGCAATATGCCTTATCAAACTGGATTTTCAAACTAGATCCCCTAATAACCACAACCTGAGCTCTCTAGTTTGAGTGTCTTTAAGGCAGGCGACCTTGTCTTCTCAAGCTACTTTCTCTCACCTCAACATACATTCTTACATGCTTATAATAGGTTCTATGGTTACAATGGTTACCCACCTAACCACTAACCATGACATCTCATGACATCATGGATATATGTCAAACATAAATTGTGACCATATTACCATTCTAAAGTTATATTCCTACTACCTGCCCCACCTTAAGATGATAATATATTTCACCCCTTCCCCCATCGATACAAACTTTAACATAAAATTGGACCACAATTATTAACAAAGTTTAAAGTTTTCTATCGTGTCTTGACTTTTAGATTTCAAAATTTGTAGAAACTTCCAAAGCTCCATCAAGCTAGATGTGGTCACAAACACTCCATTCAGCTGTAATAACCCCATTTCTCTATAGAGTTAGAGTCATGCCAACATCTACAAACTCATCTAGACAACCTTCCATGTTGTCAAGGCTACAAGAAGTTGCCATCACCCCCATGGAGGTACAGTCCTATGTCCACCACTAAACCCACCTAGACAAACACCAAACCAAGAAAGATAATCAACCCTAGTTTTCTTACCTGAAAATTAAGTATAGTAGTAACACTAAGGTTGCATAAATAAAGGTTGATTCACAACAGAATGGAGAGAGAAACTATATTATAATTGTGGTATAGAATATATTACAAGTTCCAAAGGCAAGACACATTACCTTCTCACGCTCCTTTCTCGCATTTTTAACCCATATAAGGCCCATTTTCAACCCATATTTTCCCTAATGCAAAAAATTGTTGTGTTCCACAACTCTTTTATTTTGGATCTCGGTGATTCCTTCTTTGTCCACATTAGCTCAAATTGGAAAGTAATGTTTCCTGGATTTTGTCCATCAATGATATTGAGGTTTATTGGCCAATGATTTACGCCTGTCCATTGAAGGATTTTTACCTTGAGAAGAGTATCCATTTGGATCCAGTCTGAACTTAAAAAGGAATCTATTTAAACTCTCTTCCCAAATGTGAAGGAATCAGAAAGGGAAGCGAGCAAGGTATAATCTTCCCAATTCACCACGTCAAATCTCATATTCATCATCGCAATCGCTTCAGAAATCCTCGAGGTACATAAGCATGTGTCTTACTTGTTATTAGATCACTCTTACATAGCATAGCAATTGGGTGTTGCACACTTTTACATTCTTCTAAACATTTTTAAGGGAATTTATTAAGCCACACACAAAGACAGAAAAATATCTACAAATATAGATCTGGATACAAAATATATGCAAATACAGAGAGAAACATAGAGATCATTTTATTTGTGCTTGTGATAAGACACTTTTGGAGTCGCAAAAATCTTGCAGAGAAGGGCACAGAAGGACGTGGGAACAAACGTCGACGCCGAGTTTACACAGTCGACGAAGGGCTCGTCGAGGGTTCAACAGTCAAAAAAGGATGTCACGAAGGGCACGAAACAGACATTGCAGAGGATCTTCGCACAGAGGAGAAGACAAGGAACATCCAGTATTCACGGATCCAAAGAAAACACAGTAAAGCAAAAGGGCACAAATGTTGCAGTTGTGGTCAGCATGGTCAGGAAGGGAAAGTGGAAGGGCACGAAAACAACCAACAAGGGCACTTAAATTTCCATGAAATGCCAAACGACACACAAGCGAGAGCAAGGGCACAAACAACGACATACCTTGGAAGGATTTCGTGGAAGTTGCAGGCAAAACGCTAGAGGTTTAGTGGAATTTTCGGAGGTTGCAGGCAAAATTCCAGGGCACAAATTTTCACCTTACATTTTGCAGCAGAAGATGAACACCAACAATAGATTCATCATGGAGCATATAGTCCAGCGATGAACATACAGTCCTTAACCACATCAATTTGCAGATTTTGTGTATCTGCAGGCTCATACAGCGAACAGAATGGAGTTCCCTCTAATGCAGGGGCTTAAAACTCCTCGCCATCACAAGGTGTTGACCCCAAAACTTAAGTATGCTAGCATATGCACCCAGATGTCTAGCATTGAAGCCCAAGGTTCAGAACTTCAAGATCTCTTGCCGTTGTTTCAGGCACAGTTGCAGGAAAAAGATGGTATTATTGCTGGTCTGCAAGCTCGAATCACTAAACTTGAACAAACTCCAGCCACCCCCACAGATTCTTTATGCCTACAACTTAATGAAGTGGTTTCAAATATTCAAAACAAGCAATCCGAGATAATCACTCAGCACGAACACCTTAAAAAAGAAACCACAGTCCAACAACAATCTATCCAAAAATAGGTTGAGGAACCCAATTCATCGCTTCAAGTGGTTAAGGGGAAGAAAGCAACTCCAATTGTCGAACTGGCTGTCCAAGCAAAATTTGAAGAAGAAAAGGCACGTCAAACCAAGGCACTCAACCTTCGTGTTTGTGGCCTCCCTATATCAGTTGATCCCCTAAAGGCAAGGCATGCGCTCTTGCATGAATCCTTGGACTTGAAAGATATCTCCCTTAAAAAACTTGGACATTGCCAGGCAACACCCTTCTTATACAATTCCAAACTGTTGAAAAGCGTCTGCAAGCTCTTAAAGCAAAAAAAAAGCTCTTTTCCGTTCCACAAAAACTTTATTTAGATGTTGATCTTACACAACTCCAAGTCGAAGAGCTTTGAAAAGCTCGTATTCAGGTGATAGCTACCAGCAAGGAGAACAAGTGGGTTTCTATCAGAGATTGTAGAGTTGTCATTTGTGATTCTCCCCCACCAGGGTGGTCACGCCCTAGACCGTCAGCATGACAACCTCAGGTCTCAATGAGCGGTAATGACATCTCCATTGCTTCTTGGAATTGCAACAATGCTTTATGGTCTTCTCCAGGCCTAATGTTTGACACTCTTGGGTGGTCAGACATTCTTTTTTTTAATTATTACAGAGACTCATGAGAGCCCGGTACGGCCTCTCCCAGACATTACAAGATACAATTGGTTTTTAGCTTGTCGTCAGGAGACTAGGAGTTCTAATGGGGTTAGAGGTTCGGGTGGGGTGGCTTGTTTATTTAGAGGGTGGCTTGTTTATTTAGAGACTTGCTCCAGAGCAAAATTTCAGTGGAGGTTTCTGATGAATTTGTTAGATTTATGTGGATCTGGATTAATGGGACTGCCCCACTTTCCAAAGATATTTACATTGCAGTTTGTTACTTTCCTCTAGCGTCTTCATCATATGCCATTCATAGTGGTCCTGAAGGGGACCCTTTTATAGATTTGTATACTGGGATTTCTCAATTTTTAGCTGTTGGAGAAGTTATCCTTCTTGGTGACTTCAATGCCCATACTAGAGACTTTCGGATACCTCTCCACAATCATTTCGTTGATACACTCTGCACACAGAAGATTGATTCAGAGTTAGTGGGGTTGCATAGGAGGTTAGATGATGCTTCAGGTCCTTACACAGTGTAAGGAAGACACCTCTTACAAGTGGGGGAATCTCATGATTTGTTGATTCTTAATGGGATGCCTTGCTTTCCAAATTCACACTCTTTCACATGTACACCTCATGAGGGAGGTAAGAGTGTGGTGAATTACGTCTTATCCAGTCAGAACCTTGTGCCCTTAATCCATCATTTTTCCATTTTCCCCATTACCCTTGCGGACCATGCTCTTCTCTCTTTCTCCATCCGGGCTGATTTCTCTCCCCCTGTTACAACCCCCTCTTTCAGTATACCATGTACCATTTTCCAGTTTGAGGAAGGGGACTCTGACATTTTCCTTTCTCGCATCCGTTAGCTTCTACCTCCAAAACCCCAATTCTTCTCACTTGGTTATGTTAATTCCAAGTACAACTATCTTTCCTCCATTATTTGGGAAGCTAAATTCAAAACTTTTCCTAACTACACCAAATCTACGTCTACTCCCCATCAATCTAAAAGATCTTGCCCCGAGAATAAGTGGTATGATGATCACTACAAGACTCTCCACCGTCAGCTTTAGTATGCCTTCCTCCATTCTCACCCCTCTTACCCAACCTTAAAATCATCCTATCGTTGCATTCTCCGACGTAAGAAACGTCTTTTTATCTCTCAAAGGAGATGGATCTTACGGGCTTCCTACATTCACTCCCCCAAACTCTTTTGGCATACCATCCTCCCACGACATTCCCCCCTTCCCACTGAGCTTAATCCCACATCCATGATTTCCCATATCTCCACCCTTTATGACATTCATGGCCAAACACAAACCCATGTTGCTTCTCCACCATCTTCTTCTCACTTTTTCACATATAAGAATGTTAGAGAGGCAGTGAAGGTGATGAATAGTAGCAAGGCAGCCAATGAATAAGGTTTCCAAGCCGAGTTCTTCAAACATGGTTTCAAAGCTTTTGGAAGCTATTTGATTGATCTTTTCAACGACGTGGTTTGTTCAAGTTTCCCACCCTCTTGGTCACATCACATTATTCACCCGATACACAAATCAGGTTCTTGTTCAAATCCTAATAATTAAAGGACAATCATGGTTGGACACACATTCTCGAAATTGTATGTTATTGTATTACACATGCAGCTTTCAAGAGAGCTAGAGCAGAGACACTTCAGAGCTAGGGGACAAGAAGGGTTTAGACCAGCCCATCAAACCAATGATTTTATTTTCACACTCCAGGCCAGTATTGAGGAGGCACGTCATCGCTCATCCAAAGTCTACTGTTGTTTTGTAGACTTTAGGAAAGCATTTGATTCTGTTCTGAGAGACGCACTTTCCCAAAAACTTAGGAATACTAGCATTTTTGAGACCCTCTTGGTAGCCATTATGAGATTATACAAGAATGTTCTTGGTTGTCTCTGCATGGTTCATGGGATTTCAGACTTTATTAGGAGTACCATTGGGGTCAAGCAGGGATGCCCTTTGTCCCCAACCTTATTTGGGTTATACATTGATGACTTAGAGACCTTTCTTCATGAACATACTCAGGTTAGTGATAGGTGTCTTCTTCACCAGGGTTTGATTTCTATCCTCTTGTTTGCGGACAATGTGGTTCTCCTAGCCTCTTCTCCTGAGGGCTTACATCAGCAGTTTCATGCTTTGGCTCTCTTTTGCGATCTCCGACAGCTGACCGTTAATTTGGGAAAAAACAAGGTCATGGTATTTAATGGCTTGAAGACCTCCCACCTCCATTTCTTTTTTTTTTAGAGGAAAGGAGGTTGAGATTACCACTTCCTATACTTATCTGGGAGTGCAATTTTTTGGTCCACGTTTCAGCGTGAGGTAGGCACTCCAGCATAGAATAAACAAAGGTTCTGGTTCTTTAGCTCTCCTTGAACGACAATGCTTTCGACATCACTTTTAGGATATCTCTTCCAAGATGTCACTCATGGATACACTTATCAGACCCACAGTTCTCTATGGATTTTTAGTCTGGGGGCCCTCTCTACATGAGGGTGATTGGGTTGTTGTTAAGAGGGTCCAAACACTTCTTTGTCGCATGATCAGATGTAAGCAGACAGTTGCCCAACACATTATTCTTGCAGAGTTTGGAGCCCGGCCCTTCCAACTGTAGACTATATTTGATCTGATCATTTTCATACATCGCATACGGAGGTTTGATGATTCTGCGTGTGGACATGACAGATACCCATACTCAACATATTGTTCTTCAGAGATTCTTGCTCTCTCGGCTCCTTCAACTTGTGGACGTTCGTATACAGGTGTTTGTGGACGTTGTTGGTATACAGGTGTTTTTGATCTACTAGAGTCTATGGGAATCAGGATGGACTGACTTCCTCCATTTATGTACTCCTTGGCCGCACTAGCTCATCTTCTACCCACTAGACAGGAGTTGAACCGCATTATTAGGGATGATATTTACAAACAATTTATCCATACTACTTGG
The DNA here is from genome assembly GCA_037957365.1 of Torreya grandis. Lineage (NCBI taxonomy): Eukaryota > Viridiplantae > Streptophyta > Pinopsida > Cupressales > Taxaceae > Torreya > Torreya grandis. The sequence continues at coordinate 983,152 of JARHVA010001563.1, read as the reverse complement.
GTAAACCTTCCTAGGGGGTTACGCCCTAAGATGGCATTTTATGTAGAGCACTTCTTGGAGCTAAGTGACGGACTTATCATTCGTCCACAGTATACATTCCGCCATTGGATGCATTCTCTTCGCATCCGATTAGGACAGTTTCGAGTGGGGTCTATAGGCTTAGGATTGAGACAAATCACCAAATAGATTGCGCAGACATGATTTGTCAATTATGCAACATCTAGGGGACGGAGTCCGAGGAGCACTTCATCTTTCGTTGTCCCTTTACTATGAGATCAAAGGGAGGATTTACTGCCTATTTAGGAGGACACAAACTCTTTCTGACTTCTTCAGATTTGAGGACCAAAGATGTTTGGCTTTGTATATACAGGAAGCTCTTAAGCTTCGTGATCATTTTATTCATAGACCCACTAGATCAGTCTCCACTCAACGGATTACTTCCTTTTTCACAGTGCTACCTTCGAGGAGAGGCACTAAGCGATAGATCGACATCAGTACAGCCCCACATTCTGGATCAGTGAGGCCTAGAAACACTACTCACAGTTCCCCAGGTTTTCATCAGCATATTCACTTCAGACCCAGCATCAAAAGGCAGACTAGATCCACCAGACCTTCACAGAGGACGTTTCCTTCTAGGCAGAGGATTGGAGGACAGACTAGGCATCATACCTCCCCCTTCTTCGGGTCAGACTTCTATTCGGAGCTTCTTCTCGTCGGCCTTAGATGCTAGGAGAGTTGGATCAAACTCTTGATGGGTTCCCTCCTGGTTCTTCTTTCTTAGGGATCATCCTTGTGCTCTTGATGTTTACAGATTCTTGGAGATTGCTCGTTTTTTTGGCTCCCTTGTTTGGCCCTGAGCATGGTTGGGTCCTTTGATGCTTTGGCTCGAAGCGTGGTCACTCTTTGCCATGTTTTATATTATTTCTTTCAGCATTGTTTTTCTTGTTTTTGGAGACCTTTTTGGTTTCCCGCTTTTTTCGGACACATTTCTATAATCTGCAATTCCTTTGACCTACTTTTGTGGTCATTAGTTGGACATTAATATATTTATCTTATCTTATCTCGCCTCAACATACATTATTACATGCTTATATAACAGGTTCATATGGTTATAATGGTTACCCACCTAACCACTAACCATGATATCTAATAACGTCATGGCAATATGTCAAACATAAATTGAAACCATATTCCCATTCTCATGTTAAATTCCGACTACCCGCCCTGTAATGTCCCCTTTCCCAGATCGTGTTAGTCTATACTTGGTTCACATAGACTACCAGTAGGGTTAGGGATTTATTGGAGTGTTCGTTGGATGGCTTTGGACACTTTTGGCTAGAACTTACTATTTTTAGTAAGTTAGGGTTTTTGACCGTTTGGGGAAATTCAAGATTGGAGGTGGAGCATTTCGGAGAGACCTTTCCAACGGTCTATAGCTCATTGGATTCCGAGTTCATTTGGCCATCCATTTTAAAGTCCATAAGTTATTATTGTATATTTAATATTTGGACTTTATAATGCTAATGTGGGTGACTTAGTAAAAATTGTAAAAATGCAATTAAAAGTCCTTTTGGGGACTTGGACGCCACTAAGGGAAAATTAAGTGAATTTGAAGTGTAATATTTCTCCTTAATGTGGTCGACCCTCTTGGTGGGGAACATAAAAGCCGGAGAGAAAAAAAAAGAGATTCATTCATGACAATTACGTTTTATGATATTTTTGCTCTGCAAATGAGAACAAGGATTTGAAGAAACCAGCCATGGCTTTTGGAGACAAATCCTCCATTAGTGACAGCATTCCTCAGGTGTGAAGACCACCCAAGGGTGTTACTGAGCAGCCATATCCAGTGGTTGTATTTGTGCTTCATTGCATTCAGTTGGGAGTTTGGAGTTTGTCGCGGAGAGCTTCTTGTTGATAAATATCGAGTTATTTGCTTTGATAATTGCCGGGGAAGATTGAGGAATACATTTCAGGTATTAGCTGTGGATTTGGAAGAATTTGTGGTGAGTTTAATCCTCTAGGCAGGCCATACACTGCTGCATACAGGCCGTACATCACTTAGAGGGTTTGTGACTATTTGAAGGCTTGTTTTCAATATTCACCCTCTATGTTTTGGCATGGCCGAGGAGAAGAGTTTTACAGATTTGTTTGAGACAGCTGAGGAGACAAAACACAGTGATTAGAGTGTGGGTATTGCTGGCCAAGGGGCCGTACCATCTTAGCTGGACATGGGTATTCAGGGAGCTCACTTTGTGAGGTTCTATGCACAGTTTGGAGCTTCATTTTGGACGCCAACTAGATAGTTGTTGCTGTAATGTTTGTAAGCAAGCCCAGCATTGTTGTTTTGGCTGAATAACAAAGACTTGATACTAATCAGCTGCTGATACAGTCAATCCCAGCAATGTATTTTCTATGACAGCCAATGGATATGTTAGAAAACTGTTTATCTTGAATATCATTGATATGGGTATTGTTTGTATATGATTTATAATGCATTTCAAATGAAATAAAGCATATAGGTATCTCTTGATTCCGTTATTTGCAAAATATATGCATGCATGTGTTTCTTGTCATATGCAAAAAACACCAAAACGCAAGCAGCTTACAACTAAACTATAGAAAACCCAAACAGTGAGGGAAAAATCAGACCCAGAACAGAAAATGAAAACACAGAACAGGGTGGGTTATTACACGCCCCCTAAACATGATAATAGATTTCACCCCTCCCCCCATTGATACAAACTTTAAAGCATGTTTATAAACATAAAATTGGACCACAGTTACTGAAAATAAAATCATGTTCTCCATCATGTGTTGACTTTAAGATTTCAAAATTTGTACAAACTACCAAAGCTCCATCAAGCTGGATAACCCCATTTCCTTGTAAGAGCTGAGTCACAAGGTTCGAGTTCGAGTTCATGTTCGACGTGCATAAAGTTCGGTTCAAGTTCGCCAACGGAGAAAGTTTGAAAAAAAACATCTTTAAGTTCAAAAAAAAGATTATTTTATCATTTTATTTTTCTAAAAAATGCATAAATATGTCAGAAGAACCAAGGAGAGAGGGCTTTTAGTTGGTACATGTATATATACACACACATTTATAAAATAATGCAAACTCATGACAAGAAATTCCATGTAAAAATAATGCATAAAGTTCAAGTTCGTGTTCAATGAACATAAAGTTCAGCGACGTCCGAACTTATCCATAAAATTTGGCGTACCATGTGATATAGCTGTAGAGTTGGAGTAATGCCAACATCTTCGAACTCATCTAGAAAACCTTCCATTTTGTCAAGGCTGTCATCACCCCATTGAGGGTAGACTCCTATGTACACCACTAAATTCACTTCGGCAACCATCCATACCAAGAAAACTAATGAACCCAAATTTCCTTACATGAAAAGCATTACACCCTTCCAAAACATTAATTAGTTCTACTCAATGTACAGCTTTTCTTTGGGTACCTGACTTTGTTATATTTTCTGACATTCTCAATTCATTGAATTGTTGTTTTCAAGGTAAAATTAAAACACACAATTTAATTTCTCCTTAACTTCTTTAACACTAAATGTCTCTTTTCAATACATTATATTGTTACTTTGTTACATATCTACAAGGTGTCCTTCCAACTGTTTATTCCTCGACAGTTAAAATTATATATACTATCAAGATACACCCATCCTTCTATAATTTTCCCTGCAATCAATGACACTCAAATGATATTTTTTCTTCTTCTGCCTTTGCAAATCAACAGGAGTTTTGATCTGCCCTATAATTGTCTGCTACAATGGTATCAAGGATCTGTAAACACTTTCTTTCACACTCGTGTCTAAAACCCCTGCAATCAAAGGTTTAATATCCTCTAGAATCTCGTAGAAAATGTTCAATCAGAGCGCAACTACTTCGAATGACATATGTTATAGAATAGTTTAAAAGCTTCAAACTCATCTAGAATTTTTGAAACCCCATGTAGAATCATCTCAACATTCAAATCAGCGTCAAACTTTGATATTCAAACAAAATATGGACAAGAGAGAGTATCTAGAGTCTACAATCAAACTTAAACAACAGGTCTGCTTAAACCCCACAACCTTGACATGATTTACTTTATAATGAAATACAAATGATTATTTTCTGTAAGACATCTTACAAAACTGGATTTTCAAACTAAATCTTCCAATGACCATATCCTTTTACAGAGTTCTCTATTTTAAGTGGAGTTTGTGCCATTGGAAAGACCATTTCATTAGATATATTTTTAAATACTATATGCTATACTTATTAGTAATATTGTATAAGGTACAAAATATTGGAGTTGACCTTACACAACTCTCTTTGCGGGCAAGAATCGCAGTTTCAATTGTGGAAGGTGTAAGGTTTTGCTCACATCTTTGATTCATTTGATTTAAAGGGGGTTCTCAATACGTTTTAAAGGAGAATCTACAATTCAAATTTCACACTAATTGGCCATGTGGTTGCTGCTAAGTATCATAGTAAAACTAAGGTTGTGAGAATAAAAGTTAACTCACAACATTGAAGCAAGAAAATATATTATATATGTGGAATAGAATATATTATTAGATCCAAAAGTGGGCAACCCTATCTTCTCACGCTCCTCTCTCTTCCCTTAACATACATTATTGCATGCTTATATAATGTGTTGATATGTTTGTATCAGTAAACCTGCCTAACCACTAACAATGACATCTAATGACATTATGGAAATATGTAAAACATAAATTGCTACCCTATTCAATTTCTTGTGTTACATTCCTAAAACCACCTATTAAAATGAAAACAGAATCACCCATCCCCACATCAATACAAATTTTCAAGCATGTCTATAAACATGTAATTGGACCACATTTGTCCACAAATTTTCAAGTGTTCCATCATGTCTTCCAACTTCCAAAGCTACATCAATCTAAATCTAATTACAAATACTCCATTAAGCTGTAACCATCCCTTTGGCCTGTAGAGGTAGAGTCATGTCAACACCTACAAACTGCATAGAGTTTTCATCACCCCCATGAAGGTAGAATCGTATATATGCCACTGAACTCACTTAGACAGCCATCTGTATCAAGACACCTAATCGAAGATTCCTGATCTGAGAATAATTACATCCTTTCAAAACATTACGCCTACTAAATGTACAAATTGTAACTAGGTCCTGACTTTGTTTTATTTTATGACATTCTCAATTATTGTTAATAGGTTACATGTCTACAAGGGGTCTTCCAAGTGTGTTAAAAAAATGTAATATCAAGATACCCATTCCTTATCTGATTTTCCCTGCAACCAATTCTACTGCATGTGTATCTTTCGTCTCCTGCTTCGGAAAATATTTCAAGGGTTTCGATCTGCCCTATAATTTCAACTGTAATACAGGTTTCAAAAATATGTGCAGTCATAGCTACTTCACTCATAAAATTTTATTTCTTCAAATAAACATCGTTGAAAGCATGATGTGTAATTAAAGTTGTCTTCTGCAATGGTATCAAGAGTCTCAAAACACAATGGTATTCAGAGTCTCAAAACACTTTCTTTCACACCCAAATGTCTCATATCCCTACAATCGATAGTTTTTTATCCTCTATAATCTCATAGAAAATGCACAAGCAAAGAGCAACTATTCCAAATGACATCTGCATCAAATAGTTTAAATACTTCAAACTCATCTAGAATCATCTCAATGTTGTCTGGAGCATCGAATTCCGATATTGAAACAAAATATGGATGAGGAATAGCGTCTAGGGTTTACATTTGAACTTGAACAATGGGTCTTCTTAAACCTTATAAACTGGACATGATTTACTTAATAATGAGATACAAATGTTTCATTTTTGCAATATGCCTTGAACTTCAAATAGTCTATCTAATCAAACTGGATTTTCAAGGCTTTTCTATGACAGATCTTTCAAATACGCAGGACAATGAAACGAAAAAATATTTACTTTAATCAAATTTTGAATTCTTCGTCTATATTTCCCCTTGTTCATTGATTCAGATTGTAATTGGAATTCTGTGGATAACATACAAATTTGCAGAAATTTAATGTGCTATTAAAGTAATGAAACAAATCAAGCAAATGGACGCAGTAAATGGCAATATACCGCAATGCAAATGAAGCTATATTGAAGCCTAAAGTAGCACAAGAAGGGTAGCAATCTTTGAGAAAATATGTGAAGCCACAACATTCTGACTTTTACATTTGGATGCTAATGCCTATATACTTAATTTTAGCAGGAAATGAATAGTTTAAAATTTGAAAAATGAAAGAATTTAATTTGGAATCCAGAAATTCATGTAACCAAGATTTTGTGAGGTTTTGTCGTGACTAAACTCAAAAATGCAAACTTTTAGTATTTTCTTCATTTTCGTAATTTGTGAATTTGGAGCCCTTTGGAGTGGATTTTGGGGGTCAAACTAAGTCCTACGGAATACAACACCCCTTCACCACGCTGTGCATGTTCTAAGCTTTCCACACCATTTTGAACGGAGTTGTTTCAAGCAATGCTCAAGGAGTTATGACCCTGTAAAATGGCATACTGGTTATTTGGCATTCTGTCAAAAGATTATCCCGAGCTGCCACCTAGATCATTAGCCCTTTCTTGAGAAGCAATGGGCCCCATTGCTCCTAGTTCCGATTTCTGATGAACATAGTAAACTCTTAAGTGTAGAAGTGATTGCTCTCTACTTGAGTGGGGTGGCCCACCCAAAAACTATTTTTAACTGATTTTGCGCATTTCAAAGCAGGGGTGCCATGAACCCAACATTTGCTAGAGGTGGAATGTAAAGATGTTCAATGTACCCAAGAACAAAATTCTTCGGCCTCATCTCTACCTTTATGGGTGATTAAATTCCTTGACCATCTCTGACAAGACCTTGATTAATGTATCCCATCTTCGTTAACAATTTCAAAACAATCACTATAGCATATTTTTTTAAAACTGCCAGATGAATCTGGTGCATGATCACAGTCCCAGAAATCAGAAGGGCTTGCCATGTGCTCCTCTGTTTCTGTCAGAGAATATTTTTGATGCAGTTTTCTCTACTTAGTTAGCATATTTAAGAGTGTTACATAAGTTACTATCAAGTTCTTACGAAATCTTGAATATTGCAAAAGATATGTTAAAGCAATGTTTCCCGAACATTTTGAAGCTATAAGAGATTACTTTTTTTTAAGAAAAGTTGATATATATAGGAATTCATCTTGATATATTCAAAATGTCAAATAACCCTTTTGAATCTTTAGTTTAGACACTAACTAATATTTCTCTGGTACAAATAAAATAAAATATTTTCTTCATTCGTTACTTCAGATTTTAATTATATATCTTCAGCCAAAAGAATTTTAATTTCGTTGTGGCATTCCACATGGTGAGTTTATACTAAACAATGAGAAAAGCATAGCCAAGTTTTAGCTTGGAGAAAAATGGGAGTTACCTGTTATTTGGTTCTATAAAATATACAGATAAGCCTTCCACCTTTCCATGCCAGACTTTGATTTGGGTACCTCCCCAAGAAAATTCTTGCCTAAACTGCAGGTCACGCACCTACACAATGATAGAAAATAATTTGTCAGTAACCAAGCTAGGTTCACTAATTTGATTGGATGCTGATTTAAGAAGCAATAAACCCTTCACACATATTTACCCTCTTCATTAGAATATTCTACTAGGAAAATATCCATAACCACATCTCTTTTCAACGAGGTTCGCTAGTACATTAAGTATCCAAAGAATGTGTCTAACCTATGACTAATATGAAGTCATAAATTTTTCAAATGCAATGAACCATGTCATCGAACTTTGTAGTAGAATATCCAATGCAACTCAGTTTCAAATGGGTAAAAATATCTATTCTTAGTATGTACATATCAGCAGATATTCATTATCCATTGAATGTAAAGTTTAGTTCATTCGACACCTATATACATGACAGAATCGATAGAAGATCATATAATACTTTAGAATACACCTTTCATGATGTTAGTTTCAAATGGACATGAAAATTTGCAATAAAAAAAAGGAAATTTTATTAATTGTTCTCAAGAAACCACAAGCTATCAATTGGCAAAAAAGACATATCAACATGCATGGTTATATCCTAAATAGCCAATCCCCGTACTGGTATGGATAAGGATACAAGGTTCAGGTACGCCAATATGACAATTTGTTTTCGGCCTAGATACATTTTTGGATACAGCCATACAAATGTGTGTGTGTGTGTGTGTGTGTGTATATATATATATATATATTAATTAATTGTTCTCAAGAAACCACAAGCCATCAATTGGCAAAAAGACATATCAACATGCATGGTTATATCCTAAATAGCCAATCCCCGTACTGGTATGGATAAGGATACAAGGTTCAGCTACGCCAATATGACAATTTGTTTTTGGCCTAGATACATTTTTGGATACAGCCATACAAATGTGTGTGTGCGTATATATATATAGGGAGAGAGAGAGAGAGAGAGAGAGAGAGAGCCAAATAAGCAAAATTAACCACATAATATGCATGGAGTAAACAAAGTAAGTTAACAAATACAAAAAATACTGATAATTCAATGCCAAATGTCATGATATTAAGTGGTCGAACTTAGATTAGTCTTAGAACAAGTATATAGTGCAAATGTTACAATGTATGGACAAAAATCAAGACAAATAAGCATATTCATTATATTCATATTAGTCCTCAATGTCTTCATTGAGAGCATCATCATGTGAACCACATGCAGTAGCAGTGCCACTTTCACTAGCTCTGTTATGTAGATCGTGTGAAGAATCCACTAGCTCCGTGTAGAGTAATTAAAGGTAGGCAATGGAAGTATCCAAGTCAGTAGACTCTAGGTCTACATCCCCTTGCTTGTGTGTTAGAAAATACAAGTTGAAATGCACATAGACCAAATCCACCGTCTTTTTCGTTGCCAACTTGTTGCGCTTAACTGAGTGGATGTCCCCCAACTTCACTCAACTAAAGAGGAACTCGCAACCTATTGAGGCAAGCCGCAAAGTCAATTAAAAATTATTAAAGTTAAAAGTTAAAACAAAACATCGAAAAGAAAGGTAAAGTTTTTTTTTTTTTTTAAATCTTTCTTGTGATAGAATTTTTATTACAAGTGGCTTGAGATGGGTGGATGCTTGCCCATGGAAGTGTCAACACATATGAGTGTCCTTGTACTTGTCATAAATAGCACCAAGGGAGTGACCCATGCAAGTTATGAAATGCTCAAACTCTCCCATAATTGTGTCTTCTACTTCTAGATCGGGGAAAAGTCTGGAGAATGCCACCTTATATCCCTCGCTTATCTCAACATCTCTATATGGTGGGACTCTCCTAGGCAAAGAAAGGATCTTTGTGTTGTAATATTTGGGACACAAAGCAAAAGCAAGAATATGCAATAGGGTGTTCATTTCATTCCACCTATCAATGAGATACAAATGCACTTCCTTGAAGAACCCCGCCATAGGATCTTTCTCTTTGGCATTTATGAGGGACTTAAAATTCTCAATCATTAAGTCGATTCCATCATAAATATCACCCAAACATGGTTAATTGATATCAACAAATCTAAGCATACTCACGATGGGCACGGTAAAACTGAGCAAATATTCAACATATTCCCACCATCCATCATTAAGGTTCAATCATTTCACCTTTGTGGCGCTCTCAGTTTTTAACTACCTCTATACACCCCAACGATGGTTGATAACCATGTTGCTCAATGCTTCACACACCTTGACAAGTTGTCTTAAAAACTAGTGTGTGTAAGGAAACCAAGTCTCAGCAACCAAATAAGAAATTAAAGCAAATAAAATAAAAAATAAAACATTCAAAAATAAATATCTTACAAATTACAAATTTACAAAATTAAGTTAAAATTATATATTATTCATGAATGATTATAAAAAAGTTACAAAAATAGTTACCTTTTATAACTACAACTTCTATAAGGACATCAAGATGCCTTGGACTATATGATGTTTGCTTATGAACATTTGGATCCCGCTCACCTCCTCATAGACTTGTTTGATCCAATCAATTTTGATGCCCATTTTTTGCAACATAAAGTTGAGGGAATGAATGGCATTAGGTATTCAAAATATGTACCCATACCTTGCCTCAACCAACATGCCCAAAACTTTGCATTGCGTTGTCCGTTATAATTTGGACAATATTTTGAGTCTCCATTGCCTCAATGGACTCTATCACGATGTCAGCAATGAATCGTGCATCCTTCACTTGACCCTCACAATCAACGGCCCTCAAAACCATTACCTCTTTAGGACACAGCGTGACCACATTAATCAATGGCCTATTTGTCGTATCTTTCCATCCATCGAAAATAATGGACACCCCTATTTCAATCCATGAATCCTTGATGAGCTGCAATGCACCTTCAACATGTTTTCTTTTTTTTGCCAAAAAAGTGGTGTGCAAATTTTAATACTTTAGGCCAGTGAGCCCTTTAGAGGCTTCATTGATAAATTTCACCATATCCTACCAATATCATGATCTAACAACATTAGATGGTAGACCACATGTGTAAAACACAATGTGTAATTTTTGCTTCACTATGTCCCTAGATTCATTGTGGAATGTCCTTTCCAATGAGCCTACACCTTTTGTTCTCTTGCGACTAAGAGGTGAATCCTATTCCTCTGCAGTCACAGTAGATGTGGCAAGAAATAGGTGTGATGGGGCCACGACATTAGCATAAGATGGAGCAATAGGGGGCTTGGTAGATGTAGATCCTTTCTTTGCCAAAGGATGCTTCGATCTTAGAGAAACAAAGGCATCTGCTTCTTCTAGCTCTTTGATGTATGCGAAAAATCTTTGCAAGTGGAAAGCCCATATTGGCTTTCCAGTTATGTTTGGCCCAAGACAAGCTCTGATTCCAAAGGTTAGCAATCACACACAAATGGGTTTTCACCTAACTATACGAACTCTTATATTTAACCTTGAAGAATCGGTTTTGAAGGTTGTCCCTTGGACCATGGAACTAGCACTTATAGAGCTTGCTTGACATTCAAGCAAATCCCTATAGCCCCTAGTTAAAAAAAAATTAATATTTCTATTAAATTTAGGGCATTTGGCATTTGTTGAAAAATGTTTGAAAAAATAACAAAAAAAAAGTTAAAACTATTTACAAACGTTTTTAACTTTGAAACTAAAATAAAACTCAAAACTTACCTTAAGTCAACAATCCTCTATGTTGCAAGCTCTTTAAACTCCTTGGTACCAAATGGGTAGTTGTAATGTCATAGGATTAGTAAAAGGAAGGAGTTTCAATCCTAAGCAATTGAAAAAATGAAGGTGAGCGAGCAAATGTGCAATGATAGATAAAAACACAATGAGAGGTAAATTGATGACAAGTTAAGAAGATTTATTATAGAGTAAATTTAACAACTGGGACTCAAAAAATGGTGAGAGTGTATAAGGAATAGGCTTGCAAAAATGACAATATATATGCTCACAAAATTTTGGGAGCATGGGACAATGGATGACCGAATTGACCTAAAAAAAATGAGCATTACCCACATAGTTTTCTTTTGATAAAATGAGGGTGAAAGTTGATTTCAGGGTTTCTCCTACACTTTATTTTGTTTTTTTAAGTTCATATTTGACTTTTTTTCAAGGGAAAACAAAAAACATTTTTTGCCCATATCAACGTGGATACGCCAAGGACACTATCATATTCCCGCTTTGGGAACCTTAATTTTCTTGTTGTAATAATTGCCTTAGGGCCTTAAAACAATCTTTAGAACACATAGTAGTCTTTTTACTTTTTGGTACTCTAACCAAAAAAAAATCATGTTGTAGGACGAATTTAAGGAAACACTTAGTCTTTTGATACAAGTTGCCGACACCAATTTTCAATTAATTTATATATTGTTGTATGTTAACTATATATCAATTATTTTGTGATATTGAAACTCTTTTTAAATTTGTTTGATTCTAGTTGATATCTTTACAGCATTGATTGTTAAATATATATATGTTATTCTTTTATCCTAGCAGATACTACTAAGTTTGTGTCTACTATTTTGTAGTGCCAAGATTGGCCACTAAAACTAGGTTTGGCTGTGAAAGACCCTTGGAACAATTTTGACAAAAGAAAAAGAAATGGAAGATAGAGAGAAAAATTATTAAACCAAGGTCATAACAATGCAATATCATCTGTCGTAAGTTGAAAATTCTTCGCTTTTTAACATGTCAAACTATTTTGCTTTTCTGCCTTAAACATTAAGAAAACCCTAAAGCTCCTTAGTAAATGCAGTTAATACATTGATCAACACATCCTATTTTTTAAAAAGTCACTGTTGGAAGTGAGACTCTGATTCGCTAAATGCATAAGTTTTTTTGAAGGAATACGCTAGTTTTGGTGCAAAGGAAAAGAAAATAACATCATGTCTTAAGTTGGAGACCATGCTTTGCAACGGGAAAACAATTAAGAAAAGGCCCTCTTTTTGGTTTTAGGATGGGAGCAAACTTTGCTAAATGGCAAAAGGAAAAATCAACATTATAAAAGATTGCATGAACTATGAAATGGCATGGCCAAACAAATTAGGACATAGGGAGTCGTTGTTTTGAAACCCTAAAATATTGATCAATTCATTGCAATTATGATAGATACCTTGGTTGAGGCTGACAAGCCAAGCAAGATGTGCATTTGTTGTTGCTTATTCCGTTCAAGACTCATGGAAGTTTGGCATAACACACTCTTTGATCTCCATGAGTCATTGAGGATCAATTAATTGTTCTTTCTAAGGGACAATAGTAATTGTAAGCTCGAAGTGCTTACAAGAGGTGGGGCACAGTTTCAAGGTTCTAGAAACCCTAGGCCCTATTTCCAAAACAAAGATGTTTTGAGTTGGCAGCAGAGAAAATTTGAGTGAAGTGTGGCATGGTACACGATAGTGAGAAGAAGAAAGAACCAATAGTTCAAAGTGGATTTCTATTGGCATTTCCATTTCTTGAGGTAGGTCGTTTAAATCTTTGCTTCATTCTTGTATTCATAGAAAAAGAAATAAATATTTGTTTATGTAACAAAGATTAGGGAAGATAATAGTTAAGAGTTTTAAATTGAAAACTATGTTTTCACTTAGCCCAAGCGCTGTAAATTATGGCAATAGGACGATAGTTCTGCTTAAACAAAATTCAAAGCATATTAAACTTCATGGACCTTTTTTTTTAATACAATATAGTCTCTACAAGAAGTAAGGCTGTATCTAATTTTTTTGTAGGTCATAGCAGCAGAATGTAGGGTTTGGTATAATATATAGGATGAAATAAATAATCAAGAATTGGTTTGTAACGGTAGGTAAAAGAGAAATAACCTGAGTACTCCATGTTTTGAGCCTAAGACTATTTTCAAGGATCATTATAATGGGTGCATACAACCCGTATCATTTCCAAGACTGAAAAGGTATAGGTCAGTCCAGTAGGTGGGGTTCTTCAAGTCATAAGAATGAATAGTAAAGTTCCAAAAAATAGTGAACGGTCACCTAGACTAGTAAGACCTACTGGCAAAGCTAGGTTGTCTTGGGAAAGGTATATTCACTTTTTTCTCAGGTGAGTACTTATTGGTTGCATACAACCTTTATAGTGATGCAAAAAAAAAAATGGCAGGGTCAAGAAGGATATCAATAATTTAATACAAAAAATAAGATAAAAATCTTAAATGGGTTTTGTTCTCTATCTTTCTTCCATCTCCGTAAATTGTCATGTGTTCCATGGGCCTTCTGCACCCAAACTAATGATTGGGGTGGGTAGGGCCTTACTAAACCCGTCAATGGTTGGGATCAGCTGGGACAATCCTAGTGAAGATATTTGAAAATATGAAAAGAGTTGTTCGATGAACAGTTTTTGGTTTTAAATGGTTTATGTAATATTTTACTTGTAACTAGTATGTTACATCGAGATCCATTGAACCCAATGCCATGTATTATAATTCTGTGACTATTTAGTTGTTAAGAACAGCATAGTGAAAAATTGAGAGCTATGAACAAATCATGTTTGTTGGCAACAACCTCAAATTGTATTTGAGGTTTATTTACCATTTATGGTTAAAGGCAAAACAACCCAATTTGTGGTTTTGAGATTCCTAGAACTAAACCGATATGATTGAAGTTGTTAATAAGAACATAGGATTATACGTTTTCTGAAATAGAAAATCAATGAAATCAAGAGCATGGAAAGCTATGGATTTTGAATGTTTTTGAAACAAGATTGAAAGATTGCAAAGTGCGTGTTGAAGTTGTTTGTAGTGCAGCTGTTATATCGGAAACATTAAATACAGATGTAGGTGTTGATAGCTATATAAATATATATATTGTTTGATCTATTTCTTGTTTACTAATGGATAAATCCTCTTAAGCTGTTCTATTTCTATGTAAACTGGTATCTCTATGCAGCTGTATCGTTTGTTATTTACAAAAGGATAAATTACATTTTGCTGTTCTACTTTTACATGAATAGGTAATTTTTTTACAGCTGTATCATTTCTTGTATGCAAATGGATAAAATTCATTTAGTTGTTTTATTTTTACATACATTGGTAATTTATGAACAGCTGTACCCATTTCTTGTATCCAAATGGATAAAAGCATACCAGCTGACCTATTTCTATTTAAATTTATACATTTAATACAGTTGTTCCAAATCTATATACAATTTGATGAATTAGATGTAGTAAATAAGTTTTGCAATAGAAATTACTAGATTAGTGCAGCTGTTCTTCTTTCTGAATAAATAAAAGCAAATAGTATTGGAGATGTTTAAACTCTGTATTTGGAATAAAGTTTGATATTGACCAGTAAGTTTTTAATTGGATTTTATATATGAAAGTAGAACTATAGTATTTATTTTAGTTCTATTAAACTACATATCAGTGACAAGTTTAAAATGGCAACTTGTTTCCATTCCTTACACTAAAGAAAACTTCAGCAGCCTATCAGGGACTGTCTTTTAAGAGAGGTGATTTGGATATTTTGAATTAATTGTTACTTGTTCAACCTAATGAAAGGAGCAGTGGTGTTTTCCAAACTAGATCTTCGTTCTGGATATCATCAGTTGCGCATCAAAGAAGCAAACATGCATAGAACAGCTTTTCGAACTTGTTGCAGACATTACGAGTTCACTACAATGCCTTTTGACCTCACAAATGCACCTGCAGCATTCATGAACCTGATGAATAATGTCCTTCAGGATTATTTGGATCAATTTGTTTTTACTCCAAGAACGAGCAAGAACACAAATATCACTTGAGATTGGTACTACAAAGATTGCAGAAGCACAGGTTGTTTGCCAAACTTTCCAATTGTTCCTTCTATAAAAAAAAGATACATTACTTGGACCATATTATCTCTGAGTTAGGAATTGCAATAGACCCAGAAAACATTAGAGCTATCAAAGAGTGGATTGCACCAAAATATGTGCATGAGATGCATAGATTCATAGGTCTTGTTGGGTATTATAGAAGGTTTGTGAAAAAAAAAATCCAGAATAGTTTATCCTATTACTTTCCTTCAGAGTAAAGGTAAGAAGTTTGAATGGACACTCGAGTGTGAAGAAGCCTTCCAAAGACTCAAGGAGCTCCTTACTTCAACACCAATCCTACTTGTTCCTAATCCCAATGGAATTTTTGTATGGACAGATGCCTCCCTAGAAGGACTTGGAGTTTTGACTCAAGAAGGAAGAGTGATGGCCTATGAGTCACAAAAATTGAAACCAAGTGAAATCAATTATCCACCGCAACATCTGGAATTAGTTGTAGTAGTTCAACTTCACGCTCTTAAAATGTGAGGCGCTTCCTTTTAGATAAACCATTTAAGTTGTTGATTGATCACAAGAGTCTTGAACACTTGTATACCCAGGGCAATCTAAATGTCTGACAGCGATGATGGCTCGAACTAATTACTGATTTTGACATGGATTTTAAGTATGTTAAGGGTAAGGAGAATCGGGTGGTCGATGCTCTTAGCAGGAGAGCTTTCATGGCCGCTTTTTCTCATCTCCGAACGGAATTAAGGGACTAGTTTCTGGAACACCAAAAAGAAGAAAAGTCATGTAAAAAAGTAGGTTTGAACTTAATAAGGTTCCAATAGATACAAAGTATATTGATTTCACCTCAGATGCAGATGGTCTTCTTAGATTCCAAGGACAGATTTTTGTTCTAGAACAAGGTGGCATTGGAGAAAAGATTTTGCAAGAGGTTCATCTAGCTCCTCATTTCGCCCATCCAGGTGTTACAAAGATGAACCACGAATTGAAACTTTTCTATTTTCAGCCAAGAATGAAGAAAAATGTGGCTCATTTCATAGCATAGTATTTGGAATGTCTGCAGGTGAACGTCGAACATTGCCATCCTAGAGGTCAACTGTACCCCAATGATATGCCTATGGATAAGTGGGCAGTCATAACCGTGGATTTTATCACTAGCTTGCCTAAGTCAAAGAAAAAGCACGATACCATTCTAGTGGCAGTTGACAAAACTTACAAAAATTGCTCAGTTTATTCCATGAAACCTCTCAGATGATGTTCTAGCAGAGAGATTTATCAGAGAAGTGGTTCACCTTCAAGGAGTGCCTGAATTGATTATTTTATATAGAGACAAATTGTTTACATCACGGTTTTGAGAAACCTTAATGGCAGCTTTCGATACAAGGTTGAACTTTAACTCTTCATATCATCCTAAAATGGATGGTCAACCTGAAAGATTTAATCAAGTGCTAGAAAACATGCTCCATATGTATGTGATGGATCAATAGTACAAGTGGGAGGATTATTTCCACCTAGTTGAATTCGCATATAATAATACCTATCAAACATCTCTTAAAAAGGCACCTTTTGAAGCTCTTTATGGAAGAAAGGGTAGGACTCCCCTTGGTTGGGAAGGTTTAGAAAACAAAGTCACTTCAGGGCTTGATCTGCTCCATGAGTATGATGAACAAATGGCACTCATTAGACAAAAGCTTAAGGTAGATTTAGATAGACAAAAGAGTTATGTAGATTCTACGAGGACACTCGGACTTTCATTTTGGAGACAAGTTATTCTTAAGGGTTCAACCACAAAAAAACTCAATTAAAGCTAGGAAAGCATCAAAATTGGCTCCTTAGTTTGTGGGACCCTTTGACATCTTATAGAAAATCAATCACGTTGCTTACAAATTGACCTTACCACCCTCTCTATCCAAAATTCGTGATGTATTCCATTTGTCATTACTTAGAAAATATATACCTAATGCCTCTCACATTCTAAATTGGCAGAAAATACATACCTAATGCCTCTCACATTCTAAATTGGTAGAATTTGTAGGTAAAGGATGGAGTGAACTACAAGCTAGAACTGGTTCGGGTCCTAGCTTCTCACAGCATCAAGCTATGAAGTAAGAAGATTCGATAGTTATTATCCAATTAAGTGATAACAGTGCTATATAGGAAAACGAAAGTCTTTTTCGTAGCAATTTTCCTCATCTTTTTGGCATCGGGATGTTGCCTTATTAAGGAGGGAAGGATGTCATATCCCCACTTTTAGAACCTTAATTTTATTGTTGTAATAATTGCCTAATGGCCTTAAAACAATATTTATGATGCATAGCAGTCTTATTTTTTGGAACTCTTACAGAAAAAAATCATGTTGTAGGCCAGATTTAAGGAAACACTGAATCTTTTGATACGAGTTGTTGATACCGAATTTTAATTAAATTATATGTTGTATGTTAACTGCGTTTCAATTATTATGTGATATTGAACCTCTTTTAAAATTTGTTTAATTCTAGTTGATACCTTTACAGCATTTGATATATATATATATATATATATATGAATATTCTTTTATCCTGGCAGATACTGTTGAGTTTATGTCTAATGATTTGCAGGTGCCAAGATTGGCCACTAAAGCTAGGTTTGGCTACAAAATACCCTTGGAACAATTTGGACAAAAAGAAAAAGAGATGGAAGATATAGAGAGAAGTAATAAACCAAGGTATAATAATGCAGTATCATTTGTCGTAAGTTGAAAATTCTTTGCTTTATAACATGTCAAACTATTTTAGTTGAAAATTCTTCACTTTATAAGATGTCAAACTATTTTAGTTTTTCGCCTTCAACATTAAGTAAACCCTAACGCTCCTTAGTAAATGCAATTATGACTTTGATTGAAGCATCTTGTTTTCAAAAAAGTCATTGCTAGAAGTGAGACTCTAATCCATTAAATGCATAAGATTTTTTGAAGGAATGCACTAGTTTCATTGCAAATGAAAAGAAAATAACATCATGTCTTAAATTGAAGACCATGCTTCGCAACGTCAAAACAATTAAGAAAAGGCCCTCTCTTTGGTTTTGGGAGGGGAACAAACTTAGTTGAATAACAAAAATGAAAAATCAACATTATAAAAAATTGCAATTGCTAAATGGCATGACCCAAAAAATTAGGGCACAAGGCATTGATGTTTTGAAACCGTAAAATCTTGATCAATTCATTGCAATTATGATAAATATCCTGGTTGAGGCCGACTGGCCAAGCAAAATGTGCATTTGTTGTTGCTTATTCCATTCAGGACTCATGGAAGTTTGGTATAACACACTCTTTGACTGATTTCTGTCTCCATGGGTCATTAAGGGTCACTTAATTGTTCTTTCTGAGGGACGATAGTAATTGTAAGCTCAAAGTGCTTACAAGAGGTGGGGTGCAATTTCAAGGTTCTATAGACCCTAGGAGCTATTTTTTATTAAAAAGGATGTTGTGAGTTGGAAGCTAGCAAAAAAGTTTTGTGTGAAGTGTGGCATAGTACACAGCAAGGTATAAAAACCCGTACTCAACAATTACTCGACAGCCCAAAATTTTGACCCATACTCGGGACTCCGCAATTACTCGACAACTTTATCGTTACTTGAAAAAATATATAAATTCATAAATAAACTAAAACACATAAACAAATGAAATGATTGTAGAGAACACAACTCAAATTCATAAGTATGTTTTATATTAATTTTTGAGCAAATTATAGTACAATGATTTATTTTAAACAAAACGAGTACAATGCTCATAGAAATCTTCTCCAACTCTTCTAGTGCACCCTAGAAGTGAAAGGTAAAGAGTCCTCCTCTAGAACATCATCCACAAACACATCGTCCATATCCTCACCAACCACTCTCAATGCCTCTGCTTCCCCTGCCATTGTAGCTTCTTCTGCTTCCCTGTCTAAAATTGTGACCTCCTCGGTAAACATGGGCCCCTGTTGCACATTCTCAGATTCAACGATCCAATCTAAGTATGGATCAATGTCATCCAAGTCAATTGCCGCGTGACTATTTTGCCCTTCCACTTGTCTCACACGAAGATGAAGATTGTACCGCACAAAGACAAGGTCATTGAGGTGTGTTTTTAGTGTATTACACTTATTTGTGTGAATGGCCTCAAACATGCTCCAATTTCTTTCAACGCATAAGCACTACATGACTGAGACAAAATGTGGATAGCTAATTTCTAAAGATTTGGTGTCCTTGCACCATAATCTTCCCACCACAAATCAGCAAATAAGACCATTATAAATTTGTAAGTCAACTAGGCATGTATTTATAAATAAATAACAACACTATAATCAAAGGACTCAATTTGAATTTGTTTATTACCTGGTTGATGAGTCGTTCGCTTTCAAATGCATAGAAGTGAAGAAAAGAGCCTCCCTTCTACAGTCTTGTAAATTTGCAGCTCATCCACAATTATGTCTCTAGTGGCTTCGTTAGAGATCATCCTTCTTATGCATGTGTTTAGGCCATCCATGACCTCTTCATCGGCCCTAAATGAATCCGCGAAGAAAAGTTTGAGGTTCAAATAGTATGCCGTTGCATGTATATGTTGGTGGAGCTACTTTCCATCCACAATCAATTAGGTTCCAAATGGGTTCATATTTTTTTCCATAATAATTTGTTATGGTCTCTTTGGCCCTATCCATAGCCCCATCGGATTCTTTTCTCCATCCCCCAACCATAGAACTCTAATCAGAGGCTCTAACACCTAAAAGCAAATAACATATAATTTTAATATTAAAATTAAGATAAATTTGAGCCATTTTTAAAAAATAAATAAATGATAAATAAAAAATAGTTTAGTTTAAAATTACCTTGATGACCTCATATGTAGTCTTTGCAAAGACATCATCAAAAACGATCTTAACGACCCTTTCCCCTTCGGCCTTTCTACTATAGGGAGACTCCAACCACTGTGTGATCACAAACATTTGCTTAAGATATGTTAGTGAGACTGCAACGCTCTATAATGTGATGAAGCGTGTGCCAAATCTTGTGGCTCTCAATCACACAAGCTCTTTTTCGTTAATGTGATCTCTTATCAAGCTCAACACCCAAGGATGATTGTAGATGTACTTTGTGATATTCCTCGCCTCTTCGATCACATTTTTCACGCATGTGACATCTTTCTTATGTCTTCAAGGAGGAGATCAATGCAATGGGCTGAGCATGGGCTCCAAACAAGTGATGGGTGTCTTCAAGAAGTCTCCCTGCCGCTACATATGCTACTGCATCGTCAATCGCAACTTGAACATCGTTCTCCACACCCATCTCCATGACCACCTCGTCCAACATATCACACAAAGTGTTTGCATTTTTCACTTTGTCGAAGGTATCAATTGACTTCAAAAACAATAACTCCCCACTTGAAGCTACTAGAAAATTAATTAAGGTGTGGTTCCTTCCATCTGTCCATCCATCAGACAAGATGTTGCAACCCTTCTTTCACCATATTCTTCTTCCCTCATCTACAATAATCTCTGTATTTTTCACAACATTCTCTAACATTAGGCCTCTCAAGTTATGAGGATCAGAGGTTTTGAACCCCTTCTCAACAATTGTCAAAGCAGTTATATAATTCTCCCAGAACGTGCTTTTCGCCACACTGAATGGGATGTTGTTGTAGTACCAAAAGTTTGCCATAGCCACCCTTGCTTCATTTTGCAATTCTTTGTTCTAAGGCATACCTTCGAGTGAAGGTTGTGCCTTAGGGGTATTTCAAGGAACAAAAAAACCTTGTGCATGTAAACCTAAACTGCCTCCACTAGGTGAGCCCTATCTTCGAGCGACCCTTTGGGCAACAGAAGAGCCAGAGGCTCCTAACTCATCAGAATCAGCTCTTACTGCCCCATGTTCGTCACGATTGCAAGTGCTTCAGCAATCCTTTTTTTTTTCTTTTTTCTCCCCATATGTTGCTAGGACAATAGCCATCTCCTTTTGAGCCTTAGGTGACACTTTGTCGCAGATCCGCACATTATTCCCTGGAATGTGTGCTATGTGGTACTTGAGGCGATTCACCCCTACACTCATCTTAAACCCACAGTTATTGCATATGACGAAGTTCATCTCTAGGCCATCATAGAAATGTTTTTATGCTAGGTCATCAGACTTCCTAGGCCTACAAGAAGCAGATGGCCATTTTGAAATTATTTTGAAGTTGATTTCACCTCGGTCCTCATGTTTGGGTTCTATTACAGTTTCTAAAATAGAGATTTAACTGATCACTGATGTATAACTGTGATATCACTTCTTTAACAACTTACCAATTGATCTAATATGATTTGGTTGCAAGTGGTTCAACTTCACGCTCAAATAGTCAATAGGTATTTAGCATCTTTAACAGCAACTTACCAATGATCTAATATGATTTGGCTGCAAGTGGTTTGACTTCGCGCTCAAACAGTCGATAGGTATTTAGCATACAGCTACCAGCATACAATAATAGCAAACATTGTGACACAGTTTGCTGAAACTTGAAGTTGAAACTTGAGACTTTATAGTTTACACTTTACTTACACCAGTAACACCACCATGGAAGCTCAAAATCCTAGAAGGATAAAGCCTAGATGAACTTGAAGATCACAGTGTTTGAAGTTAAACTTTGAAGTTTGAACTTTGTGGCTTGTGCAGACTGCAGTCAATTGTAATGTCTCATTTGAAACTAAAAGTTTGAACTTTGAATTTGAAACCCTATTACTTAGCTACTGTTGATGCCTAAAAGCTCGTTGGTCGAGGTTGTCATCAAGTTTGCAACCAATGTTTGAGCACGAAGCTTACTCCATTTTGTTTGCACAACTTTGTAGTCACTGGTCAAGTCGTCACGACTCACAGACAGCAGTTTGCAACTTTGCACTCGCCACTCATTGTTTTGACTTTGAACTTCGAAGCTCACGAGTCACAGGCAGCAGTTCACAGTCTGTTCACTCACTAAACGACGACCAAACCCTGCTAGCAGCTAAAACGGCGATCGAACCACAAGGGCAGACAATTAATAATCACGACAAGGGCAGACAGGTAAAAATCATGATAAAAATAATGAAAATCATGGATTTTTTGTTCAACTTCAGGTATGTTAACTATGTACAAGGGTTAGGGCCGAGTCATACCCTGAAACCCACGGTTAACCGTGGGTAATTACCCATAATTAACCGCGGGCTTCAGGGTATTACTCAGCCTGAAATTTGTGTTGTGTGTAACCGTCTAGCCCCAAAAAATTGATTACCTGCAGGTACCCGACGATTACCCACATGTTTTAATACTGAGGTATGCAGTAGTGATAAGAAGAAAGAACAACAGTTCAAAGCGGATTTCTACTAGCATTTCCATTTCTTGAGTTAGGTCATTTAAATATTTGTTTCATTCTTGTATCCATAGAAAAAGTAATGGTTGTATCATATTTGTTTATGTAACAAAGGTTAGGGAAGATAATAGTTAAAGTTTTAAATTACAGATTGTGTTTTCACTTAGCCCAACCGCTGTAAATTACGACAGTAGGATGCTAGTTCTGCTTAGACAAAATTCAGAGCATAGTAAACTTCATGGACCGTGTTTTTCAATACAATATAGTCTGTACAAGAAGTAAGGTTGTATATAAATTTTATGTAGATCATAACAGTTGAATGTAGGGTTTGGTGTAATATATAGGATGAAATAAATAATCACAAATTGGTTTGTAACGGTAGGTAAAAGAGAAGTAACCTGAGTATTCCATGTTTCGTGCCAGAGATTGTTTCCAGGGATCATTATAATGGGTGTATACAACCCATAAAGTTTCCAAGACCGAAAAGATATAGGTAAGTCCAGTAGAAGGGGTTCTTCAAGTCATAAGGGTGAACGGTAAAGTTCCCAAAAAATAGTGAACGGTCACCTAGACTAGTAAGACCCACTGGCAAAGCTAAGTTGTCTTGGAAAAGGTATATTCACTGTTATGTCAAGTGAGTACTTACTGGTTGCATACGGCCTTTAAAGTGAATCAAGGGAAACATTTATCGGGGTCAAGATTTTTTATCAATAATTTAATATGAAAAAGAAGATAAAAAACTTAAATGGGTTTGGTTATCTATCTTTCTTCCATCTCCGGAAATTGCCATATGTTCCAAGAGACTTCCACACCCAAACTGATGGTTGGGGTGGGTAGGGCCTTACTAAACCCACCGATGGTTGGGCTCAACTGGGCTAATCCTGGTAAAGATATTTGTAAAATATGAAAAGAGTTGTTTGATGAACAGTTTCTGGTTTTAAATGGCTTATGTAATATTTCACAAGTAACTAATCGGTTACATTGAGATCCATTGAACTCTATGCCATGTATTATAATCCTATGACTATTTAGTTGTTAAGAACAGCATAGTGAAAAGTTGAGAGCTATGCATAAAACATGTTTGTTGGCAACAAGCTCAAGTTGTATTTGAGGTTTATTTACCATTTATGGTTAATGGCAAAATAGCCTAATTTGTGGCTTTCAGATTCCTACAACTAAATGGATATGATTGAAGTTGTTAATAAGAGCATGGGATTTATACATTTTCTGAAATGAATTATTAAATCAGGAGCATGGCAAGCTATGGATGTGAATGTTTTTGAAACAAGATTGAAAGGTTGCAAAGTGTGTGTTGAAGTTGTTTGATCTATTTCTTATTAATTGATGGATAAATCCTCTTTAGCTGTTCTATTTCTATGTAAATTGGTATCTCTATGCAGCTATATCATTTGCTATTTACAAATGGATAGATTACAATTAGTTGTTCTATTTTTATATAAATTGGTAATTTTTTAAAAGCTGTGTCATGTCTTTGTTTGCAAATGAATATAATTCATTTAGCTGTTCTATTTTTACATACATTGGTAATTTATAAACAGCTGTACCCATTTCTTGTATCCAAATGGATAAAAGCAGACCAGATGTCCTATTTATATTAAAATTTTTACATTCAGTACAGCTGTTCCAAATCTACATAGAATCTGATGAATTAGATGTAGTAAATAAGTTTTGCAATAGAAATTTTTAGATTAGTAAAACTGTTCTTCTTTCTGAATAAATAAAAGCAAATAGAATTGGAAATGTCTTAACTTTGTATTTGGAATACAATTTGAAATCAAGCAGTAAGTTTTTAATCGGATTTTATATATGAAAGTAGAATTGCAGTATTCATTTTAGTTCTATTAAACTACATATCAATGACAGGTTTAAAAGGGCAACTTGTTTCCATTCCTTACACTGAAGAAAACTTCAAAAACTCTGTGTTTTAAGCCAGATGATTTGAATATTTTGAATTAATTGTTACCTGGTGATAAGCTGAATCTTTTGTGTTTTGGACTATTAATTTAAATCTAATAAGATCTTACAGGAAGTTTACAATTTTATTTGCATAAATATCTGCGATAAATGTATATTTTATTATTATTATTACCTAAACAAGAACCTCAGTTTGTAGTAGAGGAACTTGTTTTTCAAAATGGTTGAAGCCTTCTTTTCTTCTTTCTCTAAAAGGCCTCAATTTTCTTTCCGTTATCTAACCCAGGGCTAACAGAATTGTGATAAAGAGATGTTGTGTGAGGATGCCAAGTTATTTTGAATTCAAAATCCCCCGGCAAGTTCACTTTTTTAAAGTGTTTTAACTTCATAAGTTGTGATTGGTCTTACATTTTCTTTCTCTTACCTTAGCAATCTAAACTTTCAAACTTAAACAAAAAATTTAGAGTTTTTTATGCAGGTTCTCTCAGAAACATCTAGGCAACTGTGGATACGCTCTAGTTCATCCCAGGACGAACCCAGGCATATCCACAGCCGCCTAAACATTTCCTGGGCTTATCCAGGCCGTATTGGACCTGGATTTGTACCCAGTGCATGCCGATTGGTGCCTGCACTACCTAGGTAGCAGTATCCAGTAACGTAGGTTATAGCTAATGAGAAAGCAGCTAATCCCTCAAGTTAACACATCTAAGCTAAAAAGACCTTATCAAACTGAGTTTGAAAAATAAGAAGAAACCAAAGCCTGACAATCAATTATGGCCAATAGCTAACACATAACATTTCTAGACGTGTTTAATATGTACAAGAATCCCTATATCCATCAACTATATTGTGCCATCACCTAAAATCTGACTGAGACAAATTGACAATGTATGAATTAAATAGCAGTTGTGATTCATGTACCCATTTCATATTTGGAAATTGTTAACATCTAGTTTACAACAGCCTTCCCATATAACAAAGGGGACAACAAATAATTGAAGGCTAGTTCCTAACCTATTATAGCCAAGTTAGGGTTCAAGCACTCTACGAAAAACAAGTACGAATTCAAATTTTAATAAACACACAAATAAAAGAACAATTATGGCCATTGCAAAGGAAACAACTGGTACATTGTGTCATAAAATGAAGAGGACATGTTTTCAAATGTAGAACAAATATTCCACTAGAAAAGATACATCGCATCAAAGTTCTTTACACAAATTCACAGTGGGTCAGATCAGTTACAAGAAGTCAACAACCAGATATATCTTTAGTCTTGAAATAGATGCAATATCTTGGGTAAGCAAGAAACAAAACACTGTTACTTTATCTTCAACAGAAGCAAAGTACAAGACTGTTGTTTAGGTTGCATGTGAGGCAGTTTCGCTGAGGAGGAACTTACCTAATTTACAATTGCATTAGGAGCAGCCTACAATAATATTTTGTGATAACCAGCATGTGCTCAAATTGGATAAACAAAAATCCAGTTTTCCATGCAAGTACCAAGAACATAGAGGTTCTTTTCCATTTTATATTGTCCAAATCAGAAGCAAGTGGCAGATACCTTTACAAAACCTCCCTTATAAAAAAAATTTACTAAAGAAAAAGGAAAAATTTTTTATGTTTTCATATATATCCTTAATGGTGTTAGAATATTTAGTATAATGGTCATAAATGTATGTCAAGTACTTATATTAAACAGTGTTGCAGGGAGATGCGTCCCCTACCCCCTGAGACGCGTCTCCCCATACCCCCCGTACCCGTCTCCCCGTGCCCCCATGCCCCTGTCAGTAGTACTATATTTTTCAGTTTTTTTATTATTTTCATACAATAATAAATATATATAATTATAATAATAAAATATTGATATATTTAAATTATATATATTGCCGTCTCCCCATACCCCCGTCTCCTATTTTTTTTTAAAAGGCATACCCGTACCCCTACCCGTCTCCTGGCAACTATGTATTAAACAAGTACATTGACATAGGAAATAAATGCATGATAGGAATATATAACATTGTGCTTTATAAAAGTTATTAGAAAGGGAGGATGCATTAACTAACCTTGTAACTAAAGGGTAGTTGGCCTTTGGCTGGTCATCTCTCTCACTTTATGTATTCACCCATTTTATTTCTGAGTTGTATGAAGAACAGCACAGCAAACCATTTTCTCTCCATTTCTGAGTTTTTATCCTATCTTTGCTTGTCACTCTCATGAATCAGGTACTTTCCTTTTGCTATGCACCCTACTCCATATGGATGTATTGTATTCATCTCAACCAGGTGAAAAGTAAAATGCAAAAAGTTCCATGTTTGACTATTTGCATGAATGCCATGATCAACAGTATCATCCTTCTCATTCAATATACTCATGATCATCACCCCGTTTGGCCTATCATTTCCTGATTAGTGAAGAGATTCCTGCTTCCTTCCACCAGGAACATAAAACTCATTGGGTCTAACATGAAAAAGGGAATCCGTAGGCTAAGTATTCAGGAATTGATCCAGTGCCATGTAAATCTTTTCAACACTGCCTATTAAGGGAGTTTGCTAATTCGAGGCACCTTAAAATCAGTCAGTATAGCTGATGGTCTTGTGTTTCTTAGCTTTTTTTATGTCTTTTGCTAATAGCCTCTTGTTAATATTTTTTAGCTATTTCTGTTATCTGTTTTCTAGCCATTTCTGTAATAGGTTAAGGGAATATGGTGTTTGCTCTCTCAAAATTGCCTACTTACAGTATTTAAAAGTAAATTTAATGGTTATTGGTCGTCTGCCCATTTTAATATAGCATATTACCCAGTCCGAGAATAGAAAAAAGCAGCAGCCTCGACTTTAATGTTCGCTGAATATTAAATTCATTTTTCAACATTTACCATGCAACAAAATAAGATAAAAATTAATTTTGCCAACATCAACGTGCATTTCTCTCAGATATGTCAACTCCTATACAAATGCAAATCAAATATATAATCATTAAATTTTTCTTTCGGTATTTATGGCAAGAATTCAATGAATAAATATTTTATAATATCTACCATTATATTGAGAACTAATAATACAAAACCCTAATAACAAAATTTAGGTAAAGGTTTTTTATAATGAATCCAAATACCCTAACCAGAAAATAAAAAAGAGAAGCCAATTCTTACATGGCTATAATTAAGACAATCATACTTAGGACAAAATTTAGGTAAAGGTTAATTTAATGGTTATTGGTTGTCTGCCCATTTTAATATAGCATATTACCAAGTCTGAGAATAAAAAGCAGCAGCCTCGACTTTAATGTTTGCTGAATATTAAATTCATTTTTCAACACTTACAATGCCACAAAATAAGATAAAAATTAATTTTGCCAACATCAACATGCATTTATCTCAGATATGTCAACTCCTATACAAATGCAAATCAAATATATAATCATTAAATTTTTATTTCAGCATTTATGGCGAGAATTCAATGAATAAATATTTCCTAATATCTACCATTATATTGAGAACTAATAATACAAAACCCTAATAACAAAATTTAGGTAAAGGTTCTTTATAATGAATCCAAACACTCTAACCAGAAAATAAAAAAGAGAAGCCAATTCTTACATGGCTATAATTAAGGCAATCATACTTAGGACAAATGATCTCAACGCTATGCCCCAAATCTTGAACTGCACGAGAAAGACTTGTCACCACGTCCCCCAAGCCTCCAACCTGGATCATATCATTGTAAACAAATCAAAAATCTATACATGTCTGAAAATATCAGATGTAAAATTAGTTTCATACATAGCCCATCATGGAAATGAATAATTTGAGACTTTTCATAACAGAAATAAATGGCACTGATTATTTCACTTTTAAGCAAAACAAAAACCTAAAAATGTAGACACTTATTCTAAATTATATACCACCTCAGTCTTGTAAACTTGGCAAATACATATCATGGATGTACCTTCAACTTCTAGACCTTTTCCTATTGCCAAAGGCTCACATACACTCTCTTTGTGCCTAATTTCTTATCTCTTAGTCTGAGCAATGTTATTCTGATGACCCAAGCCTTTTATCTTGTCCAGAATGTTATAAACCTACTTATCTTCTATTTTTGCAAGTTTTAGACTTGCACCAATTTTACAACTACCCAAACATGTAATGTTCCCAACTTAGGATGAATCTGGAATAAGGGTTTGCCAACAAAACCCTATCAAATCTGAAACCCTTTCCTATGAAGAATCAGAAAATGCAAATTCAGCGAACAACACAATTCTGAAAATGAAAGCAATATTCAGAAATCCCCCTACCAAACCCTAGGCGAGTAGGACAAAAATTAGATTTGACTCTTCTAACCCTCCAAAAAATATGAAATGAGTTTTATATTGCAGCCACTAATTTTAGAAGTCAAAATAGTCACCCAAAAAGCCGAAACTCCGAATTCTGGAATTTATTAATGCAAGATACAATTGAAACTTCATAAATTCATATCTCCCGAAATATTGGGAGTTACAATGCCCATGATAGCTCAAAATTATCATAAAAATGGTAGCTCTCAAACAAAACAAGAAATATAATTTTCCCACCACAAGAAGTCCACCAAAAGATGTCCTAAAACCCTAGTTCATTGCAATTTCTTCTCAAAAACCCTTCCAAGCCAAGTCGTCAAAGTGCAAAGATATTATGATAAAATCATAATATTATTTAGGGCACAAAATCACCCCAAAACATACGCAAATCATCCACCAACCAAATAGCCAACCTAAAATAAAATAGCAATAAATTCATAAACCCTACGAAAGGGTTATTTTCTTGTAGCGCAACCCTTAATGGGGCCTTCAACACAAGTGGCCAAGTTGCCACCCTCTAGAGCTCCCCAAAAACCTATAAATGGCTTCCAATAGCAAGCCACACAACCACACTTGCCAAAGCAAGTCACCACCCTAGGAGAGCGTGCAAATCTACAATACACAAATCTAAAGCACAAATACAACCCTTGAATAGAGCTGCCCTATGTGGAAGAATGGAAGTTTTTATTCCCAAAATCCTGTGTACTTGAAGGGTTTCATCCTCAAGTCACTTGTTCAAGCTTAACATACTTGAGCATAAGATTCAATATCCAAATTAGCATGCCTTCAAATGATTCCTTCACTTGCTTTTATAATCATTCTCCAAAAGAGGCGTCCAACTTGAAGGGAAGCCTTTTTTTCAAATATTAAAAGGCAAAATCATTATAACTCCCACTTAAGTGTTTGGGCACCCATGACCCTTAAAAGAACACAACTTAAGTGAACATTATAACATAAAGTACCCTTTTGTTAATTGCTCTTAAAAAAGTCCCCAACGTTCCCTTCTCTTTCTTTTCTTTCTTTTTCATTAGCCCATGGGAACAATTTAAAGGCTAAGAGTCTTCGTGTGTGGATAAATCAAAAAAGGGGGCATGACAGAACACTTGCATCCCAATCAGACACCTACATCGACACAAGTGTCCTATCCTAACACAAGTGTCCAGTGCCCTAAAAGTCATTCAATTTGCAAATAAAGCATATCTTAAAAGTCAGCCTAAGTGTTTTAATGTGAGTCTCCAAAGGGATTGGTATAAATATAAGATCAACCCTCATTCATTACTCACCTAACACAGACCTAGAAACACCTAGCAACTCACAAGACAACTTACCAAAAGCATTCTACCAAGCACTCAAGTGAGCAAAGCTCCCATATTTTCTCTTATTTTCATATCAGTCATAGGGACAACACATCTACAAGTCTAAAGTACTGAAGGAGCAGCCCAAAAGCTATATTTATCAAGTAACAAGCTATGTCACTATTGTACTTGCTTCTCATGCATTGCATGATTCACACACAAGTCAACATGTATGGGAGAACTACATTGTTCTGAGGCCCTCTTCAAATTATTGGCTATGTTAGCAATGCTTATTGACAGAGTGGTCTTTAGGGCAGCTCGACACTATGTGCCCACTAACCCATTTTTTTCACAGCCATTATGAAGATGAAGAACTAGGGTTTTATCATTTGACAAGGAGCAATAGTCCATGACCCAAATCTGAATGCACCAGAGCAAAAGCAACACAGAACCCAAAAACATCCAAGTGGTGGCATCCAGTTTCAGTAGGTATTCTGTACTGGACACCTGCATCTAAATCAGACAGTAACATCAATGCAACCGTCCCAGGTCGATGCAAGTGTTTGTGGTTACAAAGGTACAATATTGTTCCAAAATCCAAATCCGATCTACTTTTTGCCTGTTCAAGATCTAGATCGGTATTAGCATCATAACCAAGTATTTTGTGTTCATTATCATTGCAATATCTAGCATAGTTGTACTTTCTATCTTCAGCATCTCAACATAATAAACTCAGTATATATTCTATATGAGTTTCACAAACAATTGGTTTGTTTTATAGATAGTATACCATCCTTGTGCCCTAGGCTATCTCTACCCCTTTAACCCTAAATTTCCCTTAATCTAGATTTTAGGGTTAAACATTTGGTAAACTCAATTCGTGTGAATGCAAAAAAAAATATTTTTAGGGTTTCTTGATTCTCTATTTTCGATTTTTTATTTTAAAAAGTGGATTTATAGTTCGTAAAAAAAAACATCAGATTTTTATTTTGTCAAAAAGGCAAGTTTAATATGGATATATTTGTTAGTTACTTCATATTGCAGAACTTCATAGTAGTTGTTACTTATGTTTCATGCAAGCTTAAATCAATCCAATCTATATGGGGTTCCAAATCTAATTACTACAAATTGCATGTATTCTTGCATACCCCCTATTGTTATAATGTTTACAATGAGCTCCTACCTGTTACTACAAAACACCAAAGGGAGTGAATGAAATAGTCTTGCTCTTCCCACCATGCCACAAACTCTTCCAATGATGTTATAATAGCTAAAACTTCACTCTACGACTTGCTCCACTGTTCCTCCCATTATAAGGATGTTCTTTTGGATGCATTATGTGTGACCTTTTTACCAAGTAATGTGGAGCCTCCATATGTGGCTTTTGTGTTAAATTCTATCAAACAGATTGAACATAATATATCCTTTGAAAAGGAGGATCTACCACCTCAAGACCTCATAGATTGTTGTTTACCATTATACATTTAGGTTGGTGTGTGCAATAAAATTGTAAAAAAGAGTCCTTGTAAACAACAGTTCAAGGCTCAACATTTGTGACATATCCTTTCTTTCCTTATTGGGCATTGGGCCTAATGATTTGGAACCTTCCAATATGAGCATCAAAGGATTTGATAATTTTTCGTGAAAAGTATTGGGGCAAATAACATTGAACAATACTTTGGGACCCCATGCATTAGCTACTTTGTGCCACATTATGCCAAATGATTCAAACAATAATATACTGTTGGGACGGCCTTGAATACATGAAATGTATGTGGTTCCATCTACTTTGCATGCATGCTTAAAATTTAGTCATTGAGCATTTATTTACATGTCCAATGGATACTAATCCCTTCAAACTTCATGCAATGGTCCAACAAACAAATGATCCTATGTGGCAATCCCATAAACCTGATTTTGGCCTTTGATATTTGCTAAAATACGCATACAAAGGACAAGGGTTGGGCAAACATGAGCAGGGTATAGCTCAACCCATCTCTCATACAAATAACACAACATTGGCTGATACACTATTACAAAAACCTAAGCAACTTGTATTAACTAATGCACCAAGGAGACAATTTACACATTTACCTGAGTCTCTTGCTTCATTGCTCATGTGGCTTATAGAGTGTCATCTTATATCTCTCCCTCATCCAATAGAGGTTGATATGAGTAGACTTCTACCCAAAGGGTATGATGCGAATGTTTATTGTGACTATGACCAAGGCCTCGGGGCATTCTACGAATTGATGTTTTACCTTGAAGCATAAAATACAAGACCTCATCGATGACCAAAAGGTTACAGTTGATGATCCTCCAAAGGAATCAGGTTCACAACCTGGTGATCACTAGAAACAGAAAATACCTAATGATCCTTTGCATGATTATCCTTAGAAGGACCCTAAAGTGCAAATGGCACACAATGCACAACAAAAACTTCAAATTAAACAAATCAAATAGCATCCATGCCAACAGGGTTTAACAATCAACTTATTCATAGTTGGTGCTTATTTTTGGCATAACCATATTGATCCTACACAAACGAAAACTACTTGCAATATAAGACGTTTACAACAAATTGGCTTTGATTAAAAAACTTGCAAAGAAAAGTCAGTTGGAAAGACTCCCTGGGCCACATAACATTATCAATTGCTTGTGGTCCGAAAATGATTCAAACACGGGTTTGGGTTATGCAACAATCATCTCCATATGCATTTACATTGGGCACTCTTTGGTTATATCAAATGGAAGCAAAATTTGACCAAAATCAGCAAGGTATTTATTTTTACCATGAAAGCAAATTGATCCATATTCTAAATGATAGAATCGGTTCTTCGACTGCACATGTAAAATGTGAGGAGAAACATGTCATGTACCATTTCCACTTATCCAACCATAATTCAAACAATGTAAAGGATCCAACTTAAGTTGCAAGGTCTCGCATATTCCAAAAATACCAAAAAAAATAATTAAAAAAAAATCAAAAATTAAAAAATATTTTCAGAATCTACATATCTTACTAGCTCCTTGATATATATGTTGTCAGTTCCATGTTGCTAGATTGCATATCAATATTTCCTATATATATGTGTTCCACGCACCTTTTAAGTGTGATTCAAGCATACACAAATACATTATCCATGCACTTTTCGATGTTGGGTTTTCCCTCTACTCATGTCATCAAGACGTTGGGGGCATCCACCTCTATGATCATGATACACCCAGATTATATCACTTTATGATCGATTTACATTATTATGTTTGAGTTCATTTATGTACTTACACATGCCTTTATCTATGCTTATATCTTTCGCAGTGTACTTGATATGCTATGTATTGCTAGCACATATCTAGGGACTAGTATGATATGTTTATGTTGGTTGTTTATGCTTTCATTTATGCACTTCCTTGAGTGTCTTGTCTTGATATTGTCTTGTTTGTTTGAGCATTTGAATATGCTCCATTGTTTGCGGCCCCCATACCTTTGTTTGTCTCTTTGACATTTAAATGTCATTGTTTGTTGTATGTTGACATTTGAATATGTCATTCTTGATTTGTGGACATTTGACTAAGTCATGTCTCTTCGATTGCGCGACATTTGAACATGCCTCTTGTTTGCGATCTCATTGAACCATTGTCTTTTGATTTGCTTTTGAATGCTCTTGTGTGTGTGCTTGATTACTTTTTGAGCTTGTATTGTTACTATTTAGAGTTGTCATGATCTACATCATGCATCTTAGGACTTGGTGTGATCACATTCTTTGTGCTTCAATGATATATCTACCTAGACATGTTCCTTCTATATGCTACATGGTCCATTTACAATTTACATGGTTATCTTATCTTTTTGAGGTAGGGTAACTACCAACTTCTACTTCCCTCACCTCAAAGGGGGCATATCAATGGGGGTATCCCATATAGGCATGACTTCCACATTTGCTTCACACATTCAGATTGCAATGGGGGCATGTTTTGAAAATAGGTTCTCCACATTTATTCAGTATTCAGCATACCCAAATTATAGTGGAAGCATATTTTGGAAACATGTCCTCCACATTGACACTTACACTAGTTCTCAGTTTCAGATTATAGTGGGGGCATGTTTTAGAAGCATGTTCTCCACACTTATACAAAGTCAAATTGGTCAAATTCATAGTTATATGATTTAGATACACATTTGTGGCAAAATTCTATACATTGGTACTATTGTTATACAGAGTCTCAGCATGAGACATATCTAAGGTGCATATGCTATGCAATATGCGCCTAATATTGCAAAATCAAATCAGTTTCATATTTCAAACACTTTCAAAAACTGGCATCGCCCATCAAGTTGGATTTTTACAGACTATATTGAGTCAATCTACGGCAACAGTTGGTTCGTTTTTTGATATAGTTGAAGTGATTAAATCACTCAATCTTGCCAAGTTTATAGGTTGGACTTGATTGCATCATCCAGCGTCACCAGATTTATAGTGTGAGTTGACTTGGTTCACTCACACTCACTAGGTTATACGTATGATTGGGTTGCACGGTTGAGCTAATCTCAATTGTCGAGTGGCAACTCATCTTTTCTCCAAGGTTGGAGGCATAGGTCCTCCAATCTCTCTCTATCTCTTTAGATATATGCACTTTTCATATTTAATGTTTGTCCTAGTCTCAATTTTAGTGATTCATAATGATATATCTTTTCAAATCAATTTGCCAAAAGGCAAGACGATTGCATCGATATGAAAGTGTACTCCTAATTCTTGCTCTCTTTCAATTTCAATCATTTCAATGCTTTCAATTTTAGATTATATACCGTAACATGCTCTTGGTTGCAGGTCAATCACCAGCAAAGCACTCAAGTTGGACTCAAGCAAAAACAAAGTGTGTTATGCACACCAAAGTACGCATTCCTTTTCTTTTAAACTAGCAATTTTATAACTAGATTAAAAGGGGCAAATGTAGACACTATTTTTAAATTATATAGCACCTCAATCTTATATACTTGGCAAATACAAATCGTGGATGTAACTTCAGCTTCTAGACCTTTTACCAGTGCTAAAAGGCTCGCGTACACTATCTCTATGTGCCTAATTGCTTATCTCTTAGTACAATCAATGTTATTCTGATGACCCAAGCCTTCTATCTTGTCCAGAATATTATAAGCCTGCTTATCTTCTATTTCTGCAAGTTCTAGACTTGCACATTTTTTCCAACTTCCCAGACACTTGTGTCCCAGTCAAACGCCTACATCGACACAAGTGTCATATCCCAACGCAAATGTCTAGTACCTTAAAAGTCATCGAATTTGCAAATGAAACATATTTTAAAGGTCAGACTAAGTGCTTTAATGCAAAATATTCTTCAAAGGGATTGGTATAAATATAAGATCAACCCTCATTCATTCTTCACTTAGCACAAACCTAAAAACACTTAACTTACCAAAAGCATTCTATTAAGCACTCAAGTGAGCAAAGCTTTCCTATTTTCTCCTATTTTCATATCAATTATAAGGACAACACATCTACAGGTCTGAAGTACTGAAGGAGCAACACAAAAGCTATATTTTCCAATTTACAAGCTAGGTCACTGTTGTACTTGTTTATCACACATTACATGATTCACACAGAAGCCAACACGTAGGAAAGAATTCCATAGGTCTAAGGCCCTCTTCGGAGTATTGGCTATGTAGGCAATGCTCATTGACAAAGAGGTCTTTGGGGCAGCTTGACACCGTATATCCACTAACCCATTTTTCCCACGGCCACTATGAAGATGAAGAATTAAGGTTTTATCATTTGACAAGGAGCGACAATCCATGACCCAAATTTGAATGCACCAAAGTGAAGGCAACACAGAACCCAAAAGCATCCAAGTGGTCACATCTAGTTTCGGTAGGTATTTCGTACCGAACACCTGCATCCGAGTCAGTCAGTAGCATCGATACAATCGTCTCAAGTCGACACAAGTGTTTGCGGCTACAGAGGTACAATTTCTAGAATCAGACGACTATTGTAGAATCCAAATCCAATCTACTTTCTGCATGTTTCAAATTCAGATTGGTATTAACATCTGAACCAAGTATCTTGTGTTCATTATCATTGCAATATCTAACATAGCTGTACTTTATATCTTTTAACATCTCAGCACAATAAATTTAGCATATGTTCTGAGTTTTGCAAACAATTGGCCTACTTTAGAGAGTCTACCATCCTTGTGCCCTAGGCTATCTCTACCCTTTAACCCTAGATTCTCCTTAATCTAGATTATAGGGTTAAATAGAAAACACCAACAAATCCAAAAAATGGTAAGCAAAATAACAAAATGTTTCCAAATAATGAGTTGCGGTGTTATAAATTTAATGTTTGAAGTAGATCAATTGCAAAATACAATTTAAGAACATCAGGAAGCCAACAAGACACGTGGATATCTAGAAATAATGTGGACTTTAGATGCAAGATTGTGATGTCTCCCTTATTTCTTCAAACATTCCTTCCTTTAAAGAAAATTCAAACCCATTCAATCATAAAGTAAATACAATGTACAAGTAAACCCTGCCCTTGGAAATAAGTTCCATAGTTTTATCATGACAAGCATCTCAGTGGACTAATGGGGATGAGAAAGTTCAAAACAATGAAAAGCTATCTCCATTGGCTATTCATGCTATTTGAAATTTCATCAGAAGGCATTAATACTGTAAATTTAACTTATCTCTAAAGGAATAAGGCACAATTAGGAACAAAAAACAAGTCACTTGGTAATGTTCTTTAAAATCGAAATTATTTGAATCTCCTTTGGAATAGAATATAATATTCAGCAAGTATTTTCAACTATGCTGCAATTTCAAGTTTGAAAATCTATGCAAACAACTGTTGGGTAAGTTCTGTTCCATTTCTTTACAGCTATTCAGTTTTTTTTAAGCATAGTTTATGGTGATTTTCTCCAATAAAACACGCAGGATTCAAATCAACTAAAAAGTTTTGTCCAGTTGAAGGTTTCAAATTGCAAAGATGTGTCATTTATCATTGAAATAAACAGTGTTTTGCTTAGACAATCCATATTATTTATCTCCATTCATAACGATTTGTCTTCTTTGGATCTTGCCGTGGGTTCTTCTGGACCAAGCCTTGCTATAGACATGTCAATGTTGATATATTATCAGTCTTCTGCTTTGACCTTCAACATCTACATGCTTCATTGAGGGATCCTTCCCTCACGACTCCTTTTTCTTGCACCATGTTTTGTGGCTAGGGGTTTAACCGCTTTTGGTTTACCCCCTCTTGTTTTGTTTACACTACTTTAGTGCTTAGTCTTTTAGATACTTTTTAAACCCTAGGGTCCTTTTACTCTAATATTTCTCTATTATAACTAATGCACTTAATAACCTAGGGTCCTTTTACCCTAATACTTCTTCCTTTCTTTCTTTCTCCATCAAAGGTTGCAATTGTTTTTACTTTTAAAAACATTATGGCACACAAGGAAGCTAAGAATTATGAGGGCTCCGATACAAAGGTTACATTCCAATGGACAAATAAGAATAACATAGTGGAGATAATTGGAGATAAACAAAGAATGGTAATAATATCAAGACTTGTGAAGATAATGATTACTAAAAATGGGAAGCACTTTGTTGGGTCCAACACGCCCCATTACTCAGAATCTCACATCGAGACCCTCTTGCTATAGCATAGTTGTTTTCTTCATGTTCTTCCTTATTTAAATGACTTCATTTTGAATGTTACCCAATTCCTAAGTATGGACTTTAGCTCATAACTTGGTTATGATGATTCTGATTTGCCTTTACTTGTTCATCCGTTCATAATGACTAAGAATCCTCATCTAGGGTTTAAACATAGAAATTGGTCTAACTAAAGTGTCCCTTAGGTGATCTGAACATTCTTGCCTTAGACATCTAAGTAACATAAACATCATGTTAAGTTCAAAGTTCAAAGCTAGACGATACTCATAATGTTTGAGCTTTTGCTTAATTTGTTCATTATACTTAGGCTTTTGAAATATTTGAATCTTAATTCTAGGTCATAAATTGTCTTATATGGGAAATTTGAAAAGGAGGCCATGTTATAGCATGGAATTGCACCCCTGTGGGAAACTTTTTTAGGCTCTCCCACTTCCAGCTATAACATGGGAACAACCTCAGGATGTGGGTGTCCTATGGTGAGGTTGAGCCTCTAGGATTTTTAAAGAGGCTAGTTCCTCTTGGTGGATCACCTAAAACTAATGTTGAAATGAAACTTCACGGGGAAAAAGGTTAGAAGGGAGATAAGGGCTCCTAAGAGGGCTAACCAGACGATGCACCAGAAATAAATGGACACTCATCTACGCTTGAAACCATACTAGATTAGTCATGAGGCGACTTGGGCTTGCACGATCTCAGGGTCAAGCTAACACAAGCTGAAAGAGCTTCATTAAGAACACTCCTCCAAACCTGCAAAACTTGAAAATACTTCAAAGAGGCAAGCAACAGGCTAATGGACTAGGAATAGATGCATTCACAAACCCACCAAGCAACAAGCATACCAAAGCACTAATTGAAGACATAAAATAGGCAAGGAAATCGAGTCTCATTGCATTCAAGAGGTAGTTCTTATAATACTTCGACAGGGTTTAGCCTGGTCGAAGGAGCACGCTTTTGCAAACGTCTCAATGGGCATCTGTCTCCCAGCAAGATGACAAAAACTCTAAAAACTGGGAACCCTCTAAATGGCTTGAAAACCCATATATATAGAGAAGAGAAGAGAGAGAGAGAGAGGTCTGCATGGAAAGAGAAGAAGTCGTTAATTGCTGCTTTCGTCCTCCTTTCCATGAAAATGCGCCGTTTAAGATCTTCTCGAGCCCTCCCCGTGCATTGAAGTCTCCCTTTGGCACATTTGAAGGAGCCATGTCGTGAGCAGCTAGATTTGGCACAGCTGAAATGATATTTGCATTAAAAACCGCATGGCGATCCTCCCCTTTTGCGTGTCCTGTTGAAAAGGACGTGGGTCTCCATGTGTGAAAACTCAAGCCGAACCATGCTACATTCAAGTCGAACA
This sequence comes from Torreya grandis, assembly GCA_037957365.1. Classification (NCBI taxonomy): domain Eukaryota; kingdom Viridiplantae; phylum Streptophyta; class Pinopsida; order Cupressales; family Taxaceae; genus Torreya; species Torreya grandis. The sequence continues at coordinate 943,923 of JARHVA010001563.1, read as the reverse complement.
GTTGTTTGTCGGAGACGATGACCATTACTTTCACCTACCAGCGCCTGCTTACACCTGGACCAGACCTTTCTTATAGACGGTAAACCAATCTAAAGACATTGGTTTTCCCGTATCCATTTAACTCGGGTCTATTTGAGCTTTACTTCCACAAACCATCAATTATCTGCCAGCTGGAAATGCTCTTGGATCACCCTCCATCTATTCCTTTGAAAGGTCAACCCCTGCTCCAACTTACGCCACGTGGCACCCTTTTATTCGTGTGACCAGACCTGATGTCTTCGAGTTCCTCCAGCTTGACGACTTCGGGCTTTCATGACTACTTTACTTATGAATTCTCCTAAGTCAAGTAGCTTTGAAAGCCCGATTTGTGCTTCGTAGTGCAAATCGGGTTTTCTTAACTACTTGACTTATAAAAATCTATAAGTAAAGTCTTTAGAAAATCCCAACTTACACTATATAGTGTAATTCGGGTTCTCTAAGCCTACTTACTCATCGGACTTGTCCAGCTATTCTACTTCAGACTTCTCCATATAGAAGTCTTCGGACTTCTGAAAGCCAGTTACTCTGGACTTTTGGAGGCCAACTACTTCGGACTCTTCTCACTCCAAGTCTTCGAACTTCTTTGTCGGGCCTCCTTTCTGTAGGCTTTCCTCAGACAATTTTCCCGAAGGAATTCCTTCGAAAGAAATCTTTCAGATTTTTTTTTTGCGTTCTTTGTCCTTCGAGATTATTTGTTGAACACACCTATCTACTAAGAGGGGGGGTGAATTAGTAGATGATCTAAAACTAGTCTGTTAAAAAACCTTTTACAGAAAAAATGTGAATTCATGTGTAAATCAAGGAACAAATGCAGAAGTCACACACACACACATAGAAACACATAACACCAGATTTTACATAGAAAACCCAAAAAGAAAAACCAAATTGAGAATCAACTGCTAGAATCTACTGTTCTAATCTAGCCTCATAATAAAATGTCTTACTGGCAAACCTCACTGGTTACATTCAAGGACACCGATCCTTAGGAGACACCAATCTCCTTACTAAGCACCAACCTATTGTATGTAGACACCAACCTACCTAAACTATGGAGTTATGACTCCAGTGTACAAAATGGATTCACAAGTGAATCCAGTTCAATGTTCTTTGTTACAAGTCTAATCTATAACTGCTCACCTTCTCATTGTCTGTGTGCTCTATCTTCCTACTTGCTTAATCTCTGTTTGCATACATTTGGTTATACTTTATTCAGATACACTTCATTCCCCTTCTCTGCATTTTACTCTATCTACATATTTCTTTTATCGACAGTGCTTTTTCTCACACTTGATAAACGCAGTAGCAGCAGCGACAACAGCCCATAGAGTCCTCTTGAAGTCGTTTATATTCAACTACCTTTTAGGGTTTTTTAATCTTCTTGCATTCACACCCAGCTGCACTAAACCGGTTCTCATTAAAGATGGCTTATGCTTACACGTTTCTCATGCCTTAGTTTATGCGTCACCTTGCAATGGTCAAATCTATTTTCCTCATTTGACGACTGCTTGGTTTATCTCATAAATGCATAGATTCACCAATCGAGATTGATCGGTTGAATCGATCAATCTCGAGCCCCGTGTAGACCTTTTCGAGCTCACCGTTTGCCTGGTCCTATCTTTAATCGAGGATTTACTCATTTTGTCTTTGGCACCAGTCACCGTTTATTTGAGTCGTCCGTTGTTTTCCCTGTTCTGGAACCATCGATTTTTATCTCGTGTCTCGATATTCTCTTGGTTTGCTTTCGCTCCTTTCTATTTGGGCTTTCTCTCCTTCTGGCTTTTCTTATTCAGGTTCTTTCTATTGAGCTCATCTTCATATTTTTTCTCGTGCTCTTCTATTTCTCAAGGCATTCTCTTTCTCCTTCGGACCTTTTGTCCAAGTCTTTCTTTTTGGTCTTCGGGCTCTTTTTCTAAATTTCTTCAGACTTTTTGTCCGAGACATTTCTACGAACTTTTTGTCCGAAACATTTCTCTTGAGACCTTTCTCCAAGTTACCCTTCGAGTTTTTTACAACAGTGCACTTTCCCTTCGAGCTCTTTCAAAACTACCCTTCGGCTTTTCTTCCAAAGGTCCTCTTACCCTTCGGGCTTTCTGAAAAGTGCCCTTCGGTGTCTTTGGAAGGGTTCATATACCCTTCAGAGTTTTCAACTTACCCTTCGGCTTTCTTCAAAGTGTCCTTCGACCTTCTTCAAAGGGTTCACATACCCTTCGGCTTTCTTCAAAGTGTCCTTCAGCCTTCTTCAAAGGGTTCACATACCCTTCGGCTTTCTTCAAAGTGTCCTTCGACCTTCTTCAAAGTGTCCTTCGGCTTTTTGAATGTACCCTTTGGATTTTTGTTAAGGGACAGTTTTCCAAAAAGGACTTGACAATTTTTCCGAAAGTATTGTCCTTGCCACTTTTTCCGAAAGAATTCCTCTGAAGGAAGTCTTCAAGACTATTTTGGGTTTTCCATCCTTCTTGACATATGTATGTACGAGAAGTAGAGCCACTCAGAAATCCCTATTGCTTCTTCTAGACCCTTTCGGGTTTTTGACATTACTTGACTTATCAACTTGAAGAAGTAATGTGCTTGCAAAGCCCCGATCACCTCTTCACTAGACCCTTTCGAGTTTCCCACATTGCTTAGCTTATAATCATAAGAGAAGTAAGATGCTCCCGAAACCCCGATTACTTCTTATCTAGACCATTTCGGACTATTCACTTTTCTTAGCTTATAATCACAAGAGAAGATGCTCCCGAAACCCCGATTACTTCTTCTCTAGACCATTTCAGAGTTTTCACTTCGCTTAGCTTATAATCATAGGAGAAGTAAAGCACTTGCGAATCCCCAATCACTTCTTCGCTAGACCAATTCGGACTTTTCTCATTGCTTGACTTGAGAAATAAAGGGAAGTTAAGTCATGCCAAAACTCCAATTTGCATTGCTTGGCTTGACCCGTTCGGACTTTTCACCCAACTTGACAAGATTGTGAAGTAAAGGCATTGGAGAAATCCGATTAACACCGCAAGTCTATTCAACTCATCCTTTGGCATTAATGCAGAATAGCACCTGCTTCCTTCCACATCAATGACAATATCCAACATTATTTTCCCGAAGGAATTTCCCTTTGCTTATTTCCTTATTTCTTCGGCCCTTTTCTTTCACCATTTCCCGCAAGCAAAATGTCCGCGGGAAATCCCTTTAACTTTTCCGAAAGTGCCCTTCGAAAAATTGTCAAGTGGTCCTCCCGAAGCTTCAAAAGGTCCTCTCGGATTTTTTGAAAGTGCCCTTCAGAACCTTTCTTTCAAACAATTTGTCCAAAAGAATTTCTTTTGGATAAATTGTCCGAAAGAAATTTATCACTTGGAGACAGAAAAAACCCGAAAAAGACTTGACCAAAAGAATGAACAAGGAAAAGACTTGGACGAAAGAAAAGAACCTGAGGGAAAGAAATACTTGCTCTTACAAGGCCCGGAAGATGATCAGTGACTTAGCCCAAAAAAGGGAAGCTGAATAAAAGAACTTTGCACAAGGCTTAGTCCTTCGGCTTGCTTTAAAACATCTCTGCTGGCCCCCTGAAGAATTTGCTCAAACTTTATATGTGAGCCAAAAAATTGGCCAACAGGCCAATTTAAAAGACTAGTTTTATTTGGCCATTATTCACCAAATTTTTATGTTTTATCGGGTTCAATTAGTGCTGTTTCTAATCTTTGCTTATACAGACTTTAATGTTTCCTACGGCTTTGTTCAAAGGTATTTTGACTGACTTATTAATGATTTTGAAGTCTTTTGCTATGTTTTCTTTGTAGACCCAATGTCTCTCCCGAGCTACGAGATCTCAACAACTGTCGAAATCTCGGCCCCTCAGCAATCCCCAGTTTCAAAAGGCCTTTTGCAGCCTGCAAAATCTCCAAGCTCCTGAGATAAAGACAAGTGCCCTGATCCCATTTACTCGTTTGGTCGGAGCCTATAGAGAACAGTTTTCAGTGCGTGTTATGAAGTCTTCCAAACACCATGATTGTTCTGAGCCATCCACATGGAAGCAGATCGTCAATCGAGGTTTGGCGGGAGCAGATCAATAGTCCAAAGACTTCCCGAGCCCGACCTACCGAGATTGCGACATGTGGTTGCATCTTGGGCATTCAGAGCTCGGGGGAGCACCACACAGCTCACCAAATTCTCTGTCGACCCAACCTCACGATTAGAGACAAGTGTCACAATCTTGGGCATTCAAAATTCGCCAAGCTATAATTAGCAATCCCAAAACCCCGACCTACCGAGATTGCAACACATGGTCACATCTCGGGTGTTCAGTCCTCGAGAAACAACAAAATATACAGGTGGTAGAGACAAAGCGACAAGTCGCAGTGAACATGACAAGTCGCTGTCAATAGGATACGTGGCACGATCTCATGAATTTAGTCTACAGAAAACATATTGCACAATGCATAGTCAGGATTTCCCAGAGCATCTCGGTCGTCCACCTGTCAACTGATCAGGTAGTCAGAATCTGGGAAGCCAGTTGTACAATTCAAGGTTTGTCGAGACCCCCAACTTCTGCGATTGCGACACATGGTCTCATCGCAGGTAGTCGGAGCCTCAATAAACCTCGAGATGTTGCCACATGGCGACATTGCGGGTAGTCGGAGTCTCAATAAACCCCGAGATGTTGCCACATGGTGACATCACGGGTAGTCGGAGTCTCAATAAACCCCAAGATGTTGCCACATGGCGACATCTCGTGCATTCGGAGCCCGGAGAGAGCGATAAACAAAGCAAGCAGCCTATGCCATAGATAAGGGCCGAATGAATGACAAGTGGTAGTAGAGCAATGTAGAATGGACACGTGAACATCTAGGTAGGCAAACAAAGAGCCCAAATTTGACGACAAGATCTAAAATCAAGCAACAGGCAGGGGACGACTTCTGTTCAACTGTAAGTAAGGATTCCAAGCAGAGGAGAGTAGGCGGCTACAATACATAGACCCAAGCATTTTCGAACCAGCCAGAGCACAGAGTTAGTTGAAAAGGTCTTGCATCAAAGGCCTGTGAGCTGATCACAAGAAGAAAATGAGCATGGAGATAGCAATGGCCAGAGCAATAACAGAAATCTAGATAGAGACAAAAGCCAAAATCAAAAGGATTGTTCACAGCTCCAAGGCAACATCTACCCAATGGCTAAGGATATCAATAAGTTCATCAAGAGGACGAAATGCACCTATATATAGATTGGAATAACCCATTATTCCAATATTTATCTCCCTGATTATTATAATTTAATTAAGAAATGATATATCTAGAAGAAATTCTATTGTCTTGAAGATAAACATAAAAAATTGGGAATGGATGAAGCTAATGCATGCACCGACAACTCTATCATTGCGATTAGCTTGCAATGAGGTGTCTTTTTCTATTTGGATCGATAGCCAACTTGTGGAAAATGGTCAACAAGTTAATTAGACTGTGGGAGCTCACGGTGCATTGGAGATTGTGTCTCCTTTCCTCTTGAAAGGGTAACAATAACTTTAGCTGGAATACAACCATTTAAAATCAAAGGTGGAATACGCTGGGATGGATTAGCATTTTGTTGGCAATTTGAGTGTCACGGTGTACAAGGAGATTGTTGTCTGTAATATTGACATTGATGTCAAATGATAAATGTTCTACCAAGCATTAATGACAAAGGTGTTGAGCTGTGTTGAGTTGAACAGATCAGTTGTAGAGTCCTCATGGAGATTGTATGTGCACCTTGAATTCCCAGAATAGTCATATGAATGCCTCCATTAGTTTGTTGAGTATGGCTTAGTACATAGTTTGTTGGTGACTACATTTGCATATATGGCAGCATTTGGAGGAAACAATCACACCAGGCTACTCAGGTTTGTGCCTATTCCTTTTGGTCCAAGTTCTAAGTCATGCGGGTAGAAGGAGCAAAAGCTATGTATGTGCAAAGTAGGGCTCCCAGGTAGTTGAATGGTATCTGATCACTTAGTCGATTTTACAAGCTCGGGAATTCTTTCGGGAAAGTGCTTGGGAATTATTTCCGGAGAATTGACTCAGGGAATTCTTTCGAAAATATTGGTGAAGACAATTCCTTCGGAACAGCTGTCCACAACATAGTTTCCAAAGGAAATGAGTTTGCCTGGGAATTCTTTCAAAACAATTGTCCCGAAGGAAATGATCCGATCAAAAGTTGTTGAAGGGTATTTTTGCAAAAAGCCGAAGGGTAAGTGGACCTTTACAAAAAAGCCGAAGGATATGTAGACGCTTGCAAAAATGCCAAAGGGTATTTTGCAAAAGGCCAAAGGGCATGTGGACCTTTACAGAAAAGTCGAAAGGTATGTGGATTGTTCAAAAACTTCCGAAGGGATCTTTTCAAAAAAGCCGAAGGGTACATTTGCAAAGTGCCGAAGGGTATGTGGATCTTTACAAAAATGCCGAAGGATAAGTGACCCGAACCAAGGCTCCGAAAGGTACTTTACGAAATCCCGAAGAGTATGTGTCCTAAACAAACGAGCAAAGAATTGTAGGGCAATTCAAATGTCATGAAGGGCACTTAGACAAAAAGCCCGGAGAAATTGTCCCAAAATGTCTTAGACAAAACGCCCGCAGAAATTGTCCCGAAGGTCACTTAGACATTCTTTCAGGGAAATTGTCCCAAAGAGCACGTAGACAAAAAGCCCGCAACAATTTGTCCAAAGGATATGATCCGAAGGGTATGTACCACAAACAAGAGCTTCTAAAGGACACTTTCGAAAGAAGGGCATAGATGAATTCTTTCGGAGAATTTGTCTAAGGCAAGTGGATGCTTACAAAATTTCCGAAGGATATTTCCGATAAGTATAGGACACTCGCAATATTGCCGAAGGATCAAGGCGAGATTAAAGATCGAGCAAGTCTGAAGAAATCGAAGAAGGGGAAGCATCTCAAAGACGCCGAAAGAAATGAGATAATGTCAACATGTCGGAGTTTAACGACACAATAGAAAGATTAAAGATCAAGTATATCGAATATAATCGAAAGGAGCGAAAGCGATCCGATTATTATATAGGAAATAGCGAGATGCAAAAAGGAGCTCAATGGTTAGACTTGGCGCGAAGAAAAATCAAAGGCCTGCATTTAATATGTTCTCAATGGACAAATGAAGGAACAGACAGAACCTGTGAATGATTACACAGAGCTCGAGATTGATCGACTGAACCGATCAATCCTCAATTAAGGAAACGACACAGTTATGCCCTGATTCCAACAGTTGCCAAAAATAGAAATGAGAGTTGAACATTGTAATGTGATGCATGATCCGAGACACTAAAAAGCGTATAAGTCAAAGTCGCATTAAATGAGAATCCAGAACCGGTACTGGTTAAGTGCAATTGAAGTATGAACACAATTAGAGACATGAAACCCTAAAATTCATTGTATATACAAGACATCAAAAACATTGTTGTGTTGTGGCTGTTGTCGTCACAATTTTGAGAGTGAGTCAAACGTTGTCGATAAGAAATATATGCAGACAGAGTAAAAAGGACGAAGAAAAAGGGGGAATGAAGCGTGTCTGAATAGAATATATCTAGACATATGCAGATAGAATAAATCGTTGTCGATGAAATCGCTGTCGATGAGAGATATATGCAGACAGAGTAAAAAGACAGAAGAAAAGGGGGAATGAAGCGTGTCTAAATAGAATATATCTAGACATGCAGATAGAGTAAAAAGTTGTCGATAGAAGACATATGCAGATAGAGTAAAAGGCAGAGAGAAAAGGGAATGAAGTGTGTTAAAACAGAATATATCCAGACACCAAGAGCATAAGGCAGAGAGAAAGTGAAGATACACAGAGAATGTGTAGAGTTTGAGCAATTACAGACAAAACTTGTAACAGAGTAATAGAGCTGGCTTCATTTAGAAATCTGTTTTGCATTCTGAAGTTGTAGCTTCATAAATCTGATAGGTTGGTGCCATCAGACAGACTGAGTTGGTGCTCAGTTAGGAAGTGGGTGCTTCCTTAGAATGGGTGCTCTTGAATGTAACCAATGAGGTTTGTCAGTGAGGCATTTAACTATGAGGCTGGATTAGAACAGTAGATTCTAGCAGCTATTCTCACCGTTGCTTTTCCCTTTGGGTTTTCCAAGTATAAATCTCGTGTATTGTGGTTTTGTGTGTATGTGCTCTCTACATCTGTTCTTTGATATGCATGTGTTTTGTATCCTCATTAAAAAGGTTAAAGAACAAGTTTTTTCACTGATCTACTGATTCACCCCCCTCTCAATAGATAGTTGTGTTCAACAGTGGAAAATGGTTAACAAGTTAATTAGATTGTAGGTGTTCACGGTGCATTGGAGATTGTGTCTTTCCTCTTGAAAGTTGTATTTGGAAATTATGCCATGACTAGACCTTCATCCTTACTTCTTGATGTGTTATCACAAGAGACTAAGCTCTAATCAGTTACTCCATTTAATGTTTGTATCAAGAGCATTTAATTTTTGGTTGTGCATCACAACCCATGATGGATTAACCATGTTTATATAAGCAGAGATGCTTGCCATAGAAGTGGTCAACACACTTGAGTACCAAAACTCTATTGGGATTAAGCCAAGATTTCCCCTGTCTTTCCTAGTTTGGTCTTGATTGTCTACCTTAGATCTTGATTTAAGAAGTAACCTATGCAAAGAATTTTTCTGAGTTTGTTGGCATGCAAATGGATATACAATTAGATTGTGCAGCAGCTGATTTAATTGGATTTAAGTGCTCATTCTGGTTATTTTGAGGCTTACACTAGTCATGGTGTGTGAATAGTTGCAGGCTTGTGTAATGGCTTTATTTTGAGTGGAGTTCTAGATTTCATGTTCACATAAATTTTCCTTTGAATCTTGCTCATTGTGTTGTTTTAGTTTGTGCAGTAGCTAGACTTTATACCCAGTGATTTAATTGCAACCCACGCTAATCTAATTTCTGAGTATTGGAAGACTTGTCTCAATCAAGGGATTCACTTCTTTTCTGCCCTACTCTCTCTCCCTTTTATATTTTAATTAACGAGAAACGTCTTACCCATTACATTGTAAATAGCCCATTTTCTAAAGGAACCAACGGTGAGAAACTTAAATATCTTTGAGGAAACCCGTTTGAACCTTCGGTGGAAACAATCACAGCTTATCCATGCTAAAAGATTGGAGTGTCTCGGCCCTTGGACTACCAGAAAAATCCTAAAAACGAGGGGACTCATTGGTCCATGTGCTGTAAGCTGCTCTTGTCCACTTATAACAGTTGAATTCAATAATTGTCTTTGAATATCAGCCTAACACACTTGTGCTCTCCAACATAGATGGCTTGTACTCACAACCAAACAATGGGCAAGCCTACAACCCAATGTAGAAATCATTGAAGATAATCAAAGAATAGTAATAATATCAAGATTTTTTAAGATAGTGAACATTTAATATGGGTAGCACTTATGTTGCCCAATATATGGCTTGCACTCACAACTTGACATGGGAAAACCTAGAACCCAGTGTACATATTCTGCAGACTGAATATATAAGATAGTGATTTTTTGATTACTTGATGTTTGGGGTGAGAATCACCAGTTTATATATTAATTTCATGCTTAACCCATATCTTGGTGATGTACACATGTTGTGGCCGACTGCCATATGTTGTGCATTAGAGGCACAAAAGCATTTCAAATTGATGAGATCCAATAAGCAGGCAGTTATACCCTCCAACAGCTTGCGTTCTTGTAAACAAGTAGATGAATAATAATAGCATGTTTATTTGATCCAATGCTTCCTTTATTATATCTTTTACATTCAGGTATTTCTTTTTACAGAAAAAATGAATAGCAGTGAGATATTAGCAGACAATTTAAATAGCTTAAAAACTCATGAAAAATATAATATAGACATTACAAAACAGTTGCAAAAATGTTAGATTGACAAATAAGCCTTGGAGCTATAACAAAGGGAAGCAATGTTATAACAGTGACAAAGTAGCGTATCTGTTAACAAAATAATAATAATACGAATTATGCCAACCATGAATAGAAACTAAAACATCCAGAGAACCTCTACTCATCAAACATTATGTTGTATATATCAAACGAAATAACAAAAAAGAAAACATTTACAAGAGAACAATCAGTGGCAAAGAAAATAATCCTGAACATTACATTTTTATTATAGTTTTGGGTTTCTCATTTAAAGTTTAACTTTTCACTATTGACATGCAGTTAAAATGTAACCTTTGCAATAGGTGCCATCTCCACAGCTATATGCACAATGTGCATTGGTGGCTCCCTCAGAACTCCTCCAACAACAGGAACATGATAGTCCATGCCATTTCTGTTGTCATATAATCCTCCATTGTCATCACCTCCTTCAGAAAATACAAAGTCCATCATATATGCATCTAAGGGCACCTTAACTGCAAAAGCAAGCCATATTTTGTCAATTTTCTCAATTAAGAATACAAAAATAGAATTATAACAGTATATTAATTGATTTCAAACAATTATCAATTACCGAAACCAAATTGCTCTCCTATATCTGTTCCATCAAAATATATCTCAGACTAGGGATCACATCATTCAAAATTTCAAGTTCAAATAAAATCAACTGCATTGTGCTGCAGCCATAGTCTAATTGCATTCTCTGAAAGCTTTCCGTATAGAGCATCACACAATGTAAGTTGGAACTCATCTCAAAAAAATTATCTAATACAAACACTTCAGAAATCATGGTTGCAAATCTGTGTAAAGATTAATTCACATTAAGTGGCAATCCCATTCAATGGATTAATCAGAGCAATACAACTGTCAAACATAGATTGTTTTTTAAGATTTGCTGGTGTATCGAAAAGCATATCGGATTATACCATTTCTTTTGTAATCACAAAAATGTCTTATTTTTGCAAGAATCATAACAGCAAACTGAAAACAAAACCATACTTTGGTGAGATTCTAGAATAAAATTATTGGAAGATCTACCTTTAGGAGCAGAGAGGTTGCATAATGCGGAATATTACAGCAATTTATCATAACTGACTTGCACTAATTTTCATGTGGTCATTCATATGCGTGCCCAGGGTGCCCTATATAAATGCTACACAAATAAAGTGTGTACTGGCCCAAAAAATGACTCTATCTGGAATGTACCTGCACTTGTCACACAGGCATGCGATGGGATGCACACAGAATGTCCTGGGTGTGGCTGGGACATACCCTAAATTTGGGGTGCATTTCTCCCAAAATGGGAATGTTAGTAATTTGGCCTGTCAAGGCCAAATTGCTACCCCTACTATTCGAAACTTTCCCCAAAACGGTCAATTTCCCTATACAGCTGGTCAAACTGGTGAATTATAGTCAAAAGGCATGAACAAAGGGATCTGTAGGCAGTCAAAGTATCAAATACAGTCATGATGAGGACCTACAGCAATGTTACACAATCAAGTGTGTTCACAAGGATGATATGTTGAAATAAGAAAGGTCTTTATCAAGATTTAGTGACAAGTACTTATGATCATAAGGAGGATACATGAACAACCCATTTATGGGGTGAAAGACAAGCATGGAGATGAAGGTTAAGGTGGCAGTGAGTTTTCTCATATGGTTCATGTTTGCCAAAGCAGTGATCAAGCAACCATGAAGAAGAATGATGATCAAATCTGCCTTTGAGCCTTCTTCGAGGTCATAGACAAATTATAGTCTGTACAAGGGCAAGACACCTACAACAAGTTCAAAAAGCATATCTCATACTCAAAATGTCACATACAGTTATAAAGTTAACCTACAGGCCTGTAGGAGGAATAACTTCGTAAGATGGATAAGAGTGTCATGGAAAAAGGCATATTCAAGTTCAAAAGGCCTTCTATAGGGTTACTCATCATATGCACCTACAGTCAGTCACCAAAAAGATAACTCTACAGGGCCCTTTTAGGGCTATATCAATCTTTTTCTGTATGGAATTCTAATTTGAAAGGTTTAATCACAAATGGTTAAATAGTATGGTGGTGAAGTGATTCAATACAGGGCACATGGTGGGTGTGGTTATGTTTTGAAACGAGACAGAAAACATTAACCTACAGTTGCCATAAGATGTCCCAGTCAAGAAGGTTTTTGTTATTTTAAGGGTTTCTAGTTGTTTTCAAGGAGGTTTTGTGTGCCAAGGGTGATGGTCATTCACAAGGATTTGGTTATAAAACATGTGAGGCCTTGATAAGAGCCAATGAAGAATTAATCAAGCTATAGCCATTACACCTACAAAAGATGTACCCTACAGCAGTCTCCTATAAATATTCATTGAATGAGAGAACTATGTCGAAGTGATGGATTGAAGGCCTAATCCATAGCCTCCAATGGGCCAGTAAGAAGGGAATCAAGCAGTTGCAAGCATATGGAGACAGTGAGCTTATTGTGAACCAAGTCAGGGGCCTAAACATTACGAAGAATCTTTTGATGATGTCCTACAAAAACAGAGTATGGGACCTAGTTGAAGATTTCGAAGCCTTTAACATTCAAGCTGTGCAAAGATAGATTAGATAAGATAATTATATTAATGTCCAGAACCAGCATGTTGACAGGTTGACAATTGTGGGAGCCCAGTTTGATATTCCGAGTAAGCTAAAAGAGACCAAGGTTCAGCCACATGTCAAGGTGGTGGTGAGGCCATCAGTCCCAGATAATGAAGCCCACTTGCAAGTCTTCAAAAATGACAAACAAATTGCTTGTTTCTTGCAGCAGGAAGTAGAGTTTTCCTCAATGAACCAAGGTAAATTTCAACATCAGTATGGGGATCAAATTGTTCAACTAAAGTCTAACAAACTTCCTAAAGGGCTGGTCACCCTTGAAAGTCTTTTCCACAAGGGAGACCACATGAGGAAAGACAAGGCAATGATGTCAACTAATGAAAACTATGAAAGAGTCCTTATTTTCAAGGACAAGCTCCTCAAGCTTGGGAAGGTAAACAATGAAGTAGAAAGGCATGCTTTCATTGAACTTTGTAAAGAATAATCAGACATCTTCGCTTAGGAATATAGTGCCCTGAAAGGTTTTGATCCAAAGTTAGCCCAACATACTATAGAACTGGAGGTCAATGCTAAGCCTATGAGGCAAAAGCAAAGGCCTGTTAACCCCAAAATTGAAGAGCTAATGAGGAGAGAGCTAACCAAGTTAATTGAATCCAAGATCATCTTCCCCATCAAGCACTCATCATGGGTAGCCAATTAGATGCCTGTAAAGAAAAAGAGTGGGGAAATTAGGCTGTGTGTTGACTTTAGATATCTGAACAAAGTCTTCTTGAATAACCGTTACCCTCTACCATCCATGGAGCAGCTTCTTCAAATAGTTGTAGGTTCAGAACGTTTTTCTCTTTTGGATGGATCCCCGAGATACAACCAGGTGTTAGTAAAGAAAGAAAATCAGTACAAGATTGCCTTCACCACTAAATGGGGCACATATGCATACCAAAAGATGTCTTTTGGCATCAAATGCTGGGGTAACTTTCCAAAGAGCCATGGACATGGCTTTCCAAGGGCTACTGAATCAAATGGTGCTGGTCTACTTGGATGGCATCACAATTTTCTCAAAGGATGCCAACGAACACATAGGCCACCTGAGGTTGATCTTTGAGAGATGCAAAGAGTATGGGATCTCTTTGAATCCCAAGAAATGTGTGTTTGCCGTGCATGAAGGTAACTTGTTGGGTCACATTGTTTCAAAAGAAGAGTTGGCTATTGATCCTGATAGAATAAATACCATCTTGGCCTTATCATTACCCAAGCATAAGAAGGGACTCCAGAGTTTCCTTGGAAAAATAAACTATGTGAGAAGGTTTATACTTGGTTTTACAAACTTGGTCAAGACCATCACTATCATGCTGAAGAAGAACCAAGTGTTCACTTGGTCAAATAAAGGTAAATCAGCATTTGAGGCTATCAAACAAGTCATTGCCCAAGCACCCACACTCATAAATCCTGACTTCTCAAGAGATTTCATATTGTATGCCTTTGCCAATATTGACAATATATCAGCTATGCTGATGAAAAAGAATAGTGAAGGACTTGAGCAACCAATAGCATTTTTCAGTCAGGGGCTTAAGGGGTATAAGGTGAGGTATACTTTTGTAGAAAAACAAATCCTTGCAACAGTAAGAAGCCTTAAAAAGTTCAAGCCAATGCTCTCCAATAGTAAAATCTATCTAATGGTGTCTCATCCTGGAGTGAGAGACTCCCTTTTTAACAAAAACTTGAACAAAAAGAGAGTTGGTTGGATTACCAAGGTCATGGAGTATGACATGGAGATCAAGGTCACTAAGCTAGTAAGAGGTAAAGGCTTGTGTGAACATATGGTTGATGACCTTCATGAGGACAAAGAAGTTGTCATGGTGATACAAGACAACTCACAGGCGGGAGCACCTCCACTTCATAAGAGCTAGCTCCATGATATGGCACATTTTCTGTTAACAGGAGAATGCCCTCAAGGCCTAGATAAGGCAAAGTGAAGGTATTTTAGACTCCAGTCCATACCTTATGCATTGGTTGATGGGGTTTTATTCAGAAATGACCTAAAAATGATACTCCTTAGGGTGCATAGATAATGACTAGGTGACCAAGCTTTTAGAGCAATTCCATGATGGACCTGCAGGAGGTCATTTTGCACCTAGAACCACAGCAGCAAAGATAATGAGAGTTGGTTATTATTGGCCCAACCTCTTCAAAGATGCTCATGCATGGGTTAGGAAATGTCAAAAGTGAGCCCTCTTTACAGGTAAGCAAAGATTGGCATCCCTTCCTCTCAACCCAATTCAAGTAGAGCAGCCCTTCATGTAATGGGGGCTAGATTTCATAGGAATGATCAACCCTCCATCAAGTGCAAGGCTTAGATGGGTGCTACTGCAACCGACTACTTCACCAAGTGGGTGGAAGCCACTGGGTTGAAAGAAGCTAATGAAGGTGCAGTCCTAGACTTCTATGACAGTATTGTGACCAGGTTTGGCGTTCCATCCACTATCATTTTTGATAATGCATTAACATTCCTTGGTCTCAAGAAAATGGCCGAAACAAATTGTCCGAAGGAATTGATGACGAGCCCACAAACGTCAAAATCTGAACCCCTGCAAGTAGCCGTTGGCATTTAAAAAGATCAAACGAAGCTACGCAATCTATAGACTTGTATCAACATAAATGGATACAGGAAAACCAATATCCTTAGATTGGTTTTCCATCTATAGAAAAGATTTGGCCTAGGTTTCAAAGCAGGAGCTGGTGTATGCAATTAATAAAGAGGCTCTCATCCTTCGACATGGCCATCATCTCTGACAAACAGCGATTCAACTCAGAGGCAACATGGCTTAGTCCAGATTCAAAGTTATGAGGATTTTGTCCTTATACGTGCAAGACAAGTGAAGGATGGCGTGGAAGTGAAAGATGAAGATCATGTAATTAGAAGAGGTAGCTCGAGCATTAAAGACATTCCTGAGCTTTTCCTTTTTTTAAGTGGATCATGACATCATCATCCTCAACAAATTCTTGTCTTCTAGTGTGTTTCTCAGCCAATGAAAGGGCTTAAAGACTATTGAAGCTAATGGTGGTTAATTTGTTGAAGAAAGATTAGTTCTAATTAACCCATATGTGGGTGAGAATTCATGGAGGGTGGTTGGATCTCATTTATTGAATTATGTTTGCTCGCCTCTTGTCCTTTCTCTTCCCCTTTTTTCCTATATCTCCGTTTTCTCCTCCATAAAAAAAAATATACCTTCATTTGACAAGGAAAAACCCTGTCAAAATTTGTAAAACCTTTTGAAGCAATAAAGATCAATTTTTACCTATCTCTTGCCTCTAAATTGTGCTTAACAAGCTTGTGCATGATGGTCTTGTGAAGAAGTGTTCTTCCATGTCCATTGTCCTTTCTTGTCTATTTTAAGGTGTTTTCATGTTAGTTGCAGGTCTGAACTTGAGCTCTTTCCGTCATTAATGGACGCTTGATGTGAATTTTGAAATTCCTCTTTGCTTCATATATTGTTTGGTGAGCCTAGTTTATGAAACACTTGTGCAAATTAACTAGTTTGTGAGGTTGTGTGAGCAAGAATTATCTTATGCTGAATTAGTGTTTATTTCATGCTTAAGTGAGTGTCAATCAATTTGGTGTATCACCCATTTAGCTCTCTTAGTTATTCTATACCCCCTCTCTACCTCTTTTCCAAGCAGAAACATTAGTTTAGGTGATCTACCAAGAGGAAGCCAGCCTTCTCCGGAGGTTCAACCTCACTACAAGATACCCACAGTTTGAGATTGCTCCAATATTGTAGCTGGGAGTGAGAGAGCCTAAAAACTCTCCCACAACGGTGTCTTTCTACGCTACAATAAGACCTTTCACAAAAGAGCTTATGAGGAAGCCTATGCACAAGATGCATATCTTTGGGAGATGTTCCAACAATTGCAGGTCAAAAAAGCCGATAAAGAAGGCAAAGGTGGAAGCTACCTCAAAGATAGGCTACCCTACATGTGGGATAAACTGTGTACCAGAGGGATAGAGACTTTTATTGATGAGGGAAGCACATACTTCCAAAGTTTCAGGGCATTTTGGTGTTGGTAAGACTATGGCTTATTTGCAAAGGTGTGTGCATTGGGGCAACATGCAAAAATAAGTATCTAGAGTCATTAGAGGATGTAAATTATGTTGTACAAGCAAGCTTAAGGTTAAGAAAGAAGGATTGTAAATGCCTCTACATGGTGCCTACTAAACCATGGGAAAGCATTTTTATGGATTTTGTAAAAGGTTTACCAATGTCCAAGCATGTCCACGACTATTTGTATGTTGTTGTAGATAGATTCAACAAAATGTGTGTTATAATTTCATGTAGTAAGACGATCAAAATGCATGAAGCAGTAGAGTTAATCTTTCATAATGTTATGGTGCATTTTGGGTTTCCTAAGTCCATTGTCCTAGATAGAAAAAATTAAAATAAAATAAGAAAAGGAAAGAAATAAATTATTATTAATGTCCAAGAATGACCAAAACTAGGTCAATGGGACTCAAAAATACATTCAATTAAATAAAAAGTGTTAGGTTAAAAGGACCATAGAATCCAAGATTAACTAAATAAAAAAGAACTAAAGCACTAAAAATAAACGGGGCAAGGCAGGGGGTGGGCAGGGCAGCGAGGGATAACAAAGCAGTAAAGCCCCAACCTATGAGGTTAAGGTACCAATACAAAAAGCAATGTGGGAGGAGCAAGAACCCCCAAAGAGCATGGGATGATGAAAGTCATAAAGACTGGATGCTAGTCCCATCAAATATATTTGACCATACCCGGAACAGAGGAATCATCTATGTCATCATCTATAACTGTGAAAGGGCAATGTAGGGTCCAATAATTCTCATCGAGGAGTGTCTGGCACTAAGGGGGGCAGGTTGGGTAATCCTAGGATGAGCAAAGCACTCCTCCTGGAATCCCTCCTAATATTCAAGGCTAAAGAAACTCCTGCAGCTGCAAATAAAATCGTAATGTGTACCTGTCCCTACAGCCTGGGAAGCAGTCGAGGAGTAGATCCACAAAACCCAGGAGAAGATCCATGACACTAAGGAGTATATCCACATCACTGAGAGAGAATGTTGGGGCACCTTAGCAGTAGTGATGTGCAAAGATGAGTGTCGCCTCACTGATTTACCACCTCAATGTGTGAAGCAACAGTATCCAAAGCACACTTTATGCTGCCAACCTCTATAATGAGCTGAAAGAAAGACATGATCAACCTGGGGACTCCCTATAGGGACCCACGTCAAAGTGTTACAACTTCCAGAAGAAAAAGGATCGGGTATCATTGGTCTGGGTACCGAAAGAAAGTGAACAGAGATTTCATACATTTGGGGACGTTTTGGACCACCTTGTGAAGCAAGATGGATACAAAGTTGCAAAGAAGCACACCTTTCCATCCAAAAACTAATGAACAAATTGAAGTTGTAAATAGGACTTTGGTACAACTAATAAAAGGTAACAACAAAAAGTATCCAAGGACTTGGGATGCATCTTTGGCATATATCCAGCACTCATACAAAAGGGAAGAACAATAATATACTAACAAGTCACCTTTTGAAGCATGTTTGGGTTACATTCCAACTAATTCACTTGATATTGCAATGGGACAGCAAGGACAAGAAGAAGAAGAAGATTCAAGGCTGACAATAGAAGCAAGGTTCAGTGAGAGGATTAGACAAATCTATCTCAATGTGAAAGAACAATTGAAAATGTCAAGCCAAGTCCAATGCTAGACATGGTCAACACCAGAAGGCACATATGCTCAAAGTAGCCGATCACGTATGACTGTATTTGAGTAAGGAGAGGCTTCAAGGAAAAGCTAGAAAGCTAAAACCTCTTAGGTACAGACCATTTACCATCTTGGTGCAGATTGGAGAAAATGCTTTCAAGTTTGATCTACTCCAATTCATGAGGATGTACTTAGTAGTTAATTGTGAGACCTTGCAGCTATATGAGCCATCCATGTTGGTTGAGAGAAAAAGAGAAATTACAAATTTTTGTATAAAACTTTGTCTTGCATACAAAGGGAGTTGGAGAAGGATGTAGTGTTGTAGCGGAAAGTCACTGAGACTAGAAGAGGGCCACAAGAATCTTGGTAGGTGGGCATCAAAGGAAAGACACCAAGACAAGAAAGATGGTACTTCAAGGAGAAAGTGGGAGAGCTTTTCCCACATCTCCTCAACCGGTAAGTTTTTGTGGGACAAGAAGCCTCTCAAAAGAGAGGTATGATCAATAGAGATCAAGAAAATCTATCCACTTCATCATCCAACCAGAGCAAACCCAGTTTTAATCAACAAGAAGGTTCCAAATGGAGTTATTCTTGTATGATGGTGAAACCATTGCTTCAAGCAAAGCAGTAGTTATGCAACCACCAAGGTGGTTGTGTAACTGCTAGACTCTGCAAAGCGGCAATTTCGTAACTGTTGGGGTGGTTTCACAACTACCACAGCAATTCGATAATCACCAATCAAGAAAACGGCAATTTTGAAATTGACACTCTTCATTAACTAACAGTTTCACCCGAATTGGTTGTGCAGGTAAAATAACAGCAGAGGAATGGTGTCTCTTTAGTTTCCAAACACTTAAGAGTCCTTTAGTGCATGAAAGGACATTCCTGAGGCATGATAGGTAAGAGGCACTAATCCAGATGAAGGCATGAATGTGTGAATGACAAACTTCATGTTGAGTTGGTTGTAGGAGAAAGAAATCTTGCAAAGAGGCGTTGAGTGAGCAAACAATAAATTGATCGTTGTAATTGTTCTATAATATATTTGTATAATTGTCTTGGGTCATAAGAAGAATCAAGAAGGTGTGCAATTACCACTTCCAACTGATTTTCCCCGCCTTCAGATTTTATAGATCAAGTCTTGTCTTCATGTGTTATGATTATTGTTCTTGATTGTTTACTTTGTTCTAAAACACCTTGATAGGGATATCTATCAAAGTAAAATATTTTCTCATATGCTCATTGTTTTGATAGACTTTTCAGTGTCATGTTTATGGCCATTCTTTCTTATCATCACCCCATCAAATTTATAATTGTTACGGGGAAATGCTTGGCCCAAGCCTTTGGAGAATCATTTCTATTTGAACACCTCCCATCTACATGAAAGAAAGTTGACCCACACCTCTCAAGCCTAGAATTAGCTCCTTAAAACTGAGAGAATTTTGATGGATCAATTGATGGCCTATGGCAATGAATAGCACAATTACTTTTCTTCATACTTTTGGCAGAGAACTTGCCCATGTCAAATGTAAAGGTCACACTACAATTCCTAGGGAATTTTCTAGGCTTTGTCAAGAACTTAGAAAGCCCTATTTCATGAAATCCTTCAAGCCAAGTGGTGGCTCTGCAACAACTATTAGAACTACCAAAGCCTCTACAGCTCGTCGAGCTCAAATCAGAGCTAGACTATATTGGCTCAAAATTGGGGATGAAGTTTCCAAGAAATTTTACCACTGCCTCAGAGCCCATCATTCTTCAGAGCAAACTAAATTCATTAAGGATGTTGGAAAATGGCTCATAGAATCACCTGGGATTTTAAAATCCTTTGTGGCCCATTATAAGCAAGCTTCCACTGCTCAATAATCTAACCCTTATGGAGAACAAGAGCTTAAAGCATGTCTTGATGTAGAGCTTTGCAAGCTCAAGAGTGGGTTGTAGCAGAGCTACTTCAATCAAATAGCCATTGATAAAGCTCCAAGAGTTGATGGTTTTCCTTGCAATTTTTACATGGCACTATAGGATACATTGATCCTAGACCCCACCCTTGTGTATATCTTGAGACTTGAAGCAACAAAAAACCAAACCCATATGAAAACTTATCAACAAGGGGAATATCTAATTTATCTTGAAGGTTGGGGACTCGAATCTCATTACAAGTTGGAGGTCCATCACTCTGTTGAAAATGTCTTAAAAAATCATTGCCAATCTTGGGACTTAGCTTCATCTACTTGTTTGGCCAAAACAAATGAGCTATATTTGCAACAAGTACATTTTAGATAACATCATTGTCGTTTTAGAAGGCATGGAATCAGATAGAACTTCTAACCAGCCTGCAATGCTTATGGAAGTTGATTTTAGAAAAGCCTATGATAAGATTGAATGGGCATTCATCATAACCATGCTACAAGTACTAAGGTTTGGCCCTACCTCTGTCAATGCAATCCAAACTTTGTTTGCTAATGCTTCTATTTGTCTTATTATCAATGGCCATCAATTTGAGCTTCTTCAATTCCATTAGATAAGGAAGCCATCTCACGCCTTCTTGTTATATGCTTCTTGTAGAAGATTTTGGTAGTTTGCTGACCAATTATGCATCCAAAGGCCTAGTTAAATGCATTTCTTTGATAGGAGATACAATAGTCCATTTGATCAATGGACATTTTTCTAATGACTCTTTTCTTACGCTTTCAAAGGGGGAAGGCTCAAATCTTAAATTTCATGGAATGTTAGGACATCTTTTGCCTTGCATCCTGCACAAGCATCCAACGGGAAACAATCAAACCATGCCTTAAATGAAATGATGGAAAGTTTCATATAGGGGTGTATGCTAATGACTAGTCACTTTGGTGACCTCCACAATCCTTAAATTTTATGGTGTCCCTCTTGCCAAGGTCCCTTGGATCAAAAGCTTACATTTCTTTAAGTAAGGTATTTGCAATTTTGCACCATCAAAGGCAAGTTCTCTCGTGCCACTCGCACCTGGATTCCCTTGCTTTAATTCAAAGCCATATACAAACTCACAGGTGAAGATTGTGAAACACAGAGTGAAATTCAAATGATAGTGCCATATGAATTACTTCACAAAATTGGACTCAACTCACCCCCATAATAGTGGAAAGATTGGAAGTGGTTGGTGGATACTCCTTTCTTCACATAAAGGCCTCGACTTACTTAGCAATGGCTTTCTTCAAAATTGGTGTTATATGACAAGCCCAAACACAAATTGAATATCCCCTTGGCTCCTCTAGTGGCCATTGTTGAGCCTAAGAAAGCTCACTTTTTCTGGTGTCTAAAAAGGCTTATTGTTTGAATAAAAGACTTCAACACTTGAGCCATTCAAATACAACATCCACTAAACACCTTTTTTGTTTATGTCTAAGAGCTCAAGATGCCTAGAAGTGGATATATTCCTTTTTCAACTCCTCCTAGCCTAAAGTTCACTTGAAAAATGGTTTTTCTTGGATATTTGGCTTTGCTTCCTGCAAGATTCACACATAATTGGCATATTTTTGCATTGATATTCTCTTTCGACACGGAAAG
Source organism: Torreya grandis (assembly GCA_037957365.1). Classification (NCBI taxonomy): domain Eukaryota; kingdom Viridiplantae; phylum Streptophyta; class Pinopsida; order Cupressales; family Taxaceae; genus Torreya; species Torreya grandis. The sequence goes on along the minus strand of JARHVA010001563.1, from coordinate 922,111 downwards.
ACATAAATTCAGCTATTTTTAGTAATACAACTGAAAGATAACAAAGTCTATGATTGCTAACACTACGACAGAATAACAATACAGGTAAAGAAGATAGCCCTTTAGATGCAACCCCTTCAAACTTTGATTAAATATTCAGTTAGTAAGGTGTCCCCTAAATCCCCCAACATGGCACTAGAGGTTGAGGGTTGAGGCCATGTTGGCCATTTTTGGCCCACATACCATAATTTTGCCTAAGTGTGAGAAGATGGGCATTCAAGCAAAAGCGGCAAGTTCAAAACAACTTCGAGCTTCCAAGGGCAGACAGCAGACAGCTTTGGGTTCTTGAAAGGAGAAGGCTTCGGGCTTTAACAAGTAAAAGACTTTGAGCTTTCTCTCAGAAGACTTCGGGTTTGTCAAGCAAGAAGACTTCGGGTTTGTGGCGCTGCCTTGCTTAAAAGGTGAAGTAAGTTGCAAGGAGTCAAAAGCCCAAAGGAATAAGTAAAATTGATAGTTCCAAAAGGAAAATTATGGAAAATAGTCCACGGAAATCAAACGGCCATGGAACATTAAGGTCAATGGTCAGCAAATCCAAAGGGGCAATCAGTCAAGGACAAGTGACACAAGTGCATACGGCTCACTTCCAGAACATGCAAAGTGGTCAAACAGGGATTAGACGCATTCAAGGGGAGCGTGAACATGCAAGGACCAACTGTGCAATGAAGAACACGCCAAGTCTTAAATGACAAGGTCAAATCACTTACACTTGGCAGGGACATGTAGCTACCACGGGCATGGCTCTGTCAGTTCCAGCAGGAGACTTGAATGCATAAGGGGCTCGAGCAGCTTGGTGGTGGTCTTGGGCGATTACCTCATAGTCAAAGCAGTTGCATGCTCTAAATAAAAAGAACTCAAGGACAGCAAGGAATAGTCCCGGTCATTGGCAACTAATGACTTCTCTCCATTCTCAATCGTCGAAAGCTCTTCCTCTTCTCTCTCCTCTTTTCTATATATATCTCATGCTTTTCATTTTGTAGAAGTTCCCAGTTTTTAGACTTTTTCATCTTTCTAGGAGACGGACATTCATTAAGATAATGCAAAGTATGCTCCACTTGATTAGGCTCGACCCTGTCAAGTTTATTGTAAGAACTACCTCTTGATGTAATAAGATGATTTCTTTGCCTATTTCTTGTCATTGATCAGTGCCTTGGTATGTTTGTGCTTGGAAGATTCGTGGAGATTCTTCCTCGTCTATCAGCTTTCTGCTTGCCTCTTTAATGTATTTTCAAGCTCTTGCAAGTCTATATTAGTGTTCTCCCTGAACCTGTTCTAACATGTTAACTTGATCTTGAGATTGTGTAAGCCATAATTGTCTTATGGCTGATCTAGTGTGAGTTCAAGCATGAGTGTCCATTTTACTTTGGTGCATCACCTGGTTAGCTTTCTTAGGAGCCCTTATCTCCTTTCTAACCCTTTTCCTTGTGAATAATTAGTTTAGCTTTAGTTTAAGTGAGCATCAAAGAGGAAACCGGCCTCCTCCGGAGGTTCAATCTCACTACAAGATACCCACAGCCTGAGGTTGTTCCCATGCTTGTAGCTAGAAGTGAGAGACCCTGAAAAACTCTCCCACAAGAGTGCAATTCTAGCCTACAACAGGTCATGGTAGGTAGTTTTTCACATTTCATCTAAAGGTCTAAAACAAGACTGGGTTCTCACACCCGCCCCCCAAATTGGAGATCTTCTCCCCCTTGAGGGATTGAAGGGTGGTGTCCTCCTCCTAGGGACAAAAATATTCCCGGGTTGGCCCTTGCTATTTCACCAGCCTAGAGAAAGAACAAGAAGACCCCCCTCGTCATTTGGACTTGAACAATGCTCATATAAGATGAGATCCATTACCTTATGATGTAGATCTTCTTGCTAGAAGGTGTAATTGGAAAGAGAAACGAGATGATCTTGATCCTACTTTAGTTGGTGTGATTTCCCTAGTGGCTTAATTTTTTCATGTTAGAAATTATTTTGTAGCTTTCTCAATCTCCCTTGGGGAATTTATACTTTGCTTAATTTTGTTATTATAGGTATAGCAAGCTTTCGTGGGGTACATACCCAATCTGATATTTTGTTGAATTTTAGCTAAAATTTCTCAAGGTGTGGACTCAATATAACTTCAATGGGGTGTGATTCCTTTCCAACTAATTTTTTACATGATCAGTTTTGATTATTCCCTTTTAATTGAAGTTATATAAGCCAGCTTTTCCAAAAACAACTATTTCATTTCAGCAATATCTATATCACAAAAGTTAAGTGGATGATACACACAATATATAGCTTACATAAAAGACAACATGGTTCATGAAACCTTAATATAATTTATCCTCGTTAGTTATGAAGAATTGTATTTTGAGATCATTGTCGTAGATGGTTGATTCTAAACTTAAATCCCTAAATCCTAGATTCCTAATAATTGCTTTAAGTAAAATATTACATTTTAGTGCATCAAATAAGCAACGTTACTGGTTCGTGGGATCTGGCATGCGTTGGGCACCCCCGTGTGAACCCCGTTTTGGTCTGGGGTTCAATTTGGTGCCTCAATGCCCAGAAGAACCCCCAACGCACCCGAGTGCCCAGGGGTGAACCCTGGGCGTTGGGGCAATGAACCCGTAGTCGCTAGCGGCCAAAAGCTACAATTTTTTTTTTTTTTTTTTTTCCTTTTTTGCCAAACCCAATGCAATTAAACAATTAAAAACACCTTCCTCAACCCTAAAAGCAAAAGCAAAAGCATACTTCACCACAAATGAGAAGAACAAAGTGACAAAAGGAAAAACACTTGGCTCTTATTTTTCTAATTTTCTCATTGCAGACTTCAACTCCATTCTGTTGTAGGTTTGAATCTTCATCAAGCATCATTCTAGTCATTTGCCTAAAGTGATTGAAGAGCCATTTGTTGTCAAGGTAAGTTTTATATTGTTTTATTTATTTGTTTTTTAAATTTTTTAAATTTTAATAGTTTATAGCCGCTGCCCTAGGGTTTGTTTTGATTTTTTTTTAATTTTGTGTTTGTTTTTAACTTGTAGTTATATATATTATTACTACAATGTCTCATAGCTCCTCCTCCGCTGGCCAAAGGCAACACAAAATAGACTTGACACACTCACCATTGTGGAAATATACAACACTGATAGACCAAGTTTCAGGTGGTGGGGCCTATATTTGTGATTCTCAGTTCACAAGCTCATACTTTAGGGTGAAAGCACATTTATGTCACAATCCTGAACGCGAAATCAAATTTTGCACAAGGCTAAATCTCCATTGCCACATTCAAAAATCCTTGAATTCATCAAGGAACAAGAAGATGCAAATGCCGCACATGCCATGAGACTCAATCACCCTCTAGCAAAGAAAGGTAAGGGATCAAGGAAGCCACCTGTTTCCCCGAGTCCTACTGGCGGTTCTCCAATGGTGCCCGTTGGAAGACATCCATTTTTGGGAGCACGCCCTGTGCAAGAAGAGGCTTCTCTTCTAAACAAAAGAACAAGACCACTGGATAGGTCTTTTCAAAATGAGAGCAAGGAGATTGCGGATCAGCAAATTGCACAATGCGTATATTCAAATGGGTTGTCTTTCAATGCAGTTCGATCACCATATTGGCAAGAAATGGTGAGAGCAATCGATGAGGCCCTTAAAGATTACAAAGGCCCGAGGTTTGAAAAAATCCGCACCACTTTATTGGCGAAGGAGAGAAAAATTGTTCAAGATTCTTTGAAGCCAATCAAAGATTCATGGGCTGAAATAGGGGTCTCCATTGTTTCCGATGGATGGAAAGATGCAATAAATAGGCCTTTGATCAATGTGGTCGTAATGTGCCCTAAAGGGGCAATGTTTTTGAAGGCCATTGATTGTGAGGTGTGTGTGAAGGATGTGGAGTTCATTGCCAACATCCTCATCTAATCCATTGAGGCTGTTGGACCTGAAAATGTTCTCCAAGTTGTAATGGATAATGCCAAAAATTGCAAGGTCGTGGGGATGTTGGTGGAGACGAGATATGGACACATTTTTTGGACACCTTGTGCTGTCCACTCAATCAACCTCATGTTGCAAAAGATGGGGAAGCAAATTGACTAGATCAAACAAGTGTATGATGACGCTGAGCAAATTCAAATATTTGTCACCAACCATCAACACTCTCAAGCCATTTTCAGCTCCTCGATAGTGGACTTGTTGAAGGTATTTTTATTTTAATATTTTTGTTTTTGTTTTAAAATTAAAACTTTTTTTATTTGTTAATCTAGTACTTGTAAAACTATATTTTTAATTTTGTATTAGGTTGCTCTGACTAGATTTGCTTCTCACACAATCGTCTTGAGATGACTTGTGAGAGTGCGACAAGCTCTTAGCAATATCGTCATCAGCAACTTGTGGGATGTATGGAGGGAGGCGAGCAAAGAACGGGCCCAAAGAGTGAAAAACTTGATCCTAGATGATGATTGGTGGGCCCATGTAGATTATTTATTGAGTTTCATTGGGCCCATCATGAGTATGATCCGTTTTGCTAATATGGATCAGCCATGTTTGGGAGAAATATATGATGGCATAGACTCAATGATTGAGAAAATAAAATTCATCATTAAATGAAAAAGAGCAAGATCTTGAGAAGAAATTTTTCAAACAAGTGCAGTCTATCCTTGTTGAGCGGTGGAACAAAATGACCACCCCGCTACATCTCCTTGCTCTTGCATTGTGTAATGTCCCCACTTCCAAATCACTTATGAGCAGGTACTGAAGACCTTTAGTTTACTTTTCCCATAGACTAAAGGATTCCTTTTGGGATTTTATTTTATTAATTAATTATAATTGCCCGAATAGTAGTGATTTTTATCATTTGTCCATATAATGCAATTCTAGTTGATTAATAGAATTTTTTTTTTTTAAATAGTTTTTACCACTATGGTATTTAAAAGAAATAATTATTGGATTATTGCATAAAAGTAATTTTAATTACCACTTATTATTTAGGCAATTAATTTAATATTATTATTTGAAATAGAGGAATGTCGGCTTAAAATTGATCAAAGAAAGGAAAAGATATTCTAAAAAGTCAGCAAAGTTATGAGGTATTTTACCTCCCCAAGGTGGTTCGCCCCCCTTTGGAGGGTACTAATACAAGGTGGAGTTCTCAATTGAAGATACGCTGAAAATTAATATTGATTTTTCATGCTTGAAGAAAACATTGGAATGTATGCCCAATAAGTGTTTGCAGGGTTTTGGAGCTGATTATTCGACAAAACGGTGTCTTTTGATGCCACCTTTGCAAAAGTGGATTTGATAATTGCCCTAGAGTGGGGCGACTTGCTTGGTGACTTGTTTGTGAGGATTTCATGGTCAATTTGAGGTCCAATTGACCTAGTTTTATTGATGAATATTGTTGAAGTGTGGCGTTGACTTTCTATGTGGTTTGGGAAGGTTTTCAAGGTCTTTTCAAGAGGATAAATAAATAATAAATTTTAATTTATTTATTTATTTATATTTTTGGACAAATTTTATGAGGGTTTTGACTTCATAAATTGTGGATTTGTGGCTAATATTTATTGAGTGAATTTTTTCAAGTGTGGCGACTTGATTGGGCTTAAGGGATTGATGTTTGAAGGAGTCTAAAACCCTAGTTGAAGAGTAAATATTAATTTTGAATTTTATACGCAGTTTTGCCCTAGGGCGACTAGGTTTGGAGAGGTATTTGATCACTTTGAAGGCCTAAAAAGGGCGTTGAATTTGTGTGGCTATTTTTGGTAATTTATTCATGATTTTTGGCAAGGGTTTGAGTGAGAAATGGTAAATATCAGCTATTGTTTTATGGATAAAATCAAATATTTTTCAGCGAGGTTAAATATGATTTTCATCCACATCCAAGGGGTAAAAAGGTACAAAAGTTCTATTTTTAGTTTGCGAGTTATTTTGGATCATTTTGAGGTGATATTTGCTCAAGGTAATTGTTATATATTGCCTTTCTATTTATTGCACATTGGCGCATAGGGTTTGGAAGCAAATTGCATGTTTTTGAGGCATCTCTTTGAGCTAAGGTTTGTTGATTTTGCTAATTTCAAATTTCAAAAATTTGTGGATTTTAGGGAAAACCCTTATTTGGCCTTTTGGCCCAAAAAAGGGACATTACACAATTGACTCCTTGTTTCTATAGCACGGAGATCCTTTCTTTGCCGAGAAGGGTGCCACCATATAGGGATGTCGAAGTGGTTGAAGGGTACAAATTGGCAATGTCTAGGATATTCCCTGATCCCAAAATAGATGAGATGGTTACAAGCGAGTTTGGGGCTTTCATTACCTCCCGAGGTCATAGTCTTGGTGCTCTTTGGGACAAACACAAGAAGGATGGTCTTGTGTGGTGGTACCTTCATAGCCAAGGATCACCGAACCTACAACCTCTTGCAATCAAGATCTTGTCATAGATAAGTTTTGTATTTTTTAAGTTTTTAAATTTATTATTTAAGTCTTTAAGTTTTTCTTTTTCTTTTAAAAAATTTATGTTTATGTTTAAATTTAATAGAGGTTGCAAGTTCATCTTCTTGTGAGCAGAATTGGAGCACATATAGCTTCATTCACTCACAAAAGCGCAACAAGCTCACAGCTAAAAAGGCCGAGGAGTTGGTCTACATACACTCTAATTTGCGTCTTCTATCGCACAAGAACCCAGAGTACAAGGAGGGGACGTCAAAGCACTGGGATATAGATCCAGAGGTTGTTGACTTGGATGCTTGCATATCCTGCTTCTCATTGATGACATTGGCAATCCTTCGGCTTCGACAACACAATACACAGCTAGCGGGAGTGGCAGTGCAGATAGTCCATGTGGTTCTACTTCTAATGAACCACAATATCATCATGATGTTGATGCTCTCGATGAAGAGAAATATGACTATGAAAATTGACTTTTTTGTTTGAACTTTGATGTATCTTGTTATTAATTACAGCCACAGGATAATTATTGATATTTGAATCTTGATATTTGATATTTTAATATATATGATTTATCATTTTATCAATTTTGTTTAATGGCTATACTTATCATTTATTATTATCAACTTATCATTTATCTGTTTAGTGGTTAGCGACAATCGCACTAATTTTCTATGTATCAGTCTAGAATTTCTATATTTTTTATTTTTTTATATATTTTTTGTACGAACAAACCCAAGGAAAAAAAAAAAAAAATTATAGATCCAGAGGTTGTTGACTTGGATGCTTGCATATCCCGCTTCTCATTAGATGACATTGGCAGTCCTTTGGCTTCGACGACACAAAACGTAGCTAGTGGGAGTCGCAATGTAGATAGTCCATGTGGTTCTACTTCTAATGAACCACAACATCATGATGATGTTGACGCTCTCGATGAAGACCAATATATGACTATGAAAATTGACTTTTATAGTTTGAACTTTGATGTATCTTGTAATTAATTACAGCCATAGGATAATTATTGATATTTGATATTTTAATATATATGATTTATCATTTTATCATTTTTGTTTAATGGCTATACTTATCATTTATTATTATCAACTTATTATTTATTTGTTTAGTGGTTATTGACAATGGCACTAATTTCCTATGTATCAAGTTAGAATTTCTATATATTTTATTTTTTATATATTTTTTGTACGGACGAACCCAAGAAAAAAAATTGTCGTACCAGCGAAGCGGGTTCTTCGAACCCAGACCAGAACCAAAAATGAACCGGTAACATTGCAAATAAGTAAAAACTGAAAAGTAAATTGTATTCTTAATTCTTAACGGTATGTACATAATTCCATGTAGATATTGTTTTTGTCCTTCTATCTAAAATGAGATGAGATGCATTGTCTTTAAAATGGCAGTTGATAAAAATTGCCCTTGTCAATTGAGAGCAAGGTAAGAACCTTGGTGACGCAAGAGTTACTCCAACTAGCGGTGATTGGCCCTTTTTGTTCGAGAAGTGGTCACCCTTTCACATGTCCCTGCAAGGGGCCCTAGAGCTCCCAAGTAGATGACCTCTTTCTTTCAGCCCATCCTGGAGGTCGACGGCATTAAGCTCCCTTTGGATACTACTGCCTCACACAGAGGGTGGTCATTCAATGAGGCAACACTCCTCTTTGCACACTGCTACTACTAGGGTGCCCCAAAACATTTGCTCCTCCTTGGCATCATGGATTTTCTCCGTCCAAACCGCTTCCCAGGCCACAAGAGCAGGCATACATTACAATTTTTTTCTCCGCCATTGAAGTTTCTTCAGCCTTGGATTATAAAGGGTCTATGGAAAGGCCTTTGCTTTCTCCTAGGATTACCCATCTTGGCCCCCTCAGCCCTGGACACCCCCGATGAGCATTATCAGATCTTGCATTGGCCCTCTCACAATGATAGACGATGACACAGATGATTCCTAACCCAGGGATTGACAAAGATGTATGATGGGCTTAGCTTCCAGTCTTTCTGACTTTCATCTGACCATGCTTTTTGGGAAGCCTTGCTCCCCCCACATGGCTATTTGTACTTGTAACTCTGGGGCTTTATTGCTTGCCTCCAGCATTTATTCCCAGTTCTTTATATTTAGTTAGATTTTTATCCTAGTGTCCTTTTTCCCTAGCATTTTCTATTGTAATTGAATGATATCGAGTCCCATTGACCTACTTTTGGTCATTCGTGGACATTAATATAATTTATTTATTTCTTTCTTTATTTCCAACTGAGCCAAACACTTAAATAAACAATACAAATATCCATCATGGGCATGCAAGTTAGCCTACTGCAATGCTATATTTGTCTGTGTCTGATTGCTGCACAAACAACCTCACATAACCTCATGGTGTTGCCAACCTTCCCTCTGAATCATGGCACATAAGGAGCAGGAATCAACATGTTCAAAGCATTGGAAGTGGTTTAAAAACACCACATGAGATGTTGGTGCAAATGGAGATGAAGTAGAATGACAGCTCAGAGAAATCCAGCTCCGGTACCAACAGGAATTTTGGCAAGCCAAAGAAAATCAGTAAAAAGAATTAAAAATCAGAGAAACAAACAGGACACCTGGTCACAGATGTTCCTGCCCAATGATAAATTCTACGACAAATCCCCAAGGTGGATGAGAAGAATGGTTATTAATACACAAACACCAATAACCAATTATTGAATACAAAAATTGGAGAAAAAAGTGATATAGCCAGAAAGCAGACATTCCATCCAAAAAACTCACATCTTGATATTGTTTATAAACTATGGTTTATGTCACTTTTAATTTTCCAGAATGTAAAAAACCAAAAGTAAAATATGTTGAGAGATTTGAAAGGATACTTCGTGGCATGCAATCCAGGAATGAGAAGTTCATGCTTCTCCTGTCCCAGTCTGACAGATAGAACTTCCCTGCTTGTGTCTAGACTACGATAGCAAAGGCATAGGATCCAAACTCATGCCCAATAATTGAGGAAATCCCTTAATATTTCTTTCAAGACTACAGTAATCACTGTAGTAATGCAAAGCGAGAAGTTTGGAGGTTTAGCATGCTACTTGAATTGATTCAACATCAGAACAGTGGATGAAATACCCCCACTTTCAATAATCCTGTTTATAGATGGTGCTTGCTGATTCATGGACTAGATGGTTCGTAGTCTTGCTCAGAAAAAAATTCTAACAACTAGTTTTATCTCTACCATTTTGCATGGCAAAAGTTTATCCTATGTTTTATGTTCTTCCTTCCTAGCAGTTTTATCTGCTATCCAGACTTCATGTATTAAGATGTATCTAGGTAGTAGTTTGCAAATAACCTCATTTTTCTCATTCTTGCCTAAAGAAATTTGGCTATTGCTTTTACAGCCCAGATTTTTCTCCATATTTTCTATGATAACGACGTGATTTGGATTAATCATTAGCCCTTAGAATTCAGTAATTTGATATTCCTAAGTAAAAATAATTTGACCGATCCCCTGTACCAGCTAGTTCTTTCACAGTCTGCAAGCAGCTTGTAGAGAAGATCTTGTCCAACACTCACAAATTAGTTGTGATTCTTATGGTGTCCTAGATGGATCCTGCACGTAAATTCTCTACAAATTGGCATCATCCACTGTGAATATCCATTCACTGCTTGAATTTTTAGGCATGTCTTCTAAGTAAAATGTTGACCAAAAAAAATTGTTCAATTTATATGAGCATTGAATTTCAGCATCAGTATTAGAAGGCTCTAAAATCAGAGATATTTAAACCAACCAGTTGTCTTCAGATAGGAGCGGTTGGTGGCAGGGGCCATTTTCTGGGGTGTAAGAAGGCCAAGTTGATGCGTCCAGCGATTGAAAGAGCACCGAATCCACACTTCAGATTTACCATTCAAAACAGTGTTTGATGGATTGTAAAAGACTGTAACAGATTTTCCAGCTTGGACTTCCATAGGTTCTGTATAGAATATGTGCTTTTGTGACTCCAAAAACCGTTTCGTTGTTTTCTGCTTTATTTCAGCTTTCAAACGTTGCATTTTCTCAGTCTGCATTTTGACTCCATTTCAATTCAAAACATAGATTTAAAAAACAAAGATACAAACTTGTGATAAATATATGTTCTTCAAATGAAATAAGCATGACTTTGAGGCCCCTGATGCCTTGCATCATTGTGTGATTATTGATATACAATAACTCAAAATTTACAAGCATTACCCAACTAAATTTCCTTCAATATAACTTGCACATTTTAATTGATATGTATAATGTTATTGATTAAAACATGATTTTCTTCATTCAGGATTAACCTTTCTACGAGCAGCTTCTTCAATTTCTTGTCTCTCCTGTCGAAGCCTCAAAAAAATAAATTGTTCTTCTTCAACCCAAAAATGATCTTCTGGGATAGATTTTGGTACAATGGCATGAAAATCTTGATAACTGTTATTGTCATACACCTTAGCATTCCCTGGAGGTCCATCAGCAAAGACCCAATTAAGCATAAATGCTCGCTCTGGGACCTCCACTGCATATGGCCAAATTAGATCGTTAGTTTTCCATAAAGAGTTCAGTTTTTCTTTTCAGAATAACTCCATCATTTAAATGCAAGTTTGGTCTTAGTTTTGCTTTGCAAGAAACTTATATATTTAATTAACTTAAAAAAGCATATGGAAGCTTTAGATGTTAAATAGAAGCATATATTTTCTAATACACAAAGCACTCCCTTGGCTGCAAATTTGTACAGTGATGTCTTACCCAACAACATTATTTAAAGGCATGAAATGTATAGATTTTAACAAAAAAACGCAAAACCCATGCCTAAGGACTGGATGACCGCACAAACCAAACATACCAAAGTCTGTATGACATTAAATATTTTGGAAATAAGGAGACAACATAGATTGTTTGTTCCCGTTTCAACCTAGCTCCCATCAATTACTACAATAGCATTTTTTGAGTATTCATAAACACTGCTGTTAGTAAAGATCCTATCGCTGGCATCAAATAAAAGAGCAAAACTGTCATAGCTGTGCAATCTAGTCTTTGTAAAATAACTTAAAAAGCTCCCTTAGGATATAGAGAGCAAATAATGCATAAAGACAACAGCGAAATCTGTATCATTTCGTTCTACAGAAACCACAGTGGCATACATTGTGTGTATAGATCAGTGCAAAATGCACAACAGATTTCTACACAGCTAGTGGCTGAGACCTCTGAGCCCTGACTATCTGGGAATATACATCAACGCCTAGCACAACAGTGTTTAACTCCTCTTCATCAACCCACATGCCATATGAGGAGGACGACATGTATGATCATTTAGTCCACACCACCCCTTATAATTCAATATCAATTCATGGCTTGAGCTAGCACAACAAGGTCCTCCAGTGGCTTAAACCTTCAACTAACACCATACAACTGGAAAGCCCATGTGGTAACACCATGAGAGCAAATTAAGGCTTGAATGATACTTTGACGATTATAAAATATTTAAATAAATGTTTCAAATATTCAAGCTAAAAAAAATGGGTTCCAATAGTCTAAGTTCCATTGAGTTATAGGGTCAAGGCAGTTGAAACATAGGGATAAAAGTTCAAAGGATAAATCGGGAGTACCCACTCAAATCCTAGGGAACAGTAAAGGAAATTGTGTACATAAAACACACAGGAATTATGTGCTTAGTGCAATCATAAGAATCTTATACATACCAAACTATAGATTGGATTAAATAGGTGAATCGTTGAGAATAATAAAATAAGTCAAAATAAAAAACAACAATGCATATTATCACACTACCATGGGCTTATTATGAATGGTAAATAAACTACGTATAGGAATAGCTAGGCTATAAAGGCTTGTGCTCAATGTTTATAATTCCCCCAGGCCAACTAAGGGTATGTTATCACCAATTACGATTTGAGGCAAATAACCACATTATGTAGTGTCATAGGATTTGTCGTCTTAGCTCTATCCAAGAGGTCGAGATAAAGAAGCACTGTATTTTTTAGGTGTCCTATCTATTATCAGATCTTAGTGAGATATCACTCTGCTTGAGCATATTATACAATGAAAGATCAAGAAAACACTATTCAAATCATGAATCAATTTATAACATACACAAAACACATCATAATGCCGTTCAGATCAAAAATACAAAGTCAAAGAGACAACTTGTGTGAAAAAGGGATTATTCTCATTATCATCGATTGTAATGTATAATGTCTGCAGAATGCAAAACAATATGTTACAAAGAAAATGCAAGAGAATTCCCACACTGAGTACTGAAATATGTAAAAATAGGGTCAACTACGATGTGTATGTCGATTAGCAACAACCACCCAGATATCCCACTCACAACCACCAATTATAAAATATAAATATAAAATCCCATCTAAATTATGTAACAGCTAGTTATAGACTCAAAACAAAATGATGTGGGAGCATCCCAGGGACAAAAGAATCTTGCATCATTTTGGAGTTCTAAGTTCTGTTTTGTGAAGTACTCAGGCGCGCATAAGCAGAGAAGGATGTTCAGCACAAAAATCCCAGTGTGCAAGTTTGGACTAAGGAGTCGTGTGCCTAACCCAGAGTGCATGAGTGCATGAAACTTTTCGACACAAGCACACTGAAGGATACAGAAGCAGTTGGGAAGTTAAACTTTTGACCTGGAGGCCACATCACCCTAACCGCCAAGCTTTGAAATAAGCCTATGTCAACATCAAAGGTGGGAAGAACAATAAATGCAACAAATCCATTAGCTGGGATTTTGGCGGCCTAATTGGATTCGAGTCTTCAACCACCGACTTAGTTGAACACGTCAGCAGGCAATTAATCTGGTAGCTGAATTGACTGGCAGGAAGATGATCTTCGAGACATTTCTGAAGGGCCTATAAATAGAGGACCAGGTGGATCATTCAGGGTGCGACATGTAGAAGGAATGTGACTGCCAAAATTTACAACCAAGATAGAAGGAAGAAGGCAAGGCCAAGTGGAAGAGAGAGAGAGAGAGTGTATGTGTGTGTGTGAGCCTTGCAATTGTTTTAATTTAGTTGTAATTATAGCTATGTGAATATGTCTATATGTACTCTATTTTGAATAAGCAATATAATATCTTTAATTTACGGCAATTGTGTTTGCGAGTGTGCAAGTGTGAGTGTCTGAGGATCTTCGGCTGCGTGGATTGGCTTCCCTTCATTGGGATCCTGACCTGCAACTGCATCACAAAAATGTGGTACATCTTATTCTTCATATATTTAGTTGCTAGTGCTATAACAAAATGTCCTATTTATTAACTACATCTATCCTCCACCTCAGTAATGATACTCAAGAAGTCGGTAGAGGACAAAAAGTAGCAACAAGATCAATAGATGTAGACAGGGAAGTTATAGGAGTAATCAAAGATGAGGATGGCAGCTGCCTACAAATCGAAGGTATGGTGGCTCTAGATGAATTCAATGTAAGAGGTGACGCACCCAAAAGTACTGAACTAGATGCAACCTCAACCTGGAGTTTCTTGTATGCTCTGTCAATCCTGTCAACTGCCTCAACTTTCTTAAATAGGTTGGCTTACAACATGTACTTTTCTTTCTTCATTTTCTTCAACCATGAAATATGTTGGAGCATACTTTGATTTGCTGAAGCTTCACCTCCACCATGATATTTTCATGGGCTGAGTTTTGGTCATCCAACTGTAGGTCAGGTCAACAATCTACTACTTCATACTTTCAATCTGCCTCTCCACACTAGATATTTCCTTTTCGAACTCCTGAAATTGCTTAGTCTTCTTCAATTCAGCCTCCACAAGTGATTCTTTGACATGCAAAACAATGAGAACACATGGAACGTAGAATAGTCTTCTTCATTAATATCACATGATGATGTACAATCCTGAATATGATGAAAATCCCTTGAGATTCATCTGGTCCACCATGTACAATCCAACTAGATCGAACATAGCAGTAGGAGAATCAGCACAACGGTTGGGGAACAACCCATTCCGTTAGAACAAAACGTCATAACTAAGAGTACTACTACATAACAACCCCTATACATCACAATCTCAAACATGCACATTTATTACTTTATAATGTAGTCTTATTCAATTATTAAATCAAGCTCTACATCTAACCCCCTTTAGAATAAGTCCTTGTCCTTGACAATATCTTGCATAGGATAAGACACATCTAGAGAAGCAGTAAGAGATGTAGCTTGCTCTAAGGTGCTAGATGGAGGCATAGGAGTTGTAACATAAGTTGGTGAGGGAGGCGATCGTGGTGCTCAATAAGTATCAAAGTTCGCATAACAGTAACCGGCGAGTACTCGCTAATGGGCCATTTTGGATAACCGGCGGTTATTCAACAGAGCTGGTCGAATAACTAACAAAGGCCAAAAATACTTCGTTTATCAAAAAAACATAATTTTTTTAGAAATTGCAGAAGCAAAATAGATTAAATGTGTATGTAAAACGTTGGGAAAGTGTTTTCTATTAGATTTGAATACAAATAAAGTACAAAATCACATAATCATGAAAATAAAACACAGTCATAGACTAGAGTGATACTTATAGTCTTATATAAGAATCTATGAGTACAAATTACAAGAATCAATAATTTTCTCTTCCCTACTCTCTGGAAAGCTAAGGGAGACTAAGAAACTCTAGTCCTCCCACTTGGCTGCCCCGCCTTGCTCTGTCTAGAAGGCTGCACCTCTACCTCTGCTTCGGCCTCTGCCTCATCTTCAAGGATGTTCTCCAATCCAATCTCTCCTCCTTCTGTTGTTGTTGCACCCTCCATAGCTTGCCTCTTGAAATCAGCAATCCCATCCTCTGTGAACATGGAGACCTCCTCCTCGTATGCAATCCAATCGTTGTAGGGATCGATCTCATATAAATCGATAGGCTCCTCTGATGCATTCTCCAACTTATTTGTACGAAGTCGAAGGTTGTATTACACAAAAACCAAGTCATTGAGATGTTGGCTCAACTTGTTGCGCTTCTTCATATGAATGGAGTCAAACTCCAATTGCGCTCACATCCAGAAGCAATTCAAAGTTGAAATAAAATTCGAAAGGCCAGCCTTTGAAGATGTGAGGTATATCCACCCCAATCTTCCCACCACGACCCTGCAAACAAAATATTCAAAACTTTGTAAGTAATTAATAATTGTAAATATGTAATAGATAAGGTACAATTAAAGACTTCTTTTTCGATTACTTGGTGACTGCATGGCTCCCCCTCGGATAACTAGTGGTGAAGAAAAGAACCTCCCCCTTACCTGCTTGTAGTTCTGCAACTTTGCAATGATGAGCTCCCTCACCTCAAGGTCAGGTGTCATACTCTCAATGCATGTTGAGAGCCCTTCCATAACCTCTCCACTGGTATCTATGAAGCCATCGCAGTAAAAAAACTTTGGGTTAAGGATGGGTTGGTGGAGTTGATTGTTCCATCTCCGATCAATCAACTCCCAAATGGAATCAAATCTGGCATGATCCTCTCTATAATATTTTTGGACAGCGTTTTTGGCCCTATCCATGGCTTCATAAATATAACCCATAGGATTTTGCTCCTCGTCCACCAATCGCAAAATCCTCACCAAAGGATCAGACACCTACAAAGTTACAAAAAAATTAAAGTTAGTGTTACAAACTTATAAATTAAATATTTTAAGTTTAAAATTTTGAAAACAAGGGAAACAGTTTAAAATTTAAATTGCAATTTCAAGTTACCTTGATGATCTTTGTAGCTCTCATTTTGAAGGTCTCATTTAAAACTGTATTTCCAACCTTGACTCCATCAATTTTCTTGGAATATAATGACTCTGCACATGCTTGAGACACAAACATCTGTTTAAAAGGAGTCAACAAACTGCAAATACTTTGCAATGTAAAAAATTTCATTACAAACCTGGTGACCCTTACTCGAACAAGCTCTTTCTCCTTAGTGAGCTCTCCGTACTCTACTGCCTTTTCATCTAGTCATCATTCCATCCAAAGTTCCTTTCATTCAGTCGACCTCGGATGTTAGGAGAGTTGGATCTTCCATTCCCTGATGACTTCCCTCATTAGTTCTCCTCGACCATCTTCCCTTTCTTCTTCTCGCTTGCATCTCCACCCCCAGTTTTGGGTTCATGGGATTTCTCTTTCTGGTTTTGCCACTTCTTTGGATTTGTACTTTTCTTTTCTTTCTCAAGAATCTTTTGGTTCTCTTGCTTTGTATTTACACACATTGTTATTTGCAGTTCTTTTGACCTACTTTTGTGGTCATTCATTGGACATTAATATATTTATCTTATCTTATCTCTTATCAAGTTAAGAACCCAAGGGTGATTGTAGATATATTTTGTTATTTCTTTAGCTTCTTTTACAACCAGTCGCACCCAAAAGTTTGCTTATGTCCTCCAAAAGAAGGTCAAGGCAATGGGTCGTGCAAGGGGTCCAAAAGAGAGATGGATGTCTCTCCCTAATAAGTCTTCCAGCCGCCACATATGTTGTTGCATTGTCTGTGATAATTTGGCCAATATTCTCGATGCCCACCTCTAAAACATCCTGTAGCATCAAGTTCAAAATTTCTACATTTTTTATTTTGCTAGATGCATCAATACACGTCAAAAAAAAACAACTCACCATTTCACCATTTGAAGCCGCCAAAAAATTGATGAGGGTGCGGTTCTTTTCATCCGTCCATCCATCAAAAAGAATATTGCATCCGAACTTACGCCACAACCTCTTCTAATCTTCAACACATACCTTTGTATCTTCAACTACATTCTTAAGCAACTCTCCAATCAAGTCTTTTGAAGAGGGTGCCTTGTACCCTTTTCCTGCAACTGTCAATGCTGTCACCAAATATTCTCAATATAGGCTTCTCACCATGTTGAAGGGAAGATTGTTGAAGTACCAAAAATAGCACATATTTTATCTATTTTCGCATGCGTTTGTTTGTTCCATCTTGTACTTTGCAACGAAGGTTGTGCCCTAAGCGTGTTTTTAGACACAAAAAGAGTGTATCTAAATCGAAGTCGATGAAAATGTGTCATGGCGATTGCATGGACCACGAGTAGAGCCCACAATTTTTGTCATCATTGCCACTTCTTCCTCTGCCAATGTGGGAGCAATGGTCGTTGTTAGGCTTGCTTGCATCCTTTCCCTCTCTAATTTTTTTCATCCAGCGATGCAAGCTCTGCATCATCTCTCGTTTTGCCTATCTGTGACACTAGGGCAAAGTGCGATGTCGCTGCAAAGAAAGCATGAAAAGTAGTACTTCATGTGATTTATGCATCCTGACATCCTTTTCAAGCAAAAATTGCAAACTGAAATCGTCTGGGACGATCCAACCCACGTGGCATACTTCTCAGCATCGATGCGAGCATTAAGGCGAGCCGATTGACTACCATTGACTGAATCCGACCCTAATACACTAGCGGATGCTATTGTTTGCTAACAAATAACTTGCAAAGCACAAACATGTTGAAAACAACATTAAAAAATTTTAAAATAAAGATATTTAAGACATTAAAATACGATAAATAAATTATAATGATAAACTATTAAACGAAAACTAAAATACATTTTGATTTAATAAATAAATTGAAAAATATAGTCTATAACGGTTTTAAAACAACAATAATTATAATTATAAAGATAAACAAAAACTAACTATAATGACAATAGTTAAAAAACAACATTTTGAATCAAAAATTATAAAAAATTAAGCATAAATTATAAATACTAAAGACTAAAGTTTAATAAAATACATCAAATTTGAATATTAAAATTTAAAATATTTATCAAACGTGTTTATAATTAAATTATAATTTCTTTACATGCTCGGAAATAAATTAAAAAAAAATAAAAAATGTACTAACTTGGAATCGCTTTGCTAAATTCTCCTTCCAATCCGCTCTTGGTTGCTCCAAAACTTGTGTGAATGAAATGAGAGGGGGTGTGTGACAATTTATAAGACAAATTCTGCATTTTTGCAATGTTTGGCACCATTCCCACATTTTCCTGCATTCTGCCAGAAATTCCACATACAGTTAGCATACACAAAAACCGACGAGAAACCGTCGATTACTCACAATTACAAGTAACAGGCGAGTATCCAGAGGTTACTCGCTGGTTAAAAAAACTGCAATTGTTAATTATGATCGTGGTTTCGAGTGGCAGTTATTCACCACAAGCATTTTCCAGCGAGCAACCAGCGGTTACTCGTCGATTATGCCATCCATGATAAGTTTTATTCAATTACAAAAGCAGGCTATAAATCTATCCCCACTTTACACTAAGTCCTCATTTTTTATGACTACCTTGCATAGGATAAGATACTTTTGGAGAAGCAATACAAGATGTAACTTGCTCTAAGGTGCTAGGTGGAGGCATGGGAGTCATAGCAGAACTGGGTGAGGGAGGCAATCGTGGAGCTTGGTAAGTCTAGGATGGGGAAGATTGAGCACTCTTCCCCTTAAGTTGATCCAACAACTTCTTAACGAGTATCATTCATCCAACTGCACTCTTGATATTTTTATGATGTGTGCATAGGTTCAAAACTCGGACTTGAAAAAATATCAGCAGCCCAAATTTTTGAATCAAACTTGTGACTTAAAAAAACTCAGCAAATTAAAATTTGTATATAGAGTCATAATATGAATTTAATAAACATGCTAAATATTGTTAAAAAGCATAAAAAATGAGTTAAGAGAATGCATAGCAAAGAAAACTATTGAAAAATCCTTCAAATCTAATGCCATGGTAAGAAAATTCCCCAAAAAAAAGTATTTTGCTTATTGGTGAGTTTTAGGCATAGACTCGCAAGTAATCTACAAAAAGTCACCATGCAAGTCGAAGGCAAGTTACTTGCCCTACAATTGAACTCATGAGTTTTCACAAGTACCCTACGAGTTTTGTATCTATTGTTGTGTGTACTTGGCCTCCCACTCTTAACTCTTTTGTCTTCATTTGTTTTTCCAGATTTGCCTCCTTAATCTAGAACATTCCCAGTTTTAATTCCAACTCTTAAGCCTTTCCTGATGCCTACTCAACCCTCTTCTTGGCATTTACTACTTGTTCTCTTTCATTTCACCTCAATATCCTTGGTCGTTATTTGATTCTCGTAGCAAACTACTTTCTTCTCTAGCTCATGGTTCCCCACTCTAAGTTGGAGACATTGTGCCTCCCATAGTTCACATACTCGTACTCAGAGAGTACTAGCCCAACCCCCAAAAAGTTTACTCGATGATTATTCGACAACCACTCGCCATTATTCGATAAATTAAAAAAATACTTAAATTTAAAAAAAAAACACAAATTTTATAGAAAATATAGATGCAAAATGTATAAAATGAGTCTGTAAAACATTGGGAAAGCGTTTTATATTAGATTTGAATACAAGTAAAGTATAAAATCGCATAATCATGATTCATGCGAATACAACTGTGATATTGTCAAATTTTATTAACAAAGTGATACATTGATACTTATACAAGAATCTACAAGTACAAATTACAAGAATCTATAATTTCCTCTTCCCTGCTCTCTGGAAAACTAAGGGAGACTAAGAAAGTCCAGTCCTCCCACTTGGCTGCCCCTCCTTGCTCTACCTAGAATGTTGTGTCTGTGGCTCCACCTTGGAACCAATGGTAGTGACTCCTTTCCCTCATGTTCGACAACATCTACAAGGATGTCATCCAATCCAATATCTCCTGCTTCTGTTGATACACAAGTAAGTCTTTTAGTTGTTTCTTGAATGCAAGGTGTTTATCATACCTACATCCCTTCCTGCATCCTTCATACTTCCTATGATGTCTACCTGAAATCTTAAAACCTTGAAAATGGCCAAGTCTGAAACCCTGAAATGAAACCCTGAATTCTGACTAAGTCTGAAACATGATAGGATACTCCAAAACCTAGAATTTGCAAAATAGCTCCTAGAGGTCCGAAACCACTCTCAAACATCCTAAAAGTATATATATAGAATATAACTTAAAGCTTATACTTAAATGTTTATTTTATATATATATATATATATATATATAGAATATAACTTAAAGCTTATACTTAAATGTTTATTTTATATATATATATATATATTGTGGGGGCATGCATGTTTAAAAATGACAAAAAGCTATGCTTTTCCCACATTTTTCGTGCATTCTACTCGGGTTTGGGCGAGTCTTGTCCCAGTACTTGGCGAGTACCATGTCGGTACTCGCCCAGACCCGAGTAATCAAAACCTTGCCATTTCGAGTGGCGATTAATCGTTTTAGGTGAAGTTTGGGGATTACTCACCCACTCGGTGAGTATGCAAACTATGGTGCCTCCATTTGCTTCATAACCTCTCCATCAAAAGTTTTGTCTTCTTTTCTTGTCCAACTTATCTTGGAGACTACGTCTCTGCTCCTTAAATGTATGGACCATGGAAAAATTCCATCTACAAAGATCTAGATAGACCAAGAGGTCAATAGTGTCCAGGAGGATCGAATCCTCCATGTGCTCTCTACATATTGAACTACTCTATAGCTTTGACTGGTACACATTCATACAAATGAATTTGTGCATGGTACTAGCCCTTTGTCTTCACCATAATGTAGATATCTGAAATTTTGGAAATCAAAATGCCCACGATGGACTCTTATTGTGTAAGATCCTCTACTCTCCTTGGCCATCTCCTTGTGCAACTCAATGAGATGATCATGTAACTTTGCCCATGTAGTGATGCTCGACTTATATTCTCCCCTTCTAAAAAAGAGGTGGCAACAACTACCATGTGCTATTGCTATTGCTTTGTTTCTATCTTTGTCTTGGGTGCTTTCAAACATTTACCCACTTGGTACACTATCTCCACCACCACATCCATCGACTAGATGGCTATTGTCTCGTTATCCTCTCAGATTGAACCGATGTCAAACACGTCCTCTAGCTTCCATAATTGGGGCCCTAGAAGAAACTCCTTTAAATACTCAACCTCATGGTGAAGATCCTCCTCATGTAGCTGATGTGCATAGTTATCCTTTCCCTCCACATGCTCTCATATAATCCCCGAAATACTCTCTCTAATAAGTATCACTTGTCTCACCCAACTTCGTGGGAGAGAGTTGAGGATCTCCCTCCCCATAGTATTGTGTTGTAAATATATTATAGTCATCCTTCAAGAGGGGGGCCATGTTGAACTAGGAATAGAATTGGTGGCCACTACAAGGGGCTAGTGTCTAGGTATGGATAGGGACGCAAGTGATGCAACTGAATTCACCCTGTAGGCACCAAAGAAATATTAGCCAACGACTTGTGCCAAAGTTAATGATTGGCAAGGGCGTGGTCCTGCTACCATGTTAATTATGCACCTTAGAGTTATATCCATCACCCTCATCACCTTCAATCTCTCCTTCGTCATCTCCATTCCTCGTCATTCTCAAACCTCTTCTCATAGGTACCCTCGTCAAGCCCATCCTCTAAGGTTGTTGCCATAGACTTTCCATCGTGTGCTTTTGACTCTTCTCACAATGGACATCCTAGTGAGGACCATCTCCCTGCTCCCTCTGTGTCTTGGACCTTGCACTTCGTCCTTTATCTTAAGTGTCAATGGTTCCAATTCAGCTTCTACTTTCCAACTAACTCTTCCACCAGGCGTTTTGCATATCTTTTCTCCTGCAATATAAATTCTGAATTTTTAATTTGTTTTGGAATTGTACTTTAGCTTGGAGAAATGATTCTTCTACTTTATGTTGAATGAATTCCTCTTTGCCTTGGATAGAGTCTCTTTTGTCTCATACAGATGCATCTTTTATTTGGACGAATGTTTTTGGAGTTCGAACGATTTGTGCACGAGTCTCGGACAGACTCTCCCATGTCCTCATTATCTCGAAGGCTTCGTCCCATGCTTGAACAACACCATCATGATCCTTCATGGTTCAAACAAATGTGCATGTCACTAGGACGAACCTCTCTTGGTGGTTCATGGTTTGCACAATAAAGGCCATATCCGGAAAGGACATGTCCCTACCCTTGAACTAACCTATCATGGCGGTGGGGGTTAGTATAGGAGGGCAAATGCTAGAACAAGAAGGGGGAAGTGTTAACTCTCCAGCGTCACACCTCTCTTTATTGATCACTCGAGAGTGTCTCTTGGAAAAGGGGTTGTGATGCAAGATGCCTACCATGAGCTTGGAATGAGGCTCTTGGCAGTTGGGGAGGCAGTGATTAGAACTCGAGGTTGCAATAATCTTAGATTCCACTCATTTTATGGTCATCTAATTGCAAATGCCAATGGGGGGTGTCCCGATTTGCTACTTAACTAAGTTTTCTTTAAAGATCTACTTTAAAATTTCATTGATTTGACTCAAAAATAAAGAAAGACTTTATATAAATTTGTCCTCTTAATAACACTTGTCAATGCCTTATCAATTGGGCTCAAGGATCTATTGTCATGCTTCCCTTAGGATTCCTTGCATCTTTTCCTAGACCACACATTTTCAGAACACTTGGCCAAGATCCATAGTAAGTACATCCAATTGCAAAATTTGGTACATCCACGTGAATTCGGAATTCTTTGCTCCAACTTGGATATGCAACAATGGACATGCTTCAGTATTAACTTTTAACTTCTCAAAAGCTTTTTCTCGTTCACCCCTCCATATGAACAAAATACTTATTTTCATCAAAACACCAATGGATAGGAGACCTACATGAAATTCTAAATGAATATCTTGTAGTACCTGTCCTACAAACAATCAAATTGCTCCCACAATTGTGGAACCTCCACCACACTAATCTTGGGTTGATCTACACCACATGACCCAAGATGTTAGTGCAGTGGACAACCTATAGTATTGGCTAGAAATCTAAAGGTTATAGGACATGCAAAGGAAAATTAATACAAAACTAAACCAATAAGCATTTGCAAAATGGTGCAACTTTTATTTAATGAAAAAAGATAGAGAAAAAGTATAGATGTGTACAATATTCAACATTGTTGGGAATGCAAGTTCCCATGATCAGAAGGGGAAATACTTCCTACTGATTTTCCTAGACTCAAAATAAGAATTATAGATGTGTAAATGCTAGATACTCAAGGCATGCTATCACTTTACTATCCGGTGGAGTCTCTAATCCGTTAAGGGTCAAACGGTTATTATACATACATACGTATGTATGTATGTATGTATGTACGTATGTATGTATGTACGTATGTATCATTTCAAAAAGAAAGTTACAAAAGGAACAGTTAAAAAATAGTTCATTTTTTGCACGAGTGACAGTTCATCTTCCTGTTGATGTGACAATTGGACTTCTAGTGTCATGGTAAACGAATAGGCTCTCAAACATGGTGGGACCTATGAATTGCCCCATGGCATGCCACGAAGAAATGGGGAGTTGTCCGTGGCAGAGAAGTGTTGAGACCTCTGCGCAGATTAAAGATGTTGCTTGATTCTGTGCAAGTCCTAAGAGGTGCTTTATTGGTACGCGGTATGTTGCAAAGCATAGTGCCAATGTCCAAGTACGTCACGAGGTTGTCCGCAAGGTGCAAAGTTCAAGGGATGTTGCATGGCAATGCGTCAGTGCATGAAGGTACCATGAGTTTATGCATGGCACAAGACACCACAATGGCAAGGAGCTCCAAGTCCTAGGGATGAGTGCACAAACCTGTGCAGCTACGCACGAATCATTCGCCCTTTCTTGAGGTCCAGTGGTCCCCATTGCATCTTTGGTCAACTAGGGAAAATGAACCTAAAGTTGTTGAAGGTTGTACCACTTAGTCTGAATGTATTGCCATGCTTTGACCGCTTAAGAACTAATGTGTGCCTTGGCAGGTGCACGTTATTGTCACTTCAATGATATGATCCTTCGATGTTGCACACAAGTGTTGAGGATCCAAGTCTGAAGGATGTTGAGTTGTTGTTGGCTCAAGCATAAGCCAAAAGTATGGCTTAAGGAGTTTCACATTCAATGATGGATGGAAATCCAAGTACTGTGGCAGGTCAAGAACAAAGGCATTCTCTCCAACTATGCGCAATATGGTGAATGGACCATAGAGCAAAGGCTTGATCTACCTGTGTGGGCCCATGGAAGTGTTCCTTATAAAGATGCAACTAGACCTTATTGCCTACCTTGAACTCATGATGTGTGCGATGAGTGTCATGGCGCTCTTTGTACTTCAGTTGTTGGCACGAGAGTATCTCTTGAACCTAGTGATGAACACTCTAGATGTGTTATAAAAAAAAATGCACCTATCCACTTCCTTTTCCTAGGCGCGTGACTCTGTTTCAAATGGTGAGTGGTAGGATGTCTAGGGGTGCCGCCAGTTCGAGCCCAAGACATATCTAGAATGGATAACGATCATGGAGTTTTGTAGAGCTTTGTTATAGGCATGTTGAATGTAGAGCAAATTGGCATCCCAAGTGTTTAGATGTGCACTATTGTACATGCATAACAAATGGACAATTGGGAAGTTGAAAACTTATGTTGTACTTGTTCTAACATACTCAATGAAATGCATCTTTGGCCATAAGAAGATAGGAAGTGTAGCAATTGCCTCTCCTGACTGGATTTTCCCCATCTTGG
This sequence comes from Torreya grandis, assembly GCA_037957365.1. NCBI lineage: Eukaryota > Viridiplantae > Streptophyta > Pinopsida > Cupressales > Taxaceae > Torreya > Torreya grandis. Next base: position 897,122 of record JARHVA010001563.1, on the reverse strand, counting down.
GGTTTTCCGAACCAAAAGTTGTGTCTTTGTATTTTCATGGTTTATGTGTTATGTTCATGTTTCAATTTTGGAAGTATTGTTTATGTCTTCCAACAACACATTGCATTAATTCTAAGTCCTTGGTAATCTGAACTGCCATTTTGCAACAAATTCAAAGCAGAACAACAATTTGTGATTCAGTAAATTCCAACAAGAATTGTACTTAAGAGTTTATAGTTCATTTTGGTATCAAAGCTAATTTATCTTTGGATTATTTGTGGAAGTTTTGATTGAGTTGTATGACAATGACAAAATCTAAAGAAGAAGAATTGTTGCCTTGCAATCCTGAAATTTCTACAAGGTGGAATCAGCAGGTCAGAGAAATGGCCTTCCGAAAAACAAGTCATAAACAACATGATAAAATTTAGAATCAAGGGGGAAGATAGAATACATTCTAGTGGAATTGCGGTTGATGAATAAATTTTCCAGCATTTCTACAAGCAAGAAAAAGCATGTTTAACCCAACAAAATTCTCAACCACTATTTTTTCTGCTTGTAAAACCAAAGTGGGGGTCTCGGGGCAGTAGCCCTCAACGAAGTCAAGGGGCAGCACCCCCAAAGCCAAGCATTTGCAACCCTTGAAAAGCCATGACGACAACAAATTGTATTTGAAAAAATGCTGCTGTTGAAAGCACCTGAAAATGTGGTGTTGTATGCTGAGATGCAAAACAGTCTTCTACTCTTGGAAGAAAAAGTCTGAATTTTTTCAATCAATATATCCTTGTCCACTGAATATTTCACCCCTTTGTGAAGAAGAATCTGAAAATGACAGCTGAAGGTCGGATTTCATAGTTGACAGCAAACTATACAGTTCCCAACCAGCAAACGGTTGCTTCTTTTCCTTCCACAATGTACGCTATGCAGCTGTACCATAGCATGGAGCAGACCTTGCAACATTCAAAAGAGGAAGGACATATAGAGATGGAGAGTTCAGGGCATGGTTTAGAGAGAACTCGTATGGTTGGGGAGCGTTCAGCAGATATAAGGCATATACGAATGTGAGAAACAAAACATATGGGACGGGAGGGCGCATGGTATCTAGACTTACCAAGGGCTCAAGCGAATTCGGGACAACACAAACAGCAAGAGACGTACAACAAAGGGTCGTACGGCAAGGTTCAAAGGGCCCAAAAACAAAACGCACGGAAGAAATCACGTCACTTCTTTAACATCCACGTCATACAGCAAACTTTACAGCAATGTCAAAAGACTGTACGGCGGGTGAATGCAAGCACAATTTGACACAATGTACAGCAGTTAAAGAAAATCAGAGCATTATGCAGGAATGCCAAAAGGAAGGCATTCAACTTGAGATTGGTATGTTTGGTGGGTGGAGAACCTTTGTAGAGCGTATGGAATGTTATTTCCTCTTTTTTATAACCATTCTCATAACTCTGACTTTTTAATTATTATTTCCATACTCAAATTTCATACTTGCAATTGCTTTATTATTTTTTATATGACTTTAATTAAATTTTCCAATACCTTTATTTTTCCCAATTTCTTTGTTGTCCAAACATACCAACTCGATATAAATATCGATGACGTTCATATTGTAGATGATATTTATGGATTATATAGCACCTCAATCTTGTACACTTGAAAAACTCAGACCTTGGTTGTTCCTCTCAGTTTTGGACCTTTATTGCTTTCAAAAGTCTCACATCTGCTCTATCTTGTGCCCCTTTGACCTATCTTTTGGTCCGAAAAGTCTTATTTTTGATGGCCCAAACCTTATATCTTGTCCAGAATACTTAAAATATACTTGTCTTATGCCCCTACAAGTTGTGAGCCTGTTCTTGTTTTCTAATTCCCAGAAGACAAGCATCAGTGCCAGACCTTGCGTCAACGCTAGTGTCTTACCCTGACGCAAGTGTCCAATGCTCTAAAGTCATCTAATTTGCAAATAAAACGTATCCTAATGGTCGGCCTAAGTGCTTTAATGCGAGATATTTCCCGATAGGGGTGGTATATATTCACAATCACTCCTCATTTATTCCTAACATAGCATTCATAGAAAAGAGCATTCAATTTAGCAAAGTTTCCCTATTTATTTCTATTTACATATTAGTCATAGGGACTGGACATCTATAGGTATGAAGTACTAAAGAAGAAGTCTAAGAGCCCGATTTGCCAAGTTACAAGCCAGGTCACTATTGTACTTGTTTTTCACATATGGCATGATTCACACACAAGCCAACACATAGGGGAGAACTACATGACTCTGAGGCCCTCTTTGGAGTATTGGCTATGTAGACAGCGCTCATTAACAAAGGGGTCTTTGGGGTTAGCTCAACACGATGTGCCCACTAACCCATTTTTTCCATGGTCATTGTGAAGATGAAGAACTAGGGTTTTGCAATTTCATGAGGAGCAACAATCCATGACACAGATCTAAATGCACCGGAGTGAAGGCAAAGACAAACCCACAAGCATCCAGACATTCGCATCCTTTTCCAACACGTATTCTGTACAGGACACCTGCATCCGATTCAAACAATAGTGTTGATGCAACCGTCCAAGGTTGACGTTAGTGTCCGAGGCTCCAAAGGCACTCAATCCAAAATTTGGCGACTCTTCCAAAATCTTCTTCCGGTTTGTTCCCTGCCTGTTCCAGATCCATAATTGTGTTAGCATCAGAACCAGCTAAGTACAATGTTTCTTTGTCATTTCCATATCTAGCATAGTTGTAATTACTATTTTTAGCCTATCTCAGTTTAATAAACTCAACATATGTTATATCTGAGTTTAGTATTTAATTGCCTTGTTTTAGCATCAGACCCAAAAAAGTACAATGTTTCTTTGTCATTTTCATATCTAGCATAGTTGTACTTACTATTTTTAGCCTATCTCGGTTTAATAAATTCAACATATGTTATATCTGAGTTTGGCATTTAATTTTCTGTTGTAGATCTGATTATCACCCTTGTGCATTGGCATTTCTATATTTTTAACCCTATCTACCCAAATAAGATCCACGTCAAATTTAGGGTTAGACATATGGTGAACCCGATTCATGTGAATTGCAAAAAGAAAAATTGATCTAGGGCCTCCAAGCCTCCTAGGGTTTCAGCTTGTAATAGATTTTCAAATCTAAAACTTTACCCGAGGGTTTTACACTCCTCTAGTTGCCAAAATTTGTGTTCGAACACTTGCAAGTTGCTTCTTCCTTGATTGGTGCATTTCGGCCTCCAAACAGGGCCATTTTACAATTCTCCAAAGGTATTTTCTACTCAAGTTGGTATACTAAAAACATTCTTTTTGTTCCCCAGAATTCGATACATAATTTTCAATTTTTGCAATTTACTATTTTTAATAAATATTGGCATGCAAGGCAAATGGTGTACTTATTTTGCAAATAATTTATGAGTTTCGTCAAAAATGATATTTTATTCAAAAACCTCTCTTAGATCTCTAAAATTAATTCTTATTTTATCAAAATTGTTGATTCTTTAATGAAAATATTATAAGGTTTTGCTTGTGAAGCATTCCACATTGTTTGGCCTATTTCTAATTCATAATATATCAAATTGCAAATTCCTCAGAGGTCTTTCATAATTATGTTGATATAAACAAAAAACTCTTTTTGTTTTTCAAAATATTGTATGGATGTTTCGAATTTAGCATTTTACTAATTTTAATAGATTTAGACCTATAGGCTGTACATTGTACTTTGGTTTCCCTATTTTTTGGGGTTCGTCTCATGTCCTGTTTTTCTAAAAAACCTATCTTAGATTTTCACAAAACTCAGCCAATAGTTTGAAATTTCTATATCCTTAATGTATCATGATTGGTTGCTCCCTAGCATTTGCATGTCTTTCTTATCTTATTTTCATATCAATTTTCAAAGCATTTAAAATAGATACAAAGGAGCCTATTGTTCCTCTTAACCCTAAGGAGGGTGATAGCTCTCATCTGTAATGTCCCCTTTTTGAGCGAGCATCAGAGTTGGAGGTTTAGCCTATCATCGGGTTCTCATAGGTTAATAATAGTGTTTAGAGGGCCCAGTGTTGGAGTTAGCTAGTTCTCCAATTGCCAGTTGGCAATGTTTTCATCTCCAGATCTTTGATGTATTCAGAGACGGTGTTATCAGGGTGTTCTGGCTCCGTTTTATATACTTACTATTTATAATAAGTCAGTCTTATGATAGAGGCCAACCTTGCAATTTTTAGAAAGGCACCCTAGTGAGCAGAGAATGCAGTGGGCTACCTCCTAGTGCAAACAGAATTGATTTATGAGGTTTATTTATGGAGTTATAATATTATAATTATTATTAAAGTCATACTTTAATAATAATTAAATATAAAGTGAATATCATTAATGATGATTAATGACTTAATAATATATGATTTCACTTAAGTCATAAAATCATTATTAAAGATCATAAAGGGAGACAAGCACTTTATTTAAAAAGGGGATTTAAATGCTTTTAAAGTATACTTTATAATAAGTGTTAAAGTGTTATTTTAAAGGGGAGATATAAGTGATTAATAAGTATACTTTATTTTATTAAGTCGTGCAACAAAAACGACGGAAAAGAAAATGAAAATAAAAAGTAAATTAAATGAGATGAAGTCAAATTCAGATTGAATATTATAAAAGGGCATTTTGGAATTTTTCATCATTATTGATCATTCATTCAACTTGGCTTGTGCTTTGCAAATTGGAGGTGGAGACCCAGGGTTTTTCGCTGCAACGATCTTGGAGAGCGTAGCTTCTTCATGAATCGAACTTTTCGAGGGTGTGAAAGATCATCTGAGGTTTGCTAATTGGTGGCTTCACACAGAGGTCACATTTGTGCTTATTTGAAGAGTTATTAACAGATTTCTCAAGGGTTTGTTTCAGAAGTTTCAAATTATCAAAGAACATTCAGTGGAGGACTATCATTTGTGCTGGCAATTCATCCTTTCAAAGCCACGTGGAGATTTCAAGGCTGCACTATTCTTTATCAGCAGGCCGTACAGATTCTTCTTGGTTAGGCGTGTGGATTCAAGAGTTCAACGATTCACTTTAGGGTATCATTCCTTCATTATTTGGGTTGAATCCCTCAGCAGAGTCTTTGCATTATGCCTAAGGTGGAGAAATGGTATTGTTGGATGAAGGTGTTGGAATTCTATGGTGCAATAGTTGTTTATCAGTTTATTTCAGACTTGCAAGTATTTATTTTTCTTTCTGGGTATGATGTTATTGTTATGTCTCAAGAATTGTACAAATCTGAACTGAGTATATTGTATTTGCAAATCAATAATAAATCAAATTTGAAATCATCCCAATTTTTGCTTCAATAATTCGTTGTATTTATTCTATGCAATTTAATATTTTACCTGACAAAAACTTCATCAAAATTCCAAACAAGCAAACAAACTGGAAAAACTTATCAGAAACAAGCATTCAAACTCAAAAAAATTTGTGATAACAGCCAACATGCTAAGTGTTTGACAAAATGTCAATACACTAAATTCTGGAAATTCAGGGCAGATTTGGGGTGGGTCACTTCATCATCCCTCTAACCAGGTCAAGTCTCACTTATCCAAGCGATAAGGTGGCCCATTCTATATCTTCAAAAGAAAGCAATCAATCCAAAGTACCTAGGGTTTGTGTTTGTGAAGCCCTGAAAGATCAAATCACTAGTATGAGCAAGTTAATAAAAGAGTTAACAAAATCAAATTGCATACTTACAAAATCCAATATATGGTAGTGCTAATCATGTGTTTTCATCCTAATCTACCAATGTTGGGGCAAACAACGTTTCATATCAAAATGAAAAGCTAAAACATGATACATCCAAAACAAGTGATTCCAAAAGTGGTCAAAAGACTACTAAGAGACCAAATGAGATCCTAAAAGACATGATTTGAAACAAAGTGATCAAACTACCTCCTTTGCATCCCATAAGGAGACCTTAATACTATTGTGCATATCATAAAATGCATGGGCATCATACAAATTGTTGTTTGGCTTTAAAGAACCAAATACAAAGTCATAAACATAGTGGTGATCCTATCAATGATACATCAATTAAGAAAACCACTCACATTATGAGTACTCCTAAAGCACAAGTGCCAAAACAACAAATATGAGTACTAAAAGACAATTCAAAGCCATTAGCATATTCAACGCCATTTCTATTACTGAAGGATTGATATTGCTTGGTCCAATATTTTCATGATCGTCTCCAGTACTAACGGGAATTGTGTTTGCCCTACGAGGCGGACATGAAAGTTTTTGTGAATAAAATTCTAGGGCAAAAGAATCAACAAATAGGGTTGGCCATGGAAAGAGGAGAATCTTCAAAAATGAGTTTCAAGGACGTTGTGCGTGGTGGTCAGAATGCTCCAATTATAGGAGTAAAACAACAGCGAAGACCATTGCTTATGCCCCAATTTGATCCCATCAAAAATGACAAGGGATGTATGAAGGCTGTTGATGGAAATCCAGTGGTGAAGTTCCAAATGTCAGATATTCAAGGTGGAATCAATGAACTAGGAAATTGGGGTCTGATTGTTCGATTTTTAGTGTTTTGTCCTCATTCACAGGTTTTCAAAGAATGGACATTAAAAATTTGGCATACTAAAGGTGAGTTTTCAATGTCAGTCTTTCCAAATGGGTACTTTCTAGTTTTCTTTGTTAATGTGGAAGATAGGGCAAATATTTTTCAAGGAGGGCCATGGTTTTATGGACGAGTTGGACTATTTATGAAACCATGGCATCCAATGTTTAAAGCGGAGGAGGAATTTCCAACAGTGGCTCCAGTATGGTTGAGATTGTTTGGATTACCAGTGGAATATTGGAATAATACAGTTTTTACAGCAATTGGTAACACTTTGGGGATGTATATGATGACCGTTGATAGTTCATTGCAACTTGAGCAGATGATATATGCTCGGATTTGTGTTATGATAGATCTTAATAAGCCCTTACCATGCAAAGTCACTTTGGATGTGGGAGAAGCGAAGTGGGAATAGGTGGTGGACTATGAAAATATCCTGTTTAGATGTTGGATTTGTCATGAATATGGACATCTGGTGAAGAATTATTCACAAAGAATGTCGGAACAAAAATCGGAAGAAAAAAATCAAGAGGAATTTATAGCCCCTAAGAAAAAGGAAATTGCGAAGCAAAATGTGGTGGCAAATAAAGTTGCAAACAATACTAATAGATTTGCTAATCTTCAAGTTGAAAATGAGGATATTGAAAATGAAGAACTTATGGAGTCACAGGTGCCAGAGGCTCAGCCTAATAATCCTCTTCCTTTGATAGTGATGAAAGACAATAAAGAGGTCAGCAATCAAGTTTTACTATCAGCTAATAATTGTTCGGATGAAAAGACTACAGCAATGAAGAGTTATCATAGAAAAACAAAGTTTCAAGAGAAATTTGATCCAAGTACTACACAAGGAGAGACAATGGATGAGATAGATAAAGCTTTGATGATTGTGCCAAATGTTACAGAAATACAGAATGTGGAGATCCCCTTAGGGGTCAACCATGGAAATAGTAAGAAAATGAAGATGGACTCTAATTTGAAAGTTGGAAGAAAGTCTAACCAGATCTGCCTATAGAATGAAGGGCAAAGGTTGAGTTCAACTGGAAAAGTAAGGGATTTGTACCAAATCTTTATTCAAAATTCCCAATGAAGGTGATTACATGGAAATATTAGAGGGCTGAAAGGGAGCCTTTCTAAGGTAAATGAGATCAGGAGAATGATATAGACTCATAATCCTCAAATGATATTTATCTAGGAGACAGGCATCAATGGAATTAATGAATGTATTGGTAACTAGGATGTGGCCTCAGGCTAACGTGATCTCTCTCAGCTCTCAAGGGGCTTCAGGAAGGGTTACATGTATATGGGACCAGAAAAAGATTGTGGTTTTGAATTCTGGTGGTACTAGTGGTGTTTTATTTCTGCTGGCGCAATCGAGGGAAGATTTTAGGCACATTCTTTTTATCAATGTCTATGCCCCAATTTCTTCAAAGATAAGTTAACACAGTGGCAGAATATTAAACATACGATTAAATCTCATTCGTAAGCTTCTCTGGTCCTAGGAGGAGATTTCAATACTATCTTAAGGCTGGGGGAAAAAAAGTGGGTACAGCTGTATTAGATGCAAGCACGAAGAATATTATAGGATTTATGCAAAATCTTAACTTGGTAGATGTAAAACCTAACAAAAGGCGAGGGCAGGAACGTATGTTGTCAAAGGATTGGTGGATGAGAGACTATGTTCTTAAGGTTAATATCCTTAATAATGTGGGGTCAGATCATTGGCCTGTGTGTTTGGAGATTGGAAGAAAATATCCTTGTCATGCTCCTTTTAGATTCCAATTGATGTGGCTTCGCCATGAAAATATTTGCAATTTAATTAAGCAATGGTGGATAGAAAGTAAGCCGAAGTATGGGATACACGTACATTTTTGTTATATGATTGAATTACCTAAAAAACAAATTGAAAAAAAGGAATTGGCAGTGTTTGGGGATGTGAAGGAAAAAAATAAATGGGGCTTAAAACAATTGGAGGTTAATGCAGAAATACAAATTATAGGGCTTACTCAGACTTGGGTAAAAAGAAAATTGATCTAAAGGCTGACCTTCAAGAGTGAGAATGAAGGGAAGAAATACTTTGGAAGCAAAAATCAAGAATATAGTAGCTCAAGGAGGGGGATAAAAACACAGCTTATTTTCATATATCATTGCTGGCAAGAAGAGCTTATATTTATAATAATTTCTTAAAAATAACGGATGGCAAACAAGAATACTCCTTGGAAGATATGTGGAATATAGCTAAACACTATTTCTCACAATTGTTTACAGCTAAATCTCTAGATGTTAATGCACAAAACGAAGTGCTTGAAAATATTCCAAGGATTATTTCTGAACAGGATAATAGAGGTTTAAAGGCACAAATCACTAAGTGAATTGAAGAGGGTTGTCTTCACTATGAAGAAAGGGAAGACTCTAGGGCTGGATGGATTTCTTATAGAATCCTATCAGGGGTTTTGGGACATCCTTGAAGATGATCTCTTGGATGTAGTAGAAGAGGCGAGAACAGCCAAGACTGTGTTGAGAGAAATAAATTAAACCTTTATAGCCTTGATTCCAAAGACTTCAGAAGTGGAATCTATCTTGGGATTTAGGCCTATTTCTCTCTGTAATTTTCCCTATAAAATTATGTCCAAAATAATGGTAGAACAGTTGAAGCCATTAATGCATAAGATTATTTCACCAAAACAAGGGGGATTCATTCAAGGCAGGGAAATTCATGATGAAATTGTTATACCCTGGGAAGCTTTACATTCTATGGATGTGCAGTAATCCCCGTCAATGTTTATCCGGATTGATCTCTCAAAAGCGTATGATAGAGTTGATTGGAAATTTCTTTTCCAGGGCCCAACTCACTTTGGTTTTTCCTCAGAGTGGACCGAGTGGATTAAAGCTTGCCTTTCCTTGGTTTCCTATTCTATTTTAGTGAATGGAAACCCAACTTAGATCTTTTCAGCTACAAGAGGTATTAGGCAAGGTGATCCAATCTCACCTTTTTTATTTCTTATTGTGGTAGAATGTCTAGGAAGATTGGTGACTAAAGCTCATAACGATAAAAGGCTAGGAGGTATTAAGCTGGCCAAGGGAGCGAGCCCACTCACTCATTTACGATTTGTGGATGATTCACTCTTAGGCAAGGCTACACAGATGGAAGCCTCAAAATTGCAAAAGATTCTTCAATTATTCTCTAGAGCTACAAGGCAATTGATTAATGAAGACGAGTCCAGAATCATATTTTTCCACTGCTCTCAGAGACAAGATTTGCTGATTCTGGACAAATTTAAATCTAGAAAAGGTTTGTTACCAATCACTTAGTTGGGGGTTCCATTAGCAGAAAGGAAATTAAAGGATTGGAATTGATTGATAGATAAAGTTAAAGCCAAATTGTAGAAATGGACGAATAGATGGATATCCTCAGGAGGCAAAATGACTTTGATTAAGACTGTTCTCCAAGCTATGCTGATTTATGTTTCTTCCATGTTGAACATCCTGTGGGGAATATTTAAACAAGTGGAGTCTCTCTGTCAAATATTTCTCTCGAGTGGAGTACAAGAGAAAAGAAAATGGTCTTCAGTTAAATGGGAGGCTCTTTCTCAGCCAAAAAGGGATGGTGGCTAGGATTTCGCTCCAGTATACAACAAAATAGAGCATTGGCAGCCAAATTATATTAGAGGTTATTGGAAGGACCAGATGAGTTATGGGCAGCTAATAACAAAGATAAATATGTAGAAAATAACCCTCCGGAGTGGATAATTAGATTGGCTCTACCATCCAGGGCATCCCCAGTTCTTTTGGTGGTGAGAGTAGAGGAAGAGATTATAAAGAAAAGAAAATTTTGGATAATCAACAATAGGAAAATAGCAGACTTTTGGACAGATTCTTGGGATGGACAACCGCCTATTATATCTCAATAACTTGAAATGCAGCTGGTTCTGAAAGCCCTTCATAACATGGATGGATAAAGTTGGTTAAGTATTGTAAAAATGGTAGTTATCAATGGTAAGTGGGTAAACAATGGATCCCAACGCATGATTGGCCAATTAGACTAGGGAAAGATCAAAAACAGGCGGTTAATAATATTTTACAATTAAGAACCCTTTCAATTTCTGAAAGGCCTGATTACATATGTTGGGGAAAGAAATCTACAGGATCTTACTCTATCTTGGATGGATATGATTCTATAAGTAGAACCAATCCTCACCCTTTAAGGGATAATTTAAAACATCTTTGGCAGGAATTCCTTTGGCCCAAAGTGAGATTTTTTGTTTGGTTGTAATTGAGAAGAGTACTAATAGGAGATAGGTCAATGAAATGAGGATTTCATGGCCCTTTTAGATGTGAGATGTGTTTGAAGAATGAAGAAACAATCAATCATCTTTTCGCAAAACGTCCTGTTGTAAATCAATTATGGCAGCAGTTGGCTAAGTGATAAGATGTTCCTTGGTTAGGCATTCATTATCTAGAAGAACCGTTTCAAGAGTGGGGAACTCACATTAAGAATGAGAAAAATCTTTTGCAGGGATCATGGAGTGGGATTACACTTTTGTTATGGAATTTATTGAAAGAAAGGAATAGAAGAATCTTTTAGCATGAATGCTGGGATATGTTCTTTATTTGGGAGAAGACTGAGGAATATAGTTGAATCCATCTAATATAAAATACAAATTCCACAAGATCTTTCTCCAAAATAGTTAATCTTATTTAGAAGGTTGCATATTGATATGCCCAGGAATATCCAAGCTGATTGCTCACTAAGAAGAAAAGATCATGTTAATGGAAAATGGATACATCCTTCACCTGGCATTAGCAAGTTGAATACAGATGGTGCATCCAAAGGGAATCATGCTAATCCAAGTATGGGGGGATAGGTAGAGTGTAATGTCCCGCTCAGGGTTGGAGGTGGTCCCCTCCCCAAGCGGGCCCGATTCAATGGAGGTGGTCCCCACCCAGGCGGGTTTGTCTGGCTCGTGCCACGTGGTCGCCTTGACGGTCGCCCAGTCGCTAGGCTTGGGTCATTGGAAGAGGACCCAAATCATCCCGGGACTTTTGGTGTGACAACCCGTCACCCTTGGTATCATAGCTGGGGTCTCGAGGTCGAGACCGACTGTGATGTCCCGCCCGGTGTTGGGGGTGGTCCCCTCCCCAAGCGGACCCAGTTCCGTGGGGGTGGTCCCCACTCAAGCGGGTTTGTCTGGCTCGTGCCACGTGGTCACCTCAACGGTCGCTCAGTGGCTGGCCTTGGGTCATTGGAAGAGGACCCAAATCATCTCGGGACTTTTGGTGTGATGGCCAGTCGCCCTTGGTATCAGAGCTGGGGTCTCGAGGTCGACATCCTCTGGGCGAGCAGATTGTAATGTCCCGCTCGGGGTTGGGGGTGGTCCCCTCCCCAAGCGGACCCAGTTCAGTGGGGGTGGTCCCCACCCAAGTGGGTTTGTCTAGCTCATGCCACGTGGTCGCCTCGACGATCAAGGGGGACTAGCCGTCACACCAAAAGCCCCGGGATGATTTGGGTCATCTTCCAATGACCCAAGGCCAGCCACTGGGCGACATCGAGGCGACCACGTGGCACGAGCCAGACAAACCCGCCTAAGTGGGGACCACCCCCACGAAACCGAGTCCGCTTGGGGAGGGGACCACACCCAACCCTGAGCGGGACATTACAGTCCGCTCACCCAGAGGGTCTCAACCTCGAGACCCCAGCTCTAATACCAAGGGCGACTGGTCGTCACACCAAAAGTCCCGAGATGATTTGGGTCCTCTTCCAATGACCCAAGGCCAGCCACTGGGCGACCACGTGGCACGAGCCAGACAAACCCGCTTGAGTGGGGACCACCCCCACGAAACCAGGTCTGCTTGGGGAGGGGACCACCCCCAACCCCGAGCGAGACATTACAGTCCGCTCGCCCAGAGGGTCTCGACCTTGAGACCCCAGCATTGATACCAAGGGGGACTAGCGTTCACACCAAAAGTCTCGAGATGATTTGGGTCCTCTTCCAATGACCCAAGGCCAGCCACTGGGCGACCGTCGAGGCAACCACATGGCACGAGCCAGACAAATCCGCTTAAGTGGGGACCACCCCCACAGAACTGGGTCCGCTTGGGGAGGGGACCACCCCCAACCCCGAGCGGGACATTACATAGAGATTCTGGTGGTTCTGTGTAATCAGAATATTATACTAACATTTGGAATCCTTGGAAATCCGTTTAAGATAAATATAAATTTTATAATTGAAATAATAATTTAGATAATAAAATGAAACTACATTCAGAGTTATCTCAAATAATAGAATGTAAATCCTCAAGAGGTTTTGTCCTTGAGTTATTGTGATGACAGGGATTTTCGTCCTTGAAATCGAGTTACACAATTAAGGGGTTTCGTCCATAGGAGCAATTGTAAAGCATGATACTTGTACAAGGTTATATATTTGAATACATGATTGAATGATTCCTTTCCAATTGCTAATTATTAATACCCTCCAAATGTTATTTCCCAAGGGATGTGTCTTCCCAAAGGGTGGCATTCCAATTTAGAACAACTCAAACGCTGACAAAGTCACAATTCATTCTCCAATTATGAAATTAGTTTGCCTTAATAAATAATAGTAATTAAAATTACTTTTGGGGCAAATAATCTAATAATTAATTAATTAAATTGTTCTATTTGCAAGAGCGATAAAAATCACTTTTTGAGCAATTACTTAATTGAAAATAATTTTCAATTATTTACTTAAATTTCCTTAATTTTTGGAATAGTAAAAACCACTTTTCACGTAATTTAAATAATTATTCATGATAGTTCAAATATTCTAATAATCAACTAAAATTGCCTTAAGATAACAAATAATTAAAATCACTATTCAGGCAACTCTAATTAATTATTAAAATAAATTTTCCTAATTACCATCCCTTAGCCTACGGAAAAAATTAGGCTAAAGGTTTTCAACCTATTTTCCTTTATTTTGAAAAAGGGGACATTACAGTCCTCCCTCCCCAAAATTGCTTGTACTCAAGCAATTGCAAACTCAGCTGCCCTGTATCTTTCCACTTAGCCAACTTTTGTATGCTTGAATTCCAATCTATCTTTGGCATGGAACAAATCCAATCAACCCTTACCAAAGTGGCACTGTTGTCTTCAATCCACAGCCCAGGTAAGTTGATCTCTTCAATAGAAAGAAGGGTTGTACCTTCCAAAACGGAGTACAAATGAGGCTTTATGTGGATTGGAAATGAAACCCAATTGAAATCAAAAGTCTCACCTCTCACGCCTACACATGGAACAAACAAGTTAGAGAAAAAAGTAGTGTTTAACAAGACTTTTGTGATCACACCTTCATCGTGCGTCATAGACATGACAACTAGCTTTCTTCCATTACTTGCAATCATCTCATGAATTCCATTCAAATTATGGAATCCCCAATCATTGTGTTGTATCAATCCCATTGGGCTATTCTCATGCAATGAAGATTTTGGTATACCAAACCCTTGAGTTCTCATATATCCTCTCATGACTTGGCAAGGTGTCCCGCACAATATATGATGCGAATCAGATTGTGGGTGGGCTGAAAACAAGTCACAACAGCCATACAACACTCGAAAATTCATCCAACTAGGTGCCTTGGTGGCTGCCCGGAAGATACTTTTCAGCTGAACCCTTCCTCCACCCATTTCCATTAATGTTTTCCTCTTATTTTGTGCAAACTTGCTGCTGTTCACAACTGATAAAAACAGCCTTATGCCTATCATTTTCATGGCCAACAACATGAAAATGATGCAGCCGGTAGCACCCCAACATCTCCTTGTAACATTCAACAATTTGGCCAATGAAAACAACCATGCAAGGACTGAAAATACCATGTTAGCAACCCCAAACAAAAAAGAATTCTTTTCCATGATTGAAAGTACCTGTAAGCCCACTTGTATGAGAGCAAATGAAGTTATGAGGTCGCTGGAAATGGAGATGACAGCAATACTAAAAACCAAATTTATTGCTGTCCCCAGTGTTTTACCTCTATCTTTTGATGGTAGGACACTTCCAACACTTTTTTTTGATGTTCCGCACCAATGGATTCCTTCAAGCAACATTTTAAACCAAGGAAACATCATCAAACTTCCCAAATTACAGCTGTCCAAAGAAAACACTAGCATTGCAACATGTGAAATAGAGAATATCATCATATCATGGCTGTCGCAAAGCATAATCTCATGCAAAATTATGATAATGGTGGTTGGAACCAACCATACAATGGCTAAAAATGCTCCAATAACATCAACAATTGAAAGATTATCCCAATGTATGACTGAATTTATTTGTACGACTGCATACAAGTTGTTGGGCTGCCCGGAAATGATGATGGCAGTAGCCTTCCTACTTGCAATATTAAAGTTGTTTTAAAACAATATATTCCCCTTGAACTTCTCTTCACATCATGTGATTTAAAATCCCTTAAAAATAGCTTCAAACTAAAAATTTCTCACCTTAATAACTGCAACTACTTGCATGGCAGCAAGCTTACAATTTGGCTCCAATGAGTTACTCATGAATTGTGTGTATTGGCCCTTCACAAAATTGTTAAAATTCACTACACTCCAAGTATAATCCCTTATAAATTATTTTTGGATGTATAGGATGAAGAGCTTATCAACCATATTGAAATTAAGGCCTCTAACATCCATCTTGACATGTTGCCTATGATAACCATAATTTAGTGATTAAAAGAAATCCAAAAGACCTTCATAATTTAGCTTGTGATTAGCATGCTTGTCTCTCTTTGCCAACACAACATCTTCATCCCTATAACTTACATTTCTCCTTTCATGAGTATGTTTATCAGCTAAACCAAAACCAATGTGAAAGGGGAATGTTGCGGTTCCATCCAGCATACCGTGGAACTTAACTAAAGAATAGTCATCTCCAATCACCAAAACATGTGCATGTTGTCCAAGATGACAAAAATATAGTGATGACATAAATGGAAGCCATAAATTTGTAACATGTGCATGTTGTCCAAGATGACAAAAATATAGTGATGACATAAATGGAAGCCATAAATTTGAACTGTTTACATACCTTTGGCTGCCATCATAATGCTCATCTTTCTTTGCTGAATAGATATGGGTTGAGATGTCTACCACACCCCCAACCTTGTGAATACTATGGTTTTCAAATAAGAAGCTTATTTTTGTATGCCAACCTTCCCATGTCAACTTGTGCATGCCTATATTCCTCCATACCCCAAACAATTTTAATTCTTTCTTTATTCCAATGGAATCAACCATAAAGAATTTAAAATCATAATTGAGAACTTTTGTAAAACTCAGAAAATTACTGGGATCCCATACCTCTTGATGCCAATAATTATGAACTTGAATCAAAGAGTCCTCATGCCTCATATTGCAAACCATAACATTCATTTTATCGCTTTTTCTAGCATGCTTCCTATGAGGACAACAGAACTGAAATGACATAGCATGAAGCAACAAATTTGAAGTGTTATCAACCTTCCCATACCTTGGAGTGATGAAAAACTTGTTCTCCCTTGATGAAGTGGGGTTTGTGGAAATACCTCCAACCCTTATATCCTCTAGATTTCCAATATTTTCTTCGATCACATGACTCTTTGTAGGGCTGTTCTGAAAATCAATCAATGGATATTCAAAGGTTGGTGCAAGTTCTTCAAGCTTAAACCCTTTGTATAAAATAAGTTATGCCCTTTTTGCTTCAATTTCACTTTCTTTGGCTCAAGTTCCTTGTTTTCACCTTTTGTGACTTCACTGTCATGCACACAATTATTAGAAGATAAATAGAATCTACTACCAATAAAAGATCTTTACCTTGCACTTTTTTTAGTTCATGCTCATTGATTTCTTCCTCTTCACTTGGAGATTATGTTGCATCTAACACTTTCATTGGTTCTTCATTTAGCAACACATCTTCATGTCCTTCAATTGTCACATACAACTTTAGCTTTTCTGAACACTAAGCAACAACATTTTTAGCTAGTATATATGCAACTAGTGATGCTTCAGCTCAAAACCCGCCATTAGTATGGATAATAATTGATGGGAAATATCATCATTCTCGTTCAGGGCCAAAGTCATAATGGTTTGCATTGAAACTACTACATTTTTTGTATGATTTTTATGGACAGCAATAAAGAAATGTCCAAACATGCGGATAATAAGATGATCACATTTTAGATCCAACATTAGCACACAAGATCTGATTTTTTCCATAGTTTCCAGAATAGTGACCCTCTTAACAAAAGAACTTGTGATGTCACCAAGACCTTCAAAACTTTCCACCAACTGAAATATTTCCTTTATAATGTTGTCACTATATGACTGTTTCGGCACTGTTATCTTTGTAATTTCACTAATACAAGTGATAACTACAAGTCTCACATCCGAATCTGAATATCTTAAAATCTTGGGTCTAGCCAAATAAACCACCAAAGAATTCAATGCCCAAAACATAGACTTAGAATCTCATTGTCCTATCCTGGACAAACAATTTGCCGCTTCCTCCAAAATATTGAGCAAAACATTTTTTTAATGATGTAGATGCTCACGTTGTTTCCCCAATCTACAAAACTTTGTTCTCAATTCATCTTCACTCATTAACTCCATAATTCATAGACTATGCATCCAAATCTGCAAACACAAACCCTCACTGACTGGCAAGATCTTGGCTCTGATACCACTATAATATTCCTAATCGGAATATTATCCTAACATTTGGAATCCTTGGAAATCTGTTTAAGATAAATATAGATTTTATGCTTGAAATAATAATTTACATAATAAAATGAAATTACATTCAAAGTTTTCAGATCTCAAATAATAGAATGTAAATCCTCAAGGGGTTTCATCCTTAAGTTATTGTGATGACAAGGATTTTCGTCCTTGAGATCGGGTTACACAATTAAGGGGTTTCGTCCTTACGAGCAATTGTAAAACATGATACTTGTATCAGGGTATATATTTGAATACATGATTGAATGATTCTCTTCCTACCAATTGTTGATTATTAATACCCTTCAAATGTCCTTTCCAAAGGGGTGTGTCTTCCCAAACGGTGGCATTCCAATTTGGAACAACTCAAAGGCTGAAAAAGTCACAATTCATTCTCTAATTATTAAATTAATTTGCCTTAATAAATAATAGTAATTAAAATTACTTTTGGGGCAAATAATCTAATAATTAATTAATTAAATTGCTCTATTTGCAAAAGCAATAAAAAACACTTTTTGAGCAATGAATTAATTGAAAATACTTTCCAATTATTTACTTAAATTACTTTAATTTTTGGAGTGGTAAAAACCACTTTTCAAAGAATTTAAATAATTAATCATGATAGTTTCATTATTCTAATAATCAATTAAAATTGCCTTAAGATAACAAATGATTAAAATCGCTATTCGAGCAACTCTAATTAATTATATAAATTTCCCCAATTACCATCCCTTAGCCTACGGGGAAAACTAGGCTAAAGGTCTTCACCCTGTTTACCTTCTTTTTTCAGAAAAGTTGGGAGTTGCTACCAATAATCTCGTTGAAGTTAAAGGTGTCGTTAAAGGTCTTCAAGAAGCACTGAAAGTTGGTTGGAGAAGGATTCAGGTGGAATCAAATTCTTTACTGATTACTAACCTTCTATCCATCTCCACCTTGGAAAGGGTTAGAAATTGGCAAATTTGAAGGGAGGTGGAAAGAATCCAAAGGTTGAAAAGTGATTTTGAGGAATGCTACTTTAGCCATGTCCCTAGACAGTAAAATAAAGTGGCAAATGCGTTGGCTAATTGGGCCCTTGATAACAGCAATATATGTGTTATGGTCTTCCACTGAAATGGTGGTCGTCTAAAATTCAAGAAAAACTTAGTCAAGTTCTAGCTCTAGATTAGACTTAATTTTTTTTATGCTTCTTGTTATGATCAGACTTGTTTATAATGCCCAAGCCTGGAATAATAGTTTCCATGCTTGGCATAGTCGAATTTATACATTTATGATTTCTTTATAATAGATATCCTTTTTCATTTTTTGTTTTTTTAAACCGT
The DNA here is from genome assembly GCA_037957365.1 of Torreya grandis. Classification (NCBI taxonomy): domain Eukaryota; kingdom Viridiplantae; phylum Streptophyta; class Pinopsida; order Cupressales; family Taxaceae; genus Torreya; species Torreya grandis. The sequence continues at coordinate 878,489 of JARHVA010001563.1, read as the reverse complement.
CAAAAAACAAACCATGCGAGCTCCCTTTGTTGGTCAATATTGAACAACAAGAGGACACAATTCCAAATGATTATACCAGTGGTGATACTATTCCAAATATAAAACCAAATACAGATACAAGCAAGGCAAACCATGTAGCTCAAGATGTTCATAAGGTATTAACATCTGAGGTGCACACATATACAAATAATGGCATACCAAAAACGTCACAACCACAATATGGCACGGTTCTTTATTCATATACTAATACTCCAAATGGTTTATCACATATTCAAGCACAACCTAAGAAGTTACATTTTTTCCATACTACTAACATAAAAGATTGGTATGATCTTAATGATACTATTTACATAGCATATAAATATGATACACTTGATACTCCCATAGATACATCAGTTACAGTGTTAGAACCAAACGCAAAAACCTAGTGACCACATGATCATTATAGTAAAGCATTTTTATTCTCAACTAGATTCCATTGTGTACAGTGATTACCTCAACTATCACTACATCAATCCAAAGGACCCAATTTAAGGTTGCAAGGTCTCATATATTCCAAAAATACCCAAAAAATCAAAAACATTCAAAAACTCTAAAAATATTTTTGGCACCTACATATTTTATTGGTGATGCAGGAGCATCCTAGGGTTCATGCAATCTTGCATCAACCAAAAACAGAGTGCAGAGTTTTGTTTTTGTTTTTTGGTTGTGGTTTTGTTTGTGTGAGCTTGCTCACCTCTTGGAATGTTATTGCAAAAGTATTCCTTTACCACAGAAAGGCACAAAGATCTTTTGATTGTTTCTATTAGTCCGTAGAGATTGTGTAGTCACAGAAACTTGTTGAAAATGGTTATTTAATTGTGGTATGAATTAGCTGATAAAATTTTGTGGGGTCATAGCATATGTCACCTAAAACATCTTTACCAATTTTTAGACCATTTAGAGCTACCACGAAGACATACAAACTGTTACACTAATCGGAAGTTTATTTACTTGCAATTATATTGCGGAATGAATTGGATTCTGAAACTTGGTGTCGCCTTAGCACGTGACATTTACAGTCTCTGTACAAAATTTCAGACCATTTGGAGTCACCGCAAAGGCCTACCAATTGTTTCACTGGCAGGAGGTTTCATCACTTGTAGTAAAGGTGCGAAAGGAATTGGATGCTGAAACTTGGTGGCAACTTAGCACATGACACTTGCAACCTCTACACAAAATTTCAAAGCATTTGGAGTTACAGCAGAAAAGTTTCCACTGTTTCTTTTGGGCTATGCCTGTATCACTCGACAAACAATTCATGACCTTGCAGCTTAGCTACGGTAAGAATTGGCTTACCAAATTTGGAGCAATTTCATAAAACATACTTTACAAGTTGTGTTTCAAATTTCAACTCAATTGAATATGTGAGGCAAAAGTTATGATAATTTTTGTAAATTGTCATTTTGCCAGAATATGCATCTACCTAGTCTGCAAAAGATTTATTATTGTGCAGTATATCTACAGTAAGAGTTGAGTTACCAAATTTGGAGAAATTTCAAAAAATGTAGTCTAGAAGGTGTGTTCCAAATTTCAACTCAATTGAATAAGTGGATCCAAAGTTATGACAATTTTTTTGACTGTCATTCAACCAGAAACAGGGTTATGTCTACCCTGACGATTCACTACCTTGCGAAATAGCTGCGGTGAGAATTAGGTTACCAAATTTAATGGGTTTTTAGAAAACATAGTTATCTTGTTATGTTTTAAATTTCAAAACATTTGAATGAATGGATTTAAAAGTGCGGAAGTTCTAGTAACTACCATTGATCCTGAAAACATCATGTATGTATTGTGTGACACTTAGCAATTGTTCTTCACCTGCGATGACTTTCGTTAACCTGCGATAACTAAAATTTGGAGGGGTGATGAAAAATGTTGTCTAAGAGTTGTGGTACAAATTTTATGTCCATTGGATCAATGATGTGGAAGTTAAGGTGGTTTTTCTAACTGCCATTCTGCTTAAAACATCCCGTGACAGTTTCTAATAGCTACTGACAATTAGGTCGGATCTTGAAAACTAAAGGCCGCCTAACTATTGTATGTTATGTGGAGTTCAAAGAAGTTGAAGAGACACCCCATGAATTCAGGGATGTTAAGAGGAATATAGGAGGGAAAGAAAGGAGGTTTTTTGGAGAGAGTTTTGGAAGAGACAAGCTGGGAAGGAGCAGAACAGAGAGTTTTATTAGTTCAGAAAGAATTATATGAGAGTCTAGAACTCTTTCATGTAATGTAATAAGCTTGTAGAGGCATGTGTGACTGTGGGTGTGTAGTTGAGAGTATGATTTGTATCTTGTTGTGTGAAATGCATTAATACAATCTCTGTTGTGTGACAGTCAATTGTTTGACGAAATGTGCATGTATGTCCATGGATGTTGAAACACCTGCAACACAGGAAATAAAGGCAGACCTTAAATGGTCCCCCTTCTTTTGTGCTTGCATCAATTAGCTCTTTGGCATCTATGTGTTAGTTCCATGTTGATAGATAGCATATCAATTACTTTTACATACGCGTGTGTCACGCTTCTACTTGAGTGTGATATAGACATACACCGATACATTATCTATTCTTATTTCAAATGTTGGGCCTTCCCTCTACTCGTCATATGGACATTGGGGGCATCCACCTAAATGATCACAATACTTCCAGGTTATATCATTTTATTGTCACTTTACATTATCATGTTTTGAGCCCATATATGTATTTACACGTCTTTATCCATGATTATAGCTTATACAAGTTACTTGATATGCTATGCACTTGACTTTTTTGCTAACACATTTGATCAATGGGCTATTATGATATGTTTATGTTGGTTGCTTATGATTTCCTTTATGCACTTCCTTGAGTGTTTTGCCTTGCTATTAACTTGCTTGTTCGAGCATTTGAATATGCTCTTTTATTTGCGCCCCCCATGCATTTGCTTGCATTCTTTGACATTTGCATATGTCATTGTTTGTTGTATGGACATTTGAACATGTCATTCTTGTTTTTGTGGTCATTTGACTAAGTCATGTCCCTCCGATTGTGCGGCATTTGAACATGCCCCTTGTTTGTAGTCTCCTTGGACCATTGTCTTTTGAATTGTTTTTTAGTGCTCTTGTGTGTGTGCTTGATTTGTTTGTTGGGCTTGTACTATTACTATTTAGACATTGCCATGATCTTTATCCTGCATCTTAGTCCTTTATGTAATCATTTTGTTATATGTGCTTCAATGATACATTTACCTAGACATGTTTTTCTATATGCTACATGTTCCAATCATAGATTATTCAATTGTCTTCTTTTGAAGTGAGGTAACTACCAGTTCCTATCTTCCCTCACCTCAAGGGGGGGCATGTCATAGAGGCATGTTCTCCACACTTGGCATAGTTTTCAAATTTAGTGGGGGCATGCTTTAGAAGCATGTTCTCCACACTTATTCAATATTTGACACAGTTTTCAGATTCAGTGGGGGTGTACACACCCTAATTTGGTCGAGCAACCACAAGTACTGTCTTTTGTTGTTCTTTCACAAGAAGGCCTTAGTGATGGATGTGACTCTTGTTCACATGGTCATTTTGGGTCTTTTGGTCTTTCTTATGTCTTGTTTTCCCTGTTTGTTGCACCCCCAGTGCTCCTATGTCATCCCCTCCCAATCACAAGGGCCCCCTGACTTGTTCTACCCAATCTTTACTCAATTTTGTTACCTCAGGACATTAGCACCATAAGTTGACACTAGCGCCACAATATTAGTGTCTAACTTTGGCACTAGTGTCCAACTATGGCGCTAGCATCCAACAGTCACTTTCTCACCGTGTTTTGGGTCCTGACCTTTCCTTGAACCTTCTCTTATGAATTTATATCTCTTTTGTATCTTGTCGGCCAGCGAACAAGGGTCTCACATTCAAATCAAAGTTACTTCTATATAAAGAGCCTCATAAGGCATTTTACAACTAGCACTTACGATCTTGGCACATAATTACATAAAATCAATCAATAATACAACTCAGCATAATGCATACTACTCAACTATCACACCTAAATTTGCATGTTTAATCAAAGAAGGGCCTAAGCGAAAGTCAATCTAACATATCGTGCGCATTGATTATGCATGTTCCCTAAGGGAGAACTACATCTGATCCAAGACCCCTATCATTGGGGTTAATGTAGGCAATGGCCAGGACAATAGGGGGTTTGTCTTGTGCGATTGTAATATCTCACTACCCAGCTTTTCCTTCCTTTTGCATTTGATCTTCTTGTTGTTTTGTGTTTGTTGTTGTTTCATGTGTGCAAGTGTTCATTAGGTTTTGGAGAAAAATCAATCAAAACATGTCACAAAGAGTGAAGCAGGGTTTGTCCACATAGGAACAAGGTTGGCAGACTCGAGCACAATTGCTCCCAAAAGTACAAATTAGTTCTTCCACAGAGGACATTAGCGCCCAAAAAGGACACTAGCGTCACAACACTACTGTCTAGAGTATGGCGCTATTGTCCAGGAGGGTTTTTGACACCTAGATCTTGTTTACGACAGTCAAACCAACTCTTGTACCAGTTTTCAGTTCCCAAACCCTTCATCTCAGGCAGTGTCCAGCTAAGTACTTATTTGCGTCATTCATTGCTATTTTAAGAACATCAGATTAGGTCAATTCTTGCAAAAATCAATAGTTGTATTTATTGCATATTCTATTCCCTGATTTTTTGTACTCGGCACTTTAACAACCTATAATTTATATGTACTAAGTCCTAAACGATTAAAACATTTGGTGAACCCAACTTACATCAAATATTAGTCAAAACAATAGTTTCATCCTAGGGTTTGCATTCTACATTCTTGTGCACTGAATTAGGGTTATAAAATTCTGATTTTAGCACAACCTAACTGATCCAAATCAATCCTCTATTAAGATTTCATTAATTTAATACAATTTAAATGTTTTGCCAACAAACCCTCCAAAACCCTAGATCCGCATACTAGGTCCCTATACATCGAAGCACTAGCCTTTAGGGTTTCAAAGAAAAATCTGATTTTTCTTTTATACATTGGGTTGCATATTTCCCATATTTGCACATATACCTGTATTAAATTACATTCTACTTATTGTGTGCTTGTTATTCATTGTTTACATTATCTTCTTTGGTAAGTTTAAAATGACATCCAAGAAGCCTCTTGCCCCTCACCCAGTTGATAAATTTTTAGCCTTTTCTCATAATTATAAGAATGAATGGACAAGTTTTCAAGATTGCACATTAGCACATGATAATGATTTTATTTATAATGATGATAATAATTATTATTGTAATGATGGATATGATGATTACTATGAGCATGACAATAGACGTGTCAATGAAAGTGGTGATCGTAATATCCCACAACCCAGATTTTCCCTTTTGCATTTGATCTTGTTGTTTCGTGTTTGTTGTTTCATGTGTGCAAGTGTTCAATAGATTTTGGTGAAAAATCACTCAAAACTGGTCATAAACAGTGAAGCAGGGTTTGTCCGCATAGGAACAAGGTTCACAAACTCAGGGACAACTGCTACCAGAAGTACGTATTAGTTCTTCCACAGAGGACATTAGCGCCAAAAGTGGACACTAGCGTCACAACGCTACTATCTAGAGTATGATGCTATTGTCCAGGAGGGTTTTTGACACCTAGATCTTGTTTACAACACGCAGACTAGCTCCTATACCAATTTTCAATTCCCAAATCCTTCATCTCTGGTAGTGTCCAACTAAGTACTTATTTGCATCATTCATTGTTATTTTTAGAAACATTAGATTAGGTCAATTTTTGCACAAATCGGTAGTTGTATTTATTGCATATTCTATTCCCTGATTTTCTGTGCTCAGCTCTTTAACAACCTATAATTTATATGTACTAAGTCCTAAATAGTTAAAACTATTTGGTGAACCCAACTTACTTCAAATATTAGTTAAAACAATAGTTTCATCATAGGATTTGCATTCTACATTCTTGTGCACTAAATTAGAGTTATAAAATTCTAATTTTTGCACATCCTAACTAATCCAAATCAGTCTCTATTAGGATTTCATTAATTTAATAAAATTTAAATTTTTTGCCAACAAACCCTCCAAAACCCTTGATCCACATACTAGGTCCCTATACATCAAAAACTAGTCTTTAGGGTTTCAAATAAATTCTAATTTTTCTTCTATACATTGTGCTGCATATTTCCCACATTTGCACATATACCTATGTTAGATTACATTCTACTTATTGTGTGCTTGTTATTCATTGTTTACATTATCTTCTTTGGTAAGTTTAAAATGACATCCAAGAAGCATCTTGCCCCTCACCCAGTTGATGAATTTCTAACCTTTTCTCATAATTATAAAAATGAATGGACAAATTTTCAAGATTGCACATTAGCAAATGATAATGATTTCATTTATAATGATGATGATAATTATTAATGTAAAAATGGATATGATGATTACTATGAGCATGACAATGAAAGTGTCAATGAGGATAGATTAGATGCATCTTCTTCTCTTTCCTCTCCCTCTTCTCCTACTTCTCAAAATCAAACTAACAATATAATGCCGAAAAAACATCTTATTGGTAATGCTTTGTTCCAATGTGACCCTAGCTTTTCAACCACTTTTGCTACGTCCTTATTCAAATTAAAACAATATAAGTCCAATAAACAAAATCTACTTTCACAAGATTCAAGCAATATAGAAAAGAGAAATGCATCTTCTTTACCCTTCTCAATTAAATTTGAAAATACATGTACAAATGATATTACACCTTTTTCCAATGCACAAGCTAAAATAGATGAAATTATTTTATCACCTTCTTTTACATTCCAAGCTCAACACAACGATTATTTGCAAAATGTTGATAGTTCAAATATCTCTAACTCTTTTTCTACATGTCATAATATGCCAAATGAAAACATGATTGCTACTTCTTCTACCCTAGACTCCAAGAGTGAAAATAAGGAACATACATGCATTCCACTCATAGCTAGTGAAGACATGCATTGCATTACACCTACACATTATGATACATTGCATAGTAGTAAAAAGTTAAAATCTTCTACTCTCTCTCTTTGTGAACATGCGACTAAAAATTATTCTACTCTTACTCTACTAGTGAATTAAACCTAATTTTAATGAACCATTATTATGATGTTAGTGAAGAAAAATATGAGTCTACTACTTCTAGTTATCTCTCTACTTCTCCCATTCCTTGTACTCAAACTGATTACTTATCAAATGCTAGTTCAAATGCTAAAAAAACAACGTTGTTGCAATCAACAAATTAATCAAACTTAAAACAACATTACCAACACTAACTACTACTATCATATCGGCTAGTATCACTTTTGGTTAGACACCCTTACCACAATTTCGGCTCTCTCACCAAAAGGGGGACATAGATACACTATTTACACAGATGAGCAGATTGGTTCAGATACAAATTTACATAGATATAGAGATAGGCTCAGAGATTCAGATACAGCGTGACTCAGATTTCCAGGGTTCCATGATCTTGTCAGAGATTGGTTCAAATACAAATTTACACAATATAGAGATACGCTTAGATATTCGGATACACAGCGTGACTCAAATTTTCAGGATTCCATGATCTTGTCAGAGATTGGTTCAGATATAGATTTACACAGATATACAGATAAGCTCATATATTCAGATACACAGCTTGACTCAAAATTCTAGGGTTCCATGACCTTATCAGATATTGGTTCAGATACACAATTACATTACTCAAATATCAGGGTTGGGGGGCATGATGCAGGGCACATCCTCAATCCCGCAGGGTTCCACCAGAATGTACAGATGGAATGGCAAGTTATACCATTCTCCATGTTCAGATTACTAGATTACATTCAGATTGCCACCAGGATGTCACCAAGATTTCACCAATTTGGGTCACACGGTCGTCTGCAACGGTTGATCCATAGTTGTTCACCAGACCCAAATTATGTCGGTCAAGTGACAGTTTTGACCTTTAATTATAGATTACATTCTCAGATTCAGTCCAGATTATCAGAGTGGGGGCAAGCAGGCCTTGTTTCTCCACATTTATAGATTACATTCTCAGAGTCAGTCCAAATTATCAGAGTGGGGGGTAAAATAGGCCTTGTTTCTCCACATTTACAGATTACATTCTCAGATTTAATCCAAATTATCAGAGTGGGGTCAAGCCGGCCTTGTTTCTCTACATTTACAAATTACATTCTCAGATTCAGTGCAAATGTCAAGGTTGAGGCAAAATAGGATTTTGTCCCTCACAATTAAGTTCACTATTCAGATTTAGTACAAGGAGCACCCACATTGTGGATTTCTGTAGTAACCCCTGTTTCCCCTGAATTCTGGAACTGTATGTTTTTTGGATTGTTTTTGTGTATTTTGATTTTTTGGGTGTTTTTGCATGAAATAAAAAAAAATGCGATTTTGCAAGATAAATTCAAATAAATAAGTAAATAGCAATATACTCTCTTAACTGGCTAATTTATGATCTTATTATTCATTCCAGATGATTACAATAGAAGATCTTTGTCATGCATACAAAAATAATATAAAATATTGTCTCAAAACCCTGATTTGCTGCAATCTGAAAAAACCCTAGATTTGGTACACTTGCAATATATACTTCTTTTTCCCTCCGTTTGACGTCTCAAAAAGATGCCGGCCTTATAGGCGCTCCAAATGATAAAGTCGGACTGATCAAAAGAAAGACGATTTGCTCCAAAATGGAAGTACGCCCCTTTTCTGAAAATGTACGGCCTTGTACAAAACCGTACGGATTCCGTACAGCAGCAAAATAAAACAGTACGGCCTGTATGCTGGGCGGCATATCTCAATAAATATTGCGCCAATACTGAAAATCTCTTTCTGGATAATTTCTGGACCAAAACCCTGAAGATATTAACCCTTGTGAATCTGTGATAACTTCTGTATAAAGTTATCTCTCAAACTAGCAATAGATCAGCGGATATCTCACAACCTCTGAATTGCACACATTGAAGATTGCACGTTCTCCAATGCAAATCGAATACTAGAACCCTTGGCTCTGTCTCCAAAGAAAATACTTAGTAAAAATTTGTCTTCAATCATGAATGGCACGATTCCCAATGAAAAACCCTTATATTATTGAAAAATGCGCTTTCCCTAATTAGGGTTTCATTAATTAAAAATTCGGACTTTCTTCTCTTTTAATTTTTCCATAGTCTAAAGACACATTTTTAATTATAAAATATAATTAAAACAGCGCCCTTCATACTGAGCGCCCCCTTCGGTCAAAACGCCTAAATCATAATATTATGCCAAATAATTAATATTTAATTAAATCAATTAAATATTAATATCTCCCTCAAAAAGTATCTGATTCTCGAACCCTCTGAAACTGGTGAACAAGGGAGTGATTCTGCACATGATCAGACCATAACAAGGGTGTTCCGCTGAGTGCCAAAAATCCCTATAAAATAGCAACTCAAGTAAACGGTGTCCGAAAGAGCCCGAACGAAAGCCAACTGAAAAAATTCTTATAGTCGAAGCCAAGCCAAGCTCCATCAAGACCCTCTATCCATCCTATCAGTCTACGAGGGTCGCATTATAGGCTAATCATCAACTCTGAGAGATGTCAACTGGAAGGGGACATAACAGTCCACCCCTCCTGAAATTGCTTGTCCTCAAGCAATCTCAACTCTGGATGCTGCAAAATATCCTCGCTCTCCCATGTAGCATCCTCCACTAGCAAATCTCTCCATTTTACCAAATATTCCCTGATAGTCCTACGCAACTGTCTCTCTGTACTCCAAAATAGACTCAGGTACTAAAATCAACTTTCCCTCATCATCTAAGGGAGGTAAAACTGTAGAAGGTACCACACGGTGTCCCAACGCCTTCTTGAGGCGTGACACATAAAAAACATTGTGTACCCTGCTCTCTACCGAAAACTCTAGCTCATAAGCCACCTCTCCAACACGCCTCAGGATCCTGAAAGGACCGTAATAACGTGGCTTACACTTCTCTGCCCCACTCTTCCCAAGAGTAGACTGACGGTAAGGCTGCATCATAAGATAAACCATGTCACCCACATCAAAAGATCTCTGTCCTCTTCTGATCTGCATACTGCTTTTGCTGATTCTGTGCCTTGGCAATATTCTCCTTGCGAGCCCTCATAGTATCCTGACTCTCCTGCAACAAGTCTCCAGCACTCGGCACTCTACTGTCACTCAGTAGCAAATCCAGAAAACTCGGCGCCTCATATCCGTACAATGCCATAAAAGGGGACATCTGTATGGTCATGTGGAAAGTCGTGTTATAGCAATACTCGCACAAATGAATCCACTTGACCCATGCCTTTTGCTGCCCTGCAATATAGTTCCTGAGGTAACCTTCCACCCATTTATTCACTATCTCTGTCTGTCCATCGGTCTGCGAGTGGTAACTGGTGCTCGGTGTAAGCTCGGTCCCACAGAGTCTAAACACCTCCTGCCAGAAATGACTCAACAACCGACTATCCCTGTCGCTCACTATGCTCCGAGGCAACCCATGCAGTCTGAATACCTCTCGGAAGAAGACCTCTGCTACCTGTGTAGCTGTGTAAGTGGTGGTAATCGGAAAGAAGTGTGCATACTTCGTTAACCGATCCACGACTACATATATGCAATCTCGTCCTTGGGCTTTAGGCAAGCCCGTAATGAAATCCATCGTCAAGCATTCCCACTTCCTGTCAGGGATCGGAAGTGGCTGCAATAATCTTGCCGGGTACGTGTTCTCCTGCTTGTTTTGCTGACAAACAGGGCACTCACGCACAAACTGAAGAACATCTGCCTTAAGTCCTTTCCATGTGAATCTCTCTCGAATCTGTCTATAAGTTTTGAAAAACCCGGGATGTCCTGCAGTAGGTACGTCATGAAAGGCTCGCATGATAATGTTCTTCACCACTGATCCTGGAATCAAATAAATCCTGTTCTTGTGAATGATCAAGTCATTCACAAGCGTATATCTGGTATCAATAGTCGATCTCTCAACAATGTTGGATGCCCATGAATCCTTGTCATACTCTGCCACAATCATGTCTCCAATCCTCTGTAATGTGAACCATAGTACTCAAATAAGGCATGCGTGAAAGAGCGTCAGCCACTACATTCTGGGTGCCCTTGATGAAAGATATGTCAAAGTCATATGCCTGTAATTTGCTCACCCAATTTTGCTGACGATCATTGAGATCTCGCTGCCCCAAGAAATGCCTCAAGCTGTTGTGGTCAGTTTTGATGCAAAATTTGCTGCCCACAAAATATTGCCTAAATTTTGCCAAGGCATGCATTATAGCGAGCATCTCCTTATCATAAATGCTGTAAAGCCTCTCTGGCCCTCTGAGTTTACGGCTCTCATACACAATAGGGTGCTTGTCCTGCATAAACACCGCTCCAATGCCCTCTCCTGAAGCATCGCACTGAAGCTCAAAAGGCTTCGAAAAATCTGGTAGTGCCAACACGAGGCACGTAGTCATCAACTCCTTAAACCTCACGAAACACTCCTGTGCCTCAGGAGTCCAACAAAATGCACCTTTTTTCAACAAATCTGTCATAGGGGCTGCATGATGTGAATAGCCATTCACGAATCTAAGATTAAATCCACACAAACCTAGAAAACCCCGCAGTTGTGTAAGATTCGCCGGAGTAGGCCAGTCAATAATAGCGCGGATCTTCTCAAGATCCATCCACACTCCCTCTGCACTGATAATATGACCTAAGTATAAAAATTCAGTCATCCCCAAATCACATTTGGACTCCTTGGCGTACAAGGACTCCCTCTCCAAAATACTGAGCACGGTCTCCAGATGAGCCAAATGCTCCTGCCAAGTCCTGCTGTATATAAGAATGTCATCAAAGAAAACAAGTACAAATCTCCTCAGCAGTGAATGGAAGACTCTGTTCATAGTGGACTGAAATGTCGCTGGCGCATTGGTGAGCCCGAATGGCATCACCACAAACTCATAGTGTCCACAATGACAACAGAAAGCAGTCTTCTCAATGTCCTGCTCACGAACCCTGATCTGATGATACCCTGACCTTAAGTCTATCTTCGTGAAGTAGCATGCACCATGGAGCTCATCAATAAGCTCATCGATACAAGGTATTGGATATCTGTTCTTAATAGTCCTCTTATTCAGGACTCTATAGTCTATGCACATACGCAGGGTGCCATCCTTCTTCACCAGAACAACTGAAGAAGCGAATGGTGATTTGCTAGGTCGAATGTGACCCATAGCAAGTAACTCCTTGATTGTTTTCTCGATCTCATCTTTCAACCGCTTAGGATGCCGATAAGGAGTAATCATAACGGGCTTAGCGCCCTCCTCAAGCTCAATAATGTGCTCAATGCCCCTGTCTGGAGATCTCCCTGGTGGAATATCACTAAATACCTTATCATGCTTGACTCTCAACTGCTGAATGTCAGGATGATACTCAATCTTCTGTTCTCCCTCCTGTATTGGTGCCAATGTGCACTCGGCCGCCCACTCTACCATGTTGTGTCACATGAGCCTCTCCATCCGATGAAAAGAAACAGTTTTGATGTTGTTGTCCAGTATTGCCTTCAGAATATGTCTTCCCATCAACATCAAAACGAATTTCCATGTCCTTGAGACGAAGAGTGACTTCCTCAAGGGAATGAAGCCACTTCATGCCCAAGACCAAATCAATATCCCCCATGTTCACCAAGTAATAATCAGCCTTGAACTCATAATTGTTCAAGTGCAATGGGAGATCTCTAATCATCCGCTCACACCTAAGAGTGTAACCGTTGGCCACCTTAACTCTAATGCCGTCAAACTCCTCAGTAATCAGTCCACGCTTCTCCACAAATCTAGCATCGATAAAATTGTGTGGCTCCTGTGTCAAGAAGGGTGATGACCCTCTGTCCTGCCAAAACTCCACAGAGTCTGAATGAACCCTCCTGCTGAATGCTAGATAGGCGTGCCTCCTGAATCTGAAGCTCTGACTCTGTCTCTGCCTTAGGCTCTGAAGCCTCTGACTCTGACTCCTCAGAACTCTCCTACTGTTCGAAATCTTCTGATTCCGAATCCTCATAATAAGCCCACATCACTCAATTCGCCTTGCCCTTAGGCCTCAAAGGACAATCGTGATTGGCTTCATAGGGACCTTTGCAGTAGAAGCAAAGCTTCTTCCTGCATAGATCATTAAGAGCCTCTCAATCCAAAGGTGGTGCTGCTGGTTTGCCCTTTGAATCATTCTTAAAATCTGATTTGTCTTTGTTAAAATCTAATTTCTCTCAATTTCTGTTGAAGCCCTTATTGTCCCTGAATGAAAAAGTACCTCTGGAGTTGAATTTACTGGATGGGGCTGCCATCTCCATACTACGCGCCTTCTTCATAGCTTCCTGTAACGAAGGAGGATCAAAGGCTTTGATCCAACCTCTCAAGGGTTCGGATAGGCCCTCAATGAAAAGAACCATCAATCTACGCTCTGAAATGTTTGGCACCATGACCGCCAACCGCTGAAACTCCCCAAAGGACTCCAAGTTACCTGTTTGTTTCAACTATGCCATATCTCAAAAGTAAACCTCTGGATCTTTCTTGTCAAACCTCTCAACCAACCTATCCACGAAATCCTGGTACTCCGTCACCTGGTTATGCTGAAGTGTTACCATACCATGGTACCACCAATCATGTGCTACTCCCTCCAAGTGCAAAGAGGCGTATTTGATAGCTTCTATCTCAGTCATTGGCCTTAATGCCAAAAATATGTCAAGCTTATGAATCCAAGCTTGAGCTATCATCTTACCACTCCTGTCAAAAGTAGTCAAAAAAAGCTTCCCTGTAGCCTTCTTTAGCTCACTTAGCTAACCTCTAGGCCTCATATCCTGTCTAAGTGACCTGTAATGCTCTCTCCTCTGATTTACAAAACGATCAAAGGACATCCTCTCCCGAACCTGAGGAGCTAATAATTCCCACTCCTCATTTGCAGCCATAAGCGTATCTGCAAATAGGGGTTCTCCTGCCGCCCCCTCTGCTGGAGCTTCTTCTGGTTCCTCCAGAACAAATGTAGGACGTGTAGGCCTATCAACTGTTCTGGACTGGGTCAGCTGTGGTCTCTGATTACCTGTAGCACTCTTGTTATCTCCTTGTTCCCCATTCTGTCTAACAGGTGGGTTCATCCTTTCTACAATAGTAGTAAGTGCCTGTAATGCCTGCGCCATCTACTGCTTACCTATAACCATAGCACGGAAGAAGTCTCTGGTGCCCTGATCCTCATTATCCCTGTGGCCCCTGGGTGGGCTACCCTCACGCCTATCACTCATGATGACCGGCCGCTGTTCTAAACCCTGTTCGCCTTCAAGCAAGGCTCTCCTACGTGTGTAATCCCTGTGTGGTCCTAACTCTTGTGGTTGCATAAGATTGCTAAACCCTCAGGATGGCCGGATTTAGCTCTGATACCACTGTAGAAACCCCTGTTTCCCTTGAATTTTGAAACTGTATGTTTTTTGGATTGTTTTTGTGTATTTTGATTTTTTTAGTGTTTTTGCATGAAATAAAGAAGAATGCGATTTTGCAAGATAAATTCGTATAAATTCAAATAAATAAGTAAATAGCAGTATACTCTCTTAACTGGCTAATCTATGATCTTATTATTCATTCCAGATGATTACAATAGAAGATTTTTGTCATGCATACAAAAATAATATAAAATATTGTCTCAAAAACCTGATTTGCTGCAATCTGGAAAAACCCTAGATCTGGTACGCTTGCAATAAATACTTCTTTCTCCCTCCGTTTGACGTCCCAAAAACATGCCGGCCTTATAAGCGCTTCAAATGATAAAGTCGGACTGATCAAAAGAAAGACGATTTGCTCTAAAATGAAAGTACGCCCCTTTTCTGGAACTGTACGGCCTGGTACAAAACCGTACGGATTCCGTACAGCAGCAAAATAAAACAGTACGGCCTGTATGTTGGGCGGCGGATCTCAATAAATATTGCGCCAATACTGGAAATCTCTTTCTGGATAATTTTTGGACCAAAACCCTGAAGATATTAACCCTTGTGAATCTATGATAACTTCTGTATAAAGTTATCTCTCAAACTAGCAATAGATCAGCTGATATCTCACAACCTCTAAATTGCACACACTGAAGATTGCACGTTCTCCAATGCAAATCGAATACTGGAACCCTTGGCTCTGTCTCCAAAGAAAATACTTAGCAAAAATTTGTCGTCAATCATGAATGGCACGATTCCCAATGAGAAACCCATATTCTTGAAAAGTGCGCTTTCTCTAATTAGGGTTTCATTAATTAAAAATTCGGATTTTTTTCTCTTTTAATTTTTCCATAGTCTAAAGACATTTTTAATTATAAAATATAATTAAAACGGCCCGTTTCATAATGAGCACCCCCTTGGATCAAAACGCCTAAGTCATAATATTACGCCAAATAATTAATATTTAATTAAATCAATCAAATATTAATATCTCCCTCAAAAAGTATCCGATTCTCGAACCGTCTGAAGCTGGTGAACAAGGGAGTGATTCCGCACATGATCAGACCATAACAGGGGTGTTCCGCTGAGTGCCAAAAATCCCTAAAAAATAGCAACTCAGGCAAACGGTGTCCAAAAGAGCCAGAACAAAAACCAACTGAAAAAATTTTAATAGTCGAAGCCAAGCAAAGCTCCATCAAGACCCTCTATCCATCCTATCAGCCTACAAGGGTCGCATTATAGGCTAATCATCAACTCTGAGTATGTGAAGAGAAAATTTTCTCTTCACATACATCATTCCAACTCCTGTCCACTTCTTTGGCCAAGAAGTGGGTCAGGTCCAAAGCACATCCACACAAATATAAGTACGCATTTCTCTTTTTCTTTTACTTTAGTACTTTCATTTCATTGCATTACTAGAATAAAATGGGTCAAATGTACATACCCTAATTTGGTCAAGCACAAGTATTGTCTTTTGTTGCTTTTTCATAAGAAAGTCTTAGTGATGGATGTGACTCTTGTTTGTGTGGTCATTTAGCATCTTTTGGTCTTTCTTATGTCTTGTTTTCCCTGTTTGTTGCAACTCCAATGGTCCTATGTCATCCCCTCCCAGTCACAGGGGCCCCCTGACCTGTTCTGCCCAGTCTTTACTCAGTTTTGTGACCTCGTGACATTATCACCATAAGTGGACAATAGCGCCACAGCACTAGCGTCCAACTTTGGCGTTAGTATCCAACGGTCACTTTCTCATCATGTTTTGGGTCCTAACTCTTCCTTGAGCCTTCTCTTATGATTTTAACTCTTTTGCATCTTGTCAGCCAACAAACAAGGATCTCACATTCAAATCAAAGTTCCTTCTATATAAAGAGCCTCACAAGGCATAATATACACTATCTTGGCACATAATTACATAAAATCGGTGAATAGTACAGCTGAGCATACTGCATACTACTCAGGTATCACACCTAGATTTGCATGCTTGAACAAAGAAGGGCATAAGCAAAAGTCATTCTAGCATATTGTGCATGTTGATTATGCACGTTCTATAAAGGACAACTACTTGCGATCTGAGACCCCTATCATTGAGGTTAATATAGGCAGAGGCCATGACAACAGCAATTCTGTCCCGCATTATCGTGATATCCCAGAACCCAGTTTTTCCTTTTTGCATTTGATCTCGTTTCGTGTGTGCAAGTATTCATTAGGTTTTGGAGAAGAATCAATCAAAGCAGGTCACAGACAGCGAAGCAGGGTTTGTCCGCAAGGAACAGGGTTGACAGAGTCAGGGATAGTTGCTCCCAAAAGTATAGATCAGTTCTTGCATAGAGGACATTAGCGCCAAAAGTGGACACTAGAGCCACAGCGCTACTGTCCAAGGTACGACGCTATTGTCCAAGGGGGTTGACACCTAGATCATGTTTATGACACTCAGACCAACCTTGTACCAGTTTTCAACTCCTAGATCCTTCGTCTCAAGCAATTTCCAACTAAGTACTTATTTGCATCATTCATTGTTATTTTTAGAAACATCAGATTAGGTCAATTCTTGCACAAATTAGTGGTTGTATTTACTGCATATTCTATACCCTAATTTACTTTACTCAACCCTTTACCAACTTAGGATTTACAAGTATTAAGTACCAAACAGGTAAAACAAGGGGCATGCTTTGGAAGCATGTTATCCACGCTTATTCAGTATTCAACACATCCAGACTCAGTAGGGGCATGCTTTGGAAACATGTTCACACTTATTCAGTATTTGGCACAATTTTTAGATTCAATGGGGGCATGCTTTGGCAGCATGTTCTCCACACTTATTTAGTATTCAGCACACCCAGATTCAGTAGGGGCATGCTTTGGAAGCATGTTATCCATGCTTATTCAGTATTCAACACATCCAGATTCGGTAGGGGCATGCTTTGGAAACATGTTCACACTTATTAAGTATTTGGCACAGTTTTTAGATTCAATGGGGGCATGCTTTGGAAACATGTTCACACTTATTCAATATTTGGCACAGTTTTTAGAATCAATGGGGGCATGCTTTGGCAACATGTTCTCCACACTTATTTAGTATTCAGCACACCCAGATTCAGTGGGGACATGTTTTAGATACATGTCCTTCACATTGTCACTTATTCACAATTTTCATATTTCTCCATATATAGTGGGGGCATGCTTTGGAAGTATGTTCTCCACACTTACACAGTTTCCGAATTGGCTGAAGCACACAGCTATGTAATTCAAACTCACAATTGTGGCAGAATTCTATATATTGGTGCCATTGTTATACACAATTTCAGCATGAGACATATCTAAGGTGCATACGTTATGCAATGTGCGCCTAATATCGCAAAATCCAAATCAGTTTCAGATTTTAAAATCACTCTCAAAGACTATCATCACCCACCAAATTGGACTTTTACGGACTGTATTGTGCCAATCTACTGCAATAGTTGGTTCTCTTTTTGATATGTTTGAGATGATTAAATCACTCTGTCTTGCCAGGCTCTCAAATTGGACTTGATTGTATCATCCAACGTCACCAATTTGATAGTATGAGTTGACTTGGTTCACTCATGCTCACCAGGCTATAAGTATAATTGCGTTGCACGGTTAAGCTAATCTCAACTGTCAAGTGGCAACTCACCTTTTTCTCCAAGGTTGGGGGCATGTGCCTTCCAATCTATCTCTATCTCCTTCGATATATGTATTTTCTAGATTTATATATTTGTCATAATCTCAATTTTAGTGATTCATAATGATACATCTTTCAAATCAAGTTGTCAATAGGCAAGATAAATGCATCGATACACAAGTGTACTCATAAACATTGCTCTTTCAAATTCAGTCATTTCAAATGCTATCAATTTCAGATTATATGCATTGCTTATATATTGTAACATGTTCTAAGTTGTAGGTCAGTCACCAACAAAGCACTCAAGTTAGACTCGCACAAAAACAAGGTATGTTATATACACCCAGGTATGCATTTCGTCTCCTTTAAACCAGCGATTTCATTACTAAATTAATGGGGGAGCAAATCTAGACGATATTTATAGATTATATAGCACCTCAGTCTTGAACACTTGGCAAACTCAGAGCTTGGTTGTTCTTCTCAGTTCTAGACCTTTTTTGCTTTCGAAAATCTCGTATCTGCTCTATTTTGTGCCCTTTGGCCTATCTCTTGGTCTGACCAGTCTTATGTTGATGACCCAAACCTTCTATCAAATATGCTTAAAATATGCCCTTGCAAGTTCTGACCCTGAATCTATT
This sequence comes from Torreya grandis, assembly GCA_037957365.1. NCBI lineage: Eukaryota > Viridiplantae > Streptophyta > Pinopsida > Cupressales > Taxaceae > Torreya > Torreya grandis. The sequence continues at coordinate 859,693 of JARHVA010001563.1, read as the reverse complement.
TTCTTACTGCCAAGACACAAGAGTCAGTCCCAGACCCCTACGTAGACACTAGTGTCCTTCCCTAATGCTGGTGTCCAATGCGCTAAAGTTATCTAATTTGGCAATAAAACATATCCTAATGGTCGGCCTGAGTGCTTTAATATGAGATATTTCCCAATAAGAGTGGTATATATTCACAATCACTCCTCATTCATTCCTAACCTAGCTTTCATACCAAAGAGCATTCAATTGAGTAATGTTTCCCTATTTATTCCTATTTCCATATCAATCCTAGGGACTGCACATCTACAGATATGAAGTACTGAAGGAGTAGCCTAAGAGCCCGATGTTACAAGCTAGGTCATTGTTGTACTTGTTTGTCACATATTACATGATTCACACACAAGCCAACACATAAGGGAGAACTATATCAGTTTGAGGCCCTCTTTGGCGTATTGGCTATGTAGGCAAAGCTCATTGATAGAGGGGTCTTTGGGGTTAGCTCGACACTGTGCCCACTAACCCATCTTTTCCAAGGTCACTATGAAAATGAAGAACTAAGGTTTTGCAATTTCATAAGGAGCGATAGTCTATGACCCATATCTGAATGCACCGAAGCGAAAGCAAAGACAAACCCAAAAGCATCCAGGTGGTCACATCCATTTCCAATAGGTATTTTGTACATTTAATTTAGACAGTAGTGTCGATGTAACCATCCAAGGTTGACGCTAGTGTCTGAGGCTCCAAAGGCATTCAATCCAAAATTTGGCAACTGTTCCAAAATCTTCTTCCAGTTTGTTTCCTACATGTTCTAGATTCATAATTGTGTTAGCATTAGAACCAGCTAAGTACAATGTTTCTTTGTCATTTCCATATCTAGCATAGTTGTACTTACTATTTTTAGCCTATCTCAGTTTAATAAATTCAACATATGTTATATTTGAGTTTAGCATTTAATTGCCCTATTTTAGCATCAAAACCAGCTACGTAAAATGTTTCTTTGTCATTTTCATATCTAGCATAGTTGTATTTACTATTTTTAGCCTATCTCAGTTTAATAAATTCAACATATGTTATATCTGAGTTTAGCATTTAATTGGCTTGTTGTAGATTTGATTATCACCCTTGTGCATTGTCATTTCTATATCCTTAACCCTGTCTACCTAAGGTGGATCCACATCCAATTTAGGGTTAAACAAGTACTTTCCATTTTTGGTGGATACATTTTTAACTTCGAGCCATTTACTCTGTCTTTAACCATTTTTTCGTTCAAGTTTTCCAACCTAACTGCCCCATTCTTCAAGATTTCTATAATTTTAAATGGTCTCGACGGTAACATTTTGAACTTACCCATCTTAGTTTTGCACCACCCGTTATATCTCAGTGCTAGAGTTCCGACTTTAAAGTTCCTCCATCGAAAGTGTTTATCGTTCAAATACTTCATTCTTTTATCCATGACTTTATTTGTGTGTTGTGCCATCACCACACATTCATCCTGTTCGAGCATATCCATCGTATCCAACCATACTTCAAAAGTAGGGCAAACTTTTGAAGGTCATCTTCTCCTTTTAAAAAAAATCTTGGACCCCTCATTCACACTCATTTAAGTTTGTTGTTTAGAATGCAAGGCAGCTACCCGTTCCAATGGATAGATCAACTTTCCATTTGAATTATCTCAAAATAAAATAATATACTGAACTCTGAAATTTCTGCCAAACCCTAGCTAAACAAATATTTTTCTGATTTTTTTCTGCAAACCCTAGTGTTCAAACCCTCACACACTATTGCAAAAAATTATGTCAAACCCTTGCAATAATTCAACAATTATGTCAAAGATGAATAGGGCATAACATAGCCTTCCAATACTCAAACCCTAGACACCAAAAGGCCTGAAAAATTGCAAAATTAAATGGATGTTTTTCCACGTTGAAATCACCTTATTTTATGATCAAATAATTACCAGAAACTTATCAAATATTCAGCCACTATAAATACATTTTTCCAACATGTTTTGAAACAATAATTATTGGGAAAATTCCAATAACATAATAGAAATATTATGTAATATTCATATCTGCAATTTAGGCCAATCAAGCCCTAGAAAATGATGCAAACAATCCCCAAGTGGGGTCGCCCAACTACAAAACAGCAAATAAATATGTCCTTATCCATGCAACCGTAGGAAAAGGGGTCTTCAACAAAGAAATTGGTTTGCTGCCCATAAACAGCCCTAAAGCCCTTGGTGTGAACACCCAAAGCAAGTCGCCACACTCCCAAGGTGTTCGCCCCACTTCACAATGTGTACTTTTAGATTTTCTGAATATTCAAGCTCAATTGTAGCCTTTGAAATGATGCTGCCCTAATCAAAAATTAAAGGGTTCCGTCCCTTATTCCTCTTTAGCCTTGAAGGTTTTCATCTCCAAGTCTTGGGTTAAGTTTTTCGTGCCTAGACCACAAAATTCAAATATCTTAATTAACATGCCCTCCAAATGATCCTCCCGCTCTCTTTTATATCAATTCCCCAAAGGAGTGCATTCCAATTTGGATGGAAGATCTTTTTTTCAATATTAAAAGAACATTTCTTATTATCTAGTTAAGTGGCTTGGGCGCCCATGACCCTTAAAAGACCACAACTTAAGTGAATTTTATAACAATAAAGTAATTTTACAAGTGTTCTTAAGAAACCCAAAGTGTTTCCCTTCTTTTTTTTTCTCTTAGCCCTCGGAAAACAAATCAAAGCTAAGGGTCTTCAATGGATCCATGATGAAAAGGGGGCCATGCCAATCCTCCCCGCCCAAAATTGCTTGTCTTCAAGCAATTGTAACAACCAATGGGCTGTCCCAACCATAGGTCTCATGCAAAACTCAATCCTCAATTTTTCCCATGGAAGGAAGACCTCTTGATGAAGCCCTTTCATGGTGTACTTGAAGCCTCTTGGTTGCTTATGCATTCTGGAAATGGTACAACAAAAGCTCCTATCATTCATTTCCCTTCCCATTGAGGTCCTGTACCTCAAATATACCACAAAGATGATGACAAAAGAGAAATTTGCAGAAATGGCAGCATTATAGTGGTTGGAAAAGTTTATTCCAGCAAAATGTTTGCTGGAAAACTGGCCTTTGAATGTCTGCCTGTCAATACCTACACAAAACACAAACATGTTATTCAAAATGGAGGACCTTCTTCCTCCTTGTTCCATGCAAAAGTGGCTCCCTTCTCTTCCCATGCTTGCATACTTAACCAAGTTCTCCAAATGTGGAATGGCTAGAAACACGTGTGGGTGCCTTAGAGGGCATAGGAGGGCTGCCCATGCTGTTAGCACCCTCAAAAACTGCCTCTAGACTCAAAAAATTTCCATCTAGGAGAGCTGGGAACTCCATCACAATGCTTGAATCCCACATCTTGCCTTTTGACAACCAACAAGCGCTCACATATACAAAAGGGATGGTGACATCAGTCACTTCTTTATTGGCTGTGCATACAAAAATCAGACTTCTTGTGACCCTTCCATAGGAATTCGATCACCCAAAACTCACTTTTTTGAGGTGTCACCTTGAAATCAGCAATCCCCATACATCTGGAGGCTCTCAAGCTCGCAACAAGTGGGCTGAAACTGTCATGGACAGCATAGTGAAGAGTACCATGGATGTCCCTCATGTCCCTTCTCCACATGTGCATCTTAGAAGGAATATTCTTTTGTAGGGTCTCCACACACCCCTCATGACCTTCAATGGACTCTAAAGTCCCCTTCATGAACAAAAAACATAGTTTTATCTCCTCTATGCAACAATCAATTTCAACGAATTTGGAAATCATATCTTCAAAATAATGTGACCAGCCTTGCCATGATTCTACCATACATGTCTCTTGCCTCCTCTTTCTTTCCTCCATGAATTGAAGATTATTTGTAGCCACCATACCACCCTTCTTGTCACATTTCTGAAATTTCTTTTTTATCGCATATTCTATCAAAATTAATTGAATATTCAAAGTCCACCCTTGCTGCCCTATCACAAAGTTAATAAAGCTTGGGGTACTTACCACACCTGCAAAGAGCCAAAACTCCATACCATGGAAGGGTTGTTCCCAATTCCCAATCCCCAACTTTGTGTCACATGTGAGGGACCAAATTTCCTAATTTCCAAAAATTGCTAGGAGCTGTAATACACCAACTTTTTCAGAATTTCCTGTACCTTCCTTGGGCTGAGTTTCCATGATTTTTTCAGAATTTACTTCCTTACCATTTTCAGATTTTGTTAAGGGCTGAATTTCCCCAACGACTTCCAATTTTTCTGTACTTTTTGTGGGCTGAGTTTTCATAAATTTTCTAGAATTTGTCCCTTCACAATTTTCAGAATTTTTGATGTATGGAACGATCTGATTTTGTACAAAAAACTCAGAATTTTCTGAGTATGTCATGGGCCTATTACTCATGAAAAAATCACATTTGCTTATGCCATCCACAAGCTGAATTTTTGCCCATTCAAAGACTTGTTTCAATTCTTCATTTTAAAAATTTGCAACGTTTATAAAACATGGAATTGAATGGTCTTAAACATACCTTAATGGCTGCCCGTACTCAAATTTTGCCACGCTGTTGGCCCCTTTTAAAGAATAACACCTTCCAACCTTTGAGCCCCTTACCGAACCAAGTGTGGAATGAATTTCCACAAGTTGAGGTGGTTGTCCCAACTCGGAAAATCAGCCTTCCTTGCTGCCCTTGTTGTCTCTACCAAATGTTTCTCATGGAAGATCCCTTCCATCACTTTAGAGGTCACTTTCGGAGGTGCCTTATCACTCAAGCCATATAAGATTTACCTCTTTCCCACCCACATCGAATTTGAGCTCAATAGTTTGGTAATTTTGTGTGTACTCTCCAAGAGAGTGCAACCATTGGATTGCTAGGACAAGATTGGTCTCTCCAATGCCAACTACATAGAAGTCATCATCAATGGGATGTGTTCCCAACATGATGCTAAGCTTGGGAACCTTGGTGGTACAAGGGATGGTGAAGCCATCTGCCACGGTCACATGGAATCCCTTGAATTCATTAGGTTGAAGTCCAATGTAGCAATCAAACACCTATCAATGAAATTGTGGGTGGCCCCACTATCAACAAGAATAGTAACACTCTTACCTTTTAATATTCCTTTCACACAAAAGGGGTAGCATCTAGGAGCTCCCGATAATGAAGCCAAGGTGCCACTCGTGTCCTCTCCTCCAAGGATCTCCAAAGGCTCCTCCTCATAGGTGGCTGTCCATTCTTCTTCTTCTTCCTCTTCTCCTTTCAAATATACCTCAATGTAGTGCACTTGCCCCTTCCCATAGCAATGGTGACCCGGTATCCAAGGATCTTTGCAAGTGAAGCAAAGTTTGTTCCTTCTTAGCTCGTTTCTTGTCTCATTGTTCCATCTTGGCAGCTCCCTTTGTTGCCCCAAACCTTGCTGGTTTGGTCTACCAAGCTGCCCCAAAGGGTTTGGTTTTTGTGGCTCAACAGAGTTGTTATTTTGCTGCCCCCATCTATTGCCTTTTTGTTGTCCAAGAGGCCCAAAAGAATTAGATTTTTGTTGAACAAAGGGTAGAATTCTACCTTGGGGAGTTGAAGACTCAAGATCAAGGGCCTTTTAATGGCTCCTTGAAGAGAAGGTGGGTCAAAAGCCTTGAACAAACCCCAAATGGAATCAGCCAACCCTTCCATGAACAAAACCACCAATCTCCTATCCGAAACATCCGTTACCATGACCGAAAGTCTCTGAAATTCTATCACATATTCCTCCATTGTACCCCTTTGCCTCATTAGAGCCAACTCTCTGAAATGAAGCTCCAAATCAGCCCTATCAAACCTCTGAATGATCCGTTTGCCGAACTCCTCATAAGACTATATGAGTTGGTGTCCTTGGGTAATTAACCCATGATACCACCACTCATGGGCAGCTCCTTCTAAGTGCAAGGTGGCAAACTTAATAGCCTCCTTTTCCACCATAGGTCTAAGTGAAAGGTAGGTATCTACCTTCTGAATCCAAGCCCTAACCGAGCTCTTGGGAGAGCCATCAAAAGTAGAAAGTGAAAGATTTCCCAAAGCATGTTGGAGCTCCCCTTGGCTGCCCCTAGGTCTTTGGCTAGCCCCATTGCCTTTTTGTTGTTCATACTTCCAAGATTTGAACTCGGACAACTTCATTTGCTCACTAAAAGTAGTAGGATAAGTCATGTACTCCTCAAAATCCCTCAACAAACTATCTCGTAAGGTAGGATGCTCCTCCCTTTCCGGAATGGCTTCTTCTCTTTGCAAAAAAGTAAGTTGGTTAAGCCTATGTGTGGATCCTCCATGAAGCATTACAATCCCCATTTGATGGCTTGTCACTCCTCATCTCTCTCATGGTGCGGACAAATTCCGCCATAACCATTGTCATTTGTTCTTGGGCTTGTCTGTACCTTTCAAGCCTCTCCTCTCCTCTATATTCCCTTTCATTCCTTAGTTGTTCCAAGTTTTCCATTTGCCACTCTAATTCTTCAAATGGATTTTCAGCAACTTTCTTCTTGTTTCTAAGGTAATGCTTTGGTTCTTTGTCACCCATGGGCATGAATCAATCTTGAAACCCACACGACCAGCCAAGATATTGGCTTTGATACCACTTAAATATCCCAAAATAGAATAAAATACTGAAATCTGGAATTTCTGCCAAGCCCTAGGCTAAACAAATATTTGTCTGATTTTTTTTTGTAAACTCTAGTGATCAAACCCTCACAGACTGCTGTAAATAATTATGTCAAACCCTAGCAATAATTTAACAATTATTTCAAAGATGAATAGAGCATAAAAGAGCCTTCCAATCCTCAAACCCTAGACGTCACAAGGGCTGATAATTTTCATAATTAATGGATGTTTTTCCACCCCTAAATCACCTTATTTTATGATCAAATAATTACCGGAAACTTAACAAATATTCAGCCAATATAAATACATTTTTCTAGCATGTTTTGAAACAATAATTATTGGGAAAATTCCAATAAAATAATATAAATATTATGCAATATTCAGATCTGCAATTTAGGCCAATCAGGGCCTATAAAATGATGCAAACAATCCCCAAGGGGGGTCGCCCAACTACAAAATAGTAAATAAATATGTCCTTATCCACGCAACCCTAGGACAAGCGGTCTTCAACAAGCAAATTCCAACGCAGCCCTAATAAAAGGGGTCTTCAACAAACAAACGGGTTCACTGCCCATAAACAGCCCCAAAAGCCTTGGTGTGAACTCCCAAAGGAAGTCACCACACTCCCAAGGTGTTTGCCCCACTTCACAATGTGTATTTTAGGATTTTCTGAATATTCAAGCTCAATTGCAACCTCTAAAATGATGTTGACCTAATCAAAAATTAGAGGGCTTTGACTCCTCTTTAGCCTTGAAGGTTTTCGACTCCAAGTCTTGGGTTAAGCTTTTCATGCCTAGACCACAAAATACAAATATCATAATAGCACGCCCTCCAAATGATCCTCCCACTCTCTTTTATATCAATTCCCCCAAGGGATGCATTCCTATTTGGAGAGAAGATCTTTTTTCAAATATTAAAAGAACAATCCTTATAATCCACTTAAGTGGCTTGGGCGCCCATGACCCTTAAAAGACCACAACTTAAGTGAATTTTATAACAATAAAGTACTTTTACAAGTGTTCTTCAAAAACCCAAAGTGTTTCCCTCCTTTTTTCCCTTAGCCCTTGGGAAACAAATCAAGGCTAAGGGTCTTCAATGGATCCATGATCAAAAGTGGGACATGACACCATTGAATGTTGCACCCCTGACGTTATATTCATTGAACTCCAGTAGGTAACCCAACTATGATGTTCAGAAGGACTTGGTGTTACCGACATCTGCTTCTGGTCATCTCGCTACAAAGCTTGGCCTTCATTAATCTCCATACTCTCAATGCAATTGCAACCAGGTTGGAACACTTCGTAGTCTTCCATCTGCCAATGGAACAAACCATTGAGGGAGTTTGTCTCATCATCATTAGAGCATGACTGTAATCCAAGACCCCTTCATCATTCGGCTCAATTGTACCTTGATTCCCATCGATTGAACAATCTTCTTCGGAGTTCCAATTCGATGAGTCTGATGAGGTTTCCTCCTCACTGACTGCCTAATTCTTCAAATCTATAACATACTTCCATCCTTTGTTTTCAATGGATATCAAATTCTTTTTCCAATTATGATCGGCTTTGGCTTCTATCAACCAACCCTTACCCAATAGTGCATCATACACTTTCTTCTTCAACGAAATGACTACAAAAATCAGTAAAAAGGGTTGAGTTCCAATAATTACCTTTTGACCCACCTATACACCCAATATATTAATGCAATGTTGATTTGCTCCTACCAGTAAGAATATCAGAGGCCACATAGTTGGCTTCCCAAGACTCTTCCAAGTCTCCTCTGGAAGAACATTTACGCCAAATCCACCATCAACAATGGTGTTTGTCAAATTCCTGCCCAAAACTTTCATATGCACAATTGTCGATTGTCGGGCTAAGTTAATCATCAGGGGCATAAGATCAATTACTTGGTCACTTGACAAGGGTGGCTCAACTATGGTTTTATCCTCCTTTTTGCTCTCCCCATCCCCTGACATAAAAGGCACCATTTTATGCTCCATGTTCGGACCAATGTCTTGTATGGTAGCAGTTAGAGCACTCTTGAGTTCTAGGATGATTTGCAATAAGTCAACAGTCTTCAAAGATATAGTGGTCTGCAAGACATGTCATGCAATAGCTTTGTCAAACTCTAGGTTGCTTGTCATTGTGCTTGTATGTTCATTCGACTATCATTGTTCTACAACCATGGGCCTCTCGACTTCCACCCTTGCTTCGACAAACCTTTCCTTCTTCGTACATGGGTTAGGGTAATTGGTTTTCCTCACTTGTGCTCTAGTAATTGCCATAACTTCCTTGCCCTCAACAATGTCAATCATATTGACATTGGCTCACTTTGAACAATTACCATCGCTATAGTTCTCAAGCCCACACCATCCACAAAGAAGTCTAGTGTCATTTAGGATAGGGAAATCTCTTGTGAAATGGCCCCATTCATTGCATTCACAACACTATACAATTGATTGTCCTTCAGAGTCGCATGAATCCAACTCTTGCGACCACTATTATACTATTGTTTGTAGAACCTTGGCTACGTGGTGGGTGGTGTTGATGGCTCTCCGTGTGTGAACAGTATTTAGTCACTCTTATTTCGTAAATTGCACAAGCAATCCTTCACTGAATCTCTTGTAACTTGAGAAATCTCACACAAAAGATCCTTGCGATTTTTCTTAAAGTCTCCTTGTAGTTCCTTCATCATCCAGAGTATGTCAATTCTCAAAGGCTCACACTGATTCAAGGTCACTATCATCACTGGAGTTAGGGTCATCTTCTTTGCATCCTTTCGAGCGAGATGACGTCTTTTCCTCACTTTCGATGTACATGGCTTAGTTGTATGCATCTTTGTAAGACGAGTATGGAACCACCTTCATCACCCTACGCAATGAGGGTACCGACCTTGCAATGAACCATCGTTTCTTCAATTCATTGGCAACTTCCTTTTCAAGTTTTCCCAATAGTTCTTTGAGCCTTTTGTTATAGGCACGAACCTTCTCGTGTTTACCCTACCGTGTATCATAGATTTCCACAACAATCTCATTGTCATCCCTCTGGAGTTTGAATTCTTTCTCAAAGGCTTCCCTGAGTGTTTTTCGTGTTGTTTTCTCCAAGCATAGTGCATATGAATACCAATCAATAACCATTCCTTGAAGGATGGATTACTCGAATGGTAGCTGGGAAACATCTTAACCACATGTGTTCCTTTGTATGCTCATTGGCAGTCTAGATGGTGATGCACATTTTGCAGCGTGGTTGAGGATCCTCTAATCCGTCATCGGTGAACTTTGGCAGATTTTGCTTTTTTGGAGATGTAGTTGATGGGGCAACCATGGCTCTGGCATAGTTTTTTTAATACAAGTCTCCCCCTTAAAAAGGTCAACGTTGAACGTTCCTCTAATTTCTTAGCACTATTAAATACGTCCCTACGCTCAACCCTTCCTTCAGCAACGATCCGTAGACTATCTTACATCCCGTCAGATCCCTTTTCGTATGCTCCAACTTATCGTTCGGGATGTCCTGGACTTTCACATGATTCCCTTGCAACTCCCTCCAACCCAAACTAGTCGAAAAGATCCACACTTCCTTTCTTTGGAAGGGACTATAGCAATCTCTACCCACTCCTTACTACAAGTGGCATAGGGTCCACCAATTCTATCTGAACCCTTTTTTGGTTTTGGCTCCGACTCCAGCTATGACTTCTCACACTTCGGCCTTGACTCTCGCTTTCGCTTCCGCTTCATACTTGATGGATTTTAGAAATAGTTGCTTGTCACAGCTTTTCTCTTCTTCGGTGTTGCTCCGCCAATCAAGTAGACCATAACTTCTTGGTCTCCTCCTTGACTGTGTGTCTCTCTCCCACCTTTGCTTGAAGCCAATAGCAGGGATTATTGCTCGTACGTGTCAGTCTTCTTCGTAAACTCTTTGTGTTGTAATATCTTTTTTTATTGCGTTTCACGGTTATGTTTGGTATGTAAATATAATAAGATAATGGGGTGCCTCATCACGCTTCTCTTCTCTTTGAACCAGCTTTAACTTGACCTAAAGTTCTTTAAGGAAACAGTACTAAAATGTAGAATAACTAATGTCTACTAAAAACTAGACTTATCAATAACATCACTCACAGAATGGTAATTGCATAACATACCATGGCAGATCAAAGTTTCCAAACATTAGCAACTTTGTGTTCATAAAAGATAAGTCTCGACACAATTCATACAATATAGGGAGGGCCTGATACTAGTACCCATACCCATACAATATGTTATTTGAAGGACAAGACCCAACTGTTTTTTGTTAACTAAACCGATATAACTAAGGGTCTTGCTATATCACTAACTAAAAGCCGACAAAAGCCTAACAAAATAATCTTAGCCATAACAATACATGCTTTCATGATCAATGGTCTACACTCAAATATATGGTGCTAACCAAATTTTACAATGCACTATATGAATATGTATAGATACAAAAGGCTTCTAGCAGCTATTCTTCCATGGGTCAGTGTAGACACCTAATTTTGGTAGATCGCCCTTTTCCATTGCATCTTTGTCATGCATTATCACACTTGATCCACTTGTGTACATTTGTCTATTTCCAGGCACCTTTCTGCTAAAATTAGAGTCACTCTAGCCTTGATCCATATAGATTTCCTTAGATTCATCTCAAGTATATCTGTTGTCAACTTCATGATCGTAATCATCTATTCTCTGTTCAGCATGATCTACATTCTGAGCCTTTTTGCCTCTTGGGTCAGAATCGATGATCTATCAATTCTATCCTAGACAAAATCAGCAACCTATCAATTTTGTCTGTCTTCCTCTGTGGTTCCGTTTCGCCTTAGCCTGATTCCTTGCGCCTTAAATTTCACTTATGTTCAATGTATCCTAGAGAGTCCTATATATACAAATCTATTCTAAACCATTTAGAAACGTAAAATCAATCTCCACTTGACCTCAAGTTTGACCCACACGTTAATTTCATTTATTACTACACTTGTCTAGAAGTCTCCACATTGATCCTTCATTACATCTAAATCAAATCCAAGTCGTACACTATCAACAATTTGTGCCAAAATAAGGTTATAGCAAGAGAATATTGTTGCATTTGGTTATTCTAGGAAGAGAAGGTGAAGCCCTATGTCTCACTTGGGTTGGGATTTAACTCGCATGCACTAGAACTACATTGACTTTGATTCTATACGTCCATAACACAGTCAGATTTGCAAGGTGACAGTACAGTAAGCTCCATATCCTGTTTCCAGTCTTAGACTTTCAGAATAGTGCCCACATGTGTCAGTTTCCATCTCTTTTTGTCACTTGCTCATTTCCATTGCTTGTTCAATCATTTTATTATACTTTCAAGTACTATTTTTAGGCAAAGCTCAGATTTGATTGCTGCAGTTCACTGTATTATCTTAGGTCTAGCTTATGCCCTCGTTTTACCCATTTTACATTAGTGGTATTTAACCATTGTGTCACTATTTGGTAAAACAGTGGGAAACATGTGGCGCAACACAAGTAGTTTCCAAAATTTCTGTCATTCAAATTCAACGTGCAAGGGATGCAATCAGATAGCTTCCAAAATTTCTATCATTCAATTTCAATCTGCAAAGGATGTCCATTAGAATATTTGCTGTTCAATTTAATATCCAGCACTCATTATCTGTTATCTTGGTGTAGAATAGCTTTCCAACACTGTTATTCACTCGTATTAGCTAACTACACTATGCTGGCAACATCAACAAGAAACAAAAAATCAATTAGACCTTGATGAAATTCCAATTTGTTAGAGAGGAAGGCAATCTGGAAAAAGGCGGTTGGTTGTAATTGTATTTGATCTGGAGGACAAGAAGTCAATGCAAACCAAACTTGATATGACATCATTTATTCAGTCAATTCAAAATTGTTTTCAAAACATAATAGAACGATAAGAAATCATTAAGGAGGGTATCAGAAAAAGGAAGCGATTAGTGATCAAACTTCAGAATAAGGCATTAATGTCTGCTCAGAAGACTGCACTTGTATTTAACCATTGACTTACAGTTATTCAAAAGTAGAAAATACTCTGAACAAGTTGTTGCAGATTATAGTCCAAAACTTGATTGGTTCAAAGCCAACATTTCAGCTTGTGCAGAAGGCATTTTAAAGTATGAAAGAAATAACGTCAACTACAAATTTTGAACTCTGAGCAATCCAATAGGTTAAAATTTTAAAAAAAATTACTACATGCATACCATCCACAGACCACCAGTCGCCATCTTCTGCATTATCATAGGACAGTTTATGGACTATAGACAATGCATCTTGCCAATTGTTATAGCCCCCATGAATCCAGACATCTGAGGAAAAATCAAGCGGACGAGAATTTCGATTGTAATAAAGTTTCACCCTGTCCCCTCCCTTAAAATCAACAGGCTCAGTGTGCCATAAGCCATCAAGAGATTTTACAGCCATTTGTAAGACTTGGCGTGTTTGTTCTCGTCTTTCAGCCACTAGCTTCTTTGCTTCTGCTCTGTCTATTTCCATTGCAGCTTTTTCTTCCTCCAGCCTTCGTTGCTCTGCAGCCATTCTATCCCTCTCAGCCTCCTCTGCTGCAAGTCTCTCCAAATCCCTGCGCTTTTGTTCAAGCAAAAATTCTTCAAAAGATTGTTTGTCCATTCCACCTTCAACTACTATTGAGAAATCTCTCTTGTCATTATTTTCATAGATTTCAACTCCATTAAAGAACACAAAGTCTATTCGGTATACCTCCGTTGGTATGCTTAATTTACAAGTCCACCAATCCTCACCGAGTTCACTCTTTTGCAACTCTGTGACGAAAGAATTCCATCTCCAGTCATTGAAAGCACCCATTATTAAAACCTTTGGCTCGTTAGATAAGGTTGTGATGCTTCGGTTAAAATATATCTCAATTTCTTGCCCTGCTTTTGCAGGAATAGGATAAGAGAATATCTTATTGTGAACAGAAGATTTCTCGTTTACGAGTTTTTTCAGGTCCCTTTTCCGTGCCTCAGCTTCTTCCTTCTCTGTGTTCTGCTTTTCTAAAGATCCCTCGACTTCCTTCAGCTTTATTGCAGCAGCTGTATCTTGAGCCACTTGCACCTTTTGATTGGCACGGACTTCTTGTGATTTCTCTCTTTCAGATTCTCCGGTGCCAATTGGAGATCGTCTGTTTTCAATCAGGTCACTCTCAATATCTTTTAGATTTTTCTTCTGCAGGTTTTTTTTCCCACCAGTTAGCACCACTTGTTGAGCTCCCCGGCTGTTTTGAGTTACTTCACCGGAGTCGAGATCACTGACATCCTGTTCTTTTTTCCCCTTATCTTGACCATGCATATCTTTTTCCAGCGCCAGTGCTGGCTTAAGGGATCCTCGCGAGTCCCTTGAGAAGGCATCTTTGGTCTTTGGTTGCAATTGTTTCTTACGAGATCTTCTGGTGAACTCTGCAGGGTAAAACTTGTTGAGTTTGTAAGTTAATGAAATCTTAAATCTTATAGTTAAGTTTCAATAATCCATTAAAAATTAAAATAACATGCTAACCTCCAGTCGCCACAATATTTGCGGAAAATCTATTTTTCTTTAAAACATCCTGCAGAGCCCCACTCCGGACCTGTCAGAAATGTATGCAAAAAATTAAGTATTACATTATGAAAAGGTCGAAGGAAACTACAGTATATCTCTTTCGGCATAGACCAATTAGTACTCAGAAATAGCTTTCAAAAAGTTAGTCTTTAACTATTTTTCATCCAAGTAAAGAGTATGCTTTGCTAAAAAATCATCCATGCTCCGACTCATGTACCAGAGAACCTTTAAAAGTGTCAAAACTAAAGCTGATTCGCACACAGCAAAGATCTAGATTGAATTGAAATTGGACTCATTGTTATTCATGTCTGAGTCTCTGACAATGGCAATACCACTTTTCTTAATTTATTTAAAGCGTTAGAGGCTCACAACACCTGTGCTTGCTAGCCATAGTACAGCAGCATCTCTATATTGTAATTTTCGGACAATAAAACTTTTAGTATTTGTAATCAATTGCTTCCAAAAAGTAAGCTTAGTCTCCGAGAACAACAATATTTACGCTCTAGAGTTGAAAAGAGAAGAGGAAAAACAAATACAAAACCTTGGAATAGGGAGCCAAAGAAGCGTAGAATTTGTTTGAGTTGTTGTGAAACAAGCCTGACTTAGGCTCCAGGGAAATATTAATATTTGTTCTCCATCTCAGCGCTGAAGAACTTGCCATTCTTCCAGAGAAGGATAGGGATAGGGATTGCGTTACAAATGCATATGGGAAAGTTTGGAATGTTCTACACAGTTGGAGGTCATGGCCCTGCCCTGAGATAAGATGGAATCGTGTACCAATCCCTGCACGACACGTAGAGCTTCGCAAGAGCGCCCGGAGTTTTATTCAATTAAATTACTGTGCTGCGTGAGATTGGAAGCTACGTTCGTTCGTTTGTTGGTTCTCATCGGTGGTGCCTGTTGCCTGGTCCCTACAACTCACTCCTAGCTAGGTCTTGCCTCGGAAGAGCTAATTCATCCCACGATTACTAGACGCCCAAGGATCTCCCGATATAAAACAACTAACAAATCCTTGCAAAGAACATGTTCGTGGAGGAAGGTGACAGGGTTAAATCTTGGAGAAGTAAGGATTGCACGCTTTGTATTCATAGTATAGTAAGGTGTCTTTCCAAAGTAGGAGTACAAGTGGTCCCATATGCAATAAGTTTTCTTGGAAACCATAACGAAGACCTTACTTGACATGGTGGACATTATTATTATTATTATTATAAAAGGAAATGCTTCGGAGGAAAGTAGTTGTTCCAACGCTGGGAAAAATGTTGAGAGGGTTTCTCTTATATATTTTTTTTTTTTTTTTAATTAAGTGTTTATTAGTGTGAAGTAAGTAAAATAAATGTTGTAAAAATGTCATTTTATGTGTTTATTGAGAAGATTTATAGTTATTGTAAATGATATAGAAAAGGTATTATATTGATTGTTATTTTCATTGCTCTTCTTAGATTTGCATATATATGATCTTTCATTTTTACATAGCAATCAAATGAAAATGAAGGGTTGATATTCAGTTCGAACAATGAGTACATTCTTGATAGGTAGTGAAGGTCAACTTTTAACAATCAACATTGTCAATGTCTATTGTTGCATTATTGAGAAGTATCCATTATGCTTTATGTATGGTTAGAGCCCATGTCATTTTGATAGGGATTTAACAATGAATATCCTACATAATAAGAGGAATTAGAAAATGTGTTGGATTGTAAATATCCTATGGGAGACCACAATAATTTTTAAAGGCAACCACGTACATGGGTAAGGAAGGTGGATTTGCATCTCCATGGTAGATAATGTGAACTATTTATCTAATAGTTCAATTAACCAACCTTGCTTTCACCCATAGATTGGATTTTAGCATAATCTTTTATCCTTTACTTAAAAGTACGGTTTGCTCAAGTCGAGTATCGTGCTTGAGATGTACTATGTTGTTTGCTATGTTCTACTTCAATTATTGCTATTGGAATGTTTAATGATTTTAGTATTTGCTTGTTATGTATTGTTGCCAATTTATTAGTTGCATTCAAATGTGTTAACACTTTGAAATATTCTTGTTCTTTTGGATGTATGAAGGATGATGTTCTTGACATGAGCATATTCCAGTCTTCTTTAGTTAGATTTGCATTTCTGATGTTGGTCAATAAATTTTTGAATAGTCATTGATTTTTTGTGTATCCTTGTTGACAGATATATGTGGGTAATGTTACTATTGTGTTGAATGTTTGCCTAAGAGTGTGGTCAAATGACTTTCTTGCTTACAATGGTATATTATTTATGGGGAGAAACTGTCCTAGGTCACCAACAAGTATAAATGAGCAACCTCCAAAAGTTGTGTTGCTATGTTGAGTAAATGTCTCACGCAACCGACTATCTATATTTTTGAGCATCTTTGGGCCTATGAAGTTCATTTCATCAATTAGTACATACTCAATGTGTTTCATTTCTTCTTGAAAAAGTATCAGTGTTTATCTTTCAAGTGTCTTCATTTCATGGATAAGAAGCAGAGGCTTGAATGTATTATTGATGTATTTATGTTAAATATTGCAACATTGGTTGGATCAAGTAGAATTAGGGGAGAACTAATTCTCCTTTCAAGTCCATTTAGGCTACGTTTGATGCACCTAATAAAGTAGGATTTACTTGTCCCTGTTGTTCCTTGTATAATCATCTTGAGTGGTGGATATTGTGTGTTTTTTTGGGTATGTTATAGAACAATGTGGAAGGCTAGTTGTTGGTTACCTGATAGCTCACTTCGTATCAGTTCACTTGTGCACTTTGCATATGTATTTTGGGTGATTATGCATTGAGAATCTATAAACGGTGTGTTGTTGTGTGTAGGCTGAGTAACACCTCAAAATGATTCCAGTTGTGGTTGGTGTCAAAGTCACAAAGCCCAAGCATATCGATGTCATCTATGTTATTTTCACCTGATGGGTGCATGTGGGACAACATTTCCCACTCATGCATTTTCACTTCCATCTATGCATCTTATTGAGTGTCACTAGTATCACTACTTGAGTTAGCATTATTGTGTTCTGCTATAAAGATCCACTCAATATGCCACGGAACATACAAATCCTTGAATTATTCCCAATGTGCAATAATGCCCTGCATAGCTAAACCAATGTCCACTGCAATGTTACGGAATGGTTTGTACAGTAGGAGCTCTGACCAATAGAAAGCTTCATATGTTAGTGAATCAATAGGAGGTATAATAGAGAAACAAGGGAATATGCGAACAATTGCATTAATTGTTTTATTTCTCCACTGATCATAGTTTCTTTGGTTGTTGAAAGACCATGTCCATATAGCCTCAATGAGTGGTAATCTATCTAGAAAATAAGGATAATTTATATATGCATCAATAAAAGGTGGTAGTTTTCCTTCCTCATACGTGCTTTTAGAAACACGTTTGAAGACCTCTTTGCCAACAAACAAGGTAATGAATGTTCTACTACAAACCATTAGAGGTAGCTCTTGTAGCATGTGGCATGTCTCTTGTATGTCACAGTCAATAATATTTTTTGTGAGGAACTTACTGTATGCAATAATTATTGGGTGGTCAATTACAATTGTAGCTGATATTCTAGTTAACATATGGTGGTAGTTTTAAATTTTATTTTCAACTTTATCTGCATACTTTGTTATATATTTGAGCACAACGTGGTGAGAGACAACTAGATGGCAATCGACATTTGTACGCCATATTGAAAACATACTTGCATTGTGGACGTTCACTCTTTCATCATTATGTGCTAGAAGGTATGTTTTACAACTTTCATTGTCGATAAACATGTTTGACATCACTTGCAATGGTTATGATGCTTTGTATCTGCATTGTAGAATAGTGCCCCTTTTTTGTAAACATGTAAATTTGTTGCATTTGGTGTGACATTGAAATTGATTTAAAAGATCCTCGTAATCTTTTTGAGTATTGACACTCAAAATTTCAATCGTAGTGAGCAAGTATGGATCGTCAAGATTGGAATGGTGCATTTTGTCATTGTTGTGTGGATTCCATGTTGTCACATAGCGATCAAATAATAGCCTTGCAGAATTCACCTGAAGAGGGTCTTCCCAATTCAATGCATCCATGTTGGGTGCACTTTCTAACCATATAAATTCATGGATGTGTGCAGATCCTCTATGTTTCCATTCACACCTGATGGTAAAAATATAAATATATAAAGATGATCTTACAAGGGGTTTTTTAACGCAGAGAGACCAATCAAATATAGTTTTAATATCAATACATGTACCAATAACTCTTGTTATGGAGATGCTTATATAGGATTTGTTCATGGAAGATTGCAAATCTTCTATCCATGTGTGAAGATGCAAGATGTTGATTTACAATAAGGTTTTGGTTTTTCCAATGATTATCATTATTTGGGAGAGTTGGAGGGACACCTAACATGACTTTATGTAGATCTAACCACTTTGTGTTTGTTGCACTCAAGGTAAATAATAGTGTTGGGGATCCCATTTGTGTGATCATATTTGTTAGTTCATTTTTGCACTTGGACTAAAATGAATGTGTACCTTTAAGCACTGTTCCAAAATGCATTAGTTGACCCGCAATAGTATCATCGAGCAATTGTGTTAGATGTTTCTACAAATTTGAAATAGTTATTGGCAAATTGTCCTCATTGTTCTTTTTGCAAATATTGTCGATGTTCCTTGGCTTTGATGGCGCATCATTAGGTTTAAGAAGTAGCTAAAGTGTGGACAACTTCCAAACCAATTATCCTGGTACTGGAGTAAGTGCATAACATATATATGCAATTGGACTTTCCTAATATGAGGTGGTTGATACATGGCATTTTTTGTTGGGAAAAGAGAAGGGAATGCCATGGAAAACAAGCCCTTTATGTTGTATTCATTGATAGGTGAGCTACTAACATTTGGCCAATTCATTACAAATGGTAGACTACTATTAGTATTTTTTATGTAATCTGTTATTTGGTCTACCTCTCTTCATGAATTTGGAAGAGATGTTACAAAAGATGACATTTAATAATCATTTAGATTTGTAGGTGCATTTTATCTCCATTGAAGTCTATATTATTGATTTGAATGTATCCCACGTCTATAGTAATATAGTGAAGGGTAGATGAGATATTGGTAGGTTCATATGGGAGTGCGACAACTACTTGATGGTCAAGTTGAATAATTCTATAATAAGGTTCATTTTCCTTTTTGTATTATAGTGCATGCATCACACATGGTCTAATTACAAAACAATCATATAGTTTGTTTTTTGAGGCAATTTTCTTATCACCAAGATGTCAAGATTTTGGCTCAACATGGCAAGCACTTAGCAATAAAAGATATATCTTAAGGAAAATTAATAATGTGACCATTGTATTTGTATTGTCCACCACATGTATGGCTTACTTGTAATATTGGATTAACTCGTGCGATGAGCATTCCTCAACTTGAGTGAGGTTAGATAAAACTTCAAGTTGTATACTGGGTCCATGTTATTTAAAGCAAAAAACTATTATTGTTTTTTTCTACAATGCATCAACCACAAGTATATTCACTATGGAAAATCCTTGTCTAAATCCATGGATAATGTTCCTTGTATATGAAACGTCCATGTATTGAATAAAGGTAATCTATCCTTTCATGGAATTTCTTGTGAGGTTGTTCAATAGAGAGATCATAGAGTGTGGGGTCGATAGTTTTTTTTTTGTGCATGGTAATTAAGTTGACGATGAACATTTATTTGATCCTTGTGTATTGCATATCTTGAATGACTTCTCTTGTTTGCTTGCTCATTTTCATGGATGTTTGCAATGATCATAAACAAATATTACAAGCTAATTTGTTGTAAATGTTATTTAGAGTGTGTAAAGAAGTAAGTAATTGAAAGCTGGGAATAACATTACAACCACATAATGAACGTAAAAGCAAAATTATCATAGTGTATGTACGCAATATATGAGAATTAGGCTATTTATATGCATAGAAACATGATAACTTAGTGAATAAATGTGAACAACATTGTGGGTGCAAATGTGAATGTACAAGTAATTTTTTTATAGGTAACGACTTTTGACCAGAGCATGTATCGATCTAAGACATAATCAGGGGCCCAGATCCCCATGTGATTTATTAATCACTTGAATACCACATGTATACTAGATATTACCATATGTATACCAACTACTACCAACAACAGCCACTAACAGCCTCAAAAATAACCAACAGCCATTAACGGCCCCAAGAATACAACTAACAGCCACAACTAGCTTCATATGCCTTTCCTGAGATTTAAACCCACCTGGGACTTGAAACAACTAGGCCACTTAACCAACTCACCCATATCTTAATAACGAATGCATAAGTAACATTACAAGCATACTTTTGAAAATATTTAATGAAACTATACTATAGCAAAATCAATTGTGTTCTTTACGGTATGTAAACACACAATATTAAACAAAAATATGACTATAATTTAAATGAGAAATGATGCATGAATTTTAATTTGATTAAAATAGAGAAGTTAGTTTAAGATTTAATTAGTCCCATAAATTTAATATGAATCGATAAAAACATTTAAACTAAGATCATAATAGAAAATTTAAGTGTTAAATTGTCACAAATGGTATGTATAGTCTATTTTTTTCCATATGAAAATAATATACTATCTAGAAATGTAATCATTTGAAAGTAACCAATAGAGAAGAATGATGATATTTATATGGGTATCAAGATGAAGAAGTTGTGGCTATATGTGAATATCATTATGGGTATAACTGTAAGACTATGGGCAATTTAGGATGCATGCTTTTGAAAAACATTTTATGAAAATATAATACAACAAAATCAATTATGTTATTTACAATATGCATATATGTAAACACACAAAAATGTATTCAGTTAGCATTTATAAGTACGTCAATGTACTAAATTACATGAAAGAGGTCATTTTAAGATGAATCTCATGGTGTAGATTTATCTTTAATTGTATTCAGTAAGGGACAATGCATCTGTTCATTGTCATTGTATATCTCCAATTTTATTTTTTTTGTCACATGGATTTTCACCCTTTGAGGAGATGCAAATATCTCCTCATTCAAGTGGCACAATGGAATCACCTCTAGGCTTGTGGGTAGCCTAAGGAATGAGGTGAGTCTCTAGATAAGGTTAGCTCCCTTGAAGTACCAATTAGGATTGAAACTACAACTAAGCTTGGGGGGTGAAAAGGGAGAAAAATAAATGAAAAACAAACTAATATAAGGGAGGTGATACACCAAATTGACTGATGACTTCCAACCATATGTATGTTACACTTGAGACCAAGAAACTAACCAAAACATACACTTTTCCAATTTATCTTTTTGCATCAATATTACATTATGAGGTTATGGAAGAATGTCTTAGGCTAGGAGGACTAGACAAGAGGCCTTGGATGGCACTAATTAAGAGACTAATTCACTCAAACTTTGAAATTTCTTAGAACATATCATATGCCCTGCAAGACGAAACTGCACATAGGTGAGAGAATGCGAAAACATGCTAAAAAATCCATAGTCTTCACTAAGCAAATTCAACATTCAAGTAAAGCACATTATGAAAAATCATGGAAGAGGCAATACTTAGTCAAGTCATTTTATTGATAAAAAGGTAGACAAATGAGCAGGGCTTCACCATACTCAGGTGGAGCATCCATACCATGCCAAAATGGCTAGTTCTTATTGAACTTGCGAGAGAGAGAGGAAGAGAGAAGTCCAAGGGTCACAAGGACACTTTTCAAGATAATCCAATGAGTTACTTGTGCATGTGGAGAGGTTATGGGATGAACCATGCAAGGTCAAGAGCTAAAAGTGTCAATCCAAGTCACAAACTTCATGAAAAGTGCCAAGAAAACTCCTCAACTAGCTCAAAAAAACTGCCTTGATGATTGGAGTTGTTTGAACATCCTATAACTAATTAGGACTAGGCTAAATGATTATAATGAATGGTAGGGACATCATAAATGCCTATATATGCATTGGTTGCATACTTGGTCTTTTGTAGTCACTTGAAAGTGAGCCATCATCATTTGTTGTCCAGAAAACTGCCCTTCCATGCACCCTGCACACTTGGCCTCAAAATTGGCATGAATTCTCTATTAAAATACATGGGAAGGAGTTAATGACAAGTTTCAAGGACCTCCTTGGCCCTAGAATCATTAGACACATCTTAAAATCACCCCAGTTGAAGTTTCCATCTTCTTCACTAGCTTGTCCATTAGGCCAGTTTTGACTGGCTGAAAGGAAGGCAATTATTCAAACCCTTAGGAGTCGTTTTGGTGTATTAAATTTACATGAGGGGTTATACCAAGTCTATATATTCCTCATAAATCTGGTTTCATGTTCAAAATCCTCATGTACCCTGCACAACACAAAAAAGGTCAAAAATAGCATGTTTCTACCATGTTCCTATAGGTCTGTACATCCAAAAAGTATGTGGTGCAACTTGAGGGAGTCCTGTCCAAGGTCCAATAGGTTTCAAGGTCATACTATACCATTATATTGCATTTCCAGCTCCATGTTTACAAACTAGTCCTTACAAGAGTTTAGGAGGTTTTTAGACCTATTTTCCTTCTTAAGGTTGGTTCATAAAGTTTGGACATCCAACCTTCAAACAAATTTTACAAAATCATTGTTAGAGACCTCCTCTAAGTCTTTTAAACTTTTCCATCTCCCATGCAAAACTTCAAGGAAGATGTGAGCATCCAAAATTGTCTTCTCAAGCTCTTTTCCTTGTTTCCACAAGCCTAAGCTTGTCCTTGAGTTAAAAATGGATCTTATAATGTTTTATTTATAATATATAAGATGAAACACCTCTATATTGGCTCTGTGAACATGTTCCAATAGGTTTCAAAGCATGTTTAATTCCAAAAGTGTGAATGACTTCCTCTTTGCTCATTAGGCCTTATCTTTACCTAGTAAGCTTACTTGTACTCTTGAATTTAGAATGACTTTTGATGGTTTTATTTGCATTCATATGCTTAAACACATCATCTAATTCCCCACAGACATGTTTCAACAAACTATAAGGCATATCCAAGACTATAAGTAGAAAAGACCTTCTCATTTAGCACTAGACCTAAACCTTATTTTACAGGTCTGAGTGCAACTTTAAGGGTCTAGATCATCCCATTGGAATTATCCCCCCTATAATATGTTTAAATACTTGACCTGGGTGTGTTACATCTTGATGAACCTTCTTAAATGGTCCAAAATACCTCTTGGTCTTATGCTTTCATACTTTCTTTTCAAACCTACTATTCAATGTATGAGGGGATATACCCCCTATCTGAGAATAAACAGGGAGTACTTCCCCTATTATCTCAAACAAAATATACATTATAAGAGCCTCCCCAACTCATAAACATACTTTATACAGGTTTTGTCCCCTTAGTTTAGTGAATTTATCACTTAAACACTTCAAAACCCAAGACAAACCTGTGGAAAGGTAGATTGTATACAGGCTTCTTTGGTGGACTTCTCAGGCTGTTTTCCATCACGATAATGTCACTAGATTTCTATAGTGGTGATGAATGTTCTCTAAACTCTCTCAATGTCCCAAACTCTCATATATCTTCATATGCTTTTGCTTAGTCTAGATTGGGTACCTTGTTGTACCTTGACTGAGTAAACCATGCCTGTACATTAAAACAACATCATGAGACCTTGCTTATGGTGTTTTTAAATCTAACTTGAGTCCATATTGGTCATATATTTCATGGGTGTCTTGCATTTATCTTTCAAGAATGTTAAAGCATCAAGAAGGCATTTAGATTGGGGTCATTATCTCATACCCTACTATAGGACTGAGACACCCGTATTTTACCTTTGTTTGTGGGTTAGTTTGCATTGCCTAGAGCTTATGAAGCTCATTACATTCACGGATAATGTATCTATTTACTAGGTTTGTCATGTTACTCTTCCCAACCCTGCCTATGTACTTGGACTTCAAACTGGGCCTTCTCAAGAAGCTGACTAAGACAACCATGTTTTCTAACTTGCCTATAGGTTTCATGGGCTCCAATGAGGCTTGGTTATAGTGTTATAATGCTCCTCACACTAGAATATGAGAATAAGATACATTTTACATCTTATCATACTTTGTGCCCACTTCATTTCTCTCTTTGGGATAAAAAATTGAGCTTCTTGACCCATGACTGAGACACGTGCTTCTTTATGCCTGTTAGACTCCACCTAGAGGTTAAAAGTATGATTAGGGCCTTTTTTATGATGTTTAGAGGATTTTATTGAAACCTCAAAGCCACATAATATTTTCTTTCACCTTCATTCACTTTGAATGGTCAAAACACTCTCAAAAACTCCAACTTGGATCACGATTCTCATTCTCAACTGTAGGTGCTTACTAAGGCCATATGTATGGAATGGAAGTGTGTATAGGGGTTAAACACAATATACCTATTTTTAAATATCCTTATTCTCATCATAAATACTACCTTAACCATTTGGACACACTTACACCATGGTGGCAAGTTTAGGTTACATCCTTGGGTGTCAAACATCCCTCTAGACTCAGAATTATAGATTAAACTACCTATATTCAGTGTTTTTATAGGCACCTTTAGTCCTCAAAAGTACCCTACTCCACTACTCATCATCCTTTCCAATCTTTGTTGTGTGCTTGTCTATGCTTTAGGCTACAAAAATCATGTTCCTAGATGCCTTGAAACTCTTGTCAATCATGTTGTGTGATATTCAAAAACCCCTTTGGTCCTTTGTTTGCACTTTTTAGGGACTAAATTTTAGAATCTCAGAACATCAGTCATCTTATTTTTTTTATCACAATCCACATTTCTTCTTGCCAAATAACTCTGAAAATAGGTATGTTAAGGTCTATGAATCATATTGGGATATTAGGAAGGCGTCCATATCATATTTCAACCCTTCAATATGGTCATTTGGTTCCATGCTCAGGCCACATATAGGTGGAAATGGAGTTATACAGGTAGTGAATGAGTTTAGGCAGGCATCGAAGAAGAATTTGATCTTATGACCAACTTCCTACCCTTATAAACACTTAAGTGGTAGATGATCGTAGACTAGGTGAATGTACGCTACATACAACTGTGATAGCCCTCTACAACTTTTTTAGAGATTTATCTTTGTTTGTTTATTCTCCCAAACACATTTCAACATATAGAGACCTCAAATACACTTTCATGAACATGTTAAAACATGCTCCACACACGTGATTCCCTGTGACTGCAAGTGGGAATGAGCAAAGAGTTGGCTATGAACCTAACAAGATTGACAAATTGATCCAAACACGGGGTTATGAGGTAAATCATGGAAATGAGGTAGTAAAAATGGAATTAATACATGGGAAGACACCATATTATATTCACATGAAAGCCTCTTTATTGAAATCAAACTCCTACAAGTGGAAAACTGACTGAAATGACTCATGGTGGCACCCTCCCTTCGAGCGAGCTATTGGACTTATCAAATAAACTTAACAGCTGAAACTAATGATGAAAAACATTATAAGGGGAATCAAATATGCTTTGGACCTAAACTCAGTAAGTGAATTGTACGGAATCTCCCAAACAAAATTAAAACCTGAAGGGTGCACAGAATGGCAAGTAGATTTGCACAGTCAACTTCAAACGTATGATTCATAAAGAATAATTATAATTATTTAAAATTTTGGTATGAAAATGAAGGTATTTGAGTATAAAACAACCTACCAAAATCCTTCTACCTAAAACCCTTTATGCTGACTGTACCAAGCAAAAACCTGCAAGTCACTTTTGCTTGCCAAGAAGGGCTGAAAAAGAGATGAATTGTTTTGATCAATAAATGGAACTTCCAAAGCATGTAAATCACTGATATGAGTGTGGGTAATATAAATGGATGTTCCATGAGTTTTCACCATGTGACACACTTCCCAAGGAGGTTGTACAAGTGCCAAACTCACCTTTTACATCAAGAAAACTGCCTTTTTTTTAGTAACCTAACTATTTTCAATTATTATAATTTACCAAAGACCTCCTAAGACAAAAGAAACATTACATAACATTTTTACACGTTTACACTTCCCACAAAACCCGTACAAAGCATTAAATCCACTATTTTGACCCTTAAAATGACCTAAAATGACTGAAGGGACTAAAAAAACTAATGACCAAGCCAATATAACATTAATTGACATCAAATAACCTATGAAGCACCTCATGACAAGGTAATATACTCCTTAAACATCTAAAAATCCAAGTTTTTACCTAGGGGTGCCCACTTTGACCTAAAAGTCAAATTTGGTCAACAAATTCGTGACTCAGGGGTAGTATGCCCGCTTTACTAACTAGACCAGTAGCCTTATTAGTCCATTAGGCTTAAGAGTCATTTGAAGCTAATATAATCAAGGAGACCTTGACCATTGACCACAAACCTTTGATTAGGACAGGACACTAGTGACTACCTCAACCACATAAAATAAAAGACACACACCAACAAAGCAAACATACATGTGCTCAAATCACTTAGGGGAAACAAAGAACAAACTACTATATACAACTAGCAATGATCATACCTCCCCCTAAATCAAATGGAAATATTGAGACTCTTCTTGCTTCATGATATGGAGGATTGAATGAGGCATGTAGCCTTTTGAACGCTAGCATTAATGGCTCCAACTCTTTCACAATGCTTGCCAACTTAATTAGCATGATATTCAATGAGAACCAAGCAACTCCAAACAAATTGACCAAGGAAATGAACTCCTCTTGAATCCAAACAACCTCAACTTTATCATGTGATCCTTCAACTATGACCTCTAATGGTGATTCAACAAGGCATACCTTCTTGTCTTCCATAGTGCTCTCAACAAGATTGGGCTTCCTCTCAGCTGCAAGTTCTCCTAGCTCATCAAGGAGCTTAGCAAATTCTTCCTAATCTTGTTCATTATCCTCTATGGAAGATCCTTCATTCACCTTGTCATGCACTTTGCCTTCAACTTGGCAAAGCTCTTCAAGCTCTTGAAATATCTCTATTTACAACTGCCAATCATCTTTATCTTCTTCATCCTTTGGAACAACTACCTCTTCAATCTTAAAATGATCATCCACAACCTCATGATCAAACAACGAGTCTTCTTTGTGCATCTCCTTCTTCAAGTCTTGGTCACCTTCCTTATGGGTACACACACCCTCAAATATGGAATCAAAAGCTTGTGAATTGTCTTTTTGTTCACTAAGGAGAGTCCTTATGTAAATCTCTTCCTCATAATTGCTCATGAGGTCTTCTTTATCAGCCATGAATTGGGATTGTTCTTCTTCATTTGCTTATATCAAGATAGTGTCTTCTTTCAAGATTTCATCTTTGTCATCAAGAAAGCATTTTTCATTATCATTTAAACAAGGAGATTCAACAAAAGAACCTACCTCTTCTTCATCACTTAAGACTTCTTGAGGGCTTTCAAATTGAACCTTAGCTATCATAATCTGATTTTGTTTATCAAGGGTTGTAAGATCGTCAACCTCCTTCATGGTGGTGCCAAGACTAGGAATCTTGAAATTTGGTGACTTAGCCCAATGAGACTGCCAAGGAGGTAAGTTTTCTTCAAGCAAGAGCTCTCTTTCTTTATCAAACAACTGCTCTTCTTTTGGTTCCCACACCATGGGTCCATCAAGGCAAAGGGTGATGGGATGAAGATGTTAAGCATGAAATATACTGAGAGGAGAGGTGAATCAGTATATTATATATCTTTTACTTAATCTAATTTCTTTTCTTTAACCACTTAATCACACATTCAAGATATGCAATAAAATTAAAACAATAACATGCACTACACGAGAGAGAGAGAGAGAGAGAGAGAGAGAGAGAGAGAGAGAGAGAGAGAGAGAGAGAGAGAGAGAGAGAGAGAGAGAGAGAGAGATACCAGATTTTTACATGGAAACCCAAAGTGGGAAAAACCATGGAGAACAATCTCAAGTATATGAATGAGTACCAACTCAAATTACAAAGTTTGCAAGCACCAACTTGTAGGAGCACCAACCCCTTTACTGAGTACCAACACAACAACTATTTGTGATCACCAGGCCCTTGCAAAGATTTGTGAGCACCAACCCATATGAGCACCAACCCCTCTTGTGTATAAAACACAATTATCTCTCAATGTTTCTTACTCAACAAATGATATAACTCTATAATATCTCCTCTTTTCTTATATAAAAAAATACAAACCATGCACTCTCTTGCATATTACAAATGGCTTCTCAAGCCTTTATTTATAGCTTTCCAAATGACCTTTGGCATTCACCCTTTGTGACCCTTCAATCCTTATGTAAAATGATATCAAACTTGTATGACCCTTCATATCCTTGCATTTGAAAAGTCACATGGTGACCCTTCATAAGCAAATGCATCCTTTTCTCTTTTGTCTTTATCGTGGTGACTTCTCATATTCCTCAAAGTGTCCCTTCATGGAAAAATGTGCCATACCATCTTTTGACTTCATATGGTGACTCTTAGAATTCCTCAAGATGACTCTTGATGAGAAAATGCATTGCATTCCTCTTTTGTCTTTACCCTGTGACTCTTTGACTTCTCTATGGGCCCTCTATTGACCTATATGCAACCAAAAATATATTCATTAATATTAAATAAATATTAACACACATTAGCCAAGATATGAATATTAAAAACACTATTAAATGCTATGGGGCCTTTATCACCAATAATGCTAGACCTTTGACATCAATGACAATATTTCTAACAGAGGACAAAATGAACTAGTAAGTGGAGGTGGGACATAGGGATCAAAATCAAATTGAGAATGCAAAGTAAGAGGCTCTTTAGGAAGCTCTTGAGGAAGGGGAGATGGGGTGTGTTTAGGCATAGGATTTTCTTTTGGGTCTAAACCTTCCATCACACCTTGACTTAGCAATTTCATCTTTGCTTCTAAGTCCTCTATTTGTTTAGATAGGTTCTCCTGGAAAAGCTTTTCTTGAAGGTCATAAGAACCATTATGAGGATAAAGAATGCATGAGGGCTGCCATGGAACACAAGAAGATTCTTGAGGAAGGGTAGGGGGAACTTTTAAAGGATCAACTCCATCCTCCACTTCACACTTTTTGACAATGCTTTTATCTTCCTTCTCTCCCCATGACTCTACTATCTTGTTCTAGCTTAGTATGATAGGATTTGAAACTTTTTCTTGAGGAATGGTAGGAGGATTTTGTAAAGGATCAAAAGTTTTCTCAACTTCTCACTCGTTGTCAAGACTTTTCTCCTCTTTCTTTCCCCATGACTCCACTATTTGACTCCAACTTAGGCTACTAGTATTAGGGGTCTCCTTTTGAGGTGGTAGGGATGCAATGTGAGAAGGCAATGAGGGTTTGAAGTCCACTTATTTTACTGCCAACATGGACTGTTGCATATGCATATTTTTCAACTCAATCTGCCTATCAAGATTAGCTTCAAACACAAGGTTTCTCTTTTCAACTCTCTCCTCCAAATGATTGGGAAAAGGATGACTTTGATAGGTTTGATTTGGCTCATGATTAGGGTCATGTATGGCTGATAGGAAACTTGGGTAAGTGGATATGAAGGTTGATAGACTTGGTAAGGCCACCTTTCAAGAATGTTAAGTTCATCCTCCAAGGATGAAATCAAACCATTTACATCTAACATCTCACTTGTGAGCCTTTGCCAATTAGCTCTCTCAATAGGTACCCACTCCCTCTTAACTAACTTTAATGCATTTCTCACTTGATGGATGGAATTATTAGAAATATTTTAGCCACATCCTCTAAGAGTAACAAGCTCCAACATATATCTCTCATAGTCTAAGAGTGTCTTCTTGAAGGTGGAAATGGGTTGGCTTGAGGAGTGGCTAGGTTGACTAGGAGCAAGACATGGAGAAGGCTAGCTATATAATTGGTAAGAATAATGTATTGGCTAGATATGATCATATTGAGGCTAATGAATACCATATTGGGGTTGATACACTTCATGATAGGGTTGGTTAAGAACTTGCTCATATTGATAGGGAATGCCATAAGCTTGGAAGGTCTCACCAACTTGTGTGAAATTGTACTCAACACCAAGGTCAGCCATGAAACTTCATTAGGAAACAAGAACATAAAATAACATGTTGCCAAAAATCTTCAAAATATCACCTTGGTTGCTTGACCAACTGATATAACTTTGGAGTTGCCATTGATGCTTGAATAGATGCCTCCAAAGGATGATTGTTGAGAGACAACATCAAAAATCTCTCAACTTATTAGAATAAGATTCCCACCAGGCATGCTAAAAACTATTGTCACTTGTATTTTCACCCTTTGAGGAGATGAAAAGCTCTCCTCATCCAAGTGGCACAATGGAATCACCTCTAAGCTTGTGGGTAGCCTAAGGAATGAGGCGAGTCTCTAGATAGGGCTAGTTCCCTTGATGTACCACTTAGGATTGAACCTAAAACTAAACTTGGGGGGTGAACAAAGAGAAAGATAACTAAAAATCAAAATAATCTAAGTGAGGTGATACACCAAATTGACTGATGACTTCCAACCATATGTATGCTACACTTGAGACCAAGAAACTAACCAAAACATATACTTTTCCAATCTATGTCTTCTTGCATCAATATTACATTATGAAGTTATGGAAGAATGTCTTAGGATAGGAGGAATATAAAAGAGGCCTTGAATGACACTAATGAAGAGACTAACTCACTTAAACTTTGACATTTATTAGAACACATCACATGCCCTACAAGAAGAAGCTGTAAATAAGTGAGAGAATTTGACAACTTCCTAAGGAATCCATAGTCTTCGCTAAGCAAATTCAACATTCAAGTAAAAATAACTATGAATAGTCATGAAAGAGGTAACACTTAGGCATTTTATTAATCAAAATTTATATAAATGAATTTGACTTCTCCATACTCAGGTGGAGCATCCATATAATGCCAAAATGACTAGTTCTTATTGAACTTATGAGAGAGAGAAGAAGAGAGAAGTCAATGGGTCATAAGGACACTTGTCAAGATGATTCAAGGAGTTACTTGTGCATGTGGAGAGGGTATGGGATGAACCATGCAAGGTTATGAGCTACAAGTGTCAATCCAAGTCACAAACTTCATGAAAAGTGGCAAGAAAACTACTCAACTAGCTCAAAAAAATTACCTTCATGATTAGAGCTATTTAAACATCCTATAATTGATTAGGACTAGGATAAATGATTGGAATGTAGGTTAGGGAAATTAGGCATGCCTCTCTATGCATTGGTTGCATGCATTGTCTTTTATAATCAATTGAAAGTGAGCCATCATCATTTGTTGTCCATAAAACTGCCCTTCCATGCACCCTGCATACTTGGCCTCAAAATTGGCATCAATTATCCATGAAAATACATGTAAAAGAGTTAATGAAAAGGGTCAAGGCCCTATATGGACATATAACCATTAGATACATCTTAAAATCACCCTAGTTGAAGTTTTCCATCTTCTTCACTAGCTTGTCCATTAGGCTAATTTTGATTGGCTAAAAAGAAGTCAATTTTTAAAACCCTTAGGAGTTTTTATATAGTATTAAATTTACTTTAGGGGTTATCCAAAGTATATATCTTCCTCTTAAATTTGGTTTCATGTTCAAACTTCTCCCATCGCCTACACAACATAAAAAATGGTAAAAAATAGCTTGTTTCTACCATGTCCATATAGATCTGCACATCAAAAAAGCATGCAAAGAAGATTGAGGGAGTAATCTCTAAGTTAAAATAGGTTTCAAGGTCATAATGTGCCATTATATTTCATTTATAACTCCATTTTCACAAACTGGTCCTTGTAAGGGTTTAAGAGGGTTTTAGACCCGTTTTCCTTCTTAAGGTTGGTTCATAAAGTTTGGACGTCAAAAATTCAAAAAAAATTTATAAAATCATTGTTAGGGAACTCCTATAACTCCTTTTAACTTTTATGGATCCCATGCAAAACTTCAAGGAAGATGTGAGCATCCAAAACTGTCTTCTCGAGTTCCTTTCCTTGTTTCCACAACCCTGAGTTTGTCCTTGAGTCAAAAATGAATCTTATGATGTTTTCTCTACAATATATAAGATTAATCACCTATTTATTGGCTCTATGAATATCTTCCAATAGGGTTTAAATCATGTTTAATGCCAAAAGTGTGAATGACTTCCTCTTTGCTCATTAGGCCTCATCTTTGCCTAGTAATCTTACCTATACTTTTGAACTTAAAATGATTTCTGATGGTTTTCTTTGCATAAATATAGCTCAAACACTTAATCCAATTCCCCACAAAGATTTTTTAACAAACTAGAAGGCATATCCAAGACTATAAGTAGAAAATACCTCCTCATTTGGCACTGACCTAAACCTTGTTTGACAAGTCTGAGTGCAACTTTAAGGGTCCAAATCATCCCATTGAAATTCTCCCCTCTATAATATGTTTAACTACTTGCCCTAGGTGTGTTAAATCTTGATGAACCTTATTAAATGATCCAAAATACCTCTTGGTCATATCCTTCCATACTTTATTGTTAAACCTGCTAGTCAATGTATGAGGGGAAGTACCCCCTGTCTAAGATGAAATAAGGAGTACTTAACCTATTATCTCAAACAAATACCTCTTGGTCTTATCCTTAAATCTTGATGCCTTCAGACTGACCTAGCATAGACCTAATGAATTATCCCCAAAAACACAATGTGTTGACTGGGTCAACCCTGTACAACCAACATTCTCAAAAGGAGCTAGGGAAAGATCTACCTATATATACAAGTTTTTTTCCCACCATTTCATAAGAGAAGAATTATTAACGAAGAAGTGTGAGTGAACATCTGCTTATTGACCATTCTAGTTGAGGAATCGAGCTTAGGGTTCCATACTTTCTTTGGAGATATGAATCTTTTCTTGTAGAGAAGTATTTTGGATGCTTAGATAGGTTGTGTAGCCTAGAGCTGATTTATCTTGGTTATCCTTACATACCACAATAATCTCTTACGAAACACCTGGCCAAGGGAGAGATTGAGGCTCAGGGGGTTCGTCTTCAAAGGTAAGTATTCCTAACTTTATTTATCCTTTGTAAGAGTAGATAGATAATGCATTTGTATTCTTCCCTCCATCTATTTATGATTTTGTATACATTGACATGAGTATATGTCTTTTAATAAATGTTTAGTTTAGTTGTTTATTTTATTGCTTCTAACCCCCACTTTTTGCCACAAGCTTTGGTGTGCACTAGATTAGATTTTGCTTTCTTTCTATTAGACTAGAGTGAACATTTAAAACCTTAGGAATCCATTAGGGTTGTGAAATTATGTTAGGCTATAGGCTTTAGAGCCTTTCCTAACATGATATGTTGTGACAAGTGATATAAGTGATACCCTAATTGGTTCTATCAGATCCCCATATTGGTCATGCTCCTGCTTAACAAGTGTATCCCAATCAGAAGTATATGTGTGATATATCTTATCTAATCTAGGATTAATCCATAAATATGATGCATTTTTTATTGCATACATTCTAGTGAACCCAACATGAACTAACCTTTGTAGGATTTGTTCACCTTTTATTCCATTTATTTCATGTATTTTTATCATATATCTTGTCATACTAGATTGATTTTGTCGACCCAACACTTTTTCTTTATATGCAAATTTTAGGACTAAGTAACTAGATTGACTCAATCGACCCAGTATAGGTTTCCATCCTTTTAAACACCCAATTCAATCTACTACATTGACCTAGTTGACCCCTTACATTTTCAACACTTTTCAACATGTTCTTGTACAATTTGTTTGATAATATCGACCTTTTTTGCAAGTTTCTCAAGCATACTTCAAGGTTCTAGACCAACAATATTATTCCTTACATCTCTGATCCACCAAGGTTATTTTATACTTCTCTATTTCTTTCCTTTCTATCTTTTCATTTCATAAATTATAGTCTTCAAAACTGCCCTTGCACAGTCAACTGGATCAACACTGTTGACCCAGTTCTATGTTCTGTGTGTTGTTTGAAATAACTAGATCGACATTATTGACCTAGTTCATTTTTAGACTTTGCTTTCATAGTACAAGTGTGGCCCTATTGACCCTATTATGTATTTTGTGCATATAGTGGCAACATTATACCTTGTTTCAAAGTTAGAATTAACCTTATATCTATTAGTAATTAACTCACACATTTATGTTTTGTTATTTGCATGCTTAGAATAATAAACATAGTCTAATTAGGGGATTTTCAATTTATCACTTAATTTCAGTATTTCTATTTTATGCACACATGTCCAATTAAAAAAAACATAAAAAACATTTTAACATATTGTCTAGCCTAGGCCAACCTACTTGGATTTCATCACCAAGGGGGAAGCTGATTTGATGTTCTAGTCAAGTTTAAAGTGTGGTTAATGGTATATTCTGGCTAAGCACCTATTACCCTTATTGTTGTGGTGTGTGAAGTGAGGGGGTAGGCCCAAATACCAAGCATGTACCATTGCCACCATAGTCCCTTTTGGCTTAAACTACATGAAACTATCCTTAGATTACTATCTAGTACCTTGCTCTACATCCAACTTCTAATCACATTAAAAATCATTCTTAAGAATCTAATTAACAATCATGTTTACCAATTAGCTAGTTTTAGTTTTCAAGTTGTTTGCTTGCTTTTTGCTCAATTCTATGTGTAAAACCTTGCATTAGCTAGTGTTTGTGCAAGATTTTGTTTTATGTGCGTCAATTGGACTGGCTAGCATCAATCCAATTGACTATCTATTTCCTTTTAGTACTTACTACTTTTCATTAATTGCAAAGTTAGCTTATTTCTTTTTGCAAATCTATTTTAGCCTTTTTAAGTTCCCTATCTTTTATACTAGATCGACCTAGTCGACCTAGTACTTTTTTTACCTCCTGTACACTATACTAGATCGACCCAGTCGACCCTGTATGGTTTTACATTCCTTTTTTCTAAACTAGATCGACCCAGTCAACCCAGTATAGTTTTAGTTAATTCTTTTGACCTTTGCTTTCTCATCTCTCTTCTTTTCCCTTCATCATGGAATTTATATTGGACAATGATACTAAGTTGTAGTGAACAAACATGATGAATTTTACCAATATAGATAGGTTCTCCCATAGATAGAGTAGGGATCCTCTATTGGATGCTAGTAATGTTCATATTGCCACTTACACAATGAACTATGGGACCCCTCTTCATACCTCTTCACAGTAAAATCCTCTTTTCTCATTAGAAAACCAACTTGAGTTAGAGTATACTCCCGAAATGCTCTTGTTTATCTATAAATTTCCTCAACATAGACAAAAGGATCCTTCTACCATCTATAACCTCATGATTAGTGGTCACATTGAAGAGCCTCATTCTCCTACCCCTACATTCTCAATGGAATTTGGAGGTACCACTTTTTTTGGTTCTCAACCTCTTCCTTCAATTTCAAATCCTTCTTATGTCATGACATCTTCTTCTCTAACTTCTTCTACCTCCATGCCTAGTATCTCAACTAACATGGTGGGTTCTACATCTAGTGGGCCTCTCTTAAGAGCTGCTATCCTTAATCTTTCCACTAGTTCAATGATTACTACCCAAGGCAATCGTGTTTATAGTGCTTCTTCCTATCAGCTATTCACTAGTCCATCTTTTGCTTCACAAACAACTTTTGTCACTAGTGCCTCACATTCTCATAGTTATTCTCAAACTTATATCAATACTAATAGTGGTACCCAAGCTACTAATACCAACACAAATACCAATTCTAATGCTTCTAATGTTAATCAAACACATCAACTCTTGTTACAAACTCTCAATCAAATGAATACCTTTGAAGCTCATAACATGAATCAAATGATGAGAATGCAAAACCACCTCCTTATCTTTAATCTCATCTACAACCAATGGCTTGGGACACACATAACCAAAATGTTCCCCCTCCTCCTCTTCAAGATTCTCAAGGCAATCTCATTCCTCAACCTCCTTTAGTCAACAAGACCATCAAGCATCTACAAAATTAGCCTCTTACTATTCAAATTGCTAACATTGATATAGGAGGTATAACACCTACAATTTCTTATAATTGATCAACCGATCCCACTCTTTACCTTAAAACATTTGGAATTTAAGAAGATTGGGGAAAATTAAACACCTTTGTTGCTACCAAGCTCCTATCCAAAAATCTCATGGGTAATGCCTTAGATTGGTATAATCAACTTAGAGCTCATTCCATTTCTAGTTTGGAGGAATTAGTAATTGCTTTAGTTTAAGAATTCCAAACTAATGATCTTCCTGAAAACACTTTGGCCCATTTCATTAATTATAAACAACATGAGAATGAAACTGCCGAAGCCTTTGTTAAGAGATGGAAGACTTTGTCAAACAAATGTGAACATAAACATGGTAGATGACAATATTTTTCATCTCTTTACAAATGCTCTCTTTCCTAAATTATAATATCAGGTCCGCATTCTCTCACCACGTACCTTGGAGGACGCTACTAACCAAGCTAAAATACAAGATTTCCTAATGCATCAATTTGAGCCACCCCAACCTTCTATGGGTCCTCATATAATACTTAAGAACAAAAACCA
Organism: Torreya grandis; assembly: GCA_037957365.1. Taxonomy (NCBI): domain Eukaryota; kingdom Viridiplantae; phylum Streptophyta; class Pinopsida; order Cupressales; family Taxaceae; genus Torreya; species Torreya grandis. The sequence goes on along the minus strand of JARHVA010001563.1, from coordinate 822,899 downwards.
CAATATCACCAATGATAATGTTATCGATTCTTATGATACCATTCACAATGTTCAAGCTGTCATTCCTAACCCTTCTTCAAAACCAACTCCTTCTTCTCAACAATATACTAATCCTCATTTATCTTCACCCAATAACATTAATGTTCACAAACCTTTATCCTTAGATGAATTACTTGAGCATCTACCTAGGCCTCTTCCATGAGAGCTTGACCTTACTTGTCTTATGAAATCCTGGTATGATCCTAACAAGTTTTGTTGGTTTCACACTAGTTGGTGTCATTCTCATGAGACCTGTAGACAAATTTGTAATTTAACTGTGTATTTTCTTATTGGACCTAATTTCAATCATGATTCCATTATCTGTAAGCATCAACAAGCTTATGAGATTGCTTTTAAGGACTATAAATCAAATGACAATACTCAAGCTTTGAATTAAGCGAACGCTCATTTGGCTATCTATAAAGATCCTTTTATCTAACCATCAACCTATCCAAGATACTCAAGACAAGCCCACCCCTTCCACCAATAATGTAAAAAGTCTTGTTGAACCAACTTTTGAAGAGAATGTGGTTATCATGACTAATATATGAAGGGTGGTGGCTTTTTTTAATTCTTAACCTATCTACACTCCTGCTTCCCATAAGACATACCATGTTATCCAAGATTCTGCTCCAACTCATTTAAATGAGTTGGGGAAAGAAGATCTTATCACTTTTGATGATCTAATTTTTTATTCTCCCTTGGATAACACATCCCATTCTATTTCTACCACTCTTCCATCATCTTCCACTACTAATGATAATCAAGCTTATACTAACACTTCTTCTCCTTCTCAAAATCAACTTAAACCAACTAGTTCAACATCTCAACATGATATACAACCTTTTTCTAAACCTTATTCTTCTTACCAAAAAAAATTCCAATGTGCTTTAGCTCCTCCTTCTGAGGACCTCTTTAACTATTATGCACCTATATATAACAACCTTTTTATGGACTATGATGAGTGGGATCCCATTGTAGAGCTCACTAATCTCCCATCCCAAATTCCATTTATTGAGCTTATGAGGAATTATCCATGTCATAGAAACATCTCATGTAACTCCTCTTTGAGATGAATGTCCCTCATCCTCCCCTCGCAGCATAGGAGGTAGCTTATCTGGTTCTGAAGATAGTATTTTACAACAATGCAAAGAGATCCCTATCAATGTTGATGAAACCATTGACACTTCTCTTTCCCTAAAATTTACCATAGCTTCTATGATTCTCGATGAGATTATGCTTCATGCAGATGATCTTCCTTTATTCATTAGCATCCAAATAGGTGATATCCAAGTCAAGCTTACATTTATTGACAAGGGTTCGGGGACATGTGTCACTTGTCTTGATTTCATTAAGACTCTTGGATATTCTGAATGGAATCTTAAATCTACACACAACACATGCCAAGGATACGATCGAAGGTAAATGCCTCCTTTAGGTTATGTGTGGCTTCCCATTACCATCCCACCTGTCACCATTCATGTAAAGATGATGATCTTTAATTTCCTAATTTAGAATAACATCTTGCTTGGTAGGTCGTGGACTCATCGCATGAGAGCTATCACTTCTTCCACCTATCAATGGATTAAATTCCCTCACAATGGAGCCATTTACAAGATTTAAGGTGGCATTAACCCTTAGAATTTTGAATGATTCTAAGATCATGGTGTTTTATAGATTCATACTCTTGAGCCTTTGCCAAGTGTTCCATTTTATGAGTCTTAGCATCTCAACTTTCCTATCAATTCAACCCACAATTATAACGAGCATCCTAAGCTCATTGGTAACATTCCTCCTAATCTTTTAGATTTCAATGATGATGAGCATGATGATTTTAACTTAAAGATCAAAACTTCTTATCTCTCACCTCATCTCATCTCACAGCTTCCTACTTCTTTATAGCCTCATTCTCGCAAGCCTTCTTGCGATGACATTCCCGTAGTCTTAACCAAGACTAGGCATTCTATTCACCATGCTTCATTGGATGACAAGGTTATCCCTACCTGTGTCATTAATCTTCACACATCAGATTACGATGATAGTTATTCCTTAGATGATCCATTATTAGGCAATCTTATCCAAGCATATAATGTCAAGATTATCCGTTATTGTTCTTCTTTACTTGAGTATTTTCATGCGTCTCATCATTTTCCTTCACTTATAGTTCCTAATTTTTGAATTCCCCCCTTTATCATAGGGTAGAGATGGCATTGACACCTCCAATTTTTGAGGATCCATGTAGGACTATGCTCATGGATCATGTTATGACTAGACCTTACCATTTTTATAGGTTCCTTGACTCCCATCATTGATTCACCCCTAAGGTTAGTGAAACCCTCCTTAGACCCTATGTATATCTTACCCTTCCCTTAATAGAGTGTACTATAATTGAGCCTCTTCATGAGCCTGCTATAGTTGATCTTGTTCTTGCTCCTACTGTTGCTGAGCCTACTCCTACTTTTGATACTATTGCTCCTGTTTAAAGCCTAGTTCTATTCCTTCCTCATCATTACCCTCCCTTGGTGATGGTTTGATTTTTTTGCCTAAGATGCCTCTTCTACCCACCAAATGGGTTGATAAGTGTTCTTCAGCTTCTTCTACTCTTATTTTATCTCCTTCCATGAGTGCTTCTAATAAAGCCACTCACAAGCATATCTGTCACAAGTTGCAATAATATCTTGATACCTTGCATCTTTTGTCCCCATCATTAGATAAAACTATACCTCCCCTGAAGGTACTTATTAAATATTTACCCAAGTATGGTGAGGTATATTATCTATGGCACCAATGTGGCTCCCATCACACTGATCATTACTACATTCTCCAACAACATCTCAAAGACCACCTTATATCCATTTTTGAACCTTCTACCACTCCTCCCATAGGTCATTCCCACAAGAAGGCTCCTCCTCCTCCTATGGCTCCACCTCTAGTGGTTCTATCACCTCTTATGGTCCCTTCACCACCTTCTATGCCTCCACCTATGAGTCCTTCACTTGTGGACCTCCCCTCACCTATGGATCCTTTTCCACCCGTGAGTCCTTCACCTGTGAAACTTTCCCCACTGGTGATTCCTTCTCCACCCATAGATCCTATTCCCATGCATTCTCCTGACTAGCCTTTGCCTAATTTCACTCTTTAGCATGATCCTTTGAGCATTCCTACTTTTTCAGTTGAGGAGATTAGAAAAGAAGTATTTGCCTAGTATTCATTGAAGATTAATGAAACTTTAGTATCAGTTTGATTACAACTGCATAGAGACTTATCCAATGTATTGGATAATGTGTGTATATAGATTTACCAGTATTTATGAGCACATGCATGGTGCTTGCATATTTATATTTGGATTGGACGTGTTCTTTAATCTTATTTCTATCTATTATATCATTTGATACTGTGTCAAATTTTTTCTTATCTTATATCATGATTTCTTACTCGTTATATTATATCTTACTTATCTTTTATATTTTTACATATGATTGTCTTTACTTTATCATTGCTTTCTCTTTTCCTTTTCCCTAGAGTTTTTCTCAAAACTCCCTTTCTTATATCTTTATGATTGTTTTGATTCTTTATCCTTATTTTTTCACAAATAATTTGTCATGGTGATTTTGTTATACTTACCCTATTCCCCTTGATTATTATCTCCCCTTACCATGTCATCAGTTTGCAAATAATTTATATCACTACTATCTCCTTTTACCGGTCCACCTCGGGATATCCTTTTTCCCTTATTCATTTTCCCACAAACTAAGCATATACACAGTTGAGACTTGAGATCCATGCTAATTCAATATCAAGCTTAAGTTTCCTATTTAGTCTTTGTCTTTGGTTACTTAACTTCCTTTAACCTTAACATACATCTCATTTGTGTGTATCACTATATCTCTCATGATTGGTCATTTCAAATCTATATGGAGGAGGAATATTAAAAATCTTGCAAAAGAACGTTAAAATCTAAATCATTTATATAAAAGGTAATGATATCAAAAAGCAAAATTATTCTTAAAAGTCAAATCACCTTAAAAAACATGATTCAAAGCACATCTCCTTCTTATAATCAAAGCTCAAACTCCATAGTTGGACTCATTGTAGAGTTGAGGTCCTCTAAGGTGTAGTAGTCTAGTAGATTAGAAGAGGAGAATTAAAAAATCTTTTAGTGCTACCTAATTTTTCATGCGATTACCCAATATTTATAGTAGACAGATGGCTCTGTAAGGGGTCTTAAAGAACAGGGAACAAGTCATGTGAAGGTAGGTCCATATTTATTTCTATTTTTACCAATCTACCTTCATGAGTTTATCTTAGTAGCACACCTATTTGCCTACAAAGCTTTTTGTCTATAACTAGTAGGTTTTCTTTATATATAGATGACTACTAGTCACTTAGTGTCTTCTCATGTCCTTAGTATGCCTCTTTCCTCCTATGGTCTTCTCATAAGATGCCTAACATTGCTTTTTACACTCTCTTTTTCACTCCTTGTTTCCCTTATATTTTCTCTTGAGATTTTCTATTTAGTGTACTAATCACCCCACATTGGGATTTCATTTGTGAGTTACTTTGTAAGACCGCATACAGGACCTAGCCATCCTCACAAATTACCATCTTTTCCTTCTTATTACCCACATCCTTGATTACCTAATTTTCTTGTTTATTACATCTCAGTGGTGTTCTCTTTGTTGAGTTGTAGTGTAAGACCATGGATAGGACCCGACCCTCCTCACAAAATTTTCCAATACCTAGGTCACCATCCAAATTACATGTGTCAAATTTGAGATAATATTCGATTGATTATGAAGTTACATGTCATTTTACATGCTTCCCATCTTGAATTAGTATGTTTTATGCTTACTTCATTTATCTTCCACCTTCTTATTTTCTTATTTTTTGAGTGCATGCAAGATTTCAACCATTTCTTGAATTTTTCATACTTCCCAGCTTGAATTAATATGACCAATCTAAGACCAATCTTTTGCAATTTTGTTTTTCTTTCATACTTCCCAACATGATTTAGTATGATTGATTGGCTTAATTAATTTGTTTTTATTACCATTTGTGCCTTTTTACATACCTTCCATTTTATTACTCTGTTTGTCATACTTCCCAACATGATATTTAGTATGATTTTACTTGTTTTAATTTGGTGAAAAAATATTTCACATTGGATTTAAAAACAAATTCATGTTTACCATCTTATTTTTCTATTTTCTTGGTTCTTTATACTTAGTCATTTCTTGTTATTACACATTTTCTAGATTTAAATAGTGTGTAGTACCTTTTCTTGATTGATTATATTATTCCAAGTCATTTTTGCCTGTTTCTTTTAAACCATGCATATGTATTTCATAATGCTAGAAAAAAAACCACATCTCATATATTTCCTATAGCATATACTATTAGGAATAAATACAAAAAATGATAGGGAGCAATTTCATAGAATCCTTATAATAATAGATATAAATAGAGATGCAAAAAGAACAAAAATAAACATGCAAAATAAGAAGACCAGATTTAATGTGGTTCACCCAATGTGGGCTACATCTACCAATAAACACTTGCTCAAATTTTATTACAAGCCACAAGAGTAAACACCACTCTTAAATTAGTATTCTCACAATTACAATGCACAAATATTATTTGGAGTTATGCTCAACAAACCCTCCTGAATTTGCACCTGAATTCACACACTCTATTCTTCCTTCTCAAACCCTTGTTCTCATGATGTATTACCTAAAAAATATCCATTTATACATAATACATCAAAAAAGAGGTATTAAAAAATAATGGGTATTGAAACCATGGGCAAAGTCAACCTAAAATGGTTTCCTATTAAAGGGGTCCAAAATTTTTTTTAGGGGCTACCGCCCCTAAACCCCCTTTTGTTGGGGGCTGTCACCCCCCAAACCCCTACTCAAGGCTTAGCCTTGAGCCCTAACGAGAATATATATAGAGTGTACAATATATTTAAAATGTAAAGTATTTGAAAATACATTATAATTTAGAAATATGCTCCACAACACAATAATCTTACACTTGGAGACTAATTTCCTCTGAGCAGGCTTCTCAACCCTTCACTAGCAATTGTGAAGGCCAACCAAAACTGAACATAGTTTCAATTTCTCCCTTGTGACCACCTTGGTCATCATGTCTGCAAGATTCTAACTGGTATGAATCTTTTCTAGCTTCAACTTCTCTTCCTCCAAAGCTGTCTTGATGAAATGGTATCTTAACTATATATGCTTTGTCCTAGAGTGGAAAGTAGAGTTTTTTACTAAATGTATATCACTCTGACTATTACTATATAACTTCCCTTCCTCCCACTTATGCCTTAAATATTTAAGCAATTTTTGTAACCAAATCATTTCTTTGCTTGCCTCTATGGCTGCAACATACTCAACCTTCATGGTTGACAAAGCCATAAGTTTTTGTAGTCATGAAATATAGCTCACCATTGTGTCACCTAAAATAAATACATATCCTATTGTACTCATCCTACTGTTTAAATATCTAGCCATGTAAAAATCTAAATAACCATTCAAAGTGGTGTTCAATCCACCATAGCTTAAAACTGTCCCCATGGCCCCTCTTAAATACCAAAGGATCCACTTCACTGCCTTCTAGTTTTCTCTACCTGGATCACTCATGTACCTGCTTACTGCTCCCATTTCATGGGCAATATCTGGCCTAGTACACACCATGGCATACATCAAGCTACTAAAAGTTGATGAGTAAGGTACATGTGATATCTTGATTCTCTCCTCCTCTATCTTGGAACACTACTCCTTTGATAACTTGAAATGACCTACCAAAGGATTCCAAACTAGTTTAACATCTTGCATACTAAACCTTTCCAAAACCTTTTTAATGTACTCTTCTTGGGATAAATTCAACTTTCATTTCTTCCTATCCCAAGTTATTCTCATACCATGTATTTGTTTTGCTACTCCCAAATCCTTCATAACAAAGGAATTATTAAGCTGTTCCTTGAATACTTTTATTTTCTACATATTCTTACCTACAACCAACATGTCATCCACATACAAAAAAGGATAATGTAATCACCATAATCAAACTTCTTGATATATATGCAATGGTTTGAATGACACCTAGAGTATCCCTGCTCCATCATAAAATTGTCAAATTTCTTGTACCACTATCATGGAAATTGTTTTAGGCTATACAAGCTCTTCTTCAATTTTCACACCATGTTCTTCTTTCCTATGAACTCATATTCCTGTGGTTGCTCCATATATAATTCCTCCTCCAAATCACCATGAAGGAACATACTGTTCACATCCAACTACTCTAAGTGTAAGTCAACCTTATCATCCAACTTCTCATAGCCAAATATTCTAAGAAATGAATAATCAACCTTCTTACTAGACCAAGCTTCCTCAGGTATGCCTCCATCCAAAGCAGAAAAAGGACCTCTATTTATCATCCAACTTCTCATAGCCAAAATTAAAGAGGCAATCTTGTATGCAACCTCATGCTCCTATCATGCTCCATGATAGTCCTATTCATCCTTTTTAACACTCCATTCTACTATGGAGTTCTTGGAACTATCCTCTATCTATGAATTCCATTCTTTGAACAATAATAAAAAAAGTCATTACTACAATATTCCCCACCATTATCTAACCTGAGACATTTTAACTTGAGACATGTTTCATTCTCAACCAAGGATTTCCATCTTTTAAACGTATCAAGCACATTAGATTTTATCCTAATGCCATACACCCAAACTTTCATGGTTGCATCATCAATAAAAGTGACATAATAAGATGACCCACCAATAAAAGATACCTAAGCTGGCCCCCATATATCTTAATGAACTAGCTCTAACTTATTTTCCTTCTTTGTAGGTCCAAAATTGAGAAACTTTACCCTTTTCTATTTTCCATACATACAATCCTCACAGAAATCTAAATTAGACCCTTTCAATCTGGGTAATCGATCCTTCAAAATTTGCATACCCTTATGGCTCATGTGATTGAGCTTATTGTGCCACAAAGTTGCATCTACATTTATAGCAAATAAATTACAATAATCAACACTACTTGATAAATACAAGGTACTAACCTCCTTACCTCTTGCTACCATAAGAGCACCCTTGGTCACCTTCCAAGAATCTATAGTAAATGTCACCATACATCCTTCACTGCCTAGCTATCTTATAGATAGCTAATTTCATCTCAACTTAGGCATATGTCTGAGATCCTTCAATAGTTAAGTGTTCCCATTCTACATCTTGATCTGAACACTTTCTTTTCCTACTATGCTGTAAGGCTCATCATCACCAAAGTAAACATGTCCAAAATCTCCTTGAATATAATCAATAAAATAATGCCTAGATGGTGTAGCATGAAAAGAAGTCCTTGAATCTAAAACCCAATACTTAATAATATTGTCAATGGAGAGAATTAATGCATCCTAACAAACATTACCTATTTTTACATTCACCTCCTTGATGTCTTCTTGATTTTTATTCTTATTCTGAAGAGACCAACAATCTTTCTTCACAGGCCCAGTCTTTCCATAGTGCCAACATACCATCCTGGCCCTTGATTTTGACCTTCTAAGACCATTTGACTTTCCATACTTTCCTTTTCCTCTAAACTTTTGTCTCCCTCTACTCTCCACCACCAAAGCATCACCCGAAGTAGAAGTCTCCCCAAAGCTTTTCCATCACATTTCCTCATTAAGGATTACTCTTATGACATCCTCAAACTTCAGCTTGAAATTATTAGAGACTGAGTTTCTCACAATCATTACCAGGGTATTTCAATTTTCTAGTAAGGAACACAAAATAAGTAAATCCCTAACTTCATCATCAAAATCAATTTTTATAGAATTCAACATACTCATAACCATATTGAATTCATTTAGATGATCAAAAACTGAACCATTTTTAGACATCTTCATATTAAATAGCTTTTTCATTAAAAATATTTTATTAAAAGTAAAGGGTTTCTCATATAACTTCCCCAATGCATTCATGAGACCTTCTGTGGTCTTCTCCTACAATATACTAAATGCAATCAAAGATGCAAAGAATAACTTAATGGCCCCAAGTGCTTTCCTATCAAGTAGCTCCCAAGCCTCATCTATCATACTAAGTGGTTGCTTTACTTTTCCTCTTAGTAGAGCAAGGAGGTCCTTTTGATAGAGGTAATCCTCTATCTACAATTTTGTGATCATTAGCCATAGCTCCCACTTAAACTAATAACCCTTCCTGTAATTTAACACTTTACCAAATACAACTTGTTGCTCTGATACCAGTTGTTAGGAATAAATATAGAAATTGATGCGAAACAATTTTACAAAATCATAATAATAATAGATATAAATAGAGATGTAAAAAAAATAAAAATAAACATGCAAAATAAGAAGACCAGATTTAACGTGGTTCACCCAATGTGGGATACATCTACTAAGAAACACTTAGATTTTATTACAAGTCATTAGAGTATAAACCACTCTTAGATCAATCTTCTTACAATTATAATGCACAAATATTGTTTAGAGCTATGCTCAACAAACCCTCTTAAATTCACACCTGAATTCATCCACTCTATTCTTCCTTCTCAAACCCTTGTTCTCATTATGTATTACCTAACAAATATCCATCTATACACAATACATCAACAAAGTGATATTACAAAACAATGGGTACCAAAACCATGGGCAAAGCCAACCCAAAATGGTTTCTCATTAAAGGAGCCCAAAATTGTTTTGGGGGCTACTGCCCCTGAACCCCCATTTGTTGGGGGCTATCATCCTCGAACCCTTACTCGAGGTCTAACCCAGCCCTAAACCTAAAAATAATACATATAGAGTTTATAGTACATTTAAAATGCACAATATTTAAAAATACATTATAATTTAGAAATAGGCTCCACAACACAACATATACAACAAAGCTAAATACATGTGATATGAATAAATATATCCTAAGCATCCACAGCCTCAACCATAATGAATAACCATAATCAACAATGATGACAACATACAATCCAATAACAATATGCTAAAATTATCTATATATATCTCATGAGTTTTATACAACAAATACAACCGTATGCAATGCTCCAGCTCTATGGCTGGGTCCTATCCTATCTATCTCATGGCTTAGCCACACTACCTAGTGAGGCCTCGGTTTGAATCCTATAAATGGTAGGCTATAAGGAGGCCATCTAGGATCTCAATCCCTCTACCTATCCCTGTAGGTGTGCTACCCACATCTATGACTCCAACAACTGGGTCCAAATCTCTATCATCTACACTGCTATAGCTAGATGTGTAGCTGTCTCATCTACTAGGGACTACTATGCATATAGTTCCCTAACATCCATCACTGTTGGTGGCTACATCCTCTCCCTCTATACCCGTATCTACCTTGATACTTCTATAGCTAATTTGAACCAACTCACTTGAGCTAGGGTAGATGGTACACTCAGATCCTCTAGTATCATGTGGTCATATGGATGTAGAGTCTCATCTAGGACATCATGGAGTGCTCCCCTCACTAGGGACCCACATATCCTTTCCTCATCATCACCTACACTAAAAAATCACACAAGATGGATATTAGATCACTATCATATCTCATAATATCTATCTATCTATCTAAACAAAACTTAAGCAACCAATTTCTTTTTACCTATCTATGTCTCAACTCCTATGATATCATCATCTACATGATCACCTAACATAGTCACCCTATATGCATAACCTCTTAGTACCTCCTCAATAGTTCACCTCCTCAACTCAAACCTTCTATCATGGCTTGTGTCCATCTCAACCTCCATCTGAGTGGTCTCTCTATCATCTCCTCTAGCTCATTTATGGGGTCATCTGGGATGGTAATAGTCTCCACTCTCTCCTCTACCTCTTGCTTCCATCAACATTGTGTCCTCAATGGCCATTGCTCATCTTAATGTAGAACTAGTAGTGGTATATTTGGTATCTCTACCTCCACATCCATATCCTCTTACTCAACTCCTCATCATGCCTGACCAGTCCATGGACATTCTAGATGTGGCCTTAGTGTCCACCTCACCACTAGTGGCCCCAGTCCTCTCTTCCCTTATGGCTCCCTCACATGCTGAGGCCATTCCTTTGGCATCAATATAAGTGTCATTGAATGAGGTAGGCCCATCCACCCTAGCACCCATGCCATTAAATGTGGCTCTCTCCACTAAAAGTAGTGTCTAATCACTTCTATCCTCTCTATCACTACTACAACTATGTCCCAACTCACCCATGTAGCTGTTATGTGCTCATTTGACTACCACATAATGTTTATACATCTCACTAATTATAACACTAACATATGGGGCACAACTTTCACTACTTGGTCTTCCCTCTATCATCACACCCAAGGTGACCTATCATCTTACCCCAATCGACTGGTATATAAGAATTGTCTCATAGATCCAAGCTGTCAGCAATATTATTGGTCCCATGATCCTCTACCCTTTGATTACATCTCATACATATCATGTACCAGTTGGACCCAAATGACTAAGCCTAGGTCATATATCACTCACTCTTCCAATATCATCCTACTCAATGCTACCACGAATAGTGATACCTTGCTATATAACTTGTGAGATAGCACTTGCTATGTCACAAGACCTATCCCAACTTTATAGATATCTAGAATCTATGATTTATAGACATCAAACATACTCACCCTCCTACTTGATAATATCATCTTTGAGCCTGTATCCCACATGGCTAAGGCTCTCCTCTCTTTTAGACTATTTGGTATCCCTACTATCACCTGCACTCCTATAATAAGTAGCGCAAGGATGGCATGGACATCCTCTACCATGATAGCCACCTATACTATATCCCCATCCACCTTCCATCTGAAGGTGTTAGTCAATCATTCCCAACAACTGAGGAACATGACTAATAGGTTAACATTGAGGGGGATCCAACACATCTCTACTATCCTGCTTAGACCTATAGATCCTAGTCTAGCCCTATCTCCATTTGATATCCTATCTAGCAAGTTTAGTAACCATGCAACATCCACAAGTCACCAAAATCTCTATCACCCCTACACCTAAGAAATAATAAAGGATGTATCAATTCCTCCATATCATGTATTATCATAATACATTCTTTAATACATTCCTTTTATATTTTTAAAATAAAAAAATCCTACATTACCTTATTTTATTCATTTTTTACTTACTTTTATCCTTCTTGGTCCTTCTTAACCTTACTTGGTCATTTTGGGTCATTCTAGCCCTCTTTCGGCCTTTTACATGCTTTTTCATGTCTTTCTAGCTCTTTGGTCAAACTAGTTTGACCAAAAATTTCTTATATTGTTGCTTGGTTGACTCAAAAATCTGAGTCAACCCCTTTATCTTCCCCTCCCTAGTGCTAAGTTTCCATTTTGGACCTTTGAGACCACCTGGCAACTCTAAACTAGGTCTTTAGCCTGTATAATGTATAGGGTCGACCCATACCTACTGGGTTGACACCGTGGATTCTGCCTATTCTCTAGCTTACTAGGTCGATTGGGTCAACCCAGTGCTTTTTGCCTGTTGACCCCTTGCATTTTCCAAAAAAGTGCAATTTTCTTAATTTTTGACTAAATCCTTCAAACCCATTTCCCATCTTCCTATTTGCTTCCCCTAGAATTGGATTTTGCTTCATTTTGACATCTAGAAATCCTTAAAAATCAAAATTACTAAAAAATCACTTAATTCAATATAAATTTCAAAAACTGGTTTGAGATTCTCAGTTGCATACCTATAGTGAACATATTGCTACCGCTAGAGCCTCTCTTTGTCTAGCATGTCATCTCCTGACCATCCTATATTATTTTATCTCCAAATCTCTCTTTTCTCTCCTTCATAAGTCAAAATGACAAATAACTTGTCGTTTCCCCTATTTTAAAACACTTCAAAATTCAAATCTTTCAATTATTGTCCTACAGATTTCTTGTTTTACTTCTATCTTTGTTTCTACTCATCAATTTTGCAAACCATAAAATGCATTAGATTCATCATGACATAGAGATTATTTTCCACTTCCATATGCATATATTCCAAAAATTTCAATTTTTGGCTATTTTTGCACTAACTTCTACAGGTTTGTCTAGTGTCTCTACATTGGATACCTTAACATCTCTTACAGTCTACTTCTTTATCTACAACATTAAGGTAAATTAAAGGTATGTGGTTTTCAATTCAATCCTTTCATTTATCTTATTTTCCACTTACTTTACTTTACTTAGCATCAACATTATGTGTTATCATGTTTTATCTCAAAGCACCATCCTGTGTTGCACTTACATGACATGTGATGAGCTTCAAGTGGGGTATATATATACACATAATATTTTAAATTTTTTGTTGATTAATGAAACTTTGTATCTTTCAAGAACTTATCAAGTCTCAATCTCTCTAAGTGCATACTTTAAAGGGTGCATCGAGAAAGGGGTGGGAAAACCATCAATGCTTCGTAAGATTGTTGTCCCTTTTTCCACTTGCCATCTACACACCTATCTCCTAAAACCATTTACCCTAAGCTTATTATTCTCAATCTTACCTCTTTTAGTATTTTTTTCCTTTCATTCCTCCTTTTCTTACCTTAACAACCTTTTTAATTATTGGTTGTACTAGGTTGACTAGGTCGACCCAGTATAATTTAGGGGTATTCTTTACTTTCTTAGTTTGTTAGCCTTTTGATCAACCTAACACAGACCTAATGAATTATCCTTGAAAACACACTGGGTCGACTGAGTTAACCGTATAAAGTTAACATTCTCAGAAGAATTTAGGGCAAGATCCATATATATATACAAGTTCATTTCCCACCATTTCATAATAGAATAATAATTACCGAAGAAGTGCGAGCAAACATCTACTTATTGACCATTCTACTTGAGAAATAAAGCTTAGGGTTCTATACTTTATTTGGATATATGGATCTTGTCTTGTGGAGAAGTATTTTTTATGCTTAAGTAGGTTGTGTAACCTAGAGCTAATTTATCTTGGTTATCCTTACATACCACAACAATATCTTGTGAAGCACCTTGGCCAAGGGAGAGATTGAGGCTCAATGGGTTCATCTCCAAAGGTAAGTATTCCTAACTTTATTTCTCCTTTGTAAGAGTAAATAGAGAATGCATTTGTATTCTTCTCTACATGTATTAGGATTTTGTATACATTGATGTGAGTATATGTCTTCTAATACATGTTTAGTTTAGTTGTTTGTTTTATTGCTTCTAACCCCCACTTTGTGCCACAAGCTTTAGTGTGCACTAGATTAGATTTTGCTTTCTTGCTATTACAATAGAGTGAACATTTAAAACCTTATGACTCCATTAGGGTTGTTGTGTGATTGTGTTAGATTGGCTTTAGAACCCTTCATAGCATGATATATGGTGACAAGTGATACAAATGATCCCCTAATTGGGTCTAGTGGATCCCCATATTGGCCATGCTCTCACTTAACAATTGTATCCCAATTAGAAGTGTAGGTGTGATCTATCTTATTTGATCTAGGATTAATCCATAGACATGATGCATTTCTAATTGTATACACTTTGAGCACATTATTGTTTTGGTTTTGGGTTATCTTTGCTATTTTGAGAGTTCTAATAAAAAGATTGGTAGCCTTATGATCAATTAAAAATTAGTTAAAAAAGACTTTTATGACTCCATAATCCCAATGGATATACTAAAGTAACTAGTTTTTTACATAGACAGGTATGCAATCCCAGGAGGTCACCAGAAATGTTGGCTAAAATTGGCCTACATATAAAACTTTTGCCTAGATGGATCAGGCCACTCTCCTAGACCATTTAGTTCATGACTAGTCTCTTTTTAGTATTGATTTGATGATGCAATATAGTATCATGGAAGGTCTTGGTGTGGTTTTGGGAGCTATAAATCCTCTTGTGTGGTGTTGGGAGTTGTTGAGAGGCAACCTAATGTCTCTCTACTAAGAGAATTTGAAGGCTTGATAATTCATCAATGATTTTGGAAACACTTTTTTGGTAATAGATTTGAAAGCTTTGAAGATGCTATATTGAGCTCCAAAGATGCTACAGTGAGCTCCAAAAATATGTAGACAACTTTGAAGATGTTCTATTGAGTTTTGGAGATCCTTATTTGAGCTTTAATGAATATCTAGGTAGCTTTGAAGATGCTCTTGATAGCTCCAAATATGTTCTGTAGAAGCTTTGAAGATGCTACAAAGAGCTTCAAAGAATATCTAGGCAACTTCAAAGATGCTCTAGGTAGCTCTAAATATGTTCTATTGAGCTCCTAAGATCCTTAGTTGAGATCTAAAGAATATCTAGGTAGCTCTAAAGATGCTCTTAACAGCTCTAAATATGTTCTATTGAATCTTTGAAGATGCTATAATGAGCTCTAAAGATACTACAATGAGTTGTAAAGAATATCCAACAGCTCTGAAGATGTTCTAGGTAGCTCTAAAGATGTTATATTGATCTCTAAAAATCCTTAGTTGAACTTTAAAGAGTATCCAGGTAGTTCTAAAGAATATAGAGGCAACTCTAAAGTTGTTTTGTTAAAGCTCCTAAAAAGAGGCGGTCTTAGTGTAGTGGATGATCCAATGGTGAAAAGAGAAGACCAAATTCATGACCCTACTCAATGTTCTCAACCTTCTTGAGTGCCTTCCCCATCCTCTTTTAGGCCTCTACAATTAGGTTTTGATGAGAAGATCCCCTCCAAGCAAAAAATAGCAGTTTAGGTGATCTGCCAAGAGGAACCAACCTTCTCTGGAGGTTCAGACCCATCATAGAATACCCATATCTTGGGGTTGATCCCATTTTGTATCCAAGAGTGAGAGAGTCTGAAGAACCCTCTCACAAGGGTGCAATTCTATGCTACAACATCCACCTTGAAAAATGAGGTTTAGTGGGATAAAGTGAATTTGAGATGACCTCAAAGACCCATTTATCAATTAACACTACCTACATAGCCATATACTCTAAAGATGATCTCAGACCAATGTAGTTCTTCCCCTTATGTGGGATGTTTTGTGAACAATTTTGCAATATGCTATATGCGAGTGCATGTACTGATCTAGCTTGTAAATTGACAAATATATCTCATGGGATAATATTTGTATGATTCAAACCTATAATAAGATTTTTCCTATGATTGATTTGGAAATAAGAAAGAATAAGGTAGTAGAATATAGTTATGTAATCGATTAAGTGTGAGACTAGTAGGTATTTGATTGGTAGTTGCTAGATGATAATGGATGACCTTTTGTTTTATATTTATACCATACCTTTTGAAATTATCTCATAAGAAGGTAATTAAGACAAATAGGTCAACCCATACATGTTAATTTTTTTAAATTTGACCATTTGTAAGGCCTAGACACTAGCATTAGAACTAGGACACTAGTACCCTAGTCTGGATGGTAGTGTCCAAGAGTATAAAAAGTTGTTGAAGATATTTAGCTACCAAATCATGATATAAATTAGGTTTTAAGTAGTCTATGGGCTATAGGTGATCTAGGTAATCAACATATCGGGGTTGGACTATAAGATAAGCACTTAGGCATAGTGATAGGATGAATGCAAGCCTTTCGATAGTGGGATGGTTGTTAATTGAAGGGGTGAGCCACGAGTGATATTTGTCAAGCATGCAAGACTATTTTATCATATATAATCATAATTTATTATCTAAAACTATAAGATGTCAATGCATGTGATTAATAAAACCATCCAAACACTTGAAAAGTGCCAAAGTCAAATACAAAAGGACCAAAGATCCCTGTGACATAGTATATAAAGAGCAAAGTAATAAAATAAAGTCTCACATAGTCAAGTAAAGTCAATAAGATGTAAGAATAATAATCCAAATGTGCCAATAAGCCGTTAATTCATAATTGAGAATCAATAAAAATCATGGTGTAAACAAGGCTTGTACAAATTTTGGTATCCATAGCTAAGATGAGCAAACTAAGTTCAGGGAGAAGAGTTTAGAATCACTGACTATTTAATTTTCCAAGATATGAAGTAAGGGGACTTATAATATGATACAAAAAACCTAGAGAATGATTCTTAAATGGTGTGTCACAATTCCAACTCTAGTCTTTCCATCATGCCATTGGTGGGTGAGGTTGAAGCTTGTGCATCATAACATCATATATAGGCTCTTGTATATGTATAATAAAAGGTATTTTAGTAGTGATCAACTTATATTTTGATTGTAGAATAGGCCATGGAGTCCAATATTGAGAAGAGATAATATATCACATAGTACAAATTCTTTTTTAAAATTTGAAGAATTTTAATACCAATAAAATCAGCAAGTGGAAGTTTGTTGTTAGAAGCAATACGAGACCACTATATGTTATGGTCATTGAGAGACATATTAAATGCAAATATTGTACTACCCATTTGTGAAATGGTTTAATCATCTTAGAGGTTTTAAAATACTTAAAGCAATAAAATACCCCTTAATATTAACAAGGATGTAGGTAATTATTTTACCCTAACTTGAGTTAATGGGTTAGGTTAATCTAATTAAGATAGAATTTTTGAAAAATAATTCAGATCAATAAATATGATATTCAAGCATATATATGAATGTAAAAGGTTGAGATTAATTTTTTTGATTTGATAAGGGCATATGCTAAATCTAAAAAGTACTAAAGAGATCACAAAACTTATACTTTTTGGTTGATTTTATGACTGTGGCTATGTTCTAGAAGTGAAAATCAGGGATAAACACACCATTGGTTTGTTTAGTTTAGGAACTAATTTGTTGCTTACATTAGGTCGATTCTATAGGATCAAGTTAGTATCATTGATTGATTATGTAGGATCAAGTTAGTGTAAAATAGCCATTACTTGGAGTAGTTTGGTTTTGACCAATGCATGTAATGATAGGTGATAATGACCATAATTGTCAAAACTAACCTCTATATAGGTGGACTGATGTGAGAGTCTATAGATGTCTATGCATGATATTTAGCAGGTTTGAAATAGACAATGAGGTACCTATAAGTGTATAATAATATAACAAAAGGGTTGACTCATAAGATAACATGCTAGTGTGAGAGGATGGTGAATTATGAATTTGTTTGGGTGCTCAAGTCATGCATGGTAAATGTGTGTCAAATACTAGAAACAATATTTTAGTATCTACAAATTCCCCCACTTTTAATCTGGTAATGAAATTATTAGAGTAAAAGGATAAAATGTACCTGAGTGTGTACAACACATTTGGATTTTTTGGAGACGGATCCAAATGTATAGCTTTTCTCTATGCAAACCTATAACTAGAATGAAGTAGTCAATGTCCATATGTGAAATGTAAAATATAAATATTGAAAATTTAAAAAGTAAGGGTTAGAGTACATCTAAGTGTTGGTGAAAGCCTTGTTCCATTGCAACTTATTGGAGTGATGGTTACTTATTAAATCATTGGATAGTTAGGGTGATCATGCCCCAAACTTGTATATGTAGGATATTAAGTTGGGAAGGAAACATGACCCAACCCTTGACGAGTAAAATTAACTCCCCAATTAAATTGATGTAGTCTAATCACTCCCATACAACCTAAAAAATGTATTTTATGGGGAAACCACTTGATTTATCAATTATGCTACTTTTAGTAATTATCAACCTAGGGTGATATAACCTTACAAGGAGTTTTCACTATATATGCAACACTAAACCACGTAGAATACTGAGAGAACTAATTCACACTTGATGAAAATGAAATGACACTTGCTAGAAATAAATAACAAGAAGTAAAATGTAGAATTGAAATTACAGTAAATTAAAAAACATCAAATGAAATGCAAATATATATTTGAAGCTTCCCACACAATATTGAAAGTACATAATGGCAAGTTCTTATACACATATGAAATCACAAAACACACATCACACATGCTCATTATGAATTAAGGGATACATAATCAATATAAAATAGAACTAAACTAAAAAACAAGAAATCAAATTACTAGATCCATGCAACTAAGCCTTGCCTCATTTATATTGGAGCTTAACTTCTCTCATCTACTAAAACTTTGAATCAAATCAACTCTTCTGTATTAATTACTTCTGTAGCAATATAAAGATTGATACAACCAAGGGAAAATATAACTCTTCTCTTTTTATGACTATATTCTATTATTATCTACCTCCTTCTCCATAATCTATAGTTCTATTCCTTATATAAAGGAGGTAAGCACTCATTTAGAGACTCCTAATATATAGGAGTTACAACCATAAATAGGGTTGTCACAATAATACCTATTAATAAACCATTACATAACAATAATAAAATCATAAATTAAAACCATATAATAAATAAGATGGAGGATAAAAAACTTTATTTGGAGTTGTTTATTCATCCCTACATTCATGGGATCATGTCTGATTCTTATATCGTGAAAGGAATCTTCAACTCTAAACCGCTAATTAGTTGTCTACATATGCTTAAATCTGGAATTATATGCTAAACTAGTATTGTACACTTGAAAAATATATCTTAAGGCTCTACCCTTTAGTTAGACCTTAATTATAGCATAAAGGCTTGCATTTTCCACTTCATTAGGTCTAATTATTTATTTCTTAATCCAACAATGATTATTCTGATTATCTAGATCACTTGTAACCACATAACACATAAAATATTATATATATCCTTCATAGTTAGTTACAGAACCCCAACAAGTTTCTTTCATCATGGATATTGCATTTACGTTAGGATAATAGCATCAACGTTATTATCCATGCTCAAATGCAAGTGTCCTTACCCTAAAAACACTTAAATGTGTAAATCTTTCAAAATGTATGGGTCGGCCTAAGAATGCCATTAACCTTTCTGTGAGGATTATTTAAAAAGAAATATTATAAATACATGTCAAATCTAATTCATTTAGACATCTATCAATTACCAATCAATCACACATTCAAGATCAATCGATCAATTTCACAACTAAGCTATTTTCCCCTATTCATCCTTATTTTCATATCAAACATAGGAGTAGTCATAGTACAACTCTGAAGCACTCAAAAGATAACCCATGAGCCATACTTGTCAAGTTACATGATATATCACTACAAGCATTGTCATAAAGTATATTTCACCTTGTGTACACACATTCTAGGACATAGGGGATAAATACATAAGTATGAGGCCCTCCTTAGAGTATTGGCTATGTAGGTAGTGCTCATTGATAGAGAGGTATTTGAGGTCAGCTCGACATCGTGATCACACTAACCCATTTTTCACAAGGAAACTTAAACCTAAGGTGGAGAGCTAGGGTTTTAAGCTACAACAATCATCAAAAACCTGTACATGTGGTCCAAATGCATTAGATGAAAGGTGACATAAAACACAAAAATACCTAGGGGTTATATCTAGATATAGTGAACATTCTGTACATGATTGTTGCATTGGGATTCATATAGTAGTGTTAATGCAAGTGTCGAGGTAGCTAGAAAGAATATTTATAGAATTTAATGACTAGTTTATAAACGTTAGACAACATGTTTCCACACATGCACATCTCAGATATGTCTGTGTATCATTTTATAAGCTAAGTATTGTTTGTTCTTCATGATTATGCAATCAAAATATTGTTTAGCATTATGCTTTCTATATTTAGTATTTTCATAATGCAACACTAAAATAGAATATCATAAACAAAATTATTTAATTGGCTTACTTTTAGGAATAAGCTATTTCACTCTTGAATAACCTATTCCTCTTAACCCCTAATTTTAAGAAGGGTTAAACATTTGGTGAACCCAACCTCTAAGTCTTCCATGCAAATCTTAGCTTGTTCTAGGGTTTTCAAACTCCTAAGGTATTTAATCATTATTTTTATTCAAATTTGTTTTATTCTTTACATTTAACTTAGTCATAGCCATAGATTATGTAGTCTCATATTGAATATCTTGAGTTACCCCTTGGGCCACCTAAATTGTATCAAGCCAATACCATGTCAAATTATCCTAATAATTAGAGTGCAAATAATGATAATGAGCCATGTACTAAAAATTTTATTATAGAAGATATATTTGATAACGAGGATAATGAAAATGAATAAGTGGATCATGAATAAGTTAAGGATATTATATTATTTTGATAACATATTCATGCAACTCTTGAAGGTCTCCACAAGATCCTACATACTATATTAGAAACTTAAACAACTAAAATCATCAAGGAATAACCATATGCATATATTAATCATGATATTAGAGTTATGGGACATCCCCATATTCTTGTCTCTCACCCCTTGATCACAACATTACATACTACATATAGTGGGGGCACATGTTATGTCTTTAAACCATTGTTCCCTGAACCAAATACAACTATTGATACATCCTCCATGGGAACCATTTGCACTTCAACCCAACTATGGGTTTTAATACATTTACAACGTAAGTGTTTGCATTCCCTTTGGTGACTTCTCAAACTCTAAACCTTAGTGATCAAAGTGTGTAAGACCTTGTAAAAATTATAATTTTTTTGTAAACTAAGGTTACCAACATTGATCAAAATTATATGAAATCTACTCATGCTATTGATTCACAAGATATAGTTCATATCCTCTTGCACCAGAGATTTATTTGTACCCTTTTCTAACTGGTTTTTTTGCACCCAAGTTCACACTTTATGATGTCCAGGGTAATCTTGAGAAACACATTCAATCCTTTTATGTGGCATCTATTGATTATACTTCTAATGATAAACTTTTGACCAAATTACTTTCATAAGCTTGAAAGACTACATTTTGAGATGATTCTATGATCTACCAATATAATCATTAAAAGATCTCAAATCCCTAGATGATTAATTTTTTGCACATTTATCAATCAACATTATTGAAAATATGTCATATGTATAAATTTCTAATATTGAACAAGGAACCACTGGACCAATTAATGAATATGTCTTGAGATATAAGACAATGTTGGCCAAAATGACAAATCCAATGATAAATAAAGAATTCCAAGACATATTCAAGCAAAGATTTCTTATTGCCTTATATGAGTCTATTGTTTTCAAGAAATTAAAATATTTTTATGACTTATGCCATAGTATTCTAGATAGATAAATGAAACTTATTGCATTAAAAAGTTCAAGTATGTAGCTAACACACCAAATACATCCACTGACAAGTTTAATATCAAACCAAGTTATAAGGTAAAACCTACTGAAGCTAAAAAGGTCACAACTACCATGATTAATAAAATGTCATAAAAACCTAATAGGCTCATTTTATCCAATGCACCTAAGAGATAATTTACATGATTACCCATGTCTCTAGCTTTGTTGCTTCTAAATCTGGTAGAGTGTCATCTCATATATCTCGCTCCTCCTATGGTGTTTGATACGAGTTGACCTTTACCTAAAGGATATGATGCCAATGAGTATTATGAGTACCTCAAATGAACCCAATTTTTTTAAAATAATTCAAATTAGATTAATTTTCCAATTATGAGAGTTGAATGACTACCAAGTTCAAGTTAAGATTTCAACTTTCTCATAACCAAATCGTATAAATATTGAAAAGTATGAATACTTTATGATCAGGTCATCTCAAGTAGACCTTATAAGAAAACATTCCATATCCCTTGTAATATATTAAACTTGGGATGTATAAGTGTACTATCATATACTTATATATTCTAACCTAAATATACATTCACATGTCTCCAATAAGACCAACTTAACAAAACTCAATCATAATGAGTTATTACTTTATAAAAATTAGTTTAAAACCTCTTGTGGTATGAAGGAATGATTAAGGGTGTGATAAAATTCCAAATTAGATCATTAATTTACTATAAATCATACATCCTATTTAAATGAGTAAGCTTCTAACAATATTGTAAACATTTCTAAAACAAGCTATGTTATCCCTTCTTTAAAATAGGGTGCATCATTATGAAACTCATGTTCTATATATTTAAGATCAAATACATAATACTAAAGTTATTTATTCAATTTAAGCATAATTTAATTTGAATAACATAACCAATATAGTTTCACACCACACCATGGCTATCATCAAACCATTCTTTCATATTAAATACAACTAATTTAACTACATACAATGTTATCCAATCAAGATCAGCACACGTGATCATTAGGATCACTGCATTGTTCCATGCTTAATAGATCTTCACAAGAAATAAATCCATCCTAAAAATAAATGAGGATTATTAGTTCATTATTATTTGTAAATCATTTAAAAGGATCCTATTTAGGGCCTTATTTATTTTCCTCTAAGATTTATCCTTCCATAGGTTCCAAGTAATCAAGGTACCAAAAAAAATACTAAATTAAAATTTTTAAACCATGATGCTTTCAAATGTGAAGGTGACTCTAATCATATTTGAGATATTATCTTTTCATACATCTCTTATATGATGGCCATTGAGTTTAAAACATAAATTTCAATCCTCTTAAAACAATTA
Source organism: Torreya grandis (assembly GCA_037957365.1). Lineage (NCBI taxonomy): Eukaryota > Viridiplantae > Streptophyta > Pinopsida > Cupressales > Taxaceae > Torreya > Torreya grandis. Next base: position 799,396 of record JARHVA010001563.1, on the reverse strand, counting down.
TTACTTAATTGGTTCATCATTTGATCTATTCCAACATGTGTAATTTAATTTATCATTCAGAATAGTAATGTCCTTTTTGTAATTAAATTTAAAGTATTAATGAATCTCATTTCCCCAAATGCCAACATTCATAAAGACATAATTTCCAAAAAACAAACATTTAACAACCATGCTTATTAAGCTTAAGCACTTGGAAAACATTATCAAATTTAATTTATAGCACAATAAAGTGTCCCTTGAGATAGTGTTATCAATTGATGAAAATATATTACCATTAAATGCATAGAAGAGTGGAACCCAAATAAACATACTCTTAATATCAATAAGTCAAATATTAAATAAGAAATTTAACTGAACTCACAAGTGCTTTATAAACATTGAGCATAAATAATTTACTCATAATGTTTGATACTATCATATAAAGATGAAATCCAAGTAAATTTTTGTAACTAAACATTAATCTCAATAGTTAGAAAATTAACTACAAATATATCTGAGTAATTCATAATTGATAATCCTTTAATGAAGATTCATTCTTTTCTTAAAATATTAGATGATGTGTATTCAAAGAAAACCAATAATTTAATAGTTGAATAGCCCTTTTTTAAATATCATATATAAAATAAACTATCCAATAGAATATCTACAGGTGCACATACATGTTACCTAGATAATATAACTTTTCAAAGATTTAAATCAAGTAGAAGCTATGATATACTTCCACCTCCATATTTTACTAATTTATATCATGAACTCGAAATTATTTATAACCAATAGATTCATAGAAAATTTAAAACTAAAATATTTAGGCACATTTTGGAATTGAGTAGAGTCAATTTATTGTATTTTAGAAGATATGATACTTTCATTAATATTGCATAGGAAATAAGTTCACACAATTTTCCGATTACTAATTTTTATAAATGTTTCCAAGCCAATTTCAATCAACCTAAAAAATATAAATTAATACCTCATGATGTTACTAAATTTAATATATATACCATAGTCAACAGGCTTACATTCACAAAACCATGACTAATAAACATTTTATCCAAAACATCAGCTACAATTTGTTACTATGTAATTCAAATCCCCTGAATGTATACTGAAACTAAAACAAAATAACCTACATCTATATTAGTATAATCATAACACTATGGAATAAAATCAATGATTTCAATTTAGTTATAAATATCAAATTGAATAAAGACTATAACTGATATACTATAATTTGCTAAAAGGAATCACAATAAATAAGCACCATTTAACAACCCAATCAAATCATCCAATATCATTTAAATGAAAAGAGCCTTATGACTGAGAAATAACTATTCATAAAAATGTAAATAAATACATTGAAGTCTTATAATGATAAATACATTTAACACAAATAATGAAATTGAATGTATAAGATGATCTCGATATCATTATAAAATTGCAAAACCATAAACATACTGGCCTATTTGTCCAACAACAAGATATAGGAATATCTATACAAGAATATGCATCTAAGTAAGGATTAAATAGAGTCATAATAATGACCAAAGATAATAATAATCAAATACATGTACCTTTAAATTACAATAAAAACTAACTCAAGCATCTATTACTCACAACAATTCCATATAGAACTAAGGAAAATGTTTAGCACATGATTCCATGATTACATAGTTGATTATTTATGAGATAATTGACCATTATGATCACTATCATGGGAATGATTATACAGTTAAGAATCAAAAGAGAATAAATACATTTAATAACCCAGTATCAATAATCAACAAGGATACCCATGTGTATCAAATACGCACCAAAACTGCTCTATGAGCTAAAATGTAAGAAAATGACTTCTAACACTAAATGTCATTAACCAAAGAAATCTTCATGTATACCAAGCATATTTCCAACCCACTTCTCACATTGAAATGTAAGGAGGAGAGAATCCATAATATAACTAGAACAAGTGACATGCCCACCTGACCAGCCCTATGAGCCCTCCATATGTGGCACTAGCATGCCTGGTGGGACCACCATTTACATAATTTTGCATATTTGAGTATATTAGAAAATTTTAGAGTTTCATTTCTAGATTTTAATATTTTTCATGCCCCTAAGGTTTTTCACAAGATCCTCTACAAAGGATAAAGGGAGAGATTTCTCTGAGATATCTTTCCAATCAACAAAAAAGAAGAAAGCCTCTTAGTCAAATCCTACACCTACACCTCTTGTTCCTCCTATTTAGGCAATATTATTCAGTCAAACATTTTTATAATCCCATACCTTAGATGACCATTACTATAAGGAAAGCCTTTATGTCATTCAATGGTACCTATGAATCTTACTCAATGGGATGATATCCTAGTCTCAGCTTTGAAGGCCCTTCCTTATTTTATAGGAAAAAATCCAGTTACTCCAATAGAACATAGTATAGATATTGCTTACCTATGTTTAATGCATCATGTGACTTAGGAAAATGTATCAATGAGGTTGTTATCAACTTCTTTAAAAGGGAAAGTACTTTAATGGTACAAAAGATTATCTCCTACATTAATCAACAACTGGGATGAATTTGGAGAGATTTTATGCAAGCACTTTGAAGAAAATTTGGAGAGGTTTTATGCAAGCACTTTTAAGAAAAGAGTGACCACCTCTCACTCATGGAGAAACTTAAAACAATCAAGAGATTCAATCATGAATTCATGGTGGATTTCAATTATAGGATTTAGAAGACCTAGGATAAAACTCCTGTAGTGATCAAAGCTACACCCAACTATGCTTTTCTATAGTATTTGAAGGCTCTCAATTTAGATGTAGCTATGATGATTCAATCCATGGGAGGGAACACTCTACTTGAAGATTTTGAAGTAGAAATTAATGCTAAAAATTACCTTATACAAGTAGACACATTGTCTCTAAGGCCACCAATGCCTATCTTTCTATAGATCCATCCTCCTCTAGTTATTGCTCTAGTTCCAGATTTAACAAAGTTTTATTAAATAAAAGGTGATAAAACTAAAAGATTGGGGAAGATAGAGAGTATTGTCAAAGCTCAGAACAATAAGTTGGTTGCAATGGAGAGGCAACAAGCTCCACCATATAGGCCATATCAGAATACTAATCAAAATTATCATTATAATAGGCCATCCTATGAATCTAATCAAAAAGGACAAGGGAAGAATCTTTAGTCAATGAAGTACAATCCTAATGTTCCAAGTAAATCTAGAGCTATTGTGCTAAATCAAAATAGTTATGATCAAGAAGGGCAATGAAATAATCATTGGGATCTAATAAATGACATGGTGATAGTGCCAACTGGTGAGAGCTCACATCAATCTTATATGCAACAGAGTTTAGCTCCTCCTCCACATGAAAACTAGTCAAATAAGGAAGCATCTCTACTACATGGGGACATTCGTTCAATTACTCAAGTAGAAGTGCCAAATCGATAAGGAGGAGAGACTGGTAAAGCACCTATTAAAACTACATTTACAAACTTTCAAGAAGGCGAGAATTATTTTGAGCACATAGTAGTAAATAAAAATAAAAATATGCCTAATGTTGATAATTCAATCATAGCCCATACAAGATATAATAAAAGGGAAATTGGTGATGGTTTAGGTTCTGATAAGGCAACCCCTCTCATGAGCTACCTCAAAAGACATCAACTCAGTAGGTTCAAGATCCAAAGGGGCAAAATGTGAAAGGGCCTTACATTCCTTAGTTTACAAAACATCTAGGATGCCCTCTTGCTCCTAAATTGTATTCAAAGATAGTTACTTCTCCAATCAGTATTGTGGATCATATGAACACAAATGCTATATCAATTTTAATATGGGATACACTGCTAATCCCTGGATAAAATGAATATCTGCAAGAGGAGCTTTAAAAGCTCAATATATTTGATAGACCACCTAAAAATGAAAGAGTAAGTGTTGTTCTAACAAAATCTAAATCATTTTTTGAGCCTCAATCTCCTCAGTTGACTAAACCTCCTCCATTCTATCATTTAGTTGTCACAGGGGATTGTCTTGTTCACAATTGTATGATTGATAGTGAAGCTAGTACTTCTATCATGTATAAATCCATAACTGACAAACTAGGGCTCAAGTATGAACCTTATAAAAATGGAGTGTTATAGTTAGATGGTTCCCCTACTAAGATTATGGGCATCCTCACACATCTTAAGATTCTACTCATTGCTTGTCCAAATTTAACCATTACATAGGATGTAGTTGTTAATTTACCTCCATACTTTGCACTATGCCTATCTAGGCATTTTACTACTAAAATAGGAGGTTACCTTTCTTCAGATTGGTCATACATGGTTTTTAAAACCATATATAGAACCAAATTCACTATAATATCAGAGCCTATTTCTAGATTTCACCTTGAACCATATATGCCAAATATGTCTAATATGAATTACAACATTTCAAAGGAAGATGAGGGTAGTATTGATCAAGAACTTTCTAATCCACTTGAAGGCATATCAGATCTACTCTTGGATGAGTGCACTACTGATAACCATGGGTATGACCCATACAAAAGTATTCAAAAATCTAGTTTTGGTGTCTACTGCATGCATGAAGAGGGTGACTCATTACTTAGCCTCATCAACTCAAAACAATATCAAGAGGGAATATGGAATCTATACTTTGATGGATCCAAATCAAAGAATGGGTGTGGGGCTGGTACAATGTTGGTTTCACCTCAAAATAAAAGTTATTATTCTTCAGTTAGATTTTGGTTTAGTTTTACATTAAATACTATAGAATATGAAACTCTTATTCATGGCCTTTAGTGGGCTAGAAAGAGAGGTATTAAGCTTTTAAAAGTGAGAGGTGATAGTGAGTTGGTAGTGCAACAAGTCACATGTTTAAGTGCAACAAAGAATGCCCTCCTAAAAGCCTATAAACACAGAGTTTGGAACTTCATGGAATATTTCCCAACATTTGATATTTGATCCATTCCCAGAGGAGCTAATCAACATGCAGATAGACTTGCTACTATAGGAGCACAATATGATATAGTGGACCAACTCAAGGACAATAAAGATTAGACCCAAATCAAGGTTGTATGCAATCCTTTAGTTTTAGAAAATGAGTTAAGATGGCAAGTATTTGATAGTGACAAATAAATAGTCTGTTTCCTATAGAATGAGGTAGAGTTTTGCTCAAAGAATCAAAGTAAATTGCAATGTCAATATGAAGATAAGATTTTGTAATTGAGATCAAATAAGATGCCTAAAGGTTTAGTAACTTTGGAGAGAATTTTTAATGAATATGATCAAATAAGGACAAGGTAAGCATCTCTTCCAAGGAAGAACATTATGTGCAAGTTCACATAGCTGAAGGTAAGCAACTCAAGTGGGGTAAAGTAAGCATTGATTCTGAGAGAGTAGCTTTCATTTCATTATGTAATGACTACATGGATTTATTTGCTTAGGATTACCATGATTTGAAAAGGTTTTACCCTAGATTAGCACAGCTTACTATTGAGCTTAAACTAGATGCAAAACCAATAAGATAGAAGTAAAGACCCATCAACCCTAAGGTTGAAATTCTCATGTGAAAGGAGCTTACCAACATGATTGAATCAATTATGATATTTATTATCAAACACTCAATGTGGGTAGCAAACCTTATACCAGTGAGAAAGAGAAATGGAGAGGTTAGACTATGTGTGGATTTTAGAGATTTGAACAAAGTGTCACTAAAAGACCACTATCCTCTTACTTCCATGGATCAAATCTTGTAGAGGGTGTCAAGTTCACAAAGGTTTTCCTTATTTTATGGGTACTTCAGTTATAACCAAATATTGGTGAAAGAGTAAGATTGGTATAAGACAACTTTCACAACCAAATGCAGTACTTATGCCTATTAAAATATTCCTTTTGGGCTCTCTAATGTTAGAGCCACTTTCCAAAGGGTAATGGATGTTGCCTTATAAGGTATTTTGAGTGAAATGGTCTTTGTTTACCTTGATAACATTACTATATTTTAAAAATATCTTAATGATCATAAAACACACTTAAGAGTTATTTTTGATAGATACAGATAATTTGGAGTTTCATTGAATCCAAAGAAGTGTATCTTTTCAGTGCATGAGGGGAGACTGCTTGGGTATGTAGTGTACAAAGATGATATTTCTATTGATCTAGAGAGAATAAAAGAAATCCTTGATCTATCATTTCCAAAACATAATAAAGGATTACAAAGCTTCTTGGGCAAGATCAACTTCATCAGAAGATTTATTCCTAGATTTGTAGAACTGGTAAGGCCACTCACTTAAAATTTGAAGAAACATCAAGAATTCACTTGGAGTAAGGAGGGTAAGAGGAGATTTGAATCCATCAAAAAATCAATCAGCCAATCTCCTACTTTGCTTAATCCATATTTCAATAAGTATTTCTTTATGTATGTTTTTTCTATATTTAGTACAATTTGAACCATGTTTATGCAAAAAAATTGTGAGGGATTAGAGTAACCCATTGCTTTTTTCAGTCAAGATTTGGAAGACTATGAGGAGAGGTATTATTTTTTTGAAAATCATGTCCTTAATATCATAAGAGGTTTGAAAAAATTTAGACATTTGGTTTAAAATAATAAGATTATACTAATGTTAGCTCATCCTAGTGTGAAATATTTGGATAATTAAAAGAACATTGGAAGATAATAAGAGATCTTGGCATACAAAGATGAAGACTAATTTATGGGATGATAGGTTCACCCCCAAGAAATCCATTGGTTATTCCCCTTATCTCTTAGTCTATGGAGGAGAAGCATGGCTGTCTATCTTACTAGAGCTCCTAGCTTTGGAACTTGCACACCAGTTAGAGCTTCTAGAAAGTGATGCAATGGAGGTAAGGATGAATGAACTGAGAGAATTAGGAGAGATAAGAGATGATGCCATGCATACCATGTGGTCTAACCATAAACAAGTCAAGATTACTTTTGATAAAATAGCTTCATCAAAGACATTCCAACAAGGTGACATAGTCCTCAAATTGGATGAGGACCGTGCAAAACTAGGAAAACATTCCAAGTTTGACAGCCTTTGGAGTAGACCTTATATCATCATAAGTTACAAAGAAATCAATGCCTTTGAGCTTGATAGATTGAAAGGAGAGATCTTTCCCATCCATATCAATGGGAGGCATCTTAATTTTTGCTATTAGTTTGAGCTCATACTCTTTGTACATTAGTAGATAAATCTATCTTTTCCTCTAAGTAATTTTGCACAATGCTATTTTTTTTTAGTTGTTTGGTTAGTTTTAGTACATTTTGTTGATTTCTTGTTGTTTTTGTGTTCCCAATTACTCCAAAGTGATTCAAAAATCAATCAAAATCAAATTTTCAAGCAATACCTTATTCATTCAAATCATCATGAGCAAGCTTGGTCAATAACTAGGTTCCATGACTAGTAAGCTGGTCAAGCCAGTTGAGTCATCAGAAATGTTGGCCATTTTGGCCCACATACAAAGCTTCTACCCAGTTTAAATAGATGAGTGAATTTTTGGATGGAATGAGTGGATCAAATGGTTTAAAAGCAGACTCAACATTACAAATGGAGGGATCCAAGTAGTTTTCATGGGATCTAAGTAGTTTCTCATGGTGATCAAAGTAGTTAAGGTTGAGAAATTAGTTTGCACAAACCCCAAAAGTTCATTCAAGCCTTAGAGTTTTAGACAAAAATTCAAACACATGCTTAAAAAACTAAGTTAATACTTGGAAAGTATTTCAACTTATTTAGCTAAGTGTTAAGTTTTCTTTCAGGGAAATTATTTCCTATTGTTGGCTAAGTGTTGGGAATTGTTTTGAACATTTTGTTTGAAACAAAATTCCTAAAGGCTCATTGTCTTGGACATTTTATTTACAAGTTAAGTCTTAAGGATCTTATTTATTTTAGACATTTTTTCCAAGGCAAAATATTAAGTACGAATTATTTTAGGGAAAGTTGTCAAGCAAAGATCTAAAAGGGATGAAATATTTCTGACATTTTGTCCAATTCAAAAGGTCCATAGAAAAAGCTAAGGACATAATTATCTTGGAAATTTTATCTGAAACATAAGTCAATTCTTTCAGACTTTTTTTTGAGACAAAAGTCTCAAATACCTATTTCTTTCAGACATTTTATCCAGAAAAAGTGTCATTTGAAAAAATCCCAAAGATAAAATGCCCAAAATAAAAGTATAAGGTAGAATTATTTCAAGGAAATTACATGGGCCAAATTGTTTTAACAAAGATAATCTAGTAGGATGGGGACGTTCACACAAGTGTCAAATTTAGACCACATCAAGTAACCATTGAAATTTAAATATGTAGTGATGGGTGCATGGATGTCATTGATGTTTGTGCAAACATAAACATAAATCTCAACAATCATCCATTGGGGTCCGGATATTAATGGTCACATAGACATCATTGACATTCTTATGGATGTCAATTGATGGGTGCACAAACATCAAATTTAAGCCCCATAGAATAGCTATTTGACTTCAAAAGGTAGGATCAAAAGCTCAAGTTGCTTCGTACATTTAGATCTGATTGTACAAGATGATTCAAGAGGTCAAAAATCTTGAGAGGCCATGACATGGCATAAGCATGTAAAACAAGAGACTGACAATAAGATCTTGAGATCAACATGTGATCAACAAGTGGCACAAGCATTTGAGTCTTGGTGGAGGATCTATAGATTATGTTCATTCACATCAAGAAGATCAATAGAGTGAGATGAGTCAAGATGTCAATGATCTAATTTAGTTTTTGATGGCCAATCAAATGAAGGTGAGCCCAAGTGACTTAAATAGAGGTAGAAGGGTCAATTTTTGTCTAAGGTAAGCAAGTATGAATGGAACCAATATTGAGCATGATCCAAATTGGACCAAGAACAAATATTTTGGGATCAAATGCTGCCAATAAGACTCTATAGGGGTAGATAAATGGGATATTGTAGGGGCTTATTATCCTTCAAACATAACCATAGCTCAAAAAACTGTTACTCAAAGTATAGATGGCATGGATTTGTCAGTTTCAAGATATGAGGATCTAGTCATCATAATGAGTAACAAGTGGTAGATGGCATGGAAAATGAAGGTAGACACATATAATTTAATGGATTCATCACCAGAACTAGTTTCATGAAAGAGACCCTTCTCTCCACTCTTGCATGCCATGGCAAACCAGTAAAGAGTAGTTAACACCATGATAAAACTCTAATAGATTGATCTGATTATTATTACTACATTGATGCTAGAACTTAGCCCAAAATAAATTGATCCTATCATTGCAACTGTCAAGGAGCATCAATGAAGGACTAATGTAATGGTGTAATTGATTAAGTGACCTGGATCAATCAGGAAACTTGAATGGGCATAAATGTAGAGGTAGTTGTAATTATGATTCAAATGGAGTTATGCTCATTTTGATTCCCTTTTTAGTGTCAAAATCCCTCTCTCTTACTTCCTTTTCTTCTATAAATATGGCCTTTGAGCTATTATTGAGCATCTCCCAGGCTGGTATGACTAGACTCTACCAAAATTATACTCTGCACCTCTTAGAGTAATGAATAGAGCATTTTACAATTGTTTACTAATCTATGTTTAGTGTTCAATGCTTGTTTGATAAGCAAAAGTGTTTTTTATCTTCTCTTTATAGGTCTAAACCCAACCTAAGTGCTAGCAACTTTATTTGTAGGTCATATAATGTGTCTTAGTATTGATCTCTCAAGGATATAGTGGATAACCAAATTTAAGTGTCTTCAACCAGACCTTATTTTCATTTCTCCCTAATCTAAGTGTATCAAACTGACCTCTATATGAAATATTGTTGCATATAAACTATAGTAAGCATTGCATTAGCTTCTTTCATAGTCCATTAGTGTGTTAAAGAGTCTGAGCTTAAGAGCGGATCTGATAAATTCATGGTGCATCACCACATATTATAATAGTTTTAATTTTATGTAATATATTGACTCTTTTCACCCCAACTCATTTAGGTCTTAGAAAGAAAGGTCCAAACTATCATATCTGAGAAACTAGCCTCATCAAAAACCCTAGAGGTCTGGTCTAGATATATGCATCCCACAACCTTAGATCATTCCCATGTTTGTCCAAGTATGGGTCAAATTTGAACAAATCTAACCTCTATTAAGTGTTATCTAGATAGCTAAAAGGTTCTAACCATAATTATCAGCGTGATGATTGGAGTTGGCTTACAAGGTAGTGACATCAAAATATTTTAAAACCATGGAAAATGATAGTAAATCACAACCACAAAAGACATTCCATGCAGAACCATAAGGGTTTATACCTAAAAGGGTTGTCTCTATGATAACTCATGTAGCCTTTTGGCTATGAACACCTAGTTTGTATTAACATAACAAAGGTTTAGATAAAACAAAAACATAAAAAGATAATTGAAAAAAAATAATGAAACACCTTCATAAAAGAGTTCCACATTTTTGAAACCAAAGCCAGGCCACATGGTAAAGAATGTACATGCAAAGCAAGAAGAAAACACATTCACATTTATCACCATGACATTTAGTCATTTAACATGGTTAAAACCAAAAATTAAGGCATCACGTACTTGATATGGGGATACCACACATATAATTATTTTTACCTTGCCTTTCCATAAGCCAAAATACCTTCTTTTTCATGCTTCGTTTTAACCATATGCACCCTCAGATTGTTCCCCCTATGCAAAGATGAACAACTGGTCCTTATTAAAGTTTGTTACCTCCCCCCTAGAATAAATCATGTTGAGACATAACATAATGGAAGTGTTAACTCCATGTTCCTCATGGCCCCATTTCTTCTTGAAAAAATGATAATCTCCTTGACAACTAGCTTTGACGTAACCTTCACAAACTAACTACCAAGCTCTAAAAACTAAAAAAATGGCAAACAAACTTCCCAAGGATTTGTCATGGTTATTAGGGTTTTTTACCATCTTGGTGAGCTTAACACACTACCAATAACAACATACAAACTCAAAGATTCCACCAACCAAACTCATAAAAAAATAACAAAACCCTAAGTCAACTCTTGATTATCCTTACCATGTATTATGATGGTTATGCCATATATTGACATCTATGTTAATTGAATGTAATCAAACATCAATGATTCTAGTAGTTGACTAAGGTCTAAATGACCATGTAATCATAATAGTCAATTTAAGCCAAAAATCCCTCATGCAGCTAAATAGGAATACTAAGCCAACAACAATCACTTAAGGCCCTTGTAGATGAATGAAATGATGAAGAGTGCTTAGTAAAAGCATCAATGACTAAGATAACAAAAACTGAGGAAAATAAACTATAAACATGGATACGTAATGGACTAGGATTACCATAATAGTCTATGCCATGTTTGTCATAGTAGTTTGAAAATAAAGCTAAATATGTCAGTTCCAACACAATGGCTAAGTACCATTAAGCGACCAAGACACTGATGAATATAATAGTTAAAAATACTTAAAGATATAATGTCAAAAGCAAAATGAAAGGTGTCAAAATAAATTATATGTTAATTCAACAAATGTCAATAATCAAAATAAGTCAACAAAAGACTATGGTTACTTTTGAAAAATCTTGTATTAATATTTATTATCAAAATATAACTGACTACCATTTAACCAACCCTACCGATTGACTCTAACAATAAAGCATAGCTCATATCAATACTTGAAGTTAAATAAATGATGACATCAGTAACATCCATCTAATAATATTCAAGTATATACAACTGAAAAACAATGGACTAAATAATCATTAAATATAACATAACCATTTCTAATACATAATGAAATGAATGTAATATAAATATCTAACAAGTCAGTGTTATGACATCATAATAAAAACAACATATAAATGTTTTAATTAAGGTAATCCCACTTTTGATTGGTAATCCAAACTGAGCACATATAAGAGGCTCGGGTCTCCCATCAATAACAACATATAAATGTTATGCCATATCCACAATAAACAATAATCATAGTTTTTTTTTAAATGTTCACAAATGGGGTTGTGACATCCTTTTCCTCTTCAAAATTAGTCATCCCAATGAATACTCAAATAATTGAGAATCATGCTACATAAAAAAACCTTTGTCTTTCTATATAACACTCCTCTCACTAAGTGGGTCCCATTAGACCAGTACTTGTTGAATGCCCCTATTTCAAAACTTAATATTGTGATGGTATAAGATCCTCATGGGTTCCAACTATATTTACCCCTCTTCCATAACTTGAAGGTTTTTCCAATCCAAAATGTGAGTGGGATCATAAACATACTTTCTGAGTACAAAAACATGAAGAACATCATGAATCTTAAATAAATGAGGAAAGGCCAACTGATAGGATACAAGACTGATCTTTCTGATGATGTCAAAGGACAAAAAAATCATGGATCTAACTTAGATGATTTGCCAAATTTAATTAAACTTATTTGAGGTCTAACTTTCAGAAAAACTATATCACCTAAATAGAATTCAAAAGGTGATTTTTTCTGATCTACATAGCTCTTCTACCTATCAGAGGTAGTTTTTAGACTTTGCCTAATATATGCCATTTTTTAAATCATAATTATGAAGTATATTAGGCCTATAAATATCCCTATTTTCCAAGTTATCCCAACGAAGAGAAGTTCTATACTTTTGCCCATATAGGGCTTTAAAAGGAGCCATTTTAATCACAAAATGATAAGTTTATTGTAAAAAAACTCAACCAGATGAAGACAAATTTCCCTCTTGGACTGTCAATCCATGAAATAAATTCCCAACATGTCTTATACTACTTGATTCAATATTTTAGTTTGAACATCTTTTCAGGTGGTATGTAAAACTAAAATTCAAGTAGGTTTTGAAGGTTGTAGTCAAAGTTCACCAGAACCTTTATGTGAATATTTTATCCCAATTTGAAATAATTCATTCCAACATACCATGCAACCAAAAAACTTGTTTTACAAACCTTTCAACAAATATAGAAACATTATCTGTTAGATTTTCAACAACGAAATGACAAACTTTGGTCAAATTATGAATCATAACTAGAATTGCATTATTTTTGTTAAATAATTTAGGTAGACCATATATAAAATCAAGTGAGATTACAGTCCACTTATCTTTAGGTACTTCATGTGGGTACAATAGACCCCCAAGATAACAATGATCAACCTTTAGTCATTGGTATTTTAGACATCTAACAATATTTTCTACCACATCATGTTTCATTCCAAGCTAAAAGTAGTACCTTTTTAGCTATGTATCATCTTTGTGACACCTATGTGAGCATAATAAGGCACTACTTGTACTTATTTTAGGTACATAAATTCTATTTTTTTGCCTAATCAGGCCATAATTTTCCATATAAAAATCAACAAATGACTTTGCTAAAGGCTCATCAACCAAAATCACTCTTAAATCATGATAGTACTTATATAAAAGTTGATGTTTTAGTACAACACTTATGAAATTATACTTGATTATAGAAATGGCAACAAGGTACATGCATCAATTGAGTGCATCAACAACATGATTTTCCTTGTCCTTGACATATTAAATGTCTATATCAAAGTTACAAATTGTAACCATCTACATTGGTGTGCATTTAAGTCCTCCTAACAAAATAAATGTTCTAGATCATGGTGATTTGATTTCACCTTGAAATGTTTTCCCAGCAAAAAGTGTTTTCACTACTTCAAGGCATGCACTATGGTAGTAAACTCCATGTCACATGTAGGATAGTTCTATTCATGATCTTTGAGACTCCATGACTCATAAGCCACCACTTTGCCATCTTGGGTCAAAATGCAACCAAACCCTTCTTTTGAGGCATCTTCCTAGACTTCAAAATTGCTATTTGGGGCATGTATGAACAATATTAGTGTTGTAGTCAAGAACACTTTAAGTTTTTAAAATGCCTCTTCACAAAGGTCTGCCCAAACAAATTTCTTGCCTTTAGACTATAAGGAAGTGATGGGGTTGGCTATGTTGGAAATTATTTACTCAAATCTACAGTAATAGCCAGCCAAGCCATAAAAATTGCGTACTTCATGTACATTAATAGGAGCAAGCCACTTCTGTATTACTTTAATCTTGGTTGGATCAACAAAAATACCATATTTAGAAATGGTGTACCCAAGATAATAACTCTCAGGATAAAAGTAAACACATTTAAATAGCTTACCATATAATTTATGCTACCTTAGTCTCTACAAGACTAATTTCATGTGTTGTTCATGTTCTACTGCATTTTTAGAATAAATTAGAATATCATTAAAAAAACCAATAAAAATTTATCTAAATAATCTATTAAAATATTGTTCATTAATTATATGAGTGTAGATAATGCATTCATTGGCCCAAAATGCATCACAATGAATTCATAGTGACCATAAAAGATCATGAAAGTAGTTTTATGAATGTCTTCCTCTTTCATTCACAATTGATGATAGCCTGATCTTAAATCAATTTCAGAGAAGATAACTACTCCTTTAATTTGATCAAATAAATCATCTATCCTTGTTAAGGGATAATGATTCTTGATCATCACTTTATTAAGCATCCAATAGTCCACACAAAGTCTCAAGGTTCCATCTTTCTTCTTCATAAAGACAATTGGAGCACCCCAAGGAGATATGCTTTGCCTTATACCTTTATTTTCCAAAAGTTTTTATAGATGAACCTTCAATTATTATAAATCAACCACATTCATTATATATGGATCCTTAGAGGTAGGTGCATCCCCTAACATGACATCAATTGAAAAATTAAACTCCTTTTTGGGTGGAAGTCTAGGAATTTTTTTTAGGGAACACTTCCTTAAATTCCTTCAAGAGAGGAAATTCTTGGAAAACATATTCCTCTTTTTCATATGATTTATGCATTTGGACTACATACAATTGGTAGCCTTTATGAATTTTATTTTTCAGGCATAAGGTTGAAAGTAATTTACGTGCCTTAGGCCTTTGAATGCCTTACACTATCATGATTTTACCAAAATCACCTTTGCATTGAACTCTTTCCAAAGTAATTGAGCATTGCTTGGTGAGGCTACAACAAATCCATTCCAAGGATTAAATCACAAAATCCCAAAGGATTTATAAATTTTTTTAATTTGGTTTTAAAGACACCTAAGTCCATCTCATCCTATTATAAACACTCGTAGATCGACACCATTTTGCTTATACTAAACTCTATTTCCCGACCTTTTCTGACTCTAACATGTTTTAATCTAGACTTGATAATTATAATAGGTGAAAAAAATTATATATAACACTATAATCAATTAAAAAGAAATATTGAGTCCAAAAAATATACATTTGGTTTCAATCAGAGTTTTCTAAAAACTAGTATTTTAATTATCCACTACAACATAAACACTATGGTTGGTTGATTATCCAAGTTTTAGCTTGGGACAGTCCTTCTAGTAGTGGTTGTCATCACATTCCTAACATTAGACAGTTATAATAGGTATAACAGGAATAAAAATACCCCTTGTTGTTATCCCACATTAGTTGCGTTGGATTTATTTTTATTGTGTGACCCAAATTTAGGTGAGTTTCGGGCCTTAAATTTCTTATTTTCCCCTTGAAACTTGCCAAAGCCACTAGTACTTATAGTAAATCTTCTATTCAGATCTAATTTCTTGAATTTTTTAGGAGTGGGGGAGAAATTTCTAGATTTACTCTACAACTTTTTCTTTTAAAAATACTCCCTTGCCTTCTGATTAGATTTTTCCTTCTCTTCTACCCTTGTTTAACCCTAAATTGAGATGGATTAATATAGTATAGGTTTAAGAATATATTAATGAATAAGCATAAGGGTGATATATAGATCCATAACAAGCCAGTTCATTTGTAAACTTAAATAGATAATGTTCTAAATTTATAATATTGAGATATGTTAAAAATAAAAAAGTAAAAGTATTGATTGATTTGTAATAAATTAGAAATAAGAGCTTTTAGTTGGTTTACTTTGAACATGTAGATCTGGGCTGAAACAAGCTAAAAGTTGACTGGATCATGATCCTAGAATAATCATTAGATTCTATAAATTTACCCTTTGGGCCTTAGATACTTACATCAGATCTAGATAATTATGTTAATGTTACTATTTGATTTTGATAGAGGTATCTCGTATGAAATATGTTGTTCCCAAAATCCATCACTTGTCTTTTGGGACAACATATCAACTATTTTGGGTCCTACAGACCAAAATTATCTATTCCCTTCTCAAAAAATGTTCTAAGCACTCCAATTCTTCAATTATTCAAGCTTTTTTAGCTAAAGGATTCGTAGGTTCAACAACTTCAATAGGTGAGCTCTCACCAAGAAACAACTTCCCAACACTTAGGCTATTTCAAGGTTGGTTCAAAGATGAGGTTCAACCAAAAGGTCCATCAGCAGGATTCAAACAAATGGAATGAACCATTGAACCATTGAACCTTGCCTCTCAAGGTTCAAAGGTTCAATGAGTTCAAAGGTTCAATGACATCAGTTCAATGACAACGACATACTTAAAGAGTTAAAAGCTTTGGCAAGTTCAAAGTTCAATAGCTTCGAAAGGCATAACGAAAGAAGACTTCAAAGAAGAAAGATTGAACTGTTGAAGCTTGAACCAAAAGAGTTCAAAGTTCAAAGGTTCAATGAGTTCAATAAAGTTTGAAGAGTTATTTTAGTCAGCTTGGTTCAAAGAGTTGGTTGAATGGGAGTGGTTCAAGCGGTCAATTGAATGAGTAGAACACAATATTGAACCAATGAACTGTTGAACCATTATTGGTTTAATCGATTGGTTCAATTAGTCAATTCAAATGGAAGGAACAAAAGGATATATTTCAAAAAGATTTTCCATAACAAAATTTCACAAGAGAAATCCTTTAGACAAAATGTTCGAAGGAATTCCTTTCAGACATTTTATCCGAAGGAATGCTGAAGGGACTGATAGAAAGCAGCAAAGGTAGAGGAAAGATTTCCTTCAGATAAAATGTTTGAAGGATTTCTTTCAGACATTTTGTCTGAAAGATTTGGAGAACAAGGCCACTTGAAGGACCCCGAAGGGCAAGTACCCTTGCAGGGGACTCTCGACGACCATGAAATGGACCATTCTCAAGGCTTGAAGGGGCACCTTCCCTTCGGGGGGTTCCAAAGATAGAAAGCTGAAAGAATTTCAAAGTTTGAGAGACTTAGAAAAACAAAGGATTTTGAGAAAGAGAATGAACCGTTGAACCTTGAACCAAAATGGTTCAAAGTTCAAAGGTTTAAGGATGCTTCAACTGATAAAAAAAGAAAGCGATTGAACCAAGGAGCTAATAGGACCGCTCGAACCGTTGAACCATTAAACCAATGAACTCTCAAGGTTTAAATGTTCAAGGTTCAATGTGGTTCAAGCGACCAGCAACTAGTGACATCCCCGCAGACATCAAATTCAAGGTAATGAAATGCTTGTTTATTTTCAAATATGACACATAACATGAGAAAAAACTCAGCGACCAGTTGAAGAAGGAGCTAAAAGAGCTTGCAAAAAATAAAGGAGATAGCTCGAGAGCTTAGATCACAAAGAAAAGGACAAAATACAACAAGGAAAGAAAGAAAGACTAGAAATATCTACACAGGAGTTATTTCCAGTAAGTGGAACAGTCCACTAAGTAGACATCTGAGCTCGCAAACATTAAAAGGCATGGCCTATTTTTCTTTCTTTGAATAAAAGTGAGGGGACAACCACGTACATATCTGGAGATAGACCAGATGAGCCATTTTGAGGAGAAGACATTTGAGATGATTCTATACACCAAAGTCAAGGCCGATGCCTTGTTCCAACATGGCCCCTTGACAGAACTAGAAATGCATTCAAGGCATTGAATGAAGCATGGGCCATTAGATGAAAAGAAGTGCCAAGTCTTTCTTGTCTACTATATATTGTAATCTCTTATTTTATGCAAGGGAGATCTTTTTGTTATCAGAAGTAAAACTCCGCCTAAATTGAAAGGCATTTCCTGAGACTTTGAGCTCAGATTGTCAATCATATTTATTTATTTGAATTAGAAAGCAAGTGACATTTTAGACTTTGTGATGGAATAACTTGTGTTGTTGAGAAAATTGTTCTTTTGTATATTTTTTGAATGCATTCTTGTCCATTTAATTAAATAAGCAGGACTAGTGGAAGTAATTAGGAAGGTGTCCTGAAGCTAACTGTGGAGAGACTTTGTGCTGCCATAATTATCTTTAGCATGTTTATTTTTTTGTTTGTTTGTGTAAAGGATCTTGGGATGATTTTATGCCCCCCATTGTCCTTTGTATTTCACTCTTTGGCAGTTGAGGTGGAGACTTTGTGCTACACTTCATCCTGTTGGTTACTGCGCCTTGTTACTTTCACTATCAGAAAGATTCTTGTTGTTTGCTGAACAACACTTCTGAAAGAAGAGAAGTGACTTCTATCATTTCACCGAGAATTCTCCTACGTCTGTGAAACATCATATCTGAAAAAAGAGAGATGGATGGTGTTGTCCTACCTTGAATGTTATTTTCTTCTTATATATATAGTATATAGCACCTCATATTTATAGGGAACCTCCCCTTGATGAGAGGAGAGATTTGTCCCCTTTTGATGTGGTAAACCTGCACATTTGGCCTACCAATCTCCTTATGCTTTGGTTGAAACAAATTATTTTTCCCATTAGTTAGCTGGTGAAAAAATATTCACCCGACAATTTTTGGTGACTCCGTTGGGGAAAGAACGCGCAGTTTGAAGCCTCAAGCTTCAAATTGAAGCAGTTCCAATTCTTTCCATTTTAGTTTTACACTCTAACAGATCCATGATATACTCAAAGCCAAAGAGCTAAAGGTAGTATTGACCCTATATTTGAGTTGGTACAACAAAGTGTTTTTGATTCGATTCCTTCTCCATCTCATCTTCAACGAACCAAGAGTTTTCCTCTTACAAAATTCAAGTCTCCATTACCAAGCAAAGCATCCATTTTTATTGTTAGCAGAGCTTTGTCAATACATACCCCTCAAACATTTGTTATCCCTCCTTTTAGTAGTCAAATCATGGCAGTTCAAGGCCCCTGAGGTAACTCTTTTAGCCCGCTCAATTTAACTCCACCTCTACATGAGCTACCATGCAGTCTAAGGAAAAATTTCTCCAAATTTTTTGGTGATGAGAGAGTTCATCCTGATGAACATATTGCAGCCTTCAGCATAGCCTATGGTGTGATAGGCATGGAGTATGAAGACGTACCAGTTAGGCTATTCGTAGAGACATTATAAGGTGCTGTTGCAGACTAGTTCTACCATCTATAGGCTTAGTTAGTGACTAATTGGAACACTCTCAAAGCCAAATTTGAAGCTAGATTCAAGACTATAGAAGATGCACATGCCCTACAGGTGTAACTCACATAAATGAAGAAATAACCTCATGAACCAATGAGGGATTTCATCGCCAAATTTGATAAGCTGAGGAACAAGATTCCTACAATTGCTTAGCCAACAACTGGGAACTTTAAATGTTTTTTCATCAATTCTCAACTGCCTAAAGTGAGTTTTTTGCTAAGATGGGCTAGTCACATAGACCTTGCTATTGCTCAGGATTTGGCCACTGAGGTTGAAGATGACCTTATCTTGGTAGGAAAGATAAGAAGAGATCCTAACATAGGCAAATCTTCTTTAACCTTTGAATATCCATCTATAGGCACCACTGATCCAATGGTGCAAAAACTAAAAAATGAGTTGCTAGCTCTTAGAAAGCAAATGGCACAAGGAATGTCTGCTCCTCCTTCATACCAAGATATACCAAGAAGGACATTCTCCAATCAGTCATACTAAGGCAATGCTACCAAGAATCAAGGGCAGCCAAATCATCTTCCTCCCCCTCAGGAGAAACTTGCTATTTAAGCAGCTCCAACCAATTCAGTAGTTGGATATCTTGAAATAGAGTATGATTTCTCATTTTAGCCTGAGTTGAACCTAGAATATGACACTAATCTCTTCATAGAGGGAAAAGAAGAATTAGCTAGCGACTCCAACATTAGTTTCCTGAATTACCAGGATGAACTTAGAAGTAAAAGTGAAGTGTTTGATGGGTCATACACTGTATTCACTTGGTCCTAGAACCAGTCAGCCCAACAAGCTGATAAGGAAAGAACAGAGGAGCGATCTCAACCAGTAATTTCAATTGCTAAGCAGAGAACCACTTTGCCTTTTCAATCAAAGGACTCGGTGATCGCTAAAAAAGTAAGTACTCTAAATACGCCTTCACCTTCAACTTCAAATTTGCAGATCAGTACCCCCTCTTAAAAACCAAAAAGATGAACTGCCTTCCCCTGTTCCTAATTCATTTTAGACATTTGATATAATCGACCATGTCAAGAAAACCAAAATTTAAATGTCTAAATTTGAATTCCTTCAATCCAACCCTGAGCAGTTAGATAAGTTGGTTTAATGTGTAAAGAATAGAATTGTCCCTATAGGACCAGCTGTTCCAAAGGTGACTCCCACATCCACCCATAATAACCTTGTTATTACTCCTCCTGCTACTCTCAGGAGGACAAAACCATTTTATGTCTCCCTGCTGATAAATGGACACTAGCTAAATTATTATATCATAGACTCAAGTGCCTCTGACAATGTCATGCTTGCCAAAGTAGCTGAATCTCTTGGCCTCACGCTGACCAAGACTTTTTAGAGATGTTTCTCCATGGAGAACAAACAAGTGCTACTGCTAGGACAAATCAAAGATGCCCAATTTATATTTGCGGCATTCTTAGACAAGAAAATTAAGATGACAGTCCTGGTGGCTGATGTCCCAGCCTCATACGACATTCTTCTTGGGCAAAATTTTTGTAAAGATGTTGGTGGCAAGTTGAGTATGGACCTATTTTAAGTAAGGATCCTAGTCAAAGGCATCATGCAAAGATTACTCCCTGAGAAGGAGGCAAAATATGTTGTCACTCAAATATCAGCGCTTGAAGCTCAAATTCTATTTGAGTCTTTAGATGTGGGTAATTACTTCTTATTTACGGAGGAGGTTTATGTGGCATCTGATGAAATTCTTGAATGTGACAGCCTAGAAATTAGTTCAGATAAAATAGCAGAAGGATTTGTAGAACACAGTACCAGCATAAAGGAATCCTCCCTTCCAACAAAGAAAAATCTAAGGAAACGTTAGTTTTTGATAATGTGTGGATTCTCAAATTTGATGGCATCTGTTCTTCTATCAGCTTAGGAGCTAGGATTGTGTTGATATCTCTTCAAGGAGATATTTTACCCTTTTCTTATAAATTATAGTTTAGCAATACCAATAATACTGCTGAATATGAATCACTGTTGTTTGGATTGAAGGCTACTAAAGACAGGGGCGTCAAACTCTTTCACACTAAAGGAGATGCTGAGCTAGTGGTTTACCAGGTCAAAAACCTCTACCAAACCAAGAATAAAAGATTGTGCCATTACTGCAATCTAGTTTGGGATCAAATTGAAAGTTTTGATGCTTTTAGAATCTCTACAGTACCTAGGGAATTTAATGATCGAGCTAATGCATTAGCTATTTCTATAACTCTTTTGGTTCCCCACCTAGATTTTAAGGGAGACAGGTACACTATCGAACTAGTCTTTTGATCAAGTGTGCTTGACAATGCGAATCATTTGCAAGTGTTCAATGGCAACAACCAAATCATCACCTTTCTGGAACAAAAAAATAGCTTTTAACAACTTCATTTCGAAAGCAGTGAACCTCAGAAACTTGAATCAGACCCTAAAATAAGTTCACACTTAGGGGAAGAATTCCTACAGCTAAAGGAGAATAAAATTCTTAAAGGATTGGCTTTTCTTGAGAAGCTATTTGACAAGCATAATAGGTTCATCAAATAGTAACAAATAGATTCAAGCTCCTCCCAAGAGTTTGATTAGATAAATCTGGGTACCAAAGAAAATCCCAAGATGATTAACATTGGGAAGTGCTGCATTTCAAAGGAGAAACTCAAATTTACTGACCTGCTTTGCCATTACATGGATATTTTGGCATACTCCTATGATGATCTGAAGTCGCTCAGGCTTGAAGAAATTCACCATGAAATTTCTCTTAAGAGTGACTCAGTGCCTTACAAGCAGAAATCTTGATAGTATAATCCAAAGATCTCAGGTACTATCCTATCTAAAATATATAAAATGTTGAATGCTAGGATAATTTTCCCAATCCATCATTCCACATGGATTGCAAACATAATTCTCGTGAGAAAAAAGAATGGCAAAATTTTATTTGCATGGATTTTAGGAATTTGAATCAATCCTCCTTAAAGGATAATTACCCTCTGCTTATCATGGATCAAGTCCTTCAGATGGTGACTGGTTTAGAGATGTTGTCAATGTTGGACAGTTTCTTAAGGTATTATCAAGTGGAAGTTAGCAAAGCAGACCAACATAAGACTACTTTCACCACACTTTGGGGCACCTTTGCGTATCGAAAAATGCTATTTGGCCTGATAAACGCTGATGCCACTTTTCAAATAGCAATGGACCTTATTTTAAAGATAAAATGAGTAAGTTCATTGTGGTGTACCTTGATGATTTAACAGTCTTTTCCAAGCATTGTCTTGATCATGTGCACCATTTTCAACAAGTGATGGAATGATGCCGCTAGAATGACATCTATCTAAATCCAAAAAAGTCTATTTTTAGGGTAACAGAAAGGAAACTTCTCAGACACATTGTATCTCGAGTAGGCATAAAAATTGACTCAGAAAGAGTCAAATCCATCCAGGAGCTTACTCTGCCCATAAGTAAGACTGTAGTTCACTGTTTCTTCAAAAATGTGAATTTTTTATGAAGGTTCATCCCTGAGTTCGCAAAGAAGACTCACCATATTGTAAACATGATGAAGGAAAATGCCACTTTCAATTAGACTGAAGAAGGCAAATTGGCATTTCAAGACATTAAAATAGCTATTGCCCATGCCTCAATTCTAGTTTTTTCAAATTATACCAAAGATTTCACAATGTACAGTTATGCTTTCGAGCACACACTTTCAACAATTCTGGTTCAATAGAACAAAGAAGGTGTGGAGTCTCCTATATCTTTCATGAGCTGTCCTCTCAAAGATCATGAACTAAAATATTCAAATCTGGAGAAGCATACTTATGCAGTGGTAAAGGCAGTAAAGCACTTCTATTTTTACATTCTAAATTCACACACTGTTGCCCTGGTTTCTGATACCATAGTCAAATCCATATTAACTCAGTAGGAGTTTAGAACCAAAAGAGGCAATTAAATTGCTAATATCTAACAGTTTGATCTCATTATCAAATCAATGAAGCTTGTGTGGGGAAGGGGTCTATGCTAATTAATTTCGTATAATAGACCAAAAGAAATAGGGCATGAAGAAGTAGAAATTGTAGACACGCCAACAATCCTCTTTATCTCTACCACGAATGAGTGGTATTCGAGTATTGCTCATTTCCTTACCTATGGTGAGTGTCCTGCTCACCTATCTCATAAAGAAAAGAGGACTGTTAAGTTAAAAGCTACCAATTTTATCTTATGAGACAATAGTCTGTATAAGAGGAACCTCGATGGGGTGTTCCTTCACTGCGTGGATAAAGAGCAGTAGAACCAACTTTTGGAGTCCTTCCATAATCTGGCCTATGGAAGACATTTTTCTGCACCTGTAACTACCCATAAGATTCTGTGAGCTAGGTATTACTGGCCTACTCTCTTCCAAGATGTATATAAATGGGTACAAAGATGTGAACTGTGCCAACAGTTCATTGGAAGACCTAAGTTAGCCACTTTACCTCTTAAGTTAGTGGTAATAGAAGAGCCATTTCAATAATAGGGAATCAATTTCATTGATTCTGTAAAATCATCTTCGAGCATTGGACATGATTATGTCCTCACAGCCACATATTACTTCACCAAATGGGTGGAAGCTATTCCAACCAAGCATGCTACTTCAGAAGTAGTATGCAATTTCTTCAAGGAAAACATCATTTCCAGGTTTGGGGTCCCAACCAAGATTGTGACAGACAATGCAACCTATTTTTCTTCTCATGAGATCACTCAATTTTATTTTTATTATGAGATTACCCTTTCCCACTCCTCTAATTATTTTCCTCAAGGGAATGGCCAAGCATAATCGAGCAACAAGAACCTGGTGACCATCATCAGGAAGCTAGTGGATGACAACCAACGAACCTGGCATAAAGCATTGGTTGATACTTTATGGGTAGACAGAATTACACCTAAGAGGGTGATAGGTATTTCACCATTCCAAATTTTATATGGTCTTAATGTAGAGATACCAATCACCCTAGAATTGCCAGCACTAAAATTGGCAAAGGCGATCGAAGATCAGACATATAAAAGCTCCATCGACAAAAGGATCATGTGCCTGACTGAGCTAGATGAGCAATGAACTATGGTGGTGGACCAAATTGCTACACATCAAAGTCTGAAAAAGAAGCTCTTTGACCAAAAAGCAAAAACCCATGATTTCTAGATTGGAGATCAAGTTCTGTTATGGGACAAGAGAAGAGAACCAAAGGGAATGCATGAAAAATTTGATTCCCTATGGAGAGGCCCATTTTATATTCATCAACTCAATGGTGAAAATAGTTTCTTACTGAAGTATCAAGATGGCATGCCCTTTTCTCTACCTCATAGTGGGCAGCATCTAAAGCATTTCAATTCTTGAAGTATCAGGTATATCAGTTGTACATATGTATATTTGTATAGTCTTTAATTTTATTTGGTGCTTTCCATTTTGGTTTATTTTTGTGCCTTTCTTTTTGGGAAGCATGACTCTGTAACCCAATGGCATACTTGAAGGCACTGGAGATTTTGGTTTCTACTCCCTTTGATTGTTTTTACAATCAATAGAAGTTCCCCAACTAGAGCCAGCTATTGTTCCCAAAATCCATCACTTGTCTTTGGGGACAACATATCAACTATTTTGGGTCTTGCAGACCAAAATTATCTCTTTCCTTCTCAAAAAATGTTTTGAGCACTCTAATTCTTCAATTATTCAAGCTTTTTTAGCTAATAGATTCACAGGTTAAACAGGTTCAACAACTTTAATAGGTGAGCTCTCACCAAGAAACAACTTCCCAACACTTAGGCTATTTCAAGGTTGATTCAACGACGAGGTTCAACTAAAAGGTCCATCGATAGGCTTCAAACAAACAGAATGAACCATTGAACCATTGAACCCTACCTCTTAAAGTTCAAAGGTTCAATGAGTTTTAAAGGTTCAATGACATCAGTAGACTTAAAGAGTTAAATGCTTCGGCAAGTTCAAAGTTCAACAACTTTGAAAGACTTAACGAAAGAAGACTTCGAAGAAGAAAGATTGAACCATTGAACCGTTGAACCTTGAACCAAAAGAGTTCAAAGTTTAAAGGTTCAATGAGTTCAATAAATTTTGAAGAGTTGTTTCAGTCAGCTTGGTTCAAAGAGTTGATTCAATGGGAGTGGTTCAAGCGGTCAATTGAATGAGCAGAACACAGTATTAAACCAATAAATTGTTGAACCATTGTTGGTTCAATCAGTTGGTTCAATCAGTTAGTTCAAATGGAAGGAACAAAAGGATATATTTCAAAAAGATTTACTGTGGCAAAATTTCACAAGAGAAATCCTTCAAACAAAATGTCCATAGGAATTCTTTTAGACATTTTGTCCGAAGGAATGCTGAAGGGCCCGACTGAAAGTGGCAAAGGTAGAGGAAAGATTTTCTTTGAATAAAATGTTTGAAGGATTTCCTTTGGACATTTTGTCTGAAATATTTGAAAAACAAGGCCGCTCGAAGGACCTCAAAGGGCAAGTACCCTTGTGGGGGACTCTCACCGACCACGAAATGGACCATTCTCAAGGTCTGAAGGGACACCTTCCCTTCAGGGGGTTCCAAAGATAGAAAGCTGAAGGAATTTCAAAGTTTGAGAGACTTAAAAAAACAAAGGATTCTGAGAAATAGAATGAACCGTTGAACCTTGAACTAAAATGGTTTAAAGTTCAAAGGTTCAAGGAAGCTTCAACCGATAAGGAAAGAAAGTGATTGAACCAAGGAGCCGATAGGACTGCCCAAACCATTGATTGAACCATTAAACCAATGAACTCTCAAGGTTTAAAGGTTCAAGGTTCAATGTGGTTAAAGTGACTAGCAACTAGTGACATCCTTGCAGATGTCAAATTCAAGGTAATGAAATGCTCATTTATTTTCAAATATGGCACAAAACCTGAGAACAAACTCAGCGACCAGCTGAAGAAGGAGCTGAAAGAGCCTACAAAAAAAAGGAGATAGCCCGAGAGCTCAAATCATGAAGAAAATGACAAAATACAAGGAAAGAAAGAAAGACTAGAAATATCTACACAGGAGTTATTTCTAGTAGGTGGAATAGTCCACCAAGTAGACATCTGAGCTCGCAAACATTAAAAGGCATGACCTATTTTTCTCCCTTTGAATAAAAAGTGAGGGGACAGTTGCATACATATCTAGAGATAGACCAGGTGACTCATGCTGAGGAAAAGACATTCGAGATGATTTTGTACACCAAAGTCAAGGCTGATGCCCTATTCCAGCATGGCCCCTTGACAGAACTAGAAATGCATTCAAGGCATTAAATGCAGCATGGGCTATTAGATGAAACAATGCACCAAGTCCTTCTTAGCTGCTATATATTGTAATCTCTTATTTTATGCAAGGGAGATTTTTTTGTTATCAGAAGCAAAACTTTGCCCAAATTGAAAGGCATTTCTTGAGACTTTGAGCTCAAATTGTCAATCATATTTCAATATTTGAATGAGAAAGCAAGTGACTTTTCAGACTTTGTGCTGGAATAACTTGTGTTGCTGAAGAAATTATTCTTATGTCTATTTCCTGAATGCATTCTTGTCCATTTAATTAAATAAGCAGGACTAGTGGAAGTAATCAGGAAGGTGTCCTAAAGCTAACTGTGGAGAGACTTTGTACTGCCACAATTATCTTTAGCGTGTTTGTTTTTTTGTTTATTTGTGTAAAGGATCTTGGGATGACTTTGTGCTCCCCATTGTCCTTCGTATTTCACTCTTTGGCAGTTGAGGTGGAGACTTTATGCTACACTTCATCCTGCTAGTTACTATGCCTTGTTACTTTCACTATCAGAAAGATTCCTGTTGTTTGCTGAACATCACTTCTGAAAGAAAAAAGTGCCTTCTGTCATTTCACCAAGAATTCTCCCATGTCTGTGAAACATCATCTCTGAAAAAAGAGAGATGGATGGTGTTGTCCGACCCTGAGTGTTATTTTCTGCTTATATATATAACACCTCATATTTATAGGGAACCTCCCCTTGATGAGAGGAGAGATTTGTTCCCTTTTGATGTGGTAAACCTGCACATTTGGCCTACCAATCTCCTTATGTTATGGTTGAAATAACCTATTTTTCCCATCAGTTAGCTGGTGACAAAATATTCAGCCAACAAAATATCAATTGTATCTGGGTGTAACCACCTAGAAACTTTTAGGTTTTTTGTCACCTTTACTCTAGTATGTCTATATCTTGTGCACATGTTATCTCTCTTTTTTAAAGGACCAAACACTATTTTTTTCACCATTGGAATGACTTTGGAAAAAATGGGTTAGTGGGCATAAGGTGTTGAGTTTCCCTAACCCATCTATCAGTGGGTGTTGCCTACATAGCTAATATCCTAAAAAAGGACTTGACTTATGTAGTTCTCCTATATGTGTTGGATTATGTGTACATAAAGATGCCACATGTAATAATCAAGTACATAAAGGGACCTAACTTGTAACTTGGAAGGTATTGATCATGGAGTGCTCCTTTAGTACTTTAGACCTGTAGATGTGTTGTCTCTATGACTAATATTGCAATAAGATAGAATAAGGGAGCTTTAATCTCTTGAATGCTTGATTGGGTACCTTTGGTAAGTATCCTTGTGAGTTGTTATGTTTATGCTAGGTGAGGTATGAATGAGGGTTAATATTATATATATAGCAATCCATATTATGAATATATTACACTAAAAAACACTTAGGTTGATCATAAGTGTATATTTCATTTGAAAATTTGATGACTTTAGGGCACTGGAAACTTAGTTTGGCATAAGACACTAGAATCTACATAGGTGTTTGGCTATGATGCAAGTGTCTAAGAAGATGGAAAATAGGTATAAGTCCAAAACTTGTAAAGGATGATAATAAGAAGATAAATATCATTTTGAGTAGTACATAAGTCCTGATCATCAGAATAACATATGGTCAGAGTAAGAGATAAGTCATAGACATAAGAGATAATGTATGCAAACCATTAAGTAGTAGGAAGGTCTTAAGAACTGAAGGTTCTAACCATGAGAAGTACTTGCCAAGTATATAAGAATGAGGTGCTATATAATTTAGATTTAGTGTCTACAACTATATGAGTAAATTCTATAGTAGCCACCAAGGTTTTAGGATTTATCATATTGATGTCATGCATTAATATTTCCTTTAGTCTAAGTTTAAACTTAGTCACTTTAGTGTCTTCATCATGTATATAAATTACATGATGTAACCTATTTAAAAATTTATTCTTATATTCAATGACTGCCATATTCTCTTATTTTAACAACTAAAAATCAATAAGTTTATGTTCTTTGAAATTAGCACTCAAGTACCTCTTTTGGAACTACCTTTCAAAAATATCCCAAGTGAGAGTCATGGGTTGATATACTTCTAAGGCATAAATCTAATTCCACCATAAGGAAACATCACTAACCACTAATATGATGCCACCCTAGCTTTCATATTAGAAGGCATATTGTGTAGATTAAAATACTTTTGCAAGTGAACTAGCCAAACATCAACTATATCACAAATATCTTCACTATAGAAGGTAGGTGGGGGAAGCTTTTTAAGCACCTTAATAATTATATCTATCACTACCAAGGGTTGTTCTTGGATCACTTGTTCCTACCTTTGCTCATTATTGAACTCACACAGTTCTTCTTGTGGAACACCCTAAAAATTATTAAGCCTACATTCCTAGATTTCCATTTTACTTTGGATGGAATTTAGGGCTATTAAAATTTAATTCAATAACTCTTCATGCCTATTAGTGGATTTACCCCAAATACATTAACATTATGAATTTTATTTTTGCTACTAGAATTATTAATAAGAGGAGATTCAACTTGATTATTCATGTTATAAGTACCATGACCTCTACCCTAGTTCCTAGCTCTACCCACTCTAGGATTAAGGTCACCTAGATTGGTATTGAGATTGAATCTTCCTCTACATCTCATTTAAACCATCTCTAGGAGTTAAAAATATCAAGTTAGGGTAGGATATTAAATCATAAAGTCTCTCCAGAGTTCCCTAGAGAATAAACCTTCACTTTGATATCAATGAACCAAAACCAATTAAAAATAGATTGTTTTTCAACTAAATGAATATCAAGTTCAAGTTAAGATTTTAACTTGATCATAACCAAATCATACAAATATTTTAAAGTATGATACCTTATGATCAAGTCATCTCAAGTATACCTTATAAGAAATCATTCCATATCCCTTGTAATATATTAAGCTCAAGATACATAAGTGTATTATCATGCACTTATATATTCCAACCTAAATATACATGAGTAAATTATCTTTCTAATAATACTGACTTAATAAAAATCAATCATAGCGAGTTCTTACTTTGGAAAAATTAGTTTAGGACTTGTTATGGTCTAAAGGAATAATTAAGGGTGTGATAAAATTCCAAATTAGATCATTAACATACTATAAATTGAACATCCTATTTAAAATGATGAATAATTTTACCCAAACAATATTACAAACATTCACAAAATAAGCTATGTCATCCCCTTTTTAAAATAGGGTACATTATCATGAAACTCATGTTCTCTATGTTTAAGATTAAATACATATTACTAATGTTATTGACTCAATTTAAGTCTAATTTAATTTGAATATCATAACTAAGATATATTCCCACCACATAATGGTTATCATTAAACCATTCTTTCATAATAAATGCAACTAATTTAACTCCATATAATGTTATCCAATCGATATGAGCACACTCAATCATTTGGATCATTGCATCATTCCATGCTTAATAAATCATCACAATCAACAAATGCAATCCAAAAATAAAAGGGGATTATTAGTTCATTCTTCTTTGTGACCGATTTAGAAGGATCCTATTTAGGGCCTTATTTATTTGCCTCTAAGATTCATGCTTCTATGAGCACCAAGTAGGCAAGGAAAATAATAAACACTAGCTTAAGATTTTTATACCATGCCACTTTGAAATGTGAAGGTGACTCTCATCATATTTGAGATATTATATTTTCATACCTCTACTATACGATGGTCATCCAGTGTAAAAAATTAATTCCAATCTTCTTATAACAATTATTAATTAATTGGTTCATCATTAAACCTATTCGAATATGCATAATTTACTTTATCATTCAGATTAATAATGTCCTTTTTGAAATTAAATTCAAAATCTTAATGAATCTCAATGCCCTTAAATGATGGAATTCACATAGAAATAATTTATAGACAATAAATATTTAACAAGAACCATGTTTATCAAATTTACATTATAACACAACATAGTGTCCCTTGAGACAGTGTTATCCATCAACAGAAAGATATTGCCATTAAATACATAGAATAATGGAACCCAAATAAATGTAATCTTAATATTAATAAGTCAAATATTAAATAAAAAAGTTAACTAAACTCACCAGTGCTTCATAAGCATCGATCATAAATACCTTTATCATAATGTTTTCTACATTTCATATAAAGATGAAACCCAAGTAAAGTATTTAACTAAACATTAAAATCAATAGTTATAAACTTGAATACATGTGCATCTGAGCAATTCATGATTGATAATTTAGGACCAAGAATTAGTCCTTTAATGAAAATTCATTCTCTTCTTAAAATATTAGATGATGTCTATTCAAAGAAAATGAATAAACTATCCAAGATAAGAACTACAGGGGCACAAAAAGCTTAACCATTTAATATAATTTTTCAAAGATTTAAATCAAGTAGAAGAAGGCAAGTATATAAAACAATAAACTTCCACCTCTGTATTTTACTAATTTCTATAATAAACCAAAAATTATTTAGAACCAATGAATTCATAAATAATTTTGAACTAAAACATTCAGGCATAGTCAATAATCGATTAGACTCGATCTACTACATTTTATATGATACGAGACTTTTGTTAAGATTGCATAAGGAAATTAATTCACATAATCCTCTGATTACCAATTCTCATAAATGTTTCCAGGCCAATTTGAATCAGTCTAAAAACTATGGGTTAATACCTCATGATATTACTAAACTATATATAGTTTAGTAATATATATATATATATATATATATATATATATATATATATATATATATATATATATATATATATATATATAAGCATATTTTAAGTTGTAACATGATGAATTAAGATAGTTGGACCCTAATGACATATTTTCAAAACATTTTAAGGCCAAACAAATAATTTTGACTTATGAACATTAGCCTAGATTCTATGACTCAATATACACCAAGGATACATCCTTCGTAATGGTATTAATGAGGTTAAAGAAACATGGCATCAACCCAGAAGCTAGATTGATGAGGGACTAGAAGGGGAGTGATGACATTTGGCAACTTGGTCTGAGGAAATACCATTTGATAGGAGGTCAATCCTCTCAACCTCCTCCCATGCATCCATAATCACAAGTGGAAATCCTAAAGCCTAAAGTACAATCATGATATTACTAAACTAAATATATATATATATACCACAGTCAATTGAGTTACATTCACACAGCTATGACTTATAAAATATTTATCCAAAACATCATCTATAGTTTGTTACTATGTGATTTGAATCCCTCGAATGTATATTGTAACTAAAACAAGGTAACATATATACATGCACACACACACACACACATGCATGCATATATATATATATATATTATGTATAAATATGTGTGTGTGTGTGTGTGTAGATACATACATATACATATATACATACACATATACATACATAGATACATAAATACACACACACACACACACACACACACACACACACACACACACACACACACACACACACACACACACACACACACACACACACACACACACACACACACACACACATGGAATCAAATAAAGGATTTCAATTTAGTTATAAAGATTAAATTAAATAAAAGCTGTAACTGATATACTATAATTTATTAAAAGGAATCATAATAAATAAGCGCGCATGCACACACACACACACACACACACACACACACACAATCAAATAAAGGATTTCAATTTAGTTATAAAGATTAAATTAAATAAAGACTGTAACTGATATACTATAATTTATTAAAAGGAATCATAATAAATAAGCACCATTTAACAACCCAGTCGAATAATTCAATATCATTTAAATGAAAAGAGCCTTATGACTGAGTAGTAACTATTTATAAAAATGTAAATAAATACATTGAAGTCTTATAATCCTAAATATAGTTCACACAAAAAATAAAACTAAATGTATAAGATGATCTTGATATCATTGTATAATTAGAAAACCATAAACATGCTGGCCTATTCATCCAACAATAATATGTATGAATATTTATACCAGACTATGCATGTGAGTAAGGCTAAAGCATAGTCATAATAATGACTTGAGATAATGACAATTGAACACATGTACCATTACATTTCAACAACAACTAACTCAAGCATCCATTACTCACAACAATTCCATACAGAATTAAATAAAATGTTTAGCATAGAATTCCATGACTACACAATCAAATTTTTATGAGATAATTGACCCTTATGATCATTATCATGGGAATGATTATACAATTAATAATCAAAATAGAATAAATACATTCAATATCCCAATATCATTAATAAACAAGAACTCCATGTGTATCGAATAGGCACCAAATCTACTCTACGAGCTGAAATGTAAGAACAAGAGATTCTAACACTAAATGCCATTAACCAAACAAATATTCATGTATGCCAAGAAAATTTACAACCCACTTCTTACATTAAAATTTAAGGAGGAGAGAATCCATTATATGATTAGAATAAGTGATACACCCACTCGAACAAACCTATGAGGTCTCCATAGATGACCTTAACCACCCCCAACCATCAACCTAATGATTGAAGTCAATTTTTAGGGTGGTGGCATCAAAAGAGATTATAACCATGATAAATGACAAAAAACCACAACGATAAAAGATATTCCATGCAGAGCCCTAAGGGTTTATACCTAGAGGGGTTATCTCTATGACAACTCAAGCAACTTTCTCTCTATGAACACTTAGTGTTCATTAACACAATAAAAGTTTATATAAAAAAATACCCATAAAGATAACTAATAAAACACAATAAACCACCTTCATAAAAGAGTTACACATTTCTCAACCCAAATATAAACCACAAGGTAAAAAATATACATGCAAAGCATCAAGATTTTTCACATGACATTTCATAATTTAATAGGGTTAAAACCAAAAATGAATCCATCACTCACTTGTTATGGGGAAACACACATAGTTTTTTTTACCTTACCTTTCCACAAGATATGATACCTTATTTCTCATGCTTCCTTTTCACTACATGCACCTTCAAATTATTCTCCCCTTATGCAAAGATGATCAATCAATCCTCATTAAAGTTTGTCACCTTCCCCCTAGAATAGATCAGGCTGAGACATAACATAATGGAGGTATTAACTACATGTTCCCTCATGACCCCATTTATTATATAAAAAATGATATTCTCCTTGAGAACTAACTTTTCCATAGCCTTCATAAACTAGCTACCAATCTCTAAAAAATTAGAAATGGCAAACAAACTTCCCAAGGCATTGAGGAGCCCATTGGGGTTGTTGCCTAGCTTTTCAAGATCAACACACTACATCAACATATAAAATAATATCTTCCACCAATTAAACTCATTGAAAAATAACAAAACCTTAAGTCAACTCTTGATTATCCTTGCCATGCATTATGATGGCTATGTTATCAATCAACATATATATTGATCAAATACGATCAAACATAAATGATTCTAGAAGTTGTTAAGGTATAAATGACCATTCAATCATAATAATCAATATAATCCAAAAGTGGCCCCATGTAACTAAATAAGAAGATAAAGAAAACAACAATCACTCAAGGTCCTTGTAGATAAATGAAATGATTAAAGGCTCCCATAAAAAGCAATAATTACTAAGATAACAAAAACCAAAGATAAAAAACTACAAACATGGATGCATAATGAACTAGGGATACCATAATAATCTATGCCATGTTCATCACAATAG
The DNA here is from genome assembly GCA_037957365.1 of Torreya grandis. Taxonomy (NCBI): domain Eukaryota; kingdom Viridiplantae; phylum Streptophyta; class Pinopsida; order Cupressales; family Taxaceae; genus Torreya; species Torreya grandis. Next base: position 765,030 of record JARHVA010001563.1, on the reverse strand, counting down.
TGCAAACACAAAGCTAAATATGCTGGTTGTAACACAATAATTAAGTACCATCAAACAACCAAGACAATGATAAACAATATAGTCAACAAGAATTAAAGATAGAATCCTGAAAGTGGAATAAAAGGTGCCAAAACAAATTACACGTTAATTCAACACAAGTCAACAATCAAAATAAGTCGAAAAAATATGCTTGTTACTTTGAGAAACTCTTGTCTTAATATTTATTATTAGAATATAAATAACTACCACTTAAACAACCATGCCAACCAATTCCAACAATTAAGCCTACTTCATAGCGATACCTATAGTCAAAGAAAATACGACATCAACAATATCCATCTAATAATATTCAAGTAAATATAACTGAAAAATATTCAACTAAATAATCACTAAATATAACATATCCATTTCAAATACATAATGAAATGATTGTAATACAAATATATGAATAAGTCAATGTTATTACATCATAACCAAATTTACATATAAATGTTATGCCATGTCCACAACAAACAATAATCATAGTTTTTGTTTAAAATGTTCCCAAACAGGGTTGTGACACTACCACCAATGTGTGGGGCATTATAAAAACATATGTTATAAACTAAAGAATAAGATACAAGATCTTATTTATAGTGATCAACTTACCTTTGAGGATTATCCTACTAATTTAGGATCACAACCAAATGATCATCGAGACCAAAAGATATTTAACAATCCATTACAAGATCATTCTAAGACCTCCCTAGTAATGAAAATGACATATCATGCACATCCTCCATCATAATATGGACACCCATTATATGGGATTGTTGGTGCATTATACATGAGATATCTCTTATGGTTTTGAGACCTTCTATTTCATTTAATGACAACGAGATTGTGGATGATGACTCACATCTTCATTCTTTCTTTATCAAGGCATATATTGATCATAAATCTATACATAGTATTATGATTGACAATGGTTCTAGTGAGAATGTATGTACCATGAAATTACTCACACATTTGGGATACACACATGATGATTTATTCCCTTCAACTAAAATAATAAAACCATTCGATGGGAAGCTACAAGTTTTTAGTGAGATTGATTTACCTATTCAGGTTGGTCCAACACATATGATGACTACCTTTTTAGTTATGCCATATACTTGAGTCTTTGATATGTTATTGGGATCCTTAGATACATAAGCATCATGTAGTACCTTTTACCATGCATGGTTATTTGAAGTATATTCATGCCAACAGGGTAATTATAGTTTTTAGGATTCCCTATGAATATATTTTGTAATAGGCAAAGTTTGTTCTATGATAGTTGATTATACAACCTAATAAGGTAATCTTACATGAAAGGGTAAGCAATAATAAATCCCCTTTCTTAGGTGCCCCATACTCGAGAGGCCTTTACATCAAAGATCTACAGTTAACTTTTAGAGATTCCCATTCACACCTCTATGACAAATATTTACCAAAAATAGAACACCATGTTTCAAAATAGGTAACAAGATCTATCACACTAAGGAAATTACAGAGCAAAAAAAGTGGGTTCCATAAACCCCTACACCTTCTATTACTACTTCACCATCACATATTCCTATGAGACATACATAAAGCATTACATATTGTACACATTTAGATTTGGCACATATACCACATTCAAAATATAGATCATCCTATGAGCATCCATTAGATGGGATTATCAGATATAAATCTATTTCCAAACATTTTAAAAAAATTCCAAAAAATTAAATTTTCAAGAAAATACAAAAACATTCAAATAATTCAACAATAACCAAAAATATTTAGCATTTCACATGTTTTCTAGCTTTTGCACATGCTGTTTACTTTTTTTTATTAGTTAACATATCATTTATATACACACATAGATTTCATGGGTACTTGAGTGTGATAGAGGCATACATTAGACCCATGATACTCAAGGATGTAAATGTTATACCTTTCCTCTTCTAGCATGATACACTATGTTGGGGGCATCTTGCTTCTATATGATCATGATTGACATAGGTTCTATTGTTTAATGATCATTTTACATTATCTTACAAAGATTATATATATTACACATGCCTATACTTATGTTTCTATCTTACACAATGTATTTGATATGATATTCTACATGACATTTTGATAAAACATGTATGCAGGGACTAGTACGACATGCTTAAGTTAGTTGCTTATATCTCATCACTTCATTTATTTACATTAGCTTGCTTCAGTGTACTTGTTTGCTTATTTATATTGCATATGGATCATTTAAACATGTTTCTTTGCTTGTTTTCCACCTGCACTGAGTGTTATTTATTTGGTATGTAGACATTGACATATGTCCTCCACTTGAGTGAGCGACATTTTAACATGCCCCTTTTTTGTAGTCTCCTTAGACCCCTCTTTGTGTGACATTTGAGTACTCTTACATATGCACGTGATTATTTATTGGGATTTTTATCTTTTATATGTTGCCATTATTCTTATCATGCATCTTAGGGCTGTTATGTATGCATATTATGAGTTTCATTGATATATCTACTTTGACAAGACACTACTATATGCTTCTTTAATACATGATTCACACCGATACAATATAATTGTCTTATCCTTTTGAGATAAGGTGATTATCACTTTTGCATTTCCCTCACCTCAAAAGGGGGGGGAATATTAGTTGGGGCATGTCATAGAAGACATGACTCCATTTACATACAATTGAAAAAATGTTTAGAATTTGATTTAGACTACAGAGTTTACATTCTTCAAGAATATACATTTGGGACAAAATTCTATACATTGGGCACAAATTTGGGAAAACTATTTTCATATTTTTGATACACATTATATACATGTTACATAGTATAGGTTAAATTTTGAATGATACTTTATCTTTAGACATATCTAAGGTGTACATGCACCAAATTATAGATACACTTTCAAAACAATACATACAATTATGCACTGACCTTACCAAGATGCACCGTTTGGGATTTTATCTGCAAAAATAGTTTGAATCTTTTTTATTAGTACATGTTTAACCCTAAATTTAGATAAAGGTGTATCTAGGGTTAAAGGGTATTAGATTAGATTTTACATAAGGATGGTGAACTAACCTAATGAGTAGGCCAATTAATATAAACTTAGATAAATAATATTATGAAGTTAGACAACTGAGATCACTAAAAATAATAAAGCACAAATATTTATAGATATTGAAAATTAATGGGGAATAATTATACTTGGATGGTTTACTATTCTCATTGAGTAGGTTTGATCTAGAACAAGATGGAAGTGGACTAGATGATGATCTTGGAATAATTGTTAGATTTTAGGAATATTCTTTATGTGGCCTTAGATGCTTGCATTAGATATGGTTGCATTGATGTAGATGTCTAAATTTAACATAGGTATCTTGTACATAATATTGATTGGATCTAAATGTGACCAATCAGAGCCTTTTGCATTTTTTTCCACCTTTCTTATAATGTCTTCATATCACACACATAAGTTGTCACTCTTTATCAAATAATCAAACCTTAGCTTCCTTACCCTTAAAGTGATTATGGGAAAAATGGGTTAGTGGGGTCATGGTGTTGAGCTACACCAAGGAACCCTCCATGGCCATTACCTACATACTTAATACTCTGAAGAGGGCCTCAAACTTATGTAGTTCTTCCCTAAGTGTTCAATTATATGTGGACAAGGATGAGATGTGTGATAAGAAATGACATGCAATGAACTGGCTCATAATTAGAAAATATGGCTCATGAATTACTCTTTGAATGTTTTAGACCTATGAAAATACTGCTCCTATGACTGATATGGAAATAGAGATGAATAAGATAGGTTTTCTCACTTGAATGCTTGATTGAGTATTTTTTGGTATATTACCTTGTGAGTTGTATGTGATTTATAGGTGATGAATGAATGAGTGTTGATCAGGTATATATACCAATCCCTTTTATAGATATCTCACACTATATAACTTAAGCAAACATTTAGGATATGTTTCATTTTCAAATTGGATGACTTTTGGGTATTAGACACTTTTGTAGGAAAAGTGGACACTTATGTTGACGTAGGTGTCTATCTGGAACACAAGTGTCTAGGAAGTTAGAAAATAGGTATATGTCTAAAATTGGTATTAAAAGATAATGACCAGGTTTATATATTTTTATATAATATAGAAGGCTTGGTCATTAGAATAATAGTGGTCGAACTAAGAGACAAGAAATTAGGCACAAAGAGAAAGTGAACATGATCCTTTCAGTAGTGGGTGGGTCTATAACTAAAAGTTAGAATCATGATGGATATTTTCCAAGTGTGCAAGAATAGAGTACTACATAAATTAGATTTTAGTATCTACATTTATCCCCCCTTTAATTAGTAATGAAATTGTTAGTTTAAAGGAAAAAAATGCATACCTAGGTATGTATAACATACCATATATTTGCGTGAGCCCCACTTGAGTGCTTTGATGGTGACTAAATTGGAAGTAAGATGATGTTACAACATATAATTAGTGTGTGAAATATGAAATTGAAATAATTTTAAATGCTTTAAATTAGAAAGAGAAAGTTTAGGCGTACACCTGTGTGTTGATGCAACCATGTTGCCTTTTGACAATTTGATTTGAAAGGATGCCTCATTATGAAGCATTGAATATGAGATTAGGACAAAAATTAAATTTTAAGTGCATACATACATACATACATACATACATACATACATACATACATACATACATACATACATACATATATTTTAGGACACATTTGCCCCCTTGATGTAAAGGTGAGTTTCAATAGTTATATTAAGATTATTTCATTCAATCATATAACCCAAATATGTGTATGATCTAGTGAGTGCGATTGATTTAATCAACTCACAACATATATATATAATGAGGGTGGATTATTTAATCAAATATAACCTATAATTATGGTAAAGTTAGATGATTTTACCAAGACTAACTTATAATCTTGGTAAGATTGAGTGATTTAATCAATTCAACCTACCAAAGGTGAACCAACTATTGCAATAGATTGGTTAAATAATTATTCATAAAAGTCCAACCTAGGTATAATAATAGTCCATAACAGTGTTGAAAATTTAAAAGGATTTTATTTTAAAAATTTAGGTGGCCTTTTGCATGGTATTTGCAACTTATATATGTCTCAAGCTAAAGTTTGGGTATAGTAACAATATCAATGTATAGAATGCTGCCATAAATGTGTATCTGAATCATGTACTATGAAATCTAGTGAATCTAAAATTAGTGCAAGTGTGGAGAACATGTTTCCATAACATGTCCCCATTGTCATCTAGAGAATATGAGAACTAGTATAAATGTGGAGAACATGTTTACATAACATGCCCCCACTATAATCTGGAGATGTGAAAGTATGAAAGCCATGCCTCTATGATGTGCCCCCATTTTAAGGTGAGGGGAAGTAGAATCTAGTAGTTACCTTAGCTCAAAAATATAATATAATTATATAATTTATGTATGTATCATGTAACATATAAGGGCAACATGTCTAGGTAGATATAGCATTGAAGCACACAATATGTGATCACATCAAGTCATAAGATGCATGATGTATATCATGGAAATGTTTAGAGAGTAATAATACAAGCTCATAAAGCAATAAAATCAATAATAAATGGTCTAACGTGACCTCATATAATGGGTATGTTCAAATTCCACACAATTAAAGGGACATGACTTAGTCAAATGTCCACAAAGCATAGAATGAGATATTCAAGTGTTCGCATACCATAAATAATGACACATTCAAATGTCAAAATAGGCAAGCATAAGAATGAATGCCACAATAAATGGATCATATTCAAATGCTTCAACAAGAAATATAATGCAAGACAATGGTAAATAAGGAGAATAGGAAACCAACATGAACATAGCATTCTAGTTCCTAAACATATGTGTTTATAATCAATGTTAATTACATAGCATATCAAGTACATTGTGAAAGGTATAAGCATGTATAGAGGCATGTGTAATTATATAAGCTCAAACATGATAATGGAAAGTGATCATAAAATAATATAACCTGAGTATATCATGATCAAAGAAGTAGATGCCCCCAATGTACTTAGGACATGAGTAAAGGGAAATCCCAACATTTGTATGTGCATATATCATGTATCTGCGTAAATCTGTATCACACTCAAATGAAGTGTGAAACACATGTATATATAGGAAAGAATGATATGTTATCTACTAACATGGAGAAAATAACATATGTATAAGAAATAATATAACTAGGAACATGTTAATTTTTTTTGGTATTTTTGAATTATTTAAATGTTTTTAGTATTTTTCAAAGCTTAAGTGAAAGGATATTATTAATCCCACTCAAAAGATAAATGACTATTTGATGGTTTTTCAAGATCATCTTTTTTCCACCAGTGTTTATGCCACATCATTTCAAGTGATTATGTATTATCTCGTAAGGGAATATCATCTATTGTTGCTATAGATTTATCATTTTGTCCATCATGCAGTATTCATATTGGTTTATTCTAGAATTGGCAAGTAAGACACATATGAATGGTATCAATTGTTGCTTTAATTTATGTTTCCCAATATTATCCAAAACAAAATGTGAGATTTGGTATAGTATCCGTTACCCATATGATGGTATTTATTAGTTTAGGTCAGCATGTTACGGGTAAGTAAAGATATACAAGAGATTCAAGGAAAATAGAAAAATGTTGTACTTATTTGATAATATGCCCCAATGTAGACAAGTATTAGACATTAAAAATAGTGTCCCAATTGTTTTTATTTATTTTCAAATGTGAACAAGATACACCATCAATGTTTGTGGTAATTTTTAGATTTTCATATCCTTATCACTTTGCATATTACTTTTGTGTGGAAAGATTGAAATTTTTTGGTCATTTTTTATACATGGTCACAAATTTTATGTGCCCCTCACCTTTGCATTTCTAAATATGTTTTTTCAATGCCACAATTGATTTATAAGGCTGGTGATTCGATGGTAAGCACAATATAGTGATCCCATTTTAGGAATGATTTTGCTTCTTGCTTTTTGTCTATTAGGAGGTAAAGATACCATATGATGCTTAAGTAACATAAGAAGAACTAAATTTGAAACATCTTGGTTCACTAAGATCTGGACAATCTATCATGGAGATTTTTGAAAGGACTCCACATTGTTCACATTGTGTATTTGCATTAGTCTCTTGTAAGGCTAGATTAATGTTTTTAGTTAAGAGGGATGAATTTAATTACAAGAATTTACATGTTCATCTATTATTTTTATCTTTCCCTTATTTGAATATGGTTTTATATCCTCTGGTGATGAATTTAAATTATATGTACCATGATATATAGGTGTGAATAGGTTACACAAAATATGCTCAAGTGGACTAAAGCTAAGTTTTTTAATTGTTCATTAATCATATCATGAATAAGTTCATCATCACTATCATAATAATTTGTAACTTTTTCATCTTGATACTCTATGTTAACCAATAAAGGAAGTTCAAATATTGGCTTTTCTTGTTGTTTTGGTATCATTGGTTCCTTTATTAATTGTTTTTGTCTTGACGTGCATCCATGTGTACCTCAATGGTTAGTTATTTATTTGTTTCTTGAAGTAAATGAGTCATTGTGCTTGACTCCCGCATTTCATATGTTTGTATATACTCAAGTGGAATACAATGTTGATGTGGTACCACTTTAGGTATCCCTTATGTGTCAGAATATATCATTTTGAGAAATTTAAAGGGTTTATCATCAATATACATGGTGAATATGGTACCATCATGTATAAATTTCACACATCGATGTATTGTAGATGGGACAAATTCCATGGTATATATCCATGGTCTACCCAAAAGCAAATTATAGTGCAATGATTCAGACATTACTTGGAATGTAGTTGGAACCATTTTTGGCCCCAATGATACATCTAATGTGATTTAGCCAATTGGAGGGCTACATGAATTATCAAATCCTTTGATATCATATCTATTTCTTAAGAATATTTTTTCTATGACCCATGGTGGTTAATAATTTTGTGCCATAAATGTTTAGGCCTGAACCATTATCAACTAACACTCTTTTAATTCCCTTGTGAAGTACACTCACTTGTATAAACAAAGGTAAGTATTGATGAATAATATATTTTGATGGTAAATATTTTGGCTCAAAGGTAATAATATTTGAATTATTTTTGAGATATTTCATAATATATATAAAATAGGTTGGTTCAATATCACTTGGTACTTGGGTGTCACATAATGCTTCATATAAAATATCCTTGTAGATAGTAGATTGTTTTAAGAGTTTAAGGATTGAAAATTTAGAATGTATGTTGCTTAATTGGTCAATAAGATAATATTATTTAATTTAATAAAATGTTTAAGCTTAAAAGGAACTTGTTATGTAGTAATAGGTGGTGAAAAATAGGCTGGGCACCTTTAGATTTTTGAGTTGTAACAACATGGACTGCGAAATCCAATATTAGTTGTGATGAATGATGGGAGTGGGATAGTAGCTATTATTTGATTAGGACCTAGGTAGAACAATGGGTTAGGAACATGAATGTTAGCATTTGGATCCCGACTCTATAACATTTCAAAAGGAGTTGTAGAAATAAACTTGATTCTTATCCTTTATAGGTTTTTGGTGAATTTAGCCATGTAGGAAGTATAAAAAATAAGGGCTGCTATGAAATATTGGAAAAGGAGGTGAATGATATATGCATACATTATTAATTCCTTTAAAATAAATAGAAATCTTATTTTAAAATATTTGCATTTTAGAAATTAGAAATCAGAGAAAAAAATAAGAAACCCTAGGTTGAGCTAGGGTTTGGAGATTAGTGGTCAGGTTCACCAAATGTTTAATCCTAAATTTAGATAAGGGGGTATCTAGGGTTAAATGGTATTGTTTTAACTTTTACAAAAGGATTGTGAACTAACCTAATGAGCATGCCAATTAATATAAACTTAGATAAATAATATTCTAAATTTATACAATTGAGATTAATAAAAATAGTAAAATATATCTATTGATAGATATTGAAAATGAATAGGGAACAATGATATTCAATTGGTTTAATGTGCTCATGCGGTCTAATTTAGAATAGGTTTTAAGTGGACTGGAAGAATATCTTAGAATAATCATCAAATTTTGTGAATATTCTCTTTGTGGCCTTAGATGCTTGCATCGGATCTAGACAATTACATCAACGTAGTTGTCTGAATTCAATGCATGTGTCTTCTTATACATAATATTGACTAAATCTAGATGTGAAAAAATGGATCCTTCTAGGTTTTTTGTAACCTTTATTTTGATGTATTCAGATGCACATGCTATCATTGTTTTTCAAATTATCAAACCCTAGTTTCCTCACCCTTGAACTGACTATGAGAAAAATGGGTTAGTGGGCTCACAGTGTTGAGCTACCACAAGGACCGCTATGTCAATGGGCACTAACTATATAGCCAATTTTTTGAAGAGGGTATCAAAATTATGTAGTTTTTGCCTATGTTTTGGATTGTGTGCATAAAGATGAGATGTGTGATAAGTAATGACATGTAGTGACCTAGCTTGTAACTTGGAATATGTGGCTCATGAACTACTCTTCAAATGCTTTAGACCTATGAAAATACTACTCATATTATTGTTATGGAAATAGGGATGAACAAGGTAAGTTTTCTCACTTGAGTTCTTGATTGAGTGCTTCTTGGAATATTACCTTGTGAGTTTTATGTGATTTCTAGGTAATAAATGAATGAGGGTTGATCTTGTATATATACTAATCCCTTTTAGATACATCTCACACTAAATAAATTAGGCCAACCTTTAGGATACATTTATTTTAAAAATTGGATGACTTTTGGGCATTGGACACTTTATAGGAAAAGTGTCGATAAAGGTGTCTATCTAGGATGCAAGTGTCTAGGAGGTTAGAAAATATGTACATGTCCAAAATTTATAGTGAATGATATTGAATAGGTTTATATATTTTTTCATAATATATAAGTCTTGGTCATCATAATAATAGTGGTAAAACTAAGAGATAATCAATTAGTCACAAAGTGATAGTGAATGTGAGCCTTTCAACAATAAGCAAGTCTATAAATGATAGGTATAACCATGAGGGATATTTTCCAAGTGTATAAGATTAAAGTACTACATAAATTAGATTTTAGTATCTACAATGCGATCAAGATTCTACACTATCGATTAACTTACAACTATTATTATATTATTACAAGTTGATATGGTTACAACATTTGACTCAGGCGATATTGACTAAATTGGTTATATTGGTTATACTTGAGTTGTGTGATTGAGATTCTACACTCTTGATGGACATGGTAAAATTCATATTCATACTAATTTAGGGGAATGATCACCCTCCAATTTCCATCTACACATATTCAAGGTTCAATTGTGAACCTCTATCCAATACTTCAACTAGGAAGCATCTTTACCAAGAAAAACTATCAAGGAGAAACATGGTTGCATAGACATACATGTCTACTCCTTCTTTGATCTCTTTCTTTCAAGTATTGTTAAATTATTCAATTTTTAGATTATTACACTAATTACACCTATAACATGCTCTTGGTTGCAGGTTATTCACATACAAAAAATTAAAGTGGGATCAAGAAAAGACAAGGTGTGTTATATACACCAAGATACACTATCTTTCCTTTGACCTAGTAATTTCATCCTTATGCATTACTATATTTAAAAGGGGAAATGAAGATGCTTAAATTTGGATTTATATGTTAAACTAGTCTTGTACAATTTAAAAATATATCTCAAGGCTCTATCCTTTAGTTTGACCCTCCTCATAGCTAAAAGGCTCACACTCACCGCATCATCAGGTCTAATTACTTACTTCTTAGTCCAAACCTGATTATTGTTATTATCTAATCACATGTAACCACATAACATATAAAATTTGATATATATCCTCCACATTTAATTATATAACCTCTACAACTTTCCTTGATCCTTGACAATTGCATTTAAGGTAGGATAATGACGTCTATGTTATTGTCTCTGCTCCAACATAAGTGGTCTTACCCTATAAACACTCAAATTTGAAAATATTTAAAGTGTATGGGTCAACCTAAGAATGTATTAACCCTACTACAAGGATTATTTAAAAATAATCAACATAAATATAAGTCAAAGGTAATTCATTTGGACATCTAATAATTACCAAGTAATCACACATTCAATCTCAATCAATCAATTTTAAATCTAAGATATTCTACCATATTCATCCCTATTTGCATATCAAACATAAAAGTAGTCATACTATACGTCTGAAGCACTGAAAATATGTCAAGTTAAAAGCACGCCACTACATGCATTGTTATATAGTATATTTCACCTTTATGCACACACATTCCCACAGATAGGAAAAAATATATTAGTTTGAGGCCCTCCTTGGAGTATTGGATATATAGGAACCACTCATTAACAAAGGGGTCTTTGAGATCAACTCAATACCGTGAGCCCACTACCCATTTTTGAGCAAAGAAACCGAACTTAAGGAGGAGAGCTAGGGTTTTGAGTTATAAATAGTCATCGACAACTTGTGCATAAAATCCATATACATCAGACAAAATGTGAAACATCCCAAAAATACCTAGATGATCACTGAAACATGTGTCTAAGTAGCTAGAAAGAACATTTATAGAATTTGGCAACTGGTTCCTAAACATAAAATATCCTATTTCCACATGTGTACATCTCAAATCTATCTATGCATCATTACATAAGTAAAATATTATTTCTTCTTCATTATTGTGTAATTAAAATACTATTTAGCATTGTGCTTTTTATATTTATATTTTTGTAAATTAGCACTGAAATAGAATATGATAAGTTGAATTATTTATTGGCTTGATTTTAGGAATTGGTTATTTCACTCTTGAAGAGCATATTCCTCTTAGCCCTTAATTATAATAAGGGTTAAACACTATCATAGTTTCTACATGATGTCAACTATAGATACTATAGGTCTCTACAACTACTATAGGTTAACTACATCAATTGTTACGTGTTATAGAGAAGATGCTATGGGTTACCTATATCTTCAATGGATTTATTTATTTTTCAAACTTAAAGGCATATTAAGCATTCTACATTCTAACATTAGTAAATCCATATGAAAAAATCATTGAGTCATACATATTTATTTAAAAATCATGGACTTTATACTACAATAATAAATATATGCAACATAGGTTAATTATATACTCATTAAGCATAGATGAGAATTATAAAAATGGCTAATGAAAGGGGCTTATAGGATAATGATATGTTAGATGAGTGTTATTTATTTGACTAATCACACTCCTTAAATTAACCTATTTTATGTCCTCATGCAGTCATACTAGGAACTAAGAACATTTTTTCCTTCTTCAAAAATCTCTCTTTATCTTTTAGTGATGGTTCATACATTTGAGATTTTTCCAAATATGAATTTATGCTAGTTTATTCCTTGTCAACAAAGGAAACATGAATTTCCATTAATACTCGTAAACATCATAATTTTTTTACAGCTAATGGATGCATTTATTGTACCTCTTTAAAAAATTACAACCATTATTATTAACAGATACATAATGAGGTTAGGGATGTCGATATGAGAATTGTGTCTCAAATGTAACAATGATTTGAAATGGAGAGTTTAAATAAATAAATATATATCATTACAAGTTTTATTCCTCATAATGAATAATGCTACTTCATTCCATTGTGAAGGTAGTGAGAGTGAATCAATTCTGTGAGTAGTGACTATGAATAGCTCCTTGTTTGGTAGTATTGATTTCTTATTGTTATTACATTAGGCCTATAATGAGGCCATCATATCCATATCATTGAAATATTATTAAATTTTACAATTAATGGTTTTGAAAAAACAAAATTTTAACCATTTATCCTTTCAAATTACTTTTAATATGGGTTGTATGATAAGAGAGCTCTTGTCTTACTATGTTGCTTCCCATCAATGTGATAAAGTTCTTTATTTTTATTGTAATAGTTGAATTTGGGTTTTTAAAATAACTTTATAGCAATTTAAAATGATATATAAGGCACTAATATAATTTTCCTTCTATGACACTTAAGATATCTCGTCATAGCAATATATTCAACAAAATTCTTCCATGAGAAATAAATACTATTTTATTGACCATTACTTCCCCTAACTTAGGTTTGACACTTGTCCTCAAGTGGATGGCGGTGAAAGAAAATAGTAGAATTTGGGAGAGACATGGAACACTCAAGATGTGGAACTATAAAAGGTGAAAAAGGTGGGGAGTGGAGTGTGAAAAGTGGATACATGGATGATTAGGATAAGGTATATACCTAGAATGATAGGGTAAAGGGATGGAAAATAATGTGTGAGGAAAATGATATGGGTATAAGGCTTAGAGAATAAAACATGTAACTTTTTGAAACAACCTAGGTGGGCACATAAAATACCAAAGTTGAATAATTTAATTTTTAAGATAAAAATAATTGAATATCTAAATAAAAATTACACTTAACTGAAGGTGTACTAGTTTACCAATGAAACAATGATGGTGCATAAAACCTTGGTATTAGGTACATTTAAATGAAAACATGTAGACCTATAGGTAGTATGACCAAATAGTGAAGGCAACAATCAAGCATCCCAAATGAAGATAACATGTAGGATAACTTAATGCTGAAGAAAGGCCTTTCAAAGTGAGTGAAATCAAGAACATGTGAAGTCTAAAATTAAATTTTGTGTATCTATAGTGATGTTAAGCTAAATTGACTTGGAGTAATAACATCCCAAATGTGCAACAATCAACTCTTAAATACAATATGTTTTTATAACTTTTACAAATAGTAAAGTTTAATAGACAAGATGAGAATGTCAAGGTAACAAGAGTTGGTTTCAAGCTGGTAGGACTAGTTAAAAAATGAAATGCCAAAGTGGTTTCAAAAGACAACAAGGTAGTAGTGGATACAAATGCAAACTTGTAATTTTTAACTAATATATTGAGTAATTGTAAGACCAAAAGACATAATGAGAACATGGATTTACAATTGGAAAATGAATGGAAGCAATCTATAGGAAAGTTGTCCCAAATTAGAATCATATAAAAATAAAAAACCAAGATAAGTAATGGAAACAAGTATGTTTTACTAATATGTATAGTGTTCTCATGCTATATGAACCTGTAGCAATAAAGGTTGAGCTCGTAGCCTTGGAAAGATAGAGGCGTAAGGAAATAGAGGCCAATGGATACATAGAATATTTATGCAATGAGTTAAAAAAACAACAAAAAATATTGGAAAAATAACATATGCTTCATTTTTTCTTTTCAAAAAATTTCCCTTGATTAGCCAACAAGTTGGTTTTATGAGCCAAGGCAGTCAACATCACCCAAATGTTGTCATTGTTGATGATTTATTTTTATTTTTTATTTTCTTTGAAGAAATGATAACATAATAGAGGGGTTATGAATAAGTTATACCCTAGCCCATTAAAATCCCAAAATAAATCCAAAACTTTGATTATCTACATAAATTTATCCATAGTGATGTATTTGGAAAGGATGATTATTGACGAGGAAATAAATCTTGATAAAATTAGCAACACAACTTCCACCCATTATCTAATAGCCATGGTTGAAAATGAACCACTTGTTTGATGTTTAGCATGGTTGTCTTTAAACTTAAAATTATGAAGTATTATCCAATATTTTAGAAGAGATCTCTTTGTTAAGTGAACCCGTCGTACCATAAGATTATTTATTGAGAGGTCTCCAAGTGATGTGAAGCTACTTGAAAAAATGCATCAGAGCATGTGGGTTTCCCCAAATGCTAGTATCACACTAGTGGGTGTACTTGGTATTGTTATACAAAGATCAAGACTAAGAGACATTATTCTAACTAAGTTGTTAGTAATCTAGAAGCTTTCATGGAAAGCACAAAAATATGCTCATCATTCACTTGTAAACTTTATACATCATATGTTAGTTCTGATAAAAATCAGCAATATAACTAATTCTTTCATATTTTAGTTAAGATGGTTACATTGTATTATTAAGGAAATAAAATCTATATAATAATGAAACTAATAAGTTTCAATTTTTTCTTCAAATACAAAACAAGATGCATAAGAACATGAAATCTAGTAATGGGAAAAATATTAATAACATGTGTAAGCATAAGGAATGCATTAAAAGTTACCATACAATTGATCTTTGTGCCATAAATATGTGTGATAATATTGTGTGTGATAAGATTTATCTATCCATCTATTTGGTCAAGGAAAAATCTTGGTGAGGAGTCAAAAATAAATGTGGATCTGTTCCTCAAATATTGTAAGGATGCCCTACAAAACTTAAAATATCTTCTTAGCATGCATTATACAAAATCAACATCATTAAAAACCCAATAATAGCATTGAAATTTTTGTCAAATTTATCATTAAATACAAGCATGATTCAAGGAAAACATGAACATAAAAATGTATTTAATAGTTTCTAGTCATATCTCCTTCAAGTATATTTGATTATAATTTTGTGGATGATGTTTTAGTCATTGCTTTCATTTGAGACTTTAAATGGATGTTGTTGTAAATAGATTATTGAGGAAGGATTGAAATAATGTTTGGTTAATGAAAGAATGGATTGAATTTGTGTTCAAATATTCCCAATTCAACATTAATGTGGTGAAATTTATGGAAAACAATAACATCCCCAATAAGATCCAAAAATATTATAGTTGGGATGATCTATCTAAGAGGAAAATTAAATTGTTGAAGAGAATGATACAAATGGATTAATTTGTTGTTTAAATTATTTGTATATAAATTAAGGTGAATGTGTATATTTTTAGTGTTTAGATGTCTAATATTTGGTCAATACTGATGATACTTTAAATAGGATATTGGTCATTGTCATTTATGTCTAGCCAAAGTGTGTGTTTTGGCTTCAATAAGGGTTGGTAGGGTAGGTAACACTAAATTATTTTTGTAGTTTTTATTGATATTTTAATCCCAAAAATGTCAAAATGTTAATTAACCTAAAGGAGACCCATTAATTGTTTGTAAAAATTCCTTAAAATGACCCAAGATACTCATTTCCCTAAGCTGATAGAAACCAAAGATTGGACTACAATTTACAACTTGCAAACTTGCAAATTACTTCCCATAATACATTAGCCCAATAGAAACTAGAGATCTAGGTGCAATTTTTAAGTTTGCAAACTTGAAAATTTCATCTAGACCTCCACTTCCTGCTAAATACCTATTTAATAGAAACTAGAAACTCACTCATAATTTGCAACTTGCAAAGTTGTGAATTATAAGTGGAGTTCCACTTCCTACAAACCACATACCCTATGAAAATTGGAGATTAGAATGTAATTTGCAACTTACAAACTTGCAAATTGCTTCCCAACCTCCACTTCCCATGTAACACTCCAACTAAAAACTGTAATTGTAGTTGTAATTTGAAACTTGCAAAGTTGTAAATTTCAATGTGAGTTTCGCTTCCTGTCGAACACCCTTTCCATGGAATCTAGAACTCCAAGTGAAAATTAAAACTTGCAAAGTTGCAAATTTCTCCTCGAGTTATGTCTTCCTATTTTCAAAGAGTCAAACTTCATCCCATAGAATCCAGAAGTCAAAAATCAAATTACAAGTTTAAAAAATTGCAAAGTTGCTCCTAGACTCCAATTTTTTCATCTCCCACCAACCACCACCTTAGGGCATTTATTACAGTATTTATATAAATCTAATTATAGATTTTTTATGATTCATTATTTAAGTTTGCTAATTTGGATTTTAGAGCTTTACGACCCTACCAATGACCTCGAGCCATTCACCATGCTTGTAAACCATGCATATTTATCATGAATCCATGCATTCAAGTGATGAACTTGAGCCATGCCACCATTGTTTCCCACCTGCATGGCAATTCATTTGACCTCCTACATTTTTAAAGTTATCCTTTCTTTCAATCAACTTTATTTGAATCGTTTCTTTGATTTATTGCATTTTATTAAGAGGATCTAGTTGCATTTTAGGATTTTTATTAATTTCCTTAGGCATCCATAAGTTATTAGTAGTTTTTGTTGTGTCATTAGGATTGTCTACAAATTTTGTCCATATCATCCGTTCCAAAATTTTCCTCAAAAACCTAGGGTGTTTTTTCCAAATTCATATAATCAGTCGCATATTATGAAGATATTCCCAAACTAGTGAATATTCCCTCATAGTCCCTATAAAATTTCTACTTGTTAGAGATAACTTCAAAACCTGTGGGATTTATACTTGCATTTGCAACCCCACAGTCTCATGGAATTTTTAGTGCATAGAATAATTTTGATCTTTTTTAGAGTTTTCATCAAGAAATGCAAGTGTATTTTGTATTTGCCATCTTTGTCAAATATTTCTACCTACATTTGCAACTCCATATTTTCATAGACTTTTCATGTGTAATTGCAACTCTAATCTCTACCAGAGTTTTCACCTATATTTTGCACTTGCAAATCCTACAAACTTTATTGTCAATTTCCCCCAACAATTTATTCAAAATCCATGTGTGGGTAAGAGATGAAGTTTAAATCCAAAGGACCTGGTGTTACACTCAATATGGAATCCAATACAATTGATATTATAGACACAAACCTAGGTCACATTGACCTAGGTGATTTTTTGACCAGAGTAAATTCCAAATTAAAAAAATATTAGATTCAAAGTATTTATGACTGTGGATTACCCCAGACAACAACTTTTACCCTAACTGTATAAAGCCTTGAGTTGGTACTCACACTATCAATGCATTATGATGATGATAAGAGAGAGGTGTTGAATGACAAAGGGGAAAGTATTCTAAACCTGGACCCAAACTTCATAGACTTTGTGTTCTTGATACCCAAATTTGAGAGTTACCTAGATACACCTATAGAGTCATTAAGGAAATTCTATTAAGACAAAAACACAGGATGTCAAAGAGTAATGAACAAACAATATCTAAGGATCCCTAGGGCTACATCCATGACATTGCCTAAAACATTGGAAAGGATTGATGTTAAGGATGAGGTAGGTGATCTAATCATACTATTATATAATATCATTAGTAACCTTGATGCAAAAAAATTCCAAGACTGGATGCACCAATATATATGGGTGATCTACCAAAACAAGCAATACATTCACTAGGCATAAATCATCAGTGAATCCATCCAAAAGTAGTTGATAGAGGTCTAAAACACTGGGAAAATTTATATGACTTTTTATCTAGTTTATATATTGGCCAAAGGGAGAGCTTTCCCAAGACTCAAAATAGTAGTTAACTAGGCAAATAAAGTGTTCAACGATTACCTTGACCTCACTCTTGAGGCAAGAAAGCAACACTTCAATAGGGTAAATGATGCATTCATCTATTGCATCATAGTCATGTTTGATAAGGAACTAGAGAAGAAGAGATTTTATGATGTTACCACTTCAGAGATTACCAATTGGGGGTCTTATTTCATGCATTTATTCACATACTCATACATAAAAGTATGCAGATTCAATAATTGTCCTTATACCCTTTGAGTCATGTGAGTGATAAATGGGATTTGATGGAGCTTATATAAGGCAGGAATTCATTTCCCCATCAACATAGGGAGGTACACATGCCCTTCCTTATCCAAAACTATGAAAATGCAAAAATGACACAAATGATCTTGAGATCTTTGGAGGCAAGACCATTCTATGATGTTCATGGCAACATCACTAGTACATTGGGAATCTCAACATATTCCCATGTCCCCACTATGAAGATTATTGAGAGGACTTGGAAGATGAAAATGAAACAAGACTAAAAAACTATTCAAGAATGACCGTAGATAAGGTCAAGGATTCTAACATAACACCAGTCACTGAGGATTTAGTGGATAATGTGTCCCTAATAGATAAGATCTACTATGATAATAAGATATATGCTCAACCCCTTCCAACAGTAAGGTGGTCTATTCTTGAGTCTTTATATTTAATGAATAGAACCACCAACATAATAAATATAACACTTAGCCAGATCAAAAGTAAAGGGGTCCAAGTGACCGAATAAATAATGAGCATCAGTGAAAAATTACTTGAAATTAAGGAGAAGGGAGTACCACTATTAGCATAAGGTTCTAGTAATGGAACACTCCTAGATAGGTAGATAGGCCAATGATCTCCCATAAGATAAAGAAGAAATCAAAGGCCAATATGGGAAAATCAAGAATTCAGGGAGCAATAATAGATCAACCCATAGTGATTTCATGAGAAGATATAGTTTTAGTTGAATCAACGATAGTTTCTACTCCCGTCTCAATCATAGTATCTACTCCCATCTTGGTAAAATTCCCTCCATGTATCTCTATCATTCCATCAGCTTCAACACCTCCTCCTCCTCCCATATCCACTCCTTCACCTCAACTATTTCCACCCTCCATTCCCACCAGTCGACCTATGTTAGTCAGTCTAACATAAGTCCATTATTGATAGTTTCATCAATTCAATTAGACACTCAGGTCTCACCTCAATTGGACACTCAGGTTTCCATTCCACTTCCCTCTTCCATAATCTCACTTCCCCCTTCCATAATTCTTTTCATATCATCTACAATACATTCCATCTCATCCCCATTAATCACCAATATTACACAACATTAGATATCCTTGGATTCAGTCATCCTGACTACAATCCTGCTGGCCATCCCAACCCCTATGACAAATACTATTTCATTTTCATCTCCCCTCACTTTCCCCTTTTCATCAAACTTGAGTGTCCCTATAAATTTGATTGATTCATTCATGGTTTTGGCCTCCACACTCTCATAGGTTCGTCAATTACAACTCCTTATGCCTCCTCTCCATTGGTATCCCTTCCATCTCCCACACCCCTAATAGACACATCCATTTTAATTACAACCATCTCTTCTAATTCCATAGTAACCCTAACTCCCTTAAATGTGGTAGAGATGGAACGAGTCACTACTACAAATGTGAACACCCAACCCACATATGTGGAAGAGGTTACAAATACATTTACTAAATAATCAATGATAAGATCAATGAAAGTTACAACACTTATCACCATGTCCATCAATGCAACATATTTAGTTGTATATTCTCAAGTGACAATGTTAGCACAACAAGATGATACTCCTTATTGGTTAGCATAGATAGTGGGGAAGAAATGTAAGTAGATGGTGTCCTTGAACACATTTGATTTTGGCCTCACAGATGCACATAAGAAATCCAAAACAACTCCCTAAACCATTTCAAGGATATTGTATGATTCAGTGGGGAGAGGCATGTAGAGATTGTAGTCCCCCCACTAGATAAATAAAAAGAAGATATAGTGGTGGGGGATTACCAGGTATCAAATGTTCACATTGGATATCCTACAAGAGAAGCATTGAAACATGACATCCAATCCAACATTAATTCTCTTTTTGAGAAAATGGATAGTGATAATTTCACTAAGGATGAGCTAAATAACAAGGTTGAGAAACTAATGAATTCATTAAAGAAGTTCATTGAACCCACTTCCCAACCAACACAACTTGTTACTCAAATCATAGATCAAGTAACACTGGATGTAGTGACAAAAATTGACAACATGGTAAGGGCCATAAAGGAATGGGAAAAATAACTCATCTCAAAGGGAAACAGAGTTATTAAATTAGTAATGGACCACTATACAACTTTGAAGGAGAGAAGGGTCACCTTGAGAGAGAAAATAAACAAGTATCAAGAAGAGATAGAAAGGTTGAACATTTTCTATCCAAAATTGATAGTTGTGGATACCATTGAATTTGAAATCCTCCTTGTAGAAAAGATATTGAGAAATGATGTAGAACAAGAGGAGTTGGAAAAAAAAAATCAATTCAGAATAAAGATACAGACAGTGCCAATAAATCTAAGGTTACACATGACAATGCCACTAATATGGTATATGGCATTGAAGATTTGTTGAATAAATTGTCATATCAACTAACATATTAACAAAACCAGGTCCTTTCAATGCAAGAAGTTTAGAATAAGTTCAAATAAGTGATTGAAAGAGAATCAGTAAGAGATATAACCTTCAACTTAAGCTCTATCCACCATTTCATCAAGTACCATAACACATTGGATCAAATGGGAAAAGAGGTTCAATAGTATAGAAATTTTATAAGGGAACTCTTTGATACAATAGCAGAATGTGAAATAAGCAACTTCTACTCTTTTGGTCTTGATGAAGATAGAATCTTAGAGATCTTCAAGAGTTTTGATGCATATATTGAGAAAACATAGGCAAAGAAGGATAAAGAGTCCTTAGATGTTTTGGTTGTAGATTAATTGTTTCTATAAAAAACATTATTTTATATTATATTTTCCTTATTGTAAAAATATTGTAAATTTGTAACTTGTAAATTGCAGCTATCATTTTGATAACTCTTTTTGAGAAAGAGCCATATGTAATTTCCATGTTCATTTTTGATAGGTTGAAATTTGTAAAAAGCAAACTTGTAAATTACAATTTCCATTTTGATAAGTCTGAGTTAATTAAGTTACAAAAACACATATTGTAAAAAGCATTCTAGTTTTATCATAATTGTGTGACTTTGAAGTTGTAAAAGTCCTAATTGAAAATTACAAGTTAGGGTTTTGCAAAAAGTAACTTAAGCTATTTTTTGCTCTAAAGTTTGAGTTTCATTTTGGGGCCTCATTGCATGAAGAGGAAGTAGCAGCTCTATTGGAAAAGACATAGGCATTGCATGAAGTTTCCACAAGTTCCCTCCATGCCTCCATCATTTTTGGATCATGCCCAATAGTTACATGATCTTTTCCAACCATTTTACCATGCCAAGGATGCCATTATAGCTGAAGATCATGCTTTTTTCATGGAGTTTCTAGATTTTGAATGTTCATCAACTAGGCATGGATTTCTTTGTTAGCTACATCTATTTCATGATATTTTTTGTATAAATATGGGAAATATGGTGTAGCCCATTCATCTTTTTGCTGCTAGAGATATTATTCTGCATTTTGAATAACTTATCTACATGCTATAACTTGGAGAATGAGAATAAATTAAAGATTTGCCTTTCTTGTCTATGTAATCTTTGTACATGCAAGGTTATTTAAATATTTGTAGATGCTTTATTCTTATTTTAGTCATGAAATTTTATTTGTGGTATTCTATTGCCCTTCTAAAAGATTATTCGATTAAAAATAAAGAATCTTATCCTTTGTATGAAAAATACCCAATATTGCCTTTGGTTTCACATTTGCATGAGTTTATGCTCCAACAATTTTTAAAAATATTAATTATTCTATTGTGTTCATTCAAGGAAGAATTAAAATTCACTAAAAAATATTTGGTGCAATCATCATTTGTAGTTTTTATAATTTAATTCCCAAAACTCTTTTACCCCAATCAAACCCTAATTTAGGAGTAAAATCACTAAGAAGCATAATTTCTACATAGGCTGGTAATTTATAAGTTGCACCTAATTTATTGAAAGGAATTCGACCTTCTCCAGAGGTTCACCTCAATTCATCAAAGTCATAAAAGTTTGAGGTGATCCCATTGTATCATTAGATTTTTGCACAATGAGCTACAACATCAAGACGGGTGCAAAATCTATGTGATAATAATTTTCACTTGAAATGGCCATTTTACCTAGTGATCATGGGCCAGGTTGTAGTTGTTATGGGTTATCCTATAGTTTATACAAGTTGGGTTGTAGTTTAAATCACAAATTTAGTGGGGTTTTCCCCAAATGGGTTTAAGTTGTAAGAACATGCAATATTATAGGTACTCTCATAAATATTTTAGAATACAAAACTTTATTTAGTTGTTTTACACATTAACTAAGGTTATTTCTATGGATATAGTTAAACACAAATATTCTTTATTTACGATATCAATTTTTACAAAGGTTAGTCATGAATTCTTAATAGTACAACTTTACTTATGATGAATGAGGGTCAATGATTGGACCAATAATTAAAAATGGTATGTTTTATTTTTGTTTTGAAAACTTCCATGGGGTGGTATATTTATTATGGATGGTGTGAGTGTGGTCCTACTAAAATACATGAATGTGGATGGATTTTACCGATGGGAATGCCATCATTTCATTATTAAAAATTGGTTAATCCTACTTGTTACTAATGTTATGTGTAAGTGAAGAAAAACTAGGTGATTTAACAAAATCAACCATCAACTCTTGGCTGACACAACTAAGCTAGTATATTGTGATGGCCCACAAGTTGACAAATTGATAATGTTCCTTCTATATGTAACATATTAAGATAGATCTATAACTTATCCTACTTATTAAATATAAGCTTGGAGAAGGTAAACAACTAGAATCTATTAAAATACTTTGTATATTAAGAGCATGACCAAATTAGATCCGATAAACCTAACTAGTGGAACACTTATAACACAACACTAAAGGAGAGGGTTCCAAAGCCTTTAGGAAAATAATATCATGCAATAACACTAACTAGGTATTATAATGTGCTTAGAAAATACTATAGCTAAACTAAGTTTAAGTATATAAGTAATATAAGCAAGGAGTTATACATTCAAACCTATTACTCTTTGAAATATATATCTATCAAATGAAACAACAAAACTTAAAGATACTTACCTTTGAGTGAACATGTCGAGTCTCAATTTCCCCCTTGGCCAATGGTGCTTTTTAAGAGACTATTATGGCTTTGTAAGGATCACACTAGTTTGAATTAGCTCCAAGCTAAAATATTATTACTTGCATCCAAAACTTCCCACAAGATAAGTTATCTTTCCTCCAAAGCAAACCCTAAGTAATGGCTCCTTCAAATGTAGATGTAATATAATTATGAGTTGTAATAATGTAAGAAATGAATGTTCCTCTCATTGAATTGATGTGAAGGTTATATTTATAGTAATGGATATTTCCTAATTGTTTTAGAATTTTAGCTAACAAGGTCATCCTACAATGACCCAATTTTAAAAATTTATCATTCAGCCTCGAACTAGATCAACCATGGCTGACCTAGTTATGTAACATGCATCATAACTTTCATAATTGGGTTGACCATGGCTGACCTAGTAGGAAAAGTGGGTTTTTACTTAGTTAGGGGACATTGAGAGGAGAATTGCCTATGGGATTATGGCACAAAAGGTACTAAAACATGTAGTATATATACCAAATAAAAATTCAAGTTATATTATATATACACTTTCAAGATGTTTGAGAGTGGTTTTAGACCTCTAGGAGTTATAATGTAAATTCTAGGTTTTAGAGGATCTTACTAGATTTCAAACTTAACTATATTTTAGGATTTCAAGATTTTAGGGAGACATCATAGGAGGTAAATAGATAGACTCTCTAAGGAATATGGATTAATAGTAGGGATGCTATTATTAAATAATAATCTTAAAAATCACCAATAGTTTACCCACTCCTTTCTTAATGTACCCTTTAAGGCATGAACTTAGAGAGATTGAAACTCGACAAGTTCTTGCAAGAGATAAATGTCAATAAATGATAATGTTTAAAAATATTATGTGTATACACCTTCAACTTGAAGGCTGGTCTAGGTTATCAGGTGTTTTGGATTAGCAAACTTATGGTGGTTTTTTGCTAAAACCCATCCTTTTGTTTTGGCTATCAATTTCAAGGTTGTGGTTGTCATGACTAACCTTAACACCACTCCTAATGGACATATGTTTGTTGGTAATGGTTTTTAATTCTGAGATATAGGTGGGATGGATTTACAAACATGGAGTGCATAATATTTAAAATAAGGAAAAACATAACAATAAAAATAATAATTAGAAAATAATAGGTCATTAGGCATACCTAGTTTTGCTTGCTTATGTGGGAAAGGGTCCATTTGAGTTGTACATAAGTCTTGTTTTCCTTCATATTATTTTTAAAACTTGTGTATTATCCTTTTGTGACCAAATATCTTAGCATATACACTCATATAATAAATTGGTAGCAACCAAGGAAAAAGTATGTCAATGCTTCTTCTACCCATTACTTTTGAATCATCCACTATGTTTCTAGGAATTTAAGAATTATTTCTTATTATTTACCATACAATAGAATATGTATTCTACTCGTGTCTTGTATTACTGCTCTATAATCAATTATTCAAATAACATCTTCAATTGTTTGTAAAACTATTGTTAGAGGAATGAGAGAATTTGAGTTGAATTCTTCAGGGAGGAAAGTTAAAAATTTGTGACTATCATTCATCACAATTATCCCACCACTTTTTATTTATCCTTGGAATTGGAATTAGGGTTTTAGGGGTGAAAACTCCCATTAGGTTTAAGGGGTAGACCCCCCATGGGGTTTGGGGCTAGAACCCTTATCATGCTCCTTATCATGATACAAGGCAGGGGTGGAGGGGCAAAGCCCTTTAAGCTATGAGATTTTTCCTTTGTGCAATAATAAAATTCTTAAATTAAAAATAAAATTTATCCAATTTGAGTTGTAGCTAAACTACCCCAAAAATTCTTTGATTCAACTATTTTTTTTGATTTCATCCATCGATAACATTTATGGATTTGTCATACACTAGTAGAATTTGGTAAATAAATGACTACGTGACTAATACTGTTAGTCATGACAACTAAAAATGATTAAATTCTACAAATTTTTTGCAACATAGCTATAAATGACTAATTTGATCATCAATTAAAAACTTAACTAAATAATTAGTCACACAAATAAAAATGACTAAATAATGAGTCACACAAATAAAAATTAGACAATATGATATTAAATTGGGTAATTAAAAAATATATTTCAAATTGGGAAATTATTGGTAAGAGTGGGTTGTATTGTGTGTGCATGGTTAATACGAATTGGGAAATTGTTAGAAAGAGTGGGGAGTATAGTAGAGTGCAAAATTTGGTAGAGGTAATTCAATGGGGGAGTGGGGAGTACAATTGGCATTATTTGTGTAATGCACCTTTAAAAATAGGAGGGTTTGTTAATTATTAATGGAGACAGAGCTAACCAGAGAGGGTTTGTGTGCCAATTTGATGGCATGAGGCATTTTGGGTTTTAAGCACATATAAGTATAGCAACTACTTGCATGGGTGATAAAGCTTATTTGGAGAGGACCTAGAGACTTCTCAAAAGGTAGGCAAGGAATTTAGAGTTTGTTGTAATAAATTTGAAGTTGATGAATCCCTCTATAGTGAAGTTGAATTTGGGGATGCCATCTACAGTGAATTCAGAGGTAGTTTGAAATCCTCATTACATTAAACATAAAATCTATAACTTTTTGATTGGCAACTATATCTAGATAGGAGAACAAAATTAATGTATTATAAGAGATGAATTACATAAATAGGAGGGTATCTTGTCATAAGACATTGACTACCATGTAATAATTTAGAGTTATTGAGATTATTAAAGAATTAGATGCTTTTATTCATTGTAAAATCAATACAATGTAGTGACCATATCTTGAAGTTGTCTATTTATGTTCTATGTTATCATGTATGGGTATGGTATTAATTTCTAATTTTATAACCAATTCACTAACCTAATCCTTGAGGCTCATTTTCACTAAGTATTCATGGCATGGGTAGTGCATGTACATCATAATTAGTTTGTTATTGGTTGGTGTAACTTATAGTAGTTACATAGGCAACTGAGTACCTAAACCATATAGACAATTCTAATTTTAGCAAATTATTTTTTCATTCGTTGCCTCTATGCATTTTGGAGCATATGAGAATTGAACTTGTAACATGCATCCAAATTTCAATTCCTTTAATCACTTTTCCATTAAACCATGAGCTCATGACCCTAGCCTAAACCTTAATGCTTGGGTAACATTGTGTGTAAGCCAAATCTATTAATTACATAGAATCCTAGAAGATGGTCTCATACAACATAGTTAAAAGTTACGCTAGTTCATCAAATCAATGTGGTCACCAAGCTATTTGAATTGATACTATATGTCCACACATGGGAGTATATCAATTGTTAGAACAAGTCATATTATCTCAACATGTTAATAATTTATGCTAGTAAGTAATGCTCAAAGTTACAACAAAGAATTCATTAGCATGTTTGTTAGTGTTTGTGTATTCATTAACATTGACAAAATTGCCATATGTTTAAATGCTTGTGGTTCATCAATAGAATAAGCATAAATTATGTGATCCATTGCTAAAGCATTTCTTTAATTATCATTTAGACAAGGAAGGCCCTCAATAACACATGGATAAAAATAAAATTTGTTTATTTCTAGTCATAAAAAGAACATTTGATTCTGTAGAGTGATGCCCAGCTATATTCTTGAATTTGAATTTTTGTAGAGTGCTCTGTATCATGTAGAGTGATCTAATTCTAATTCTATAGAATGCTCTATATTTTAATTCTATGAAGTGCTCTAAATTATAGGTAAGTACTAAAGAGTGCTGAAGAGAATGAGTTTACATGTATTAAATCCTGAGTAAGTTGAGTTTTTTAGATTTTTATTTTTTTCTTGAAATAGAAAACTAAATTAATACTAGAATGTAGAACATTATAAATGGATCAATGTCAAAGGTTGACTACAGATCAATACCATGCATATGATGAGAGACTAGTTGATGAGAGGGACATGGATAAATATCCATGTTCATGTAATGACTATCTTGTCAAATGGTGAAAAAAATAAATGTGATTTATCGACATATGATAAGATACGGGCATAGTGGTATAAGCCCTTGGGATTACAATTATTATGAAGATATGATAAAATTACAGAGTGTGAGAGATGAAGAGGTAAAAAACATAGATGAAGTGGTACTAAACATATATGAAGAGGCAACAATGTTAGATGAAGGGTTTGAAGTTCATAAAATGTTGAATGAGGGTCTAAATAATGATTGGGCCAAGTCTATGGAGGATGCTTTAAAGCCTATGTATACTAATTGAAAGTGGTGCTTGGTTGGACAAATGGGAGTGTAGATCAGTTATTGGCATTATTTAGTTCATTGTTACCACTTGAATCCACATTTCCAACAAAAAGAAGTCAATGTAAAAAGCAAATCACTAAGCTAGGCTTAAGGTATGAAAACATCCACACACGTGTGAATGGTTGTATATTATTTTGTAATAATATTACAAGTGAGAGTGGATGTTCGAAATGTCATGAAGTGAGGTATAGATAAGGGTTAAAATTAGATGTGGTTCTTAGAAAGGTTCTTCACCACTTTCTAATAATCCCATGCTTACTATGAATGTATAGGTGCAAATACATTGCTGAACTTATGCAATGACATGCCCAAAATAAGAGCACCAATAGAAAATAATGACATGTGCCTGATTATAAGATGTGGATGGAATTTGATAATAGATGGCCTGATTTTTCTCAAGATCCTCATAATATAAGGTTGGGTTTGGATCTAGAGGGGTGAACCCATTCTCAAATCAAATTACTAAATGGTCAACTTGGCCAGTGTTTTTAACAAATTATAACTTGCCTCCATGGCTAGCAACTAAACCATTTTTCTTAATGTTATCATTGATTATACCAGGAAAGAAAAGTGTGACTTTAGATACAATTGATGCTTATCTAGAGTCTCTATATGATGAGATAATAGAATTGTGGAAAGGAATTGAAGTAATTCAATCTTACAGGGATGGTCATTCAAT
The DNA here is from genome assembly GCA_037957365.1 of Torreya grandis. Lineage (NCBI taxonomy): Eukaryota > Viridiplantae > Streptophyta > Pinopsida > Cupressales > Taxaceae > Torreya > Torreya grandis. The sequence goes on along the minus strand of JARHVA010001563.1, from coordinate 736,314 downwards.
CAAATTCACTTTAAGATCTTCCTTATTGTTTATGATTCATGATCTTCCTACATATGGTACATTGTTTGATCTCACTGTTCATGGATACCATGGATGTCCTACTTACAACTTTAAGGATTTTGTGAGGAAATCAAGAAGTTTGTGTAAGTGTATTTATTGTGGACATTGTGCTTACCTTAAAATGGATCATCCATATCATTGATAAAAACACATTTCAATGGTCACTAAGAGAATCATGAAACACCATTGCTAGGAATGGGTGATTACATTATTGAGAATAGATAAAAACAAATGTCATTTATAATTGAAAATTATGGGAATGATAGTAGTAGATATGATCCATGTAATGAAAGTGGTGTAAAATGGTTGTGAATATTCTATAAGTTGTCATACTTTAAGGATATAGCCATTAGGCATACTGTTGACTTTATGCATATTGAGAAAAATTTGGCCTATGCTATTATAGAGACTCTTTTTGGTGATTTTGATACTATTTCATCGTGTGAAGACTTTTGATAACTAAAGATTCATCAAAATATTTGGGTTGAAAAATATGATGATGAAAAATATAGAAAACCTAGTGCTCCTTATGTCTAAATAAAGGAACAATGTGCATAATTATTACATTTGATGTTTCAAACTCACTTTCCCACTGGATATGTAAGTATTATTAGAAGCCAAACTAACATTAATATCTTAAGAGGCCTCAAGACCCATGACTATCATGTCATAATCAAGAATATTTTACCTATTGTGGTAAATATATCAAGTTTGGCAAAGGGGCCAAGATTGGAAATTATAAGATTCGGCCTAATATTAAAGAGAATGAGTTTACATGTATTAGATCCTTCAAAATTTGACAGTTTGAGGGAGGAGGTTATTGAAGTCCTTTGTCTATTAGAACAAGAATTTCCACCAACAATTTTTAACATTTATATGCATCTAGAATATGAACTAGAGCATTGTGGCCTAGTAAGAATGAGATGGATGCATCCTATATGAAGGTTTTGAAAAAAATTGTTCATACTAAGGTAAAATTGGAAGGTAGCATATCCAAGGGATATTCAATGCAAGAGGCCACGGGATTTTGCACATAATATATGAAGGATTTTAAAAATGTCACTCAAAATGTATGGGATGATGATGAAGATGATAGAGTTGCAGGTGAAGTGTTAGAAGGCAATGGATATCACTTTAAGCTATCACATCAAGAAATAAGTGTGATACATGCCTATATTCTTTGAAACACATCTTTGTTTGATAAGTGGTGTAGGTAAAATAAAATTACACAATAATATATTAAATTAATTGCATTTACACATTTATATTATTAATCTTACTATTTGTACATTAATATTCTATGTAAAAAATATGAAGAAGAGAATCAAACTTGGATGCAACATTGACCTCAAAAGTGCAGACACCATGATTTGATTAGAGGTGATTATTTTCCAAAATTTGAAGAATGGATTGCTAATGTAGTCAGTGATGCAAAAGAAGAAGGTCAAGATATAAAAACAAAGGAAAGTGAGATTTCACAATCTCCACATTTATGGGCTATGGGTTTTAGTGGAATGTAGGCCTACGGAAGTCATTTAAGAGTGGAAGAAAAAGACACAGGAAAGACAAATTGTGATTGTGTTGTTAGTGATGAATTTATTCATGAAAATGAGAAGAAATTTTATGTTGTATTCATCCAAGAGATTATTCAAGTGTATTTTGGTGAAAATAGTCCTATATTATTAAATATAAGTGGATCCAACCATTTGTAATACAATTTGATGAGTATGGATTTGTACATGCAAATACACGACAATTTTTATTAGAGATGGATGAGCTGTATGTTTCCCCTCTTCACATTAACCAATCATTTATAATTGATGATGTAAGAAGCTCAAGATGGTCGTATGTCATTCAAATAAAGTCTATTTTAAAATGAAAATTCATGGAAGTTGTCGATATAATGCTTGACGGAAAATATGTTAATTTACAAGAAACATTCAAAGAAGTGGATGAAGATGATGATGGAGTGTTTGAAGAAGAGATTTTTATTACCAAATAAGAGACTAGGAGAGATAATGTATTGCATGTCATAGATGAGGGTGAGGAAGAAAATCAAGTAGATGCAGACACAAGTGATCAAGATTCTGATCTTGCTGGTAATGCCGATGATTACGATGATGTTTTGTCGCCTTAACTAGCCTACCACCTTAACTTGTTAGCTTTTCACCTAAAATTTGGTCATATGTATGGTGTAATTTATTAGTGAATGTAATAAAGATCTGATTATAGGTGTGCTTATTCACTATTGTTTTTCTAATACATTTCTGAATGTAATCATCATTATTCTATTGGTACACTATATACAAAACTTGATATGTTCACTACTGACTTGAAGTGCATTTAATGTTAAGTTCAATCAATATTCTTAGTTTTCTTATTTTGGTTGAAATTAATGTTGTTTAGTTAGAATATAATTTCTTGTATGTCCTATATGTTTTCTAGATGCTAGACTTTTCTAACTTTTCTAGAACTACTAGATATGAAAAGAAGCAAGCAAGGTCTAAAGTTATTAAATAATGCAACAATATACCTATGAAAGTAAACAACTCTTTAAAATTTTAGAAATAAATTTTAGTCATTTCTCTCATATTTGGATAGCTTTAGTTTGTAATACAGCTTTTAGCCTTCACATGCATTGAATATGCTTGTGTGAAGGAAATAATAATGAACATCTATGATTTAATAATACATATAGATATCTTAACATTAGGTGAACAAAATATTTAACCTATAGTATTAAACAATTTTTGTAAAAAGACAAGTAAAATTCCCTATCATTCTCCCCTTACTGTTATGCTCCCCCTAACTTTAGTACTGTCATGCTATGTTTTACTACTTCAATTCTCCCCCTTTGACATCATGGCAAAAGTGCTCATTAATTAACTCCCTGACTTAAATCTCCTCATCAACTTGTAGTGTGATAAATTTAAATATTAGAACCAAAACAAGAGGTCAACGATGAATTATAAGACCAAAATCCTAGAGGTATAAGGGTTCCATACTTAGGCAAAATTTTGAAAAATGATAACCCCTATGTTAGAACCTCCAAAATTTGCCTAATTTCATTATCATAACTATCCTTGAGCCCAATGACTAAAGCCATGATTCCTATGCTAAAAGTCTCTCTACCTAACTAAGCCTCCTCATTACAAATAGATAAATGATCTCTTAGGTCTGACTAACACTGAAAACTAAAACTAAGAGACTGTAAAATTAGAAAATTGTTCAGTATTTTCAATATAATGATATCTAAAATACTACATTCATATTATACCCCTATATTCCCACTTAAAATACATAAAAATATAATAAAATAACCCCACAAGGGGTAAATAATGCTATTATGACATGGCGGTGAACAATCACTCAATCGCTAGAATTAACCTGCCTTCCCATCAGAGTCCAAAGGGGTGTGTGTGGGGTGGCAGTATGAGACTATCTGACCCACTATCCCATAGCAAGCAAAGTGAAGGTGTGCTGTATAATGGGGAGAGTAAAATGGTAACTCTACCATACCACTACCCCGTTATAGTCTTGATATTATAGAGCAGTACTGCAGTACAAGCTATCAAAGCATTTAATTCATTCGTGGCAATGATTACACCTCTAAACATGAACTATTTGATTTCCTAAGATCAAATTTATGTATTCAAAATCAAAATATGGATATATTATGAAATATTTTATAGGAATTAAAATTAATGTTGAGGTGACTAAGCTTAGCAACAAATACACTTGGGATTCGATGCCATTTTTGCAATCATTCACATAACTCAACATACTAGATATAATGGAATTAAAGGAGGAAGACTCTATAGCTATTATTTTGTTGGGTTAGTTCACAAAAACCCTTTGTATCAATTGTATAAGAATTGAATTTTCTCAATTCTACAAGTAGACACTAAACTAGGAGAGGTACAAATACTTTGCAACTAACCCAATCAACCTTCATATGGTTAGTAATTTAAAGTTACTTGTTTTTAGCCCTTACTGGGTAAAGGATAATATATTCTATTTTGCTATTTTGCTTATTTTCTCCTTTTAATTATCCTTATCTTATTTATCTTTTGGCAACACATCCAAGTTTCTATGCATGTGAGAGATCTGTACAGCTGCTATGGAGGATCCTCTTCAATCATTTACTTTGTTTCTAAGATAGCTAGATGTGTCCTTAAAAACTACTTATTATCACAACAATTGCTGGTTCTATGTAATGGTTGTAGGCTCCTATAGGTGAAAGTTTACAATTGCTATGGATAACCTATAGGTGAAAACCTAGAATTGCTATGGGCAACTTGTAGGTGGAAAACCTACAGCTTGGTAGTTGTTATGCATAACCTATAGGTGAAAGCCTGTAGTTACTATGGGAAACCTATAAGTGGAAACTTGTAGGTTGGCAGTTGCTATGGGTCAGAAGCCCCTTTTGCTATGGGATTCTCTATAAGTGTTGTGACCAAGTAAGATTCCTATAGTCTTATTCTACCCTTCAAATGTTGGTTAAATAATGTTACACAAGTATAATCTAATCAAATAAAAATCATCATTAATACATAACACAACATGTATATATTAATGCACACATATGATCATTAGTTCATTCATTCATTTACATGAGTCATGGATAGTTCTAGGGATTCATATAGGAAAAATATATGCAACTGGGTCTAGAAGAGGCTATAAATAGAATAATTAGTGGCCTCATCACACCCCCTACTTAACCTCTTGCTTGTCCTCGAGCAAGCCTTCTTTGAATTTTGAATCCACAATATTTACTAAAATTTAAGGGCTTAGTACAACCCATCCATTCAAAGATATAAAAACCTTTAACATCATCTATGTTTTTCTACCTTTTCTTTTATACCTCTCTATCAACTGGCACATTCCCTTCCCAATCAAGAATTGGGAACCACAACATGGGTGGATAAAACATAAACCCCAACTAACTTATCCTTATTTTCTTGAAAATCTCAATGTACATATATACTTTATGTATTGCCTCTCTAATGTTGTGAGGGGAATAATGTTCTTTTTGTTTCAGGGTATCTAAAATCTTTGCCCATCTGTGCAAATAGGAAACAAAAATTTGTTTTCCATATCCTTCCATGAGGCTCAAGTAGTGGTTCTAGACCTCTACTTGTTTGTTTATGACCCATGCTCATAGAGTATCTACATTCATAAAATCAATCCATTCCTCTATTATAGCTTTTAAATTAGCAGATTCACCCCTAATCATTAGGGTAGCCTCTTTTTATTTCTTTTGATAGTACTCAACCTATTTATTTCTTCTTGTTTCATTGAGGATGTATGAGGTAAAGCAATTCAGTTGGACATCTCCTAGGTATATATTGGGATTCTACTTTATGTCATGTGGCACAACATATTGATGCATGTAAAACTCGCTCAATTATGCTTAAATATCAGGGTCAACATGCCTATAGACCTCAAAGAAAGATTTAGAATCACATACCATGTAAGACTGATAACTGTATATCCTATCATATTTGAATCTAAGCCACCTTTCTTCCAAGTATATAACATATACCCTAGAGGGTGATCTTGATTCCATTAACATCTCAGTGGTCTCATGCATGTTAGTGATCTTCTCTTTCAAATAAGTGATCCTAGTCTCAGCCCTTTCTAGGATTTCTTTTCAATCTTCCTATTGCTCCCTTGCTTTAACATATACTGTAAATCTTTGTATCAACTACTTATGATAAGTTTTATTATCACTAAAATTTTCCTTAAGAAATCTCAAAAGGTCATCAATTTCTACTAGCCTAGTAGCTGAGAGGTCTACATCAATTACTTCTACAATAGGTACTTTTGAAGTGGTCTCTATAAAAGAAAACCTATTGTGGAATGGTACCAAAGCTAGAACATTATCTACTGTAAGTTCTTCTAGGGGTACACTAATGCCATTGTAGGTAAGGTGGATGAAGCTATTATAGGCACTTCTAAGGGAGTTGCTGTAGGCTCCTCCAATGTCCTTTCCTTGCTTGACTCTTATTCCATAGATGGGTTTAGAAATTATTTTGCCCCTAAAAGTGTTTCAGCACAAGAAGTAGATATAGGTGAGACTAATTTTATTCATCCTTTCTTACTCATAGGAACTACAGGTGAGACTATAGTAGCTATAGGCTGAGTAGTTACATTAGTGCCTAAAGTATCCTCTTGTGATGTTTAATAGACCTATCCCTTGGGAGACCCCCCTCATTATTTCCCTCCTCTTATTGAGGTTCACCAGTCCTTCAGGTTAGAAACTATTCCTAGTTAAGGTCAGGTTAGTATCTGTTATTCCTTATTTAACTAGCAACCAAATCAGACAATGATGAGACAAGGCTTTCTTTAGCCCCCTTTGGTATTTTTTAGACATTTTCTCCAAGATATTCCACAAGTGGTTTGGGACATTAATAGTCCTACCATGCCTTAAATGATTTAAAAATTTGAATTGGAGAGTATAATTCAAGGAGTACTTACCATCACATGTCAGATATTTGATGATATACGAGGCCACTTATCTCTAGGCTGGGGGTAGATTCAGTCTCTCCACACCTCCTTTCTTAATCACTAGCCTTTCATTATCTTGATAAACTATTGTCTAACTAGTTGGCTATTAGATTTCTCTTCCTAGTTTAGTTTTTGGCAACCCAGTAACCTAGATTACCATTTCTTTTGTAACTAGAAATGTGATGTTAAATACTATCACCTATTCTCCTATAAAAGACCCTATGAATTCTCTAGTGATATTTTATAAAAAAATCTATAGTTTCTCTAATTAGGTAGCCCATCTAGCCCTGCTAAACATGGCCCAACTATTTGGGTTTTCTTACAAATATTTTTGGTTTGAGGGTTCCCTTCTCACTATTAAACCTCCCATTCTAGCTAGTTTATCTTCCTATCAAAATTTTCAAATAGATATCTCTTCAAAACACCCAATTTCACCTTCAGATTACTACCTATAGTGAAGCAAGTTTTTTTAATAATGGTAGTTTTGGTTGTAGGCTGAAATAATGTCTTGCTTAGGTCTTTTTGTGAATGAGCTTTGATCTCAAAGTGAAAAAAAATAAAATTAATTATTTTCCCCAATCAAATATGGGTGTAGTTATGGCATAATCATGGGGTTTTAATTCACATGCATAGAATATCATGTGATTGATTTCTCTCAAAATTATTCCCCCCCATGTGAAGTGTCACTTGTCTCCAAGTGATGTGGTACATGTAGGATGCAAAAAGATAGGGTGAGGTCATAATGAGGGTTTTGAGTGGTGAGTTGGCATAGCTCATGACAAGACTTGATGAATGTTGTTTTAATGATTAAATATGATTTTTAATATAATGCATGCTATATTAAAAGAATAAAGTGCTAGTATATGACTAAAAGATACACTTCAACTTTATAACTATTTGTTCTTAGGGTTGTGGCATAGGAAATCAACATGTGAGGGTTTGTTGGAATGAAAGCTTAACTTGTTATTTCTTCATGCAATTATTACCTCGATAGTCATAATTTTGATATATTGTTACCTTTGGGTAATTATGTGATCATAGTGTCCTATCCTTTAATTATGCCCTCAGTAACCTGTATGCAATCATGATGACCTGTAAAGCACTGAAGCAATGGTCTTGTAATGGTATGAGAGACTATTTCCATCCTTCCACAAAGTGGTTGCTACAAATATTTGTTTGTTATCCAAGTCAAATCCTTTATAATCATGCAGGAGGGTGGGTGATGGCATTTGTTGCTCTTTATCTCCTCTATATGAGCCTATTAATGGCTTGTTTCTCTTCTATCTTACTCCTAGTAAATGAAGATATTTGTTAATGGATTATTTGTTTAGTGAAATTTTAATTTGGCAATCAATTGGTTTATCAAAGTTGGGACTTATGCTCTAGAAAATATCCTAGATCTCTCTTATTGGCAGAGTGAAGTTAATTTCCATGAAGTGACCAAAAGCTAAGAATGGCTCTTTTGTATCCCTGTAGTCATAAATTTTAGTCTACAACACTCCAAATGGAGATTGGAAGTGTATGCCTTTGTTTTAGAACTTACTTTGTTATTCAGGAGTATAGTCATTCCTTAGCAATGTTCACAATTTTTGCTCTAATCTTCATTCACTTCTCTAACTTGTCTAGTGTCTTCCATGAAATTCTCAATATCCCATAGCCAAAGCCATAGCTCATCATTTATGAGGAATTAATTTTCAACTACTAGAGAGGTGTATATAGGGGTTAGGATGTACCTACAATAACTTTAGGTTGAGTGTGTAGCCACTACAAAGTTATGCCCAATGGTGAGGAAGGTGCTTGTAACAACTGGAAGAATGTCACTTGTTGTCCTTGTAGCATCCACATCTTTATGGCACATGACTATTAACATATTGACACCTTCTGTATCTAACATCTATTTGTATCAAATAGTAGGAAGTTAATTTTTGTTTAATATGTTAGGTGCATGGTTTCAAGTTTCCTATCATCATTTTCTAATTTCTTATAAATATTTATCAAATGTTTATCTGTGTGTTATTGAATGTTTTATATCTCAATATAATGTGTATTTTTTTTTGTTTTTGCAAAAATGTATTGATAAACTTCAAGAAGGGGACAAAGTTGGGGTGTTAGATCAGTTTGATGGTGCTTCTATGGGAATTGGGCAGATTCACTCAGTATCTATTGTACATCGAGTCAAATTGAAAGGAATAGGAGATGCAAATGTAAATATTTTAAAGGTCACAAATACCCCTTGTTTATGAAGATAAAATAGATGGAGTTGTCCATCTAAAAGAGAAATAAGGAACCTTCACACAGTACATGGCCACTAAAATATTTGCAAAAAATGACATAGTTGATGTTTATCATGTACTCACTGTTAGATAGCTTGTCCAACTGCTTTATATAGTAGTTTGAATGTGTTGTTTAGGGATCTTTATCATGGTGTATTTGCAAGAGTTAGAAACTCTTAGACTTTGACATTTTTGATTATATATATATATATATACATATATATATATATACATATATATATATATACATATATATATATACATATACATATACATATATATATATATATATACATATATATACATATATATATATACATACATATATATATATATATACATACATACATATATATATATATATATATATATATATATATATATATATATATATATATATACATACATACATACATACATACATATACACACACACACACACACACACACACACACACACACACACACACACACACACACATACATACATATATATATACACATACACACACACACACACACACGCACACATATATATATGAACATCTTACAGTTCATCAAAATTGCATTATATTTTTTTATTGCAGATTACCTTTTTTTTATCATGATGTTGAATCAATATTTTAACTTCTAGCATGTTGCAGCTTGTTTGTATATGTAATATTTTTATTTGATTTTATTTTTTAATTCAAGTTTAATAATATGTTTATTTATATCCTTGTTAATGGGTCAATCATCATCAGTAAGAAGGTCAAAAGTAGAAAGTAGGATTGGATGCGCCCTCCTCCTGGGTGGTTAAACTATATTTTGATGGTGCAACATGTGGTAATCTAGGTGCATCTGGGGTGGGCTGCATTATTCATGATTGCTATGGATCAATGATCAGAGATCTATCTAATAAAATCTAGGGTGGGTCCAATAATAAAGTAGAAGCTCAAGCTCTAGCAAGTGGTATTGAATTGGCTATCCAATGTGGGATCCCAAATCTGATTATGGAAGGTGATTCACAAGTTATCCTTGTAGTTGTGAAAAAAAATAAAGGATAAATCATGGCATTTAGAGAATATATTGAAAAAAACTTGGAAAAATTTGGAAGTTTTCTCTACTTTAAAGTGGCAACATTGCTTTTAAGAGGTGAATACAGCTGTGAACTTTCTTACAAACTATGGCATCTATCAACCTAAGGTTTATAGGTTGGATAACATTAGGGAAGCTTGGGAGGATTTACCTATAGCCTCATTGATTGATCTTGGTTGATTTACACTCAGCTATCCTTTTGTATTTCTTTGTCACACAAAGCAATTAGAAAATGATTATTCTATCTATTAGAGCCTTTAATGGTGTGTGTGGCTACTAACACCTCGAGCACACTCCCTTATACTCAATTTAATCATTGCTTGTTAGGAATGTGTGCGAAGTGATCAGGGAGGAGGATTTGCATTTATGTTTGGATGGTGTTTTAATTGGGGTAATTGACAGTGTCTTTTGCATGTGGGATCCTAGAGGATTCCCCTATGCTCATTTATTTATCTACTATTATGTTTAGTGATACATATGTGTAGGTGGCCTTTGTGAATTATGTATTGTGTTTAGGGGATATTTCAATGGAGAACCATAGTGATATTGTACTTTCCACTGCATGCATCTTGGGTCTAGTGAAGTGAGGGAGATGGCCTTTGAGGGACTTATATCATGGGCCTGTCTCTGACATATTTTTTGGCTTCCCTTAGAGGAAGTGCATGTTAATATAGTGGATATTTTAGGGCAAGAGTTCTTGTTTAAGGGGGTTAAGTTCAAGGTAAAATCAAAAGTGGCTATTATCTTTGCCTCTAATCTCATGTTCCTAATCTCTGAGGTAGAGGTGGTGGTAAAGGTGGTAGCTTTCTATGTTCACCTAAAATGTTGAGTTAGCCTAATCAAGAAAATTCATTTACATGATTTGACCCCTCTCCCATCCCTATCATTCATGGGGTGGGATGGCTTAGGTGTCATCCCTACTTCTATTTTTCATGCTTTAGAAAATATATTCTTATTCTCTTAAATTTTGTGGAGGATCTCCATAAGAAGGTTGTGCTACTTGATATGAAGATTGGTAAATTTGTTTCACTACTTATGATGTCATAAATGAGGAATCCCATCCCAAAGTTGGTGCTGTTACCTAGCCACCGATATGAGAAAAAGAGGGTGGAGGTAGTGAGGAAGTTGGTTAGATGGGTGTTGTGTGGAATGATGGAAGCACCATCCTAATATAATTCAATGCTAGTGGAGGCTAAAGAATATGGACTGATGGAGGTGGCAATGTCCTCTATGCCTTCCTCATCTAGGGGCTTCGAGTGAATGGTCTAGGTGAGGGAACTGACTATGGTGGGGAAGGAGGAACATGTAGGGGAAAATATGATGTGGTGTTACTGTTATATTTAGACAAGGAGGGCATCATAGGTTCTACTATGTAAGCTATCAGTTTAGTGTCCTTGTTAGTTTTTTGTCTTTCAGTTTGTCTAGTTTTTTGGATTTGTGGCAATTTCCTATTCTATGGGGTTCTTGCATGGCCCTTCGATGTTTATCTTAGTCTCAAATTTTGGTGGTGTCTATTATTTTTTGGTTTTAGTTGACTTTATGCCAAGTATTGTAAAACTTTTTACTTTTCAGGTTGGGGGCCCAATACTAAACCCGTAATGATCTAAAAAATGTTTATTTTTATATTTTTATTTTCTTTTATGTTTTAATTCAAGATTAATAATATCTTTATCTATGCATTATACAATTTATGGTATTTAATAAATTATTCATATCATATAAATGAAAATTTACTACTAAACTAGTAGTAAATATAATTATCATGCAATTACTAAACAATGTATCAATATACTACCAATTGATAGAAATCAGTAAAAAAAAAATTAAATAAACTACCAAATGATGACAATTAAAAATTAAAATGACTAAATTTACTACCAATTAATAGAAATTAGTCAATTAAAATGACTAAATATACTACTAATTGACGTTAATTAATAATTAAATTGACTAAATATACTACCAATTGGTAGAAATCAGTGAATAAATATGACTAAATATATGACCAGTCGATGGAAAAATAATAATTAAAATGACTAAATATACTACCAATGGATGGAAATTAGTTAATACAAATGACTAAATGTACTACCAATAAATAGAAATTAGTGAATAAAAATGACTAAATATACTACCAATTGACGGTAATTAATGATTACAATGACTGAATAAATTACTACCATGACTAAATAAATGGCCAATTAATAGCAATCAATGACTAAATTAACAACTAAATATACTACCAAATTGATCAATCAAAACAACCAATAAATGACTAAAAATGGTCTAGTCATAAATTTGGTCATGTTATAAATGCTTGGAAATAAACTACTAATGGTCACGTGACCAAGCTTAGTCATTTATATGCAAGTTTTGGTAGTTTTTTTAGTCATTTATTTTTATTTTTTTACTAGTGATATGTGATAATAATAACTATAGATGTCAGTTTACAACATGAAAATGCATGGTCAAATGTTATTGCATGTATTTGTTATTTATCAATAGGGACATGCTATATTATAACTATAATTATTGCATGCTTAGTTGTGACCACTATCTTTGCATGTTGATTATTACCAATGATGTCTCATTTATTCTAGGAGAAATCAAAGCATGAAATTTATCTTCATTAATACATGAATTACGAATAATTTTAGATTGACATTCCTTACTAATACATGTAGTATCAAATAATAAGCATTCGTTATCTTTCCCAAAAAATGTAGGAGTTATTGATGTAGGTTCGTTGTCACAAACATGCACATATTTAATTGCTATAAGTTGGGTGTCACCAATAATAGAAAAAATTGATTATTATGAATTTGGTATCACCAACTACAATATTTGTAGGTGCTATGGGTTCAACAATAAGTGCACATTTATTTGCTACATGTTCACCAATAATTGTGCTTGAAATTACTGTAAGTTTGCCAATAACTACACATGCAATTTCTACAAGTTCACCAAAAATTACACATGTGATTATTAAAATTTCAATAATAATTAAAAATTTAATTACTATAGGTTCACCAACAACCACACATATAATTTCTATGAGTATACCATTTATAGCACTAGTAATTACTATGTGCATAATTGCATGCATTTCTTTATCAACATGCCCTCCATTCTTCTCTGTTGTTCTAGTTGAAGCATATAGCATATTATTTTTTATTTTAATTCCTTAATAATATCTTTGAGAGCTTGTATCTCTTGATATAAAACAATAAATTTGCATTCTTTACATCATTACCAACTTAATCTCTCTCAAAAATTCCTTTCTGAGCCATTGTTTTACTTGTACAAGGTTAATTATTTTTTGGGAAAAATTTCTAAAATTTTCTAATTAGTGCTATATCATGTGGAGATAAAATAAATATATGATATTCCTGAGTTTATCCCTATAATGAAAAGTGGAATGAGTACCATTAGTGTACAATATGAGATTTAATTATTATGTGCATAATTGCATGCATTTCTTTATCAACATGCCCTCCATCCTTCTCTGTTGTTCTAGTTGAGGCATATAACATATTATTTTCTATTTTAATTCCTTAATCCTTTCTTTGAGAGCTTGTATCTCTTGATATAAAACAACAAATTTTTATTCTCTACATCATTACCAACTTAATCTCTCTCAAAAATTCCTTTTTGAACCATTATTTTACTTGTACAAGGTTAGTTATTTTTTGGGAAAATTTTCTAATTAGTGCTATATCATGTAGAGATAAAACAAATATATGAGATTCTTGAGTTTATACCTATAATGAAAAGTGGAATGAGTACCATTAGTGGACACTATGAGGTTTGATATTAGAAAACATGAAATTTAATTTAGGAAAGTGGGAAATTTACTCTAAAAAAGCAAGAAACCTATTCTCAATTTTCCAAGCGCTTAGTACTTGACACCTTCCTTGACAATGACACAAAAATGATGAAAAAAATAAACCACCCATTTAAATTAATGCAATATAATCACTTGCATACAAACCAACATAGATATTTTATTGGGAAACCACTTGGTTTATTAATTATGCTACTTTCACTAATTATCAACCCAAGGATGTATAACCTTACAAGGAGTCTGCACTATATATAACTCACTAAACCACATGGAATACTGAGATAACTAATTCACACTTCCTAAAAATGAAATCACACTTACTAGAAATAAAATCACACTTGCTAAAAATAAATGATAGGAATCAAAGTGCATAATTGAAATTATAAAAAAGTAAATAACATGCCCATATAAATTAGAATATTCCCACATAATATTAAAAGTACAAAATGGAAAATTATTATACACATGAAATAATCCAACACACATAAAAACTATTCAATATAAATTAAGGGATACACACACATAGTACAAAATAAAATTAAACTAACAAATGAGAAATCAAACTACCAGATCTATGTAAGTAGGCCCTACCTCATTTATATTGGAGATTAACTACTCTCCTCTGCTATAAATTTAAAACAAATCAACTCTTTTTCATTAATTACTTTCGTATAAATTACAACCAAGGGAAATTACAACTATTATCTTCTTCTAACTATATTTTATTCTTATTGTTTTCCTCTACTACCTATCTACTTCATCCTATGCAACCTACATCTCTACTCCTTATATAGGGGATATAAGTGATTTTTAAGAGAATCCTAAGATATAATCCAAGTTACAACCATAAATATGGATGTTAAAAAAAAACCTTTTTAATAAACCATATGTTACAATAAGATATTGCAACCATAGAATAAATAATATGGAGGAGAAAATAATTTATTTGGAGTCATTTATCCATCCCTATATTCACAAAATCATGTATGCTCCTTAAATCATGGAAGGAATATTCAACTCCAAACTACCAACTAGTTGTTAGAGTTTCTATAAGATGTCAACTGTAGATGCTATAGGTTTTTACAATTTCTACATGTTAAATACAACAATTGATATGGGTTATAGAGTAGATGCTATGGGTTGCCTATATCTTCAATGGATTTCTTTCTTTTATAAACCTAAAAACATCTTAGGAATTATACATTTTAGCATTAGTAAATACATATGAAAAAATCATTGAATCATACTAATTTATTTAGAAAGCATAGAATTTATACTAAAATAATAAACATATGCAACATAGGTTAAATATATACTCATTAAGCATGGATGAGATCTAAAACAATGGCCAATGAAATGGGTTTTTAGGATAATGCTATGTTAGATGAGTGATATTTTTTTAACTCATCTATCTTCATGAATGTGGGCAAAATTACACAATGTATTGACCCAAAAACTATGTAGGAAAAAGGGAGAGAACCCTGTGACTAGGTTCAACTCAGAAATAAATCAGTATACAAGTAAATGAGAGAACTGATTAGGCAAGGCTCAATAAAAAAATGAATCAACCACTGTAGATGGATTATAGATTCACATGTAATGTTTTTCCTTAGTTATACCTAGTTTGATCCACTAAAAAAAAAGCATGATCACAAGGAATGAATAATGTTCATGCCCCCATCGTGTACACAGGTTTGATAAGTGTCAAGTGGAATGACAAACATTTGCCATTCAATTGTAACTATGATGTTGTGCATATGTGCATGAATAAATATCATTCCCCTTAAATCTATACCAACTTATACATAATGTTATGTATATTTATGTTGAATTTGAGAACATGTATCTCAAATGTATGTGAATGTGAAAATCTAAAATTTTGTTTCTATAAATTTTTGTGCATATGCATCCAAGTGTGTATGAATCTATCATACTCTATATCAATGTGCCAATGTTTTCCATGTATTTGAAACAACCTAATATTCAAACCATTTAAATCTATGAAATCTATAAAACTTGTATTTTGCTCAAATTTTCTAGTCATAGAGGCTTATGTCTCTAAGTCAAGCCCACTATAGTGCCCCCATTTTGATATGAGGGATGTATCATGTATGTCACTTGTATCAAAAAAATAATAAATTGAATCATGTCATGTATAAATATATCATTATGTAATATCATTTGATCATGTGGGGAGTATGTCATCATAGTAATGTACATATCAATCAAGTCATGCATGTAACATTTGGATTGCAAGGCATGTAAGTGTCATGTTTAAATAGGTATATTATTGAAGCATGTACTATAAATATATATAAATAAGACTAATTTAAGTAATAGTTAATTATACAGATCATGGCACCTCTAAATGTTAGCAAGCTCAACAAACACAATTGTTAGTGTCACACATAGGCCAAAGGCCACATACAAGGGACATAAGATGCCACAATAGACAAGGCCAAGGGCCACGTGTAAGATGACATACAAAATGCTGAAAATAAGAAAAAAAATCAAGGATGTCACATAAATCAAGGATAAGGGTGACACACAATATATACACAAAGTAATATATCATGTAAAAGAGTAATAACAATAATGGGGCATATAAAAACTAGTGTACGTCATCCATATGTATCAATATCACATCATAGTAAAATGGCATATCATTTGTCACTATGTAATAAATGAGTCACTAAAAAGGCATGTGTAAATATTATAGGTGGATAAACATTATACAAAGGTCATATAAATATATAATGTATAATAGTGAAACCTATGAAACAAGATGCACTTAGTATCATTGTGGCCACTAAGTAGAGGGAAAACCAACATATGTATGTACATGTATAGCCTATATATCCTACATAGCACTCAAATATTATGAAATGCATGTGTATGTAAATAATATGCCATATACCAAACATGTGATAAAACATTTGTAAAACTGTAAACTAGCCATCATGTAATGCTTAGGTCTTGATTTTGGATTTTTTTAATATTTTAATGGTTTTTTGTATTTTTGATTATTTGATTTTTTATATTATTGGAATATTTTATAATTTTTAAAAAATAATCAATGATACATTTAAGGGGAGGGATATGGGAAGTGTATGTATTTATTAGTGGAGGGATACTCTATTGTGGATGGCTAGGAATGGGTCAAAATTTGATGTTGAGTCACATGGTGTACCATGTTTATCATTATAAATGATCATGGAACTTGGGTTATGATGAATGGGTCTATAAGGGTGAGGACTTTGTGATATTATTTTTTAATAAGAACATGTCTTGATGCTTGTGATTATTATGGAACACACTAGACAATTTATGTTGTACACTAAGTATGTATTATATAAGATGGTACCTTATATGGTCTTTGAGTAACTCTCCAGTGTAATTTATGGGAATAATTAGTTGTCTAGTGGGAAATTAGTTGTCTAGTGGGCCCAATTATGTTCCTTTGAATTGGATATTTAGATAGATATTATATATGTGTAGTAATCAACTATGTATGTTGATCCTAGATGGGTGTGTCAACCATCTCTGAATATTGATCTTGAATATGTGTATCATCTATCTATGAATATGAGTATCAACCAATCCCAGTGGTGGTGGGATGGAGGAGAAGATATCACTGACTATAAGGTATACTCACATCATACTCCTAGAACTATAACCACTTTGCTATAGTATATGTACTTTAGGCATAAGTGTACCGTGGATGGAACTATATGAAGTCATTACATCCATGAGCATCCTAGAAACATGTCAAAGACCCCATTACTATTTAGTACTTAGAATGATGTGGCTAATATGGTTGATCCCACCTAAAGAGGTAATATTACGCATCCCAATGTACAATGTATTTATCCATAGAATCCTTTAATAGATTTTGTTTTATCATCTTAATCTTGTCATGTGTGTTAAGTTGTGGAGCTAAAATCTTCACCAAGATGCTAATCAGGAGGTTGCTGAGTTCAACCAGTAATCGGCATCGGCAGTATTGCCAACGTCGGCCGATCCCTAGTCCCTGCATGACTGACGTCGACAATACTGCCAATGCCGGTTACTGGTTGAACTCAACAACCTCCTGATTAGCATCCTGGTGAAGCTTTTAGCTCCACAACTTAACAATCTCCCACTTGGAGATAAACAGCTGCACCTGTACAGCAACCTCCACTAACCATCTCAGGCACTTCCATCTTCAAGCTCAATTTTGAAGACCAACCACAACACATCTTGTGATGCTACACCTGTCATCCAAGTAACCTACCACATCTGAACCTACATACCATGTAGAGAAGTGCTTGACCCTGCATAAATACCTATTATTGGTCCCTCTCAAATACCTGAGAATCCACTGAACTGCTCTCCAGTACTCCTTTCCCGAATTGGCTCCAAACTTTTTGACAACTCCCACTACTTGGGAAAACTCAGGCCTAGTACATACCTTGTACTTAACCTCATCATGTGAATTGGGACACTGTTCTGTGAACTGTCCATCCATAGGTGTGCTAACCTATTCTACATCCTGCATCTTGAACCTCGCCACTACCTTATTCACACAATCATCCTGAGACAACATCAACCTGTGATCTTCCCTGTCTCTAGACATACTTATGCCAAAGAATCTTGCTACTCCCAGATTCTTCATGACACCCATTTGAACTAACTTTACCTTTAGCTCAGCAACTCTCTGCATGTGTAACCTTGCAACAAACATACACACTACAGTAACAGGATAATGTAGCTAATATTATCCAACTTGGTAAAAGAAAACACAATGGTTAAACCTCCATTGTCCTATAGCCTGCTCAAGACCATATACACTGGCCTTCTGTCTCACGTGTCCATCCACTCTCTTCTCTAACCTGGGAATCCATTTGTCTGTCAATGCTTTTATCCTGGCTGGCAACTCTACCAAAACTCCCACTTGGTTCTCTTCCAAAGAATTCATGCCATGCTCTCACTATTTCTTGGATTCTACCTGTATTGCCTCTTCACATCTTCCTGGTTCTTGACCATCAGTAAGTAATAAGTAATATAAAGAAGGTGAACAATGAATATGAGGTCCACTTACCCTTTCAGTCCTCCATATGGGCATTTGAGACTCCTTGACAGCTTGCTGTCTGCCCAACATCCGTTCCAGTGACCGATCTCGGCCATCTCTCAGTCTGCACCCGACCGGCGTCAGTTCCATGCGATTGACCCTCCTATCGACGTCAGTTCCCCCTAACCGATGTTGGTCTTCACCTGCCTGACACTATCGACTCTACTGGTCTGCACATGATCGATGTTGGTACCTACCTAATTGACGTCGATTCCATGTGACTAACATTGGTAACTGTGTTTTCCTGTAAGTGATGACTTCTTTACCCACGAGCTCATCTTGGATCAAAACCCTGTCCATACTACCCTGCTTAGAATTATTTAGCCCCTATGACTGATCTTTGTCCATCATATCCTCTATAAACACCAAGGCTTCCCTGTTCTTGTCAAAAACATTAAATTTCCTTTTCCTACAATGAACATGATCTATGCCCTCTGAATCTAAACTCATACCCTTTGACTCAAGAACGTCCATTCCCTTCTTATTCATGTGACCTAGCCTACTAAGCCACATCTTCGAATCTACAGCTGAAGTAGATAAACCAGAAGTAGAATCAGTAATACAAGTAGATAGATAAAGAGTACCTACTTTCTTACCTCTTGCTAAAATAAGTGCACCCTTGGAAACCTTCCAAGAATCCGCTGTGAGAGTTACTATGCATCCTTCATCACCCAACTTTCCTACAGAAACCAAACTCTGCTTTAGGACTGGGACATGCATACCCTCCTTCAACATCCATGTGTTGCCCGTCTGTAATTCCAGCTGCACTTTCCCTTTGCCAACTATTTGACAAGGCGTACCATCCCCTAAATAAAGCTCTCCAAAGTCTTCCTAGACATGTTCATGGAACAATTCTCTATTTGGGGTTGCATGAAAAGAAGCACCAGAATCTAAAACCCATGATTCTACCTGACTATCCAAAGAAAGTATGAGAGCATCTTATGCTACAATATCTGCATCTTTTGCTTCTTCATTACCTTCATGTTGATTTTATTTATCCTTCAACCAACAATCTTTCTTTGTGTGTCCTCTCTTTTCACAAAACTAGCAGGTGATACCTCCATTTTTGGATTTGGATCTCTTTCCCATCTTTGACTTTGATTTCCCTTGCTTGACCTTCTCTCTTTGCCTTCCCCTACTTTCAGCACTTAAAGCATTCCCTAATGATTCACCTGTGCTTTTCTTGTGAATATCTTCATTCAAGATTACACTAACCACATCATCAACTTTTAAGATTTTAGAAGCAGACACAATATTACTTACTGCCATTACCAAACTATCCCAACTTTCAGGTAAAGAGCATAAGATTAAGAGAGCCTTTATTTCATCATCAAAAACAATATTGACTGAAGCTAACTGGTTTACCAAACCATGGAAATCACTAAGATGACTATATACCGATCCACCTTCCTGCATTCACAAAGTAAATAACTGCTTCATAAGAAATACCTTATTTGAAGCTGAGGGCTTTTCATATAAATTTTCCAAAGATTCCATCAACTCTTTTATTGTCTTACAATGTGATAAGTTGGAAATCACAGATGATGCAAGGCTCAACCTTATGGATCCCAGAGCCTTCTGATCAAGAACATTCCATTCTTCATCCTTCATATCTGTGGGCTTGCATGCAACCCCACCCAACGGTAAGTACAAATCTTTCTGATACAGATAATCTTCTATCTACATCCTCCAATGTTGATAATTCTTGCTGTTAAACTTCTCCATTTGTAGCTTACTTTCTTCTGCCATTGCTATACTCCCACTCAATCAGAAACCCCTGAGAATGGCCTGTAATCAAATATTAACCTGCTCCCTGTAACCTTGCTCTAATACCACTTATTAGGATCTAGGAAGCACAATTGATTACTTTTCTATAAGCAATTAAACACAGAATTGAACCAGAATGATTAAGTAACTAGAAACTTGAAACAACAAAGAATATGAGAAACAATACTATCTATATTAACACTCTTCTTGAATACAATAAACAAATCTTCCTCTCCTCTTCACACCTCTTGGGTGTACAATATTTCACTCAAGAGTTCTCTCTCTCTTCTCAACCACAACTAACTCAACAACCTGAGTTGTTATCCCCTCCTTAATAGCTTCAGCTGATCTCCTTGACCTTGCACCTTGCAGATCTCCTTTGACCTTGCTTTCTTGCTTCAATGCTTTACTTGCCTTAATTACAATACATGCCTTATGGGTCTCTTAAATAGGATCCCAAGCATACAATAATTAGACTTCTAATTATAATAATTAGAAACACAGACTCAAGACTTAATTTAGTCTTCAACATGCAAACACTCTCGAACCTCTTAAAATTAGACGAGTCTAATTCTAGAAACGCATTTTGGAAACACATGCAAATGCATGCACACACACAAGTGACTGATGTCAGTTGCTGTCAGTCTGCTCCTGACCAACGTCGGCCGATCCCTAGTCCCTGCATGACCAATGTTGGCTGATCCCTAGTCCTTGCATGACTGACGTCGGCAATACTGCCGATGCCGATTACTGGTTGAACTCAACAACCTCCTGATTAGCATCTTGGTGAAGCTTTTAGCTCCACAACTTAATAATCTCCCACTTAGAGATAAACAACTACACCTGTACAACAACCTCCACTAACCATCTCAGGCACCTCCATCTTCGAGCTCAATTTTGAAGACCAACCACCACACATCTTGTGATGCTACACCTGTCATCCTTTAATAGATTTTGTTTTATCATCTAAATCTTGTCATGTGTATCTAAGAGATTAGAGAAGTTTTATCGTGAAAATTTTCTCAATTGAGCCATTGTCAATAATAACATTTTATATAGGTTGTTTCTCAATGTAGGATGGTATGAATAATGTGTGTATATATGAATCATGTCTAATATCTCATTGTCATCAAATATAATTAGAGGATTTTGTGGAGAAATATACCTGAGTGTAATAAGCAAAATATTTGGTACATGATCATAGATCACCAATGGAGGAAGCGTGTTATATGCATAATGTACCTTTGAATTGTCCTTGGTCTTTGTTGATTCATATTAGGAAAAAGATCACTAAAAATATTCAACTTCTGATTTCCATTATGTTTTGGTTGAGTTTATTTTGTATAAGTTCCCAAATTGATAATGTTGTCATCTATGAGGCCATATATCTTATTTATTAACTTGAAAGATTCATTGATTAAATGCCCTATAATGTGATCATAATATGCATTACCATCTATTTGACCCTAAATTTAGATAAATGAGGTTATTTAGGGTTAAGGGGATTAGAATAAATTTTACACAAGGATGGTGAACTAATTTAATGAGTAGGTTAATTAATACAAAACTTCTAAAAATGGCATTTTAAATTTATACTAAGATTGCTAAAAATAGTAAAGTATAACTATTGATGGATATTTAAATGAAAAGGAAATAAATTATACTTGAATGGTTTATTGTGCACATGCATGTCTAAGTTAGAATAGGTTAGAAGTGGACATGAAGATGATCCTAGAACAATTGTCAAATTTTATAAATATTTTTTATGTGGCCTTAGACACTTGCATCAGATCAAGATAGTTACATCGATGTAGGTGTTTAACCTACCATAGATGTCCTATATATAATATTGATTAGATCTAGATGTGACCAACTAGAGCCTTCTGGGTTTTCTATCACCTTTCTTCTGATGTCTTTAGATCATCTGCTCATGCTACTACTCTTTGTCAAATGATCAAACCTTAGATATTCAACCTTGGAGTGACTATGGAAAAAATGAGTTACTGGGATAATAGTGTCTAACTACCCTAAAGATCCATCTGTTAATGGGCACTACCTACATAGATAATACTCTAAATAAGGCCTCAAACTTATGTAGTTCTTTGCTACATGTTGGATTATGTGTACACAAGGATGCAAAAAAGACTTGTAATGACCTAGCTTGTAAATTAGAAAATATGGCTCATGGGTTACTCCTTGAACTCTTCAGACTTGTGAAAATACTAATCCTATGACTGACATGGAATAAGGATTAATAAGATATATTTACTCACTTGAATGCTTGTTGAGTGCTTATAGGTATTTTTATTTTTGATTTATATGTAATTTATTAATGAGGAATGAATGGGGTTTGATCTTGTATATATATCAATCCTTTTTAGAAATATCTCACATTAAATCACTTAAGCTAACCTTTAGGATATGTTTCTTTTGAAAATTGGATGACTTTTGGGCACTAGACACTTTGTAAGAAAAGTGGACACTTATGTTAACATAGGTGTCTATAAACACCCTAATTTGGTCAAACAACTACAAGTACTATGTCTTTTGTTTCTTTTTCACACAAAGGGTCTCAGTGATGGCTAGAGTCCTTGTTTACATGGTCATATTTAGTCTTTTGTTCTTTTTTGTCTTATTTTCCCTCCTTTTGACACCATCAATAGTCATAGATCACCTTTTCCTAGTCCCAGAGGCCCCTAGCCTATCATCCTTGATTTTTCTCTGTTATGAGCCTTAGGAAATTAACACCACTTTTAGGATAGTAACACCACATGGTGCTATTGTCCACTTTTAGATTTAGTGTTTGATGGGCCCTTTCACTTGTGTTTGTGTCCTGACCCCTTTGTGAACGTTCTCTTATGTTTTTTTATATTTTTCATGACTTATTGGCCAATGATAAAGTATTATATTCCAAACAAAGATCCTCTTATATAAAGAGCCTCACAAGGAATTTTACATCTAACACTTACTAGTTTGGCACTTATTTACATAAAATCAAACAATCTTACAATTCAAATACTCTGAATACTACTCAAATTTCACACCTAGACATTTGCATGCTTGATAAAAGAAAGACCTAGGCAAAATTCATTCTAGAAAATTGGGCAAGTTGATGGTGCACATTCCCTAAGGGAAAACTACATGTGATCTAAGACCCCTATCATTGGGGTTAATTTAAGAAAAATATAGGATAATAGGGGTTCTATTATGTATGATTGAACATCCCACAACCTAATTTTTCCTTTCCTTTTGCATTTATTTAGTTCATTGTTTCATGTGTGTAGGTATTCATTAGGGTTTTAGAGAAGAATCAACCAAAATCATGACATAGGTGAGCTCTTATGCGATATAAAATCACCCATAGCACCTGTAATAACTCTTATAGCTTCCCTAAAAGTCATATACAACCACTATAGGAGGGACACTAGTGATAGAATTGGACACTAGCACCACATGACACTACTTTCCTAAAGGGGTGCTACTTTTTGGAGCTAGATCTCAAAAAATAGTTAACAGATGAAATATTCCTCTGTGTCTAGTCCACCGTCTGTAGTACTTAGATTCATGAAATTTTTTGTGTATATCCAAATAATTCCCCTTTCTCATTGTATTTTTTTTTAAAGTTCCATAAAATCAATAAATTTTAATTTTTTTCTAGATCAATAATAGACCCAACCCCTTAATCTATCTTAAGATTTACATAGTAAAACCCTAAAAGGTTAAATCATTTGGAGAACCCATCTTAATTCAAATATTGATTCAAAAGCCTATCTTTCCTTAAGGTTTACGTTCTCTAAAATTTTCACATAAATTTAAGGTTAAAAAAATTCATATTTTTAATTTTTTTAATTAACCTAGATAATTTAATTAATCCCATACTAGGGTTTATTTAATTTAATTTAATTTAAATATTTACAACACAACCCTAAATTAAAACCCTATATCCATATACTATAAACACATAATATTTTTAAAATTTTATCAACTACTAACACTCTCTATCTTGTAGGAACCCATCGAGTCTCAATTTCTCTAAGTGCATGCTTTAAGAGGTGCACTAGGAAAGGGGTGGGTAAACCATTGTTGCTTCACATGATTTTTATCCCTTTTTCCACTTGTTATCTACACACTTGTCTCCTAAAAACTATATCCTAAGGTTATCTTCTATTTTACACATTCCTCAATCATTTCCCACATTCCTAAACCCCCTTTTGACTATTTACATTACTAGGTTGACTAGGTCAACTTTGTACTATTTTGGGTAAAATTCATTTAGGGTCTAGGTGGGATCTTGGTCAACCTAGCCCACGACCCAGTGAATTTTTATCTATAATATTACTAGGTTAATTAGGTCAACCCTATCAGCTAAAACTTTTAGAAGGGCTTAGGGTTAAATATACCTATATATACAAGATCATTTTCCCATTATTTAGAGAAGCGAAGAAGTAAGAGCTATTGTGCATTTACTTATCCAATATTTTACTTGAGGATCAATCTTAGGGTTTCATACTTTCTTGAAGATATGGATCTTATCTTGTCAAAAAGTATTTTGGATGTATTGATAGGTTGTGTAGCTTAGAGTTGATTTATCCTTGTCATCCTTACATATTACAACAACATCTTGTGAAACAACTTGGCCAAGGGAGAGATTGAGGCTTGGTGGGTTCATATTCAAAGGTAAGTATTCTTAAATTTGTTCCTCCTTTGTAAGAGTAGATAGATATGCATTTATAATTCTCTTTCATGCATTAAGATTCTATATCCATTGACATGAGTATATGTATTCTATGCATGTTTACTTTTGTTGTTTATTATCCTCACTTTGTGCCACAAGCTTTGGTGAACACTAGATTATATTTCTTAATTTTACTAGTTATTAGTTTAGTGAATATCAAAACATAGGAATTATTTAAGGTTATTACATGATTGTGCTTGATCGGAGGCTTTGTAAACCTCCCTAATATTATTTTTTGTGATAAAAGATCCCCTAATTGGGTCTAGTAGATCCCCATATTGGTCATGTTCCTGATTATCTACACTAATCATAAGTGTTAGTATGATCTATTTTCTTCGAATTAGGATTGATTTATAGACATGATACATTTATAAATGCATACATTCTAGTGAACCTGATGTGAATCTAACTTTTGTAGATTTTTTTATATTTATGATACCAGGTTAACAATGCTAGTATAGTTCTAAATTTTGTGTATAGGTTTAACATATTCATATCTAAATGAATCTATTTTATTTGTGCAAGTCTTCATTATATATAGACTACTAGGTTGTTTAGGTCAATATAGTATAGGTTTTCATTGCCAGACAGGCTACTAGGTCGACCCAATCGACACAATACACTCCTAAACTTCCAAAAAACATATTAGGTCAACACTATTGACATAGTATTCTTCATAGGCTTCAACAAATAAGGACATAGTTGGTAGAATTTGTAAGTAAAAATCAAGGAACTTTAACAAAAATCTCAATTTCCTGTACATCTTCCAACCCACCAAGGTTCCTTTCTTTCTCTCTCTATAATTTCTATTTTTCATTACAATTTTGCTTTTTCATAATTTTTAGTCTTTAAAATTTCCCCTATATAACAAACTAGGTCGACCCTATTGACATAATTCTATATTTTATCTTCTATCTAAAAGACTAGGTCGACACTATCAATGTAGTTATTAATAGACCCTTGATTTAACAATACAATAGAAATACTATCATATCTATTTTGTAATCTCTACATACACTATCATCTGAATCGATACTATACCGTATTTAAAAGTTAGATTTAACACTTATATGCTATTAATTACTTTACACTTTCACTTTTAGTTGCTTGCATGCTTAGAATATATCACATAGTCTAATTAAGTGGTTTTTCAATATACCATTTAGTTACACTATTTTTTATTTCTCTCTCACACTACCAAATTGCATAATCTTAAAATGCATTTAAACAATTATCTATCCAAGGCATACCTACTTATATTTCATCACTAATGGGCAAGCTAAATTGGTTTTTGACCAAGTATAAACACATGGTTAATGGTATATTTTGGAAAAGCACCCAATAACCTTATCACTATAGTATGTGAGGTGAGGGGGTAGGCCCCAATACCAAACCTGTACCATTGCCAACATAGATCCCTTTCAGCCTAAGTGACCTAAAACCATCCATAAATTGATTTATAGTTCCTTATTTATAAAAAACTTCCTATCACACTTAAAATCATACCCTAATAATCTAACAACATTCAGGATGACCACTTAGTTAACATTTACTTTCCAAGCTGCCTACTTGCTCTTTACACAATTATATGTTATATTGCAAAAACTTACATTGGCTAGCATTAGTTTAAGGTTTTGTGTTGTGTGCCTCAATTGGATCATCTGTATTGACCCAATTGACTGTGTGTTTCTTTCATTTATTACTTTCAAAAGTACTTACATATTTTTTATTGTTTCAATACATAGTCATTCTATTTGACATAATTTCTTATAGACTATTTGTCTCTCTTGCCTATAGTACTGAGTTGACCATATCGACATAGTATTTTTTATACCTCCTAAACATAGTACTAAGTCAAATATGTCGAATCTATATCTATTTTTCCTATTTTCTATCTAGGTTACAAAACTAGGTCAACTTTGTCAACTTATTGTCCCTATTTTCTCAGCCTTCAGACCCTATTTTTAGTACTAGGTCAACCTAGGCAACTTTGCACTCTTATCTATCCCCTTGTATTTCCTTGATTTTGCATCACTTTCTTTATCTAGTCTTTCTCCTTCATCACGAGCTTTTTGTTTGAAGATAATAATTAGTTAAATTTAATAGATATGATGAGTCTTACCAACCCTCATAGGCTCTCCCATAAGCAAATTTGGGATCCTCTCCTAGATGAGAGTAAAATTCATATATCCACTTACACAACAAATTATGGGACCTCTCATCATTCCTATTAACTTCATAATCCTCTCTTCTCACTTGAAGATCAACTCAAATTAGAGTATACCCCTGAAATGCTCTTCTTTATCTCTGAATCTCCTCAACATTGAGGGAAGGATCATTCCACCATTTTACCATCTCATGATTAGTGGTCAAACTCAAGAGCCTCATTCACCTTTTCCCACATTCTCACATGGATTTTAGGATACTAGCTTCTTTTTTTCCTCATCCTCTTCCCTCTATTTTGACCCCTTTTCATACCATGACTTCTTTTTATTGGACTTCTTCTACCTCTATTTCTAGTATCTCCACTAACATGGTAGGCTCTACATCTAGTGGGATTCTTCCAAGACCCACTTTCTTTAATTATTCCACTAGTGCATCTTTTTATACCCATGGTAATCATCCTTCTTGTGCTTCCTCTTCTCATCCCTTTACTGGTCCATCTTTTGCCACACAAGCAAAATTTACCACTAGTGCCTTACATTCTAACAACTCTTATCAAGCTCCTAGGAATTAACACCCATAGTGGTACCCAAGCCACTACTACCAATTATAATGCTTCAAAAAATGCCAAAAATTAAACTCAAACCCACCAAATTTATTACAAACTCTTAATCAAATGAATGCTTTTCAAGCTGATAATACAAATCAAATGATGCAAATGCAAAACCATCTTATCCATCTTCAAACCCTCCCTAAACATATATCTTGGGGCATGCATAATCAAAATTTCCCCCCACCTCCCCTTTGGGATTCCCATAGTAATCTTATCCCTCAACCTCCTCTTGTCAACAAGATAATCAAACATCTTCAAAATGAGCCTCTTACATCTCAAATTGTTAATATCAACATAGGAGGTATCACCCCTACCACTTCTTACAATGGGTCAACTGATCCTACTCTTCATTTAAAAATATTTGGAAATCTATATAAATATTGGGTCAAATTAAACACCTTTGCCACTACCAATATATTATCCAAAAATCTCATAGGCGATGATTTATATTGGTACAACCAACTTAAATCTCATTCTATTACTAGTTTGGAAGATTTAGTAAATACTCTAGTATAAGAGTTCTAAACTAGTGATCTTCTTGAGATACCTTTGCTGATTTTATAAATTATAAGCAACTTGAAACCAAAACCACCTAAGCTTTCATTAAATTATGGAAGACATTATCCAAAAAATGTGAACATAATGTGGCTGAAGATAAACTTTTCCATCTCTTTACCAATGCTCTTTTCCCAAGTTGAAATCTTGGGTTTGGACTTTCTCTCCACGTACCTTAGAGGAGGCTATTAACCAAGATAAATGTCAATATTTCCTTATGCATCAATTTGATCCATCCCAACCTTCTTCAAGTACTCATATATTACTCAAGAATAAGAATCATCATGCTATCAATGATGGTGTCATGGACTCTTATGATACTAAGTTATTGTTCCTAACCAATCTTTGAAACTAGCACCCTCTTCTAACTAATTCACCAATCCTCATTTATCTTCATCTAATAACATCAATGCTCACAAACCTTTATTATCAATAGAATTATTAAAATATCTACCCAGGCCTCTCCCATCAGAACTTGATCCCACTCATCCTATGAAATCTTGATATGATCCTAACAAATTTTATTGGTTTTATGCTAGTTGGGGTCATTCTCATGACACCTGGAGGTAGCTTCATAATTTTTTTATGTATTTTCTTCTTGGTCCCAATTTTGAACATGATTCTATCATTTGGAAATGTCAACAAGCCTATGAAATTATTTTCAAAGCTCATTAAATCAAGATAATGCTTTGAATCAAGATAATGCTCATTTGGCCATATATAAAGACCCTCTTCCAAATCACCAAGATAACCAAGATAAACCTATCCCTTCTACCAATAATGTTGATAGTCTTATTGACCTAAATCCTTAGATATGTGGTTAATATGACTAATATGCAAAGGGTGGTTGCTTTCATTGATCCTCAACCTATCTACACACCTCCATTGTCTCTCACATTTCATGTTATCCACGATTCTTATCCAACTCATTTAAATGAGTTGGGGTAATATGACCTTATAAATTTTGATGAACCAATTCCAACTCTTCCCTTAGATAACACTTCCCATACTATTTTTACCATTTGTCCATCTTTTATACCTAATACCAATGACACTCAAGCTTATATCAACACTTCTTCTAGCACTTCTCAAAAGCATCCTGGATCAACTACTTCATCTTTTGAACATAATATACCAACTTATCCTCTCACTAAACCTTTTGCCTCTTATCAAGATAAATTCCAATGTACTTCAGCTCCTCCTTTCGAGACCTCCTTCAACATTATGCACCTATTTTTAACAATCTTATTATGGGTTATGATGAGTGGGATCCTATCATGAAACTCATTAATCTTCCATCCCAAATCCCATTTATTGAGCTTATGAGGACCTATATGCATCATCATAAACATATTATGTAGCTTTTATTCAAAATAAACATCCCTCATCCTCCCTTAGTAGGACACAAAACAACCTTATCTAGATTTGAAGATAACATATTGAAATAGTGCAAAGAGATGTCCATCCATGTTGATGAAATAATGGACATTTATTTTTCTCTCAAATTTCCCATTGCTTCCATGATCCTTAATGAGATTCTACTTCATGCAGATGATCCTCCTCTATTCATTAGTGTCCAAATCAGTGATATCTAAGTCAAGTGTGCCTTGATTGATGAGGGTTCTAGCACTTATGTTGCTTTTCTCAATTTTATCAAAACCCTTGGATATTTTGAATGTAATCTCAACTCCACATGTGGCACATGTCAAGGCTATGATCTAATGAAAATACCTCCTTTAGGTTGTGTGTGGCTCCCCATAACTATCCCACCTATCACCATTCATGTAAATCTGATTATATTTAACTTTCCTCTATAGTATAACATTCTGCTTGGTAGGCCATAAAATCATCGTATGAGATCAGTTGCTTCTTCTACCTATCAATGAATTAAATTCCAAGACTAGGGTGTATTCAATATTCCTACCCTTGAACCATTTCCAAGTGTTTCATTTCATGAGTGCCAATGATTTAAATTTCTTGTCAATTCCACTCAAGGTTACAATGGTCATCTTGACTTATTGGGAATATTCCCCCTAACTTAGATTTTATTGATGATGAGCATGATGAGATCAATCTCAAGATTAAAACTTCTAATCTCTTACCTCATCTCATCTCTTATCTTCCCTCTGCTTGGCAACCTCATTCTTGTAACCTCCTTATGGTGGCATCCCTATTGTCTTAACTAAGACTCAACTTCCATTCATCACACCTCATTGGATGATAATGTCATCCCTACCTATGTCATTGATCTTCATACACCTGATTATGAACATGGTTATACCTTAGATGATCCATTCTTAGGTGGTCTTGTTTAGGCATGTCATGCTAAGATTATCTATTATCATTTTGATTTGATTTAGTATTTTAGTATATCTTCCCATGTTCCATCATATATCATTCCTAATTTAGCATTTTTCCTCTTTAATGTAGGGTATAGATGGTGTGGACACCTCCAATTTTGAAAGAACCTCGTAAGAGTATGCTTATGGATCATGCTATGACTGGGCCCTATCACTTTTCTAGGTATCATAACCCTTATATCTTGCTTATCTCTGAGATACACACAACTCTCCTTTAGCCTTATGTAGACCCCACCCCTTCCTTAACAGAACCTAGTTTAGATGCCATTCCTACACCCACTATAATTGGGTCTATTCTTACTTTTGATCTTATCACTCCTATATCAAGCCTTGCCCTATCTCTCTACCAACACCACCTTCTCTTGGTGATGGTTTACCTCCTTTACCATAGATGGATCCATTTCCCATTAAATGGGTTGATCAGCCTTACCAAAATCCTTTCATTTCTATTACACCTCCTCTTGTGAATACCCCTACCAAGACTACTCATAGGCATATTTGTTGCTTCTATGACATAGATAACCATTCATCCATGCATTATCATAAGATATGACAATATATTGATACTCTGCATCTTACTACCCCTTAGTCCTCAAACAAGGCTATACCTCCCCCAAAGGTACTACCTGAGTATATTCTTAAGTATGGAGAGGTATATTATCTTTGGCACCAAAGTGGTACCCATCATACCAATTGTTGTCATATCCTTCAAGCAAAACCACTTAAGTTTTGGTGATACATTATTCAAAGCCCAAAATTATCAATAATGCACATAAAGTTTGACTCTTTACATGTTAAACATGTATGAAATGAGAAAAATTTCTTAAGTTTTGGTGTTACATTATTCAAAGCTTAAAATCATAAGGAAAATGTATAAATTTATAATCTTTACATGTTAAACATGTTTGAATAGAGCAAAACCACTTAAGTTTTGGTGTTACATTATTCAAAGCTCAAAATCATAAGGAACACACATAAAGTTTGAATCTTTACATGTTGAAACATGTTCAAAATAAGCAAAACTGCTTAAGTTTTAGTGTTACATTATTCAAAGCTCAAAATCATAAGGAACATCTATAAAGTTTGAATCTTTACATGTTAAACATGTTTCAAATGAGCAAAATTGGTTAAGTTTTGGTGTTACATTATTCAAATCTCAAAATCATAAGGAACGCACATAAATTTTGAATATTTTCATGTTAAACATGTTTAAAATGGGCAAAACCACTTAAGTTTTAGTGTTACGTTATTCAAAGCCTAAAATCATAAGAAATGTGCATAAATTTTGAATCTTTACATGTTCAAAATGAGCAAAACCACTTAAATTTTGTTCGTACATTATTCACTGCCCCAAATCATAAGAAGTGTGCATAAGGTTTGAATATTTACTTGTTAAACATGTTTGAAATGAGTAAAACAACTTAAATTTTGGTGTTACATTATTCAATGCCCAAAATCATAAGAAATGTGCATAAGGTTTGATTCTTTACATGTTAAACATGTTCAAAACAACCAAAGTCACTTAAATTTTGGTGTTACATTATTCATAGTCCAAAATCATAACACACATGCATAAGGTTTGAATATTTACATGTTAAACATATTCAAAATGAGCAAAACTACTTAAGTTTTGGTGCTGCATTATTGAAATCCCAAAATCATAAGAAACACACATAAAATTTTAATATTTACATGTTAAACATGTTTAAAATGAGCAAAACCACTTAAGTTTTGGTGTTATGTTATTAAAAGCTCAAAATTATAAGGAACATGCATAAAGTTTGAATCTTTACATGCTAAACTTATTCAAAATGAGCAAAACTACTTGAATTTTGGTGTTACGTTATTTAAAGCCCAAAATCATAAGGAACGCGTATAAATTTTGAATATTTACATGTGAAACATGTTCAAAACAAACAAAACCACTTAAGTTTGGGAGTTACATTATTTAAGGCCCAAAATAATAAGGAATGTGCATAAAGTTTAAATATTTACATGTTAAACATGTTCAAAATGAACAAAACCACTTAAAGTTATTATTACTTTATTCAAAGCTCAAAATCATAAGGAATGCACATAAAATTTGAATCTTTATATGTTAAACATGTTTGAAAGGAGCAAAACTACCTAAGTTTTGGTGTTACATTATTTAAATCTCAAAATGATAAGGAACATGCATAAATTTTGAATCTTTACATGTTAAACATGTTTGAAATGGGCAAAACCACTCAAGTTTTGGTGTGTCATTATTCAAAACTCAAAATAATAAGGAAAGAGCATAAAGTTTGAATTTTTACATGTTAAAAATGTTTTAAATGAACAAAACCACTTAAGTTTTGGTGTGTCATTATTCAAAGCTCAAAATGATAAGGAACGTGCATAAAGTTTGAATCTTTACATGTTAAACATGTTCAAAATGAGAAAAATTGCTTAAGTTTTGGTGTTACATTATTGAAAGCTCAAAATCATAAGGAATTCACATAAAGTTTGAATCTTTACATGTTAAACATGTTTGAAATAAGTAAAACTGCTTAAGTTTTATTGTTACATTATTCAAAGCTCAAAATCACAAGGAACATGCAAAAACTTTGAATCTATACGTGATAAACACGTTTGAAATGAGCAAAAATGCTTAGGTTTTGGTGTTACATTATTCAAATCTTTTAAAATCATATGGAACATGCATAAAATTTGAATATTTACATGTTAAACATGTTCAAAATGAGCAAAACCACTTGAGTTTTGGTCATACATTATTCAAAGCTCAAAATAAAAAGGAATGTGCATAAATTTTGAAACTTTACATGTTAAACATGTTCAAAATGAGCAAAACTGCTTAAGTTTTAGTGTTGAATTATTCAAAGCTCAAAATCATAAAGAATGCGCATAAAGTGTGAATCTTTACATGTTAAACATGTTTGAAATGAGAAAAATTGTTTAAGTTTTGGCGTTATGTTATTTAAAGTTCAAAACCATAAAGAACATGCATAAAGTTTGAATATTTACATATTTAACATGTTTAAAATAAGCAAAACCACTTAAGTTATTGTGTTACATTATTTAAAACTCAAAATTATAAGGAATACACATAAAGTTTGATTTTTTACATGTTAAACATGTTTGAAATGAGTGAAACCGCTTACATTTGGATGTTACATTATTCAAATCTCAAAATTATAAGGAATACATATAAAGTTTGAATCCTTACATGTTAAAAACAAGCAAAACCACTTAAGTTTTGGTGTTATATTATTCAAAGCCCAAAATCATAAGCAATGCACATAAACTTTAAATCTTTACATGTTAAACATGTTTGAAACAAACAAAGTTGCTTAAGTTTTGGTGTTATGTAACTCAAATCCCAAAATCATAAGAAACATGCATAATATTTGAATTTTTACATGTTAACATGTTAAAAATGAGCAAAACCACTTAATTTTTGGTGTTACATTATTTAAAGCCCAAAATATTTAGAAATGCACATAAAGTTTGAATCTTTACATGTTAAACATGTTTGAAACAAGCAAAACCTCTCAAATTTTATTGTTACATTATTCAAAGCTCCAAATCATAAGACACATGTATAAAGTTTGAATCTTTACGTGTTAAACATGTTTAAAATGAGTAAAACCACTTAAGTTTTTGTGTTACATTATTTAAAGCTCAAAATCATAAGAAATGCACATAAAGTGTGAATCTTTACATGTCAAACATGTTCGAAACAAGAAAAACCACTTAAGTTTTGGTGTTACATTATTCAAATCTCAAAATCATAATAAATGTGCATAAAGTTTGAATATTTACATGTTAAACATGAGCAAAATTACTTAGCTTCTGGTGTTACATTATTTAAATCTCAAAATCATAAAAACACACATAAGTTTGAATCTTTACAAGTTAAACATGTTCAAAATGAGCAAAATCAAATAAGTTTTAGTGTTGCATCATAAGAAACTCGCATGAAGTTTGAATCTTTACATGTTAAACATGTTTAAAACAAGCAAAACCACTTAAGTTTTATTGTTAAATTAGTCAATGCCCAAAATCATAAGAAAAAGGCATAAAATTTGAATTTTTACATGTTCAAAATGAGCAAAACCACTAAAGTTTTGGTTTTGCATTATTCAAAGCCCAAAATCACAAGAAATTCTCATGAAGTTTGAATCTTTACATGTTAAACATGTTCAAAATGAGCAAAACTGCGTAAGTTTTAGTGTTACATTATTCAAAGCCCAAAATCATAAGAACCATGCATAAAGTTTGAATCTTTACATGTTAAACATGTTCAAAATGAGTAAAAGAGCTTAAGTTTTACATTATTCAAAGCTCAAAATCATAGGAAATGTGAATAAAGTATGAATATTTACATGTTAAACATTTACAAAATGAACAAAATTGATTAAGTTTTGGTATTACATTAATCAAAGCCAAAAATCATAAGAAACATGTATAAAGTTTGAATCTTTACATGTTAAACATGTTTGAAATGACTAAATTGCTTAAGTTTTGGTGATACATAATTCAAAGATCAAAATTATAAGAAATGTGCATAAAGTTTGAATATTTACATGTTAAACATGTTTAAAATGAGTAAAACTACTTAAGTTATGGTGTTACGTTATTTAAAGCTCAAAATCATACAAAACACACATAAATTTTGATTCTTTACATGTTAAATATGTTCGAAATAAGCAAAACCACTTAACTTTTGATGTTGCATTATTTAAAGCTCAAAATCATAAGAAACACGCATAAAATTTGAATTTTCACATGTTAAACATGTTCAAAATGAGCAAAACCACTTAAGTTTTGGTGCTACATTAGTCAATGCCCAAAATCATAAGAAACATGCATAAAGTTTGAATATTTACATGTTCAAAATGAGTAAAACCACTTAAGTTTTGGTGTTGCATTATTCAGAGCCTAAAATCATAAGAAACACCCATAAAGTTTGAATCTTTACATGTTAAACATGTTCAAAATGAACAAATCCACTTAAGTTTTTATGTTACATTATTCAAAGCTCAAAATCATAAAAAATGAGCATAAAGTTTAAATATTTACATGTTAAACATGTTTTAAATGATCAAAATTGCATAAGTTTATGTGTTATGTTATTCAAAGCTCAAAATCATAAATAAGGCACATAAAGTTTGAATCTTTACATGTTAAACATGTTCGAAATGAGCAAAACCACTTAAGTTTTGGTGTTATGTTATTCAAAGTTCAAAATTATAAGGAACGTGCATAAAGTCTGATTATTTAAATTTTAAATATGTTCAAAATCAGCAAAATTGCTTAAGTTTTGGGGCTAAATTATTCAAATCTCAAAATTATATGGAATACACAAAGTTTGAATCTTTACATGTTAAACATATTTGAAATGAGCAAAATTGCTTAAGCTTTAGTGTTAGATTATTCAAAGCTCAAAATTATAAGGAATGCACATAAAGATTGAATCTTTACATGTTAAACATGTTTAAAATGAGCAGAACTGCTTAAGTTTTGGTGTTATGTTATTCAAAGACCAAAATCATAAAAAATGCACACAAATTTTGAATCTTTACATGTTCAACATGTTCGAAATGAGCAAAACTGCTTATGTTTTTGTGTTACATTATTCAAAACCCAAAATCATAATAATTGCACATAAAATTTAAATCTTTACATGTTAAATGCGTTTAAAATGAGCAAAGCTACTTATGTTTTGGTGTTACATTATTCAAAGCCCAAAATCATAAGAAACACATAAATTTTGAATTTTTACATGTTAAACATGTTCAAAATGAGTAAAACTAGTTAAGTTTTTATGTTACATTATTCAAAGCCCAAAATCATAAGAAATGCCCATAAAGTGTGAATCTTCACATGTTAAACATGTTCAAAATGAGCAAAATTGCTTAAGTTTTAGTGTTAAATTATTCAAAGCCCAAAATCATAAGGAACATACATATAGTTTGAATCTTTGCATGTTAAACATGTTTGAAATGGGTAAAACCACTTAAGTTTTGCTGTTGCATTATTCAAAGCACAAAATCATAAGAAACACCCATAAAATTTGAATTTTTACATGTTAAACATGTTCAAAATGAGCAAAATTGCTTAAGTTTTGATGTTATATTATTCAAAGCCTAAAATCATAAGAAATATGCATAAAGTTTAAATATTTTCATGTTAACATGTTCAAAATGAGCAAAACCACTTAAATTTTGGTGTTACATTATTCAAAGCCCAAAATCATAAGAAAAATGCATAAAGTTTGAATCTTTACATGTTAAACAAGTTTGAAACGGGCAAAACCACTTAAGTTTTGGTATTACATTATTAAAAGCCCAAAATTATAAGAAACATGTATAAAATTTGAATCTTTACATGTTAAACATGTTCAAAATGAGCAAATTTGCATAAGTTTTGGTGTTACATTATTCAAAGCCCAAAATCATAAAAAAGTGCATAAAGTTTGAATTTTTACATGTTAAACATGTTCAAAACAAGCAAAATTGCTTAAGTTTTTGTGTTATATTATTCAAAGTTCAAAATCATAAGAAATGCCCATAAAGTGTGAATCTTTACATGTTAAACATGTTTAAAATGAGTAAAATTAAATTTTGGTGTTATGTTATTCAAATCCCAAAATCATAAGGAACGTGCATAAAGTTTGAATCTTCACATGTTAAACATGTTCAAAACAAGCAAAACTGCTTAAATTTTTGTGTTATATTATTCAAAGTCCAAAATCATAAGAAATGCCCATAAAATATGAATCTTTACATGTTAAATGTATTCAAAATGAGCAAAACTACTTAAGTTTTGATGTTACATTATTCAAAGCCCAAAATCATAAGGAACACGTATAAATTTTGAATTTTTACATATTAAACATGTTTGAAACAAGTAAAATTGCTTAAGATTTGGTGTTACATTATTCAAAACATAAAATCATAAGAAACATGCATAAAATTTGAATCTTTACATGTTAAACAAGTTCAAAACGAGCAAAACTACTTAAGTTTTGGTGTTGGATTATTCAAAACTTAAAATCATAAGAAATGCACAAAATTTTTGAATCTTTACATGTTAAACATTATTGAAATGAGCAAAATGGCTTATTTTTTGGTGTCATATTATTCCAAGCTCAAAATCATAAGAAACACACATAAAATTTAAATTTTTACATGTTAAACATGTCAGAAACAAGTAAAATTGCTTAAGTTTTGGTGTTATGTTATTCAAACCTCAAAATTATAAGGAACATGCATAAAGATTGAATCTTTATTTGTCAAACATGTTCAAAATGAGCAAAACTACTTAAGTTTTAGTGTTACATTATTTAAAGTTCAAAATCATAAGTAACACACATAAAGTTTAAAACTTTACATATCAAACATGTTTGAAATGAGCAAAATTGCTTAAGTTTTGGTTTTACATTATTCAAAGCACAAAATCATAATAAATGTGCATAAAGTTTGAATCTTTACATGTTAAATATGTTCAAAATGAGCAAAATTGCTTAAGTTTAGGTGTTATGTTATTCACAGCTTAAAATCATAAAAAAAGTGTATAAATTTTGCATCTTTACATGTTAAACATGTTCAAAACAAGCAAAACTGCTTAGCTTTTGCCGTTGCATTATTCAAAACTCAAAATCATAGGAAATATGCATAAAGTTTGAATCTTTTTGAAATGAGCAAAATTGCTTAAGATTTGGTGTTTCATTATTCAAACCCCCAAATCATAAGAAACGTGCATAATGTTTGAATCTTTACATGTTAAACATGTTCAAAACAAATAAAACTGCTAAGTTTTTGTATTGCATTATTTAAAGCCTAAAATCATAAGAAACACACATAAAGTTTGAATCTTTACATGTTAAACATGTCTGAAATAAATAAAACTGCTTAAGTTTTGGTGTTGCAATATTCAAAACTCAAAATCCTAAGAAATGCACATAAATTTTGAATCTTTACATGTTAAACATGTTCAAAATGAGCAAAATCACTTAAGTTTTGTTGTTGCATTATTCAAAACTCAAAATCATAAGAAATGCACATAAAGTTTAAATATATACATGTTAAACATGGTCAAAACAAGCAAAGCCGCTTAAGTTTTTATGTTGCATTATTTAAAG
This sequence comes from Torreya grandis, assembly GCA_037957365.1. Taxonomy (NCBI): domain Eukaryota; kingdom Viridiplantae; phylum Streptophyta; class Pinopsida; order Cupressales; family Taxaceae; genus Torreya; species Torreya grandis. The sequence goes on along the minus strand of JARHVA010001563.1, from coordinate 697,119 downwards.
CTCAAAACTATAAGAAACATGCATAAAGTTTGAATCTTTACATGTTAAACATGTTCAAAATGAACAAATCCACTTAAGTTTGGGTGTTCCATTATAAAAAACTCAAAATCATATGAAACATGTATAAAATTTAAATCTTTACATGTTAAACATGTTCAAAATGAGCAAAACTACTTAAGTTTTGGTGTTTCATTATTTAAAGCCCAAAATCATAAGAAACACATATAAATTTTAAATCTTTACATGTTAAACCTATTTGAAACAAGCAAAATGCTTAAGTTTTGGTGTTACGTTATTCAATGCCTAAAATCATAAGGAACACACATAAAGTTTGATTCTTTACATATTAAACATGTTCAAAATGAGCAAAACTACTTAAGTTTTAGTGTTATATTATTTAAAACTCAAAATGATAAGGAATGTTCATAAAGTTTGAATCTTTACATTTTAAACATGTTTCAAAGGAGAAAAACTACTTAAGTTTTGGTGTTACATTATTTAAAGCTCAAACTGATAAGGAATGTAGATAAAGTTTGAATCTTTACATATTAAACATGATCAAAACAAGTACAACCACTTAAGTTTTGGTGTTACATTATTCAAAGCCCAAAATCATAAGAAATATGCATAAAGTTTGAATCTTTACATGTTAAACATGTTCAAAATGAGCAAAAGCATTTAAATTTTGGTGTTATGTTATTCAAAGCCCAAAATCATAAAGAACACACATAAAGTTTAAATCTTTACATTTTAAATATTTTGAAGCCCAAAACCATAAGAAATTACATAAATTTTGAATCTTTACATGTTAAACATGTTTAAAATGAGCAAAATCACACAAAATCATAAAGAATCCGCATAAAGTTTGAATATTTACATGTTAAACATGTTCAAAATGAGCAAAACTACTTAAATTTTGATGTTATGTATTTAAAATGCAAAAACATAAAAAATGTGCATAAAGTTTGAATCTTTACATGTTAAACATGTTCAAAATGAGCAAAACCACTTAAGTTTTCATGTTGCATTATTCAAAACTCAAAATCATAAGAAATACCCATAAAATTTAAATTTTTGCATGTTAAACATGTTTGAAATGAACAAACTACTTAATTTTTGGTGTTGTGTTATTCAACACTTAAAATCATAAGAAACACACAATTGTTTTGAATCTTTACATGTTAAACATATTAAAAATGAGTAAAACCACTTAAGTTTGGTGTTATGTTATTCAAAGCTCAAAATTATAATGAACGTGCATGAAGTTTGAATCTTTACATGTCAAACATGTTTGAAATGAGCAAAACTACTTAAGGTTTTATGTTATGTTATTCAAAGCTCAATATCATAAAGAACGTGCATAAAGTTTGAATCTTTACATGTTAAACATGTTTGAATCGAGTAAAACTACTTAAGTTTTAGTGTTACATTATTCAAAGCACAAAATCATAAAAACGTGCATAAAGTTTGAATGTTTACATGTTAAACATGTTCAAATGAGCAAAATTGCTTAAGTTTTGGTGTTACATTATTCAAAGCTAAAAATCATAAGAAATATGTATAAAGTTTGAATGTTTACAAGTTAAACATGTTCAAAATGGGCAAAACCATTTAAGATTTGGTGTTCCATTATTCAAAGCCCAAAATAGAAAGTTTGAATCTTTACATGTTAAACATGTTCAAAATGAGTGAAACTGCTTAAGTTTTGGTGTTACATTATTTAAATCTCAAAACCATAAGAAACATGCATAAAGTTACGTAATTTAAAGCTCAAAATCATAAGAAACCTGCATAACGTTTGATTTTTTACATGTTAAACAAGTTTGAAATAAGTAAAACCACTAAAGTTTTGGTGTTACATTGTTCAAAACACAAAATCATAAAAACATGCATAATGTTTGAATCTTTACATGCTAAACATGTTCAAATGAGCAAAATCACTTAAATTTTGGTGTTACATTATTCAAAGCTAAAAATCATAAGAAATACGCATAACATTTGAATGTTTACATGTTCAAAATGAGCAAAATCATTTAAGATTTGGTGTTTCATTATTCAAAGCCCAAAATCATAAGAAATATATAGAAAGTTTGAATATTTACATGTTAAACATGTTCAAATAAATGTAATTGCTTAAGCTTTGATGTTACATTATTTAAAGCTCAAAATCATAAGAAATGTGCATAAAGTTTGAATCTTTACATATTAAATATGTTTGAAATGAGCAAAACTGTGCAAAATCATAAGGAACATGCATACCATTTGAATCTTTACATGTTAAACATTTTTGAAATGAGCAAAACTCAAAACATAAAACCATAGTAAATGCACATAAATTTTGAATCTTTATATGTTAAACATGTTTGAAATAAGTAAAACTACTTAAGTTTTGGTGTACCATTATTCAAAACTCAAAATCATAAGAAACATGCATAAAGTTTGAATCTTTACATGTTAAACATGTTCAAAGTGAGCAAAACCACTTAGGTTTTAGTGTTGCATTATTCAAAACTAAGAATCATAAGAAATACACATAAAATTTGAATATTTACATGTTAAACATGGTTGAAATGAGTAAAATTGCTTAAATTTTGGTGTTGCATTATTCAAAATTTAAAATCATAAGAAACACGCATAAAGTTTGAATCTTTACATGTTAAACATGTTTGAAATGAGAAAAATCGCTTACGTTTTGGTGTTGCACTATTCAAAGCTCAAAATCATAAAAAAAGTGCATAGAGTTTGAATCTATACATGTTAAACATGTTCGAAATGAACAAAACCACTTAAGTTTTGGTGTTCCATTATTCAAAACCCATATTCATAAGAAATGCACATAAAGTTTGAATCTTTACATGTTAAATATGTTTGAAATGATAAAAAATGCTTAGATTTTGGTGTTATGTTATTCAATGCCCAAAATCATAAGGAATGCACATAAAGTCTGAATCTTTACATGTTAAACATGTTCAAAACAAGCAAAACTACTTAAGGTTTGGTGTCATGTTATTCAAAATTCAAAATGATAAGGAACACGCATAAAGTTTGAATCTTTACACGCTAAACATGTTCAAAATGAGAAAAACTACTTAAGTTTTGGTGTTACATTATTCAAAGTGCAAACTAATAAGGAACGTGCATAAAATTTTAATCTTTACATGTTAAACATGATCAAAATGAACAAAAATGTATAAGTTTTTGTGTTACATTATTCAAAGCCCAAAATCATAAGAAACGTGCATAAATATTGAATCTTTACATGTTAAACATGTTCAAAACAAGTAAAACCACTTATGTTTTGGTGGTATATTATTCAAAGCCCAAATTCATAAGAAATGTGCATAGAGTTAGACTCTTTACATTTTAAACTTGTTGAAAATGAGTAAAATTGCTTAAGTTTTGGTGTTACGTTATTCAAAACCTAAAATCATAAGGAAAATGCATAAAGTTTGAATATTTACATGTTAAACATATTTAAAATGAGCAAAACCACTTAAGTTTTGGTGTTACATTATTCAAAGCCCAAAATCATAAGAAACGTGCATAAAGTTTGAATCTTTACATGTTAAGTTATTCAAACCACTCAAATTTTGGTGTTAAGTTATTCAAAGCCCAAAATCATAAGGAATGGACATAAAGTTTGAATATTTACATGTTAAACATGTTCAAAAGGAGCTAAAACTCTTAAATTTTTGTGTTACGTTATTCAAAGCTCAAAAACATAAGGAACACACATATAGTTTGAATCTTTACATGTTAAACATGTTTAAAAATAAGCAAAACTACTTAAGTTTTGATGTTACATTATTCAAAGCTCAAAATCATAAGGAATGTGCATAAAGTTTGAATTTTTACATGTTAAACATGTTTCAAATGAGCAAAATTGTTTAAATTTTGGTTTTACGTTATTCAAAGTCCAAAGTAATAAGAAACACAAATAAAATTTGAAGTTTTACATGTTAAACATGTTCAAAATGAGCAAAATCACTTAAGTTTTGGTGTTACACTATTCAAAGCCCAAAATCATATGAAAAACACATAATGTTTGAATCTTTACATGTTAAACATGTTCAAAATGAGTAAAACCGCTTGAGTTTTGGTATTATGTTATTCAAAGCTCAAAAAGATATGAAACATACATAAAGTTTAAATATAAACCTATTAAACATGTTCAAAATGAGCAAAAACACTTAATTTTGGTGTTACGTCATTCAAAGCTCAAAATTACAAGGAATGCGCATAAAGTTTAAATTTTTATATGTTAAAAATGTTTGAAATGAGTAAAACTTTTCAAATTTTGGTGTTACGTTATTCAAAGTTTAAAATCATAAGAAACATGCATAAAGTTTGAATATTTACATGATAAACATGTTTAAAATGAGCAAAACCACTTAAGTTTTGGTGTTACATTATTCAAAACATAAAACCATAAGAAACATGCATAAAGTTTGAATCTTTACATGTTAAACATTTTCGGAAAGAGTGAAATAGCTTAAGTTTTAGTGTTATGTTATTCAAAGTCCAAAATCATAAGAAACGTGCATAAAGTTTGAATCTTTAAATGTTAAACATGTTCAAAATGAGCAAAACTACTTAAGTTTTTATGCTACATTATTCAAAGCCCAAAATAATAAGAAACACACATAAAGTTTGAATCTTTACATGTTAAAAATGTTCAAAATGAGCAAAACCACTTAAGTTTTGGTGTTACATTATTCAAAGCTTTAAATCATAAGAAACATGCATAAAGTTTGAATCTTTACATGTTAAACATGTTCAAAACTAGCAAAATTGCTTAAGATTTGGTGTTACATTTTTCAAAACCCAAAATCAGGGAAAACATGCATAAAGTTTGAATCTTTACATGTTAAACATGTTCAAAACTAGCAAAATTGCTTAAGATTTGGTGTTACATTTTTCAAAACCCAAAATCAGGGAAAACATGCATAAAGTTTGAATCTTTACATGTTAACTATGTTCAAAAGAAGAAAAACCACTTAAGTTTTTATGTTGCATTATTCAAAGCCCAAAATTATAAAAAAATAAGGATAAATTTTAAATCTTTACATGTTAAACATGTTTGAAATGAGCAAAACCACTTAAGTTTTTGTGTTACATTATTCAAATCCTAAAATCATAAAAAACACACATAAAGTTTGAATCTTTACATGTTAAACATGTTCAAAATGAGTGCAATCGGTTAAGTTTTGGTGTTACATTATTCAGAACCCAAAATCATAAGGAACACACATAAAAATTGAATCTTTACATGTTAAACATGTTCAAAATGAGCAAAACCATTTAAGTTTTGGTGTTACATTATTCAAAGCCCAAAATCATAAGGAATGTGCATAAAGTTTGAATCTTTACATGTTAAACATGTTCAAAATGAGCAACACCACTTAAGTTTTGGTGTTACATCATTCAAAGCTAAAAATCATAAAGAAAGTGCATAAAGTTTGAATCTTTACATGTCAAATATGTTTGAAACAAGAAAAACCAGTGAAGTTTTGGTGTTACTTTATTCCAAGCTCAAAATCATAAAAAAGGTGCATAAAGTTTAAATCTTTACATGTAAAACATGTTTGAAATGAGGAAAATCACTTAAGTTTTGGTGTTATGTTATTCAAAGATATAAATCATAAGGAATGCACATAAATTTTTAATCTTTACATGTTAAGCATGTTCAAAATGAGCAAAACCAGTTAAGTTTTGGTGTTACATGATTAAAAGCTCAAAATCATAAGGAACACACATAAAGTTTGAATATTTACATGTTAAGCATGTTCAAAATGAGTAAATCTGTTTAAATTTGGGTGTTACATTATTCAAATCCCAAAACCATAATAAACATGCATAAAGTTCAAATTTTTACATGTTCAACATGTTTAAAACGAGCAAAACCACTTAAGATTTGGTGTTACATTATTCAAATCTCAAAATCACAAGAAATAGGGATAAAGTTTGAATCTTTACATGTTTGAAATGAGCAAAAATGCTTAAGTTTTGATGTTATATTATTCAAAGCTCAAAATAATAAGAAATGCACACAAAGTTTGAAACTTTACATGTTAAACATGTTTGAAATGAGCAAAACCACTTAAGTTTTGGTGTTGCATTATTTAAAGCTCAAAATCATAAGAAACACACATAATGTTTGAATCTTTTACATGTTAATTTTTTTTTGAAAAGAGCAAAACCATATTTGTTTTGGTGTTACATTATTCAAAACTCAAAATTAGAAGAAGCATTTATAGAGTTTGAATCTTTACATGTTAAACATATTTAAAATGAGTAAAATTACTTAAATTTTGGTGTTACATTATTCAAAGTTCAAAATTATAAGGAACGTGGATAAAATTTGAATATTTACATGTTAAACATGTTTGAAATGAGCAAAATTGATTAAGTTTTGGTGTTAAATTATTCAAAGCTCAAAATTAGAAGCAATGTACCTAAAAATTAAATCTTTATATGTTAAACATGTTCAAAATGAATAAAATCACTTAAGTTTTATTGTTAAATTATTCAAAGCTCAAAATTATAAGGAATGGGCATAATGTTTGAATCTTTACATGTTAAACATGTTTGAGACAAGCAAAACCTCTTAAGATTCAGTGTTGTATTATTCAAAGCTCAAAATTATAAGAAACATGCATAAGTGTCAATCTTTACATGTTAATTATGTTCAAAATGAGAAAAATTGCTTAAGTTTTGGTGTTACATTATTCAAAGCTCAAAATCATAAGGAACACACATAAAGTTTGAATCTTTACATGTTAAACATGTTTGAAATGAGAAAAATTGCTTAAGTTTTTGTGTTACATTATTCAATGCTCAAAATGATAAGGAACACGCATAAAGTTTGAATCTTTACATGAGAAACATGTTCGAAATGAGCATAACTACTTAAGTTTTGGTGTTATGTTATTCATAGTTCAAAATTATAAGGAACGTGCATAATGTTTTAATTTTTACATGTTAAACATATTCAAAATGAGCAAAACATCTTAAATTTTTGTGTTGTATTATTCAAAGCTTACAATTAAAAGGAATACACATAAAGTTTGAATATTTACATGTTAAACATGTTCAAAATGAGCAAAATTGCTTAAGTTTTGGTGTTACGTTATTCAAAGCTCAAAATCATAAGGAACACACACAAAGTTTAAATCTTTACATGTTAAACATGTTCAAAACAAGCAAAACCACTTAAGTTTTGGTGTTACATTATTCAAAGCTTAAAATTATAAAGAAAGTACATAAAGTTTAAATCTTTACATGTTAAATATGTTTAAAATGAGCAAAACTACTTAAATTTTAGTATTACATTATTCAAAGCTCAAAATTATAAGAAACACACATAAATTCTGAAAATTTACATGTTAACCATGTTCAAAACAAGCAAAATCACTTAAGTTTTGGTGTTACATTATTCAAATCTCAAAATCTTAAGGAATGCACATAAAGTTTGAATCTTTACATGTTAAACATGTTTGAAATAAGCAAAATAGCTTAAGTTATGGTGTTATATTAATCAAAGCTCAAAATTATAAGGAACGTGCATAATGTTTGAATGTTTACATGTTAAACATGTCTGAAATGGGCAAAACCGCTGAGATATTGGTGTTACATTATTCAATGTGCAAAAATATAAGAAACATGCATAAAGTTTGAATATTTACATGTTAACCATGTTTGAAATGAGCAAAATTGCTTAAATTTTGGTGTTACATTATTTAAAGTAGAAAATCATAGAGAACACACATAGAGTTTGAATTTTTACATGTTAAACATGTTTGGAACGAGTAGAACCACTTATATTTTGGTGTTACATTATTCAAATATAAAAATTATAAGGAAGGTGCATAAAGTTTGAATCTTTACATGTTAAACATATTTGAAACGAGCAAAATCACTTATGTTTTGGTGTTAGGTTATTCAAAGCTCAAAATCTTGAGTAAAGCACATAAAGTTTGAATTGGTACATTTTAAACATGTTTTAAAGGAGCAAAACCACTTAAATTTTGGGATTAAATTATTTAAAGCTTAAAATGATAAAGAACACACATAAAGTTTGAATCTTTACTTATTAACCATGTTCAAAATGAGAAAACCTCTTAAGTTTGTGTGTTACATTATTCAAAGCTCAAAATCATAAGGAACACACATAAAATTTAAATCTTTACATGTTAAACATGTTAGAAATAAGTAAAACCACTTAATTTTTGGTGTTATGTTATTCAAAGCTCAAAATAATAAGGAACATGTGTATAGTTTGAATATTTATGTGTTAAACATGTTCAAAATGAGTAAAACCAATTAAGTTTTGATGTTACATTATTCAAAGTTCAAAATCATAAGGAATTTGCATAAAGTTTGAATCTTTGCATGTTAAACATGTTCGAAACAAGCAAAATTGCATAAGTCTTGGTGTTACATTATTCAAAGCTCAAAATTATGAGAAATGCACATAAAATTTGAATTTTTACATGTTATGCATGATCGAAACAAGCAAAACCACTAAAGTTTTGGTGTTACGTCATTTAAATCTCAAAATCATGAGAAACTCGCATAAAGTTTGAATCTTTACATTTTAAACATGTTAAAAATGAGCAAAATTGCTTAAGTTTTGGAGTTATGTTATTCAAATCTCAAAATTATAAGGAACATGCATAAATTTTAAATCTTTACATGTTTAACATGTTCAAAACAAGAAAAATTGCTTAAGTTTAACATGTAAAGCACATAAAGTTTGAATTGGTACATTTTAAACATGTTTGAAAGGAACAAAACCACTTAAATTTTGGGGTTAAATTATTTAAAGCTTAAAATGATAAAGAACATGCATAAAGTTTGAATCTTTACTTATTAACCATGTTCAAAATGAGAAAACCTCTTAAGTTTGTGTGTTACGTTATTCAAAGCTCAAAATCGCAAGGAACACACATAAAATTTAAATCTTTACATGTTAAACATGTTAGAAATAAGTAAAACCACTTAATTTTTGGTGTTATGTTATTCAAAGCTCAAAATAATAAGGAACATGTGTATAGTTTGAATCTTTATGTGTTAAACATGTTCAAAATGAGTAAAACCAATTAAGTTTTGATGTTACATTATTTAAAGGTCAAAATCATAAGGAATTTGCATAAAGTTTGAATCTTTGCATGTTAAACATGTTCGAAAAAAGCAAAATTGCATAAGTCTTGGTGTTACATTATTCAAAGCTCAAAATTATGAGAAATGCACATATAGTTTGAATCTTTACATGTTATGCATGTTTGAAACAAGCAAAACCACTTAAGTTTTGGTGTTACGTCATTTAAATCTCAAAATCATGAGAAACTCGCATAAAGTTTGAATCTTTAATGTTAAACATGTTAAAAATGAGCAAAATTGCTTAAGTTTTGGAGTTATGTTATTCAAATCTCAAAATCCTAAGGAACATGCATAAATTTTAAATCTTTACATGTTTAACATATTCAAAACAAGAAAATTACTTAAGTTTTAGGGTTACGTTATTCAAATCTCAAAATTATAAAGAAAGCACATAAATCTTGAATCTTTACATGTTAAATATGTTCAAAATGAGTAAAACTACATAAGTTTTTTGGTTGTGTTATTCAAAGCTCAAGATTATTAGGAACATGCATAAAGTTTGAATCTTAACATGTTAAACATGTTTGAAACAAGCAAAACCACTTAAGTTTTGGAGTTACTTTATTCAAAGCTCAATTTTGTTTGGAATGTGCATAGAGTTTGAATTTGTATATGTTAACATGTTTGAAATGAGTAAATCCACTTAAGTTTTGTGGTTACATTATTCAAATCTCAAAATTATAAGGAACACGCATAAAGTTTGAATCTTGACATGTTAAACATGTTCAAAATGAGCAAAACTACTTAACTTTCGGGGTTTTGTTATTCAAAGCTCAAAATTATAAGCAACACATATAAAGTTTAAATCTTTACATGCTAAACATGTTTGAAATAAGCAAAATCACTTTAGTTTTGGTGTTAAATTATTCAAAACTCAAAATTATAAGGAATGCACATAAAGTTTGAATCGTTACATGTTAAACATGTTCGAAATGAGAAAAATTGCTTAATTTTTGGTGTTATATTATTCAAAGGTCAAAATTATAATGAACACACATACAATTTGAATCTCTACATGCTAAACATGTTTGAAATAAGCAAAACTGCTTAAGTTTTGGTGTTACATTATTCAAATCTCAAAAATATTAAAAACATGCATAATGTTTGAATCTTTACATGTTAAACATGTTTAAAATGAGCTAAACCACTTAAGTTTTGGGGTTATGTTATTTAAATCTCAAAATTATAAAAAACACAGAAAGTTTGAATCTTTACATGTTAAACATGTTTGAAAGGATCAAAACTACTTAAATTTTGGTGTTACATTATTCAAATCTCAAAATTATTAGAAAAATAAAGTTGAATCTTTACATGTTAAACCTATTTTAAATGAGCATAACCACTTAAGTTTTCATGTTACATTATTCAAAACTCAAAATTATAAGAAACACACATAAAGTTTGAATCTTTATAATTTAAAAATGTTCAAAATGAGCAAAACTACTTAAATTTTGGTGTTATGTTATTCTTATTCAAAGCTCAAAATTATAAGGAACGTGCATAAAGTTTGAATCTTTACATGTTAAACATGTTTGAAATGAGCAAAACCTCTTAAGTTTTAGTGTTACATTATTCAAAGCTTAAAATTATAAAGAATAAAAATGTTCAAAATGAGCAAAATCACTTACATTTTGGTGATATATTATTCAAATCTCAAAATTATAAAGAATGTGCATAAAGTTTGAGTATTTATATGTTAAACATGTTCAAAATGAGTAAAACTGATTAAGTTTTAGAGTTATATTATTCAAAACTCAAAATTATAAAGAATGAGCATAAATTTTGAATATTTAGATGTTAAACATGTCCGAAATGAGAAAAACCACTTAAGTTTTGGTGTTACATTATTCAAAGCTCAAAATTATAAGGAATGCACATAAAGTTTGAATCTTTATATGTTAAACATGTTCAAAACAAGCAAAACCACTTAAGCTTTGGTGTTACGTTATTCAAAACTCAAAATTATAAGAAACATGCATAAAGTTTGAATTTTTACATCTTAAACATGTTTGAAAGGAGCAAAACCACTTAAATTTTGGTGTTACGCTATTCAAAGCCCAAAATTATAAGGAATGTGCATGAATTTTGAATATTTACATGTTATTCATGTTCAAAAGGAGTAAAACCATTTAAGTTTTCATGTTATTATTCAAAGCTCAAAATTATAAGGAACGTGCATAAAATTTGAATCTTTACATGTTAAACAAGTTTGGAATGAGCGAAATGGCTTAAGATTTGATGTTACATTATTCAAAGCTCAAAATTATAAGAAACATAAAATTTGAATTTTTACATGTTAAACATGTTCAAAACGAGCAACATTGCTTAAATTTTGGTGTTATGTTATTCATAACTCAAAATTATAAGGAATGTACATAAAGTTTAAATATTTACATGTTAAACATTTTCAAAATGAGTAAAACCACTTAAATTTTAGTGTTACATTATTCAAAGCTCAAAATTATAAGGAACGTGCATGATGTTTGAATCCTTACATGTTAAACATGTTCAAAATGAGAAAAATTACTTAAGTTTTGGTGATACATTATTCCAAGCTCAAAATTATAAGGAATGTGCATAATGTTTGAATCTTTACATGTTAAACATGTTTAAAATGTGTAAATTTGCTTAAGTTTTCATGTTACATTATTTAAAGCTCATTATTATAAATAACATGCATAATGTTTGAATCTTTACATATTAAACATGCTTGAAATGAGTAAAACTACTTAAGTTTTGGTGTTACGCTATTTAAAGCTCAAAATTATAAGGAACGTGCATAAATTTTGAATCTTTATATGTTAAACATGTTCAAAAGGAGCAAAGCCACTTAAGTTTTGGTGTTACATTATTCAAAGCTCAAAATTATAAGAAACACATAAAGTTTGAATCTTTACATGTTAAACATGTTCAAAATAAGCAAAATTGCTTAAATTTTGGTGTTACATTATTCAAAGCTCAAAGTTATAAGGAACACACATAAAGTTAGAATGTTTACATGTTAAACATGTTCAAAATAAATAAAAATTCTTAAGTTTTTATGTTACATTAATCAAATCTAAAAATCATAAGGAATGTGCATAAAGTTTGAATCTTTATATGTTAAACATGTTCAAAATAAGCAAAACTGCTTAAGTTTTGGTGTTACATTATTCAAAGCTCAAAATCATATAAAACACACATAAAGTTTGAATATTTACATGTTAAATATGTTTGAAACAAGAAAAACCACTTAAGTTTTGGTGTAATGTTAATCAAATCCCAAAATCATAAGGAACATGCATAACATTTGAATCTTTACATGTTGAACATGTTTGAAATGAGAAAAATCACTTAAGTTTTGGTGTTACATTATTCAAATCTCAAAATCATAAGGAACACACATAAAGTTTGAATCTTTACATCTTAAACATGTTCAAAATGAGCAAAAACCACTTAAGTTTTGGTGTTACGTTATTCAAATCTCAAAATCATAAGGAATGTGCAAAAAGTTTGAATCTTCACAAGTTAAACATGTTCAAAATGAGCAAAATCATTTACGTTTTGGTGTTACATTATTCAAAGCTCAAATTTTTTAGGAATGCACAATTTTTTTGAATCTTTACATGTTAAATATGTTCGAAATGAGTAAAAACACTTAAGTTTTGGTATTACGTTATTCAAAGCTCAAAATCATGAACTTGCATAAAGTTTGAATCTTTATATGCTAAACAGGTTTGAATCGATCAAAACCACTTAAGTTTTAGTGTTACATTATTCAAAGCTCAGAATCCTAAGGAACACACATAAAGTTTGAATCTTTACATGTTAAACATGTTTGAAATGAGCAAAATCACCTAAGTTTTGGGGTTACATTATTCAAAGCTCAAAATTATAAGCAATGCACTAAAAATTTGAATATTTGCAAGTTAAATATGTTTGAAATGAACAAATTCACTTATGTTTTGGGGTTACATTCTTCAAAGCACAAAATTATAAGGAACACACATAAACTTTAAATCATTACATGTTAAACATGTTTGAAATGAGCAAAATTGCTTAAGTTTTGGGGTTACATTATTCAAAGCTCAAAATTATAAAGAATGCACATAAAGTTTGAATCTTTACATGTTAAACATGTTCAAAATTAGCAAAACCACTTGAGTTTTAGAATTATGTTATTCAAATATCAAAATCATAAGGAATGCACATAAATTTTTGAGTCTTTACATGTTAAATATGTTTAAAATGAGTAAAACTACTTACATTTTTCTATTTCATTATTCAAAGCTTAAAATCATAAGGATCGCGTATAAAGTTTGAATCTTTACATGTTAAACATGTTCAAAATGAGTAAAACTACTAAAGTTTTGGTGTTGCATTATTCAAATCTCAAAATCATAAGAAACATGCATAAAGTTTGAATCTTTACATGTTTGAAATGAGCAAAACTTCTTAAGTTTTGGTGGTACATTATTCAAAGCTTAAAATCATAAGAAACACACATAAAGTTACAATCTTTACATGTTAAACATGTTTGAGATGAGAAAACCCACTTAAGTTTTGGGGTTATGTTATTCAAAGCTCAAAATTATAAAGAACACACATAAATTTTGAATATTTTACATGTTAAACTTGTTTAAAATGAGTAAAACCACTTAAGTTTTGGGGTTATGTTATTCAAAACACAAAATTATAAGGGACACACATAGAGTTTCAATCTTTACATGTTAAACATGTTTAAAATGAGGAAAACCACTTACGTTTTGGGGTTACGTTATTCAAAGCACAAAATTATAAGGAATAATCGTAAAGTTTGAATCTTTACATGTTAAACATGTTCAGAATGAGTAAAACCACTTAAGTTTTAGTGTTACATTATTCAAAGCTCAAAATCATAAGGAACACACATAAAATTTGAATTTTTACACATTAAACATGTTTAAAATGAGCAAAACTACTTAAGTTTTGGTGTTATGTTATTCAAAGATCAAAATCATAAGGAATGTACATAAAGTTTGAATCTTTGCATGTTAAACATGTTTGAAATGAGCAAAATTGCTTATGTTTTGGTATTATGTTATTCAAATCTCAAAATCATAAGGAACATGCATAAATTCTAAATCTTTACATGTCAAACATACTTAGAAATAGTAAAACCACTTACATTTTGGTGGTATGTCATTCAAAGCCAAAATCATAAGAAATGTGAATAATGTTTGAATTTTTAAATGTTAAAGATGTTCGAAATGAGCAAAACTACTTAAGTTTTAGTGTTATGTTAATCAAAGCTCAAAATCATAAGGAATGTGCATAAAGTTTGAATATTTACATGTTGAACATGTTTGAAATGAGCAAAACCCCTTAAGTTTTGGCGTTACATTATTCAAAACTCAAAATCATAAGGAACATGCATAAATTTTGAATCTTTACATGCTAAACATGATTAAAACAAACAAAACTACTTAAGTTTTGGTGTCACATTATTCAAAGCTCAAAATCATAAGGAATAGACATAAAGTTCAAATCTTTACATGTTAAACATATTTAAAATGAGCAAAACCACTTACAATTTGGAGTTATATTATTCAAAGCTCAAAATGATAAGGAACATGTATAAAGTTTGAATATTTACATGTTAAATATGTTCAAAATGAGTAAAAACACTTAAGTTTTGGAGTTAAGCTATCCAAAGCTCAAAAATATAAGGAACATGCATAAATTTTAAATCTTTGCATGTTAAACATGTTCAAAACGAGCAAAACTACTTAAGTTTTGGGGTTACGTTATTCAAAGCTCAAAATTATAAGGAACATGTATAAATTTTGAATCTTTACTTGTTCAACATGTTTAAAATGAGCGAAACCACTTAAGTTTTAGTGTTACATTATTCTAAGCTAAAAATCATAAAGAACATGCATAAATTTTGAATATTTACATTTTAAATATGTTTGAAATGAGCAAAACCACTTAATTTTTGGTGTTACATTATTCAAAGATCAAAATCATAAGAAACATGGACAAAGATTGAATCTTTTCATGTTAAAAATATTTGAAACGAGTAAAACTACTTATGTTTTACTGTTGCATTATTCAAATCCCAAAATCATAAGGAATGTGCATAAAGTTTGAATCTTTACATATTAAACATCTTTAGAATGAGCAAAATCGCTTAAGTTTTGGTGTTACATTATTCAAAGCCAAAATCATAAGAAACACACATAAAGTTTGAATCTTTACATGCTAAACATGTTCAAAATGAGTAAGACCACTTAATTTTTGGTGATACATTATTCAAAGCTCAAAATCATAATGAATTTGCATAAAGTTTGAGTCTTTACATGTTAAACATGTTAGAAATAAGCAAAACCACTTAAGTTTTGGTGTTATGTTATTTAAAGCTCAAAATCATAAGAAACACATAAAGTTTTAATATTTACATTTTAAGCATGTTCAAAATGAGAATAACTACTTAAGTTTTGGTGTTACATTATGTAAAACATAAAATCATAAGAAATTCACATAAAATTTGAATCTTTACATGTTAAACTTGTTCGAAATGAGCAAAACCACTTAAGTTTTGGTATGGGGTTATTCAAAGCTCAATATCATAACAAACGCACATAAAATTTGAATTTTTACATGTTAAACATGTTCAAATGAGCAAAATCACTTAAGTTTTGGTGTTATATTATTCAAAATATAAATTCATAAGAAATGTAAATAACGTTTGAATATTTACATGTTAAACATGTTTAAAATGAGAAAAGTTGCTTATGTTTTGGTGTTGAATTATTCAGAGCTCAAAATCATAAGGAATGCCCATAAAGTTTGAATATTTACATGTTAACTATGTTTGAAATGAGAAAAACTGCTTAAGTTTTGGTGTTGCATTATTTAAAGTTCAAAATCATAAGAAATGTGCATAAAGTTTGAATCTTTACATGTTAAATATGTTCAAAATGATCAAAACCATGTAAAATCATAAGGAATGTACATAAAATTTAGATCTTTACATGTTAAACATGTTTGAAACGATCAAAACCACTTAAGTTTTGGTGCTACATTATTCAAAGTGCAAAATGATAAGAAACATGTATAAAGTTTAAATCTTTACATGTTAGACATATTCAAAATGAGCAAAACTGCTTAAGTTTTGGTAATGCATTATTCAAAACTCAAAATCATAAAAAAAAATGCATAAAGTTTAAATCTCTCCATGTTAAACATGTTCGCAGCAAGCAAAACCGCTTAAGTTTTGGTGTTGCATTATTCAAAACTCAAAATCATAAGAAATGCACATAAAATTTGAATCTTTACATGTTAAAAATGTTTAAAATGAGTAAACCCGCTTATGTTTTTATGTTGCATTATTCAAAGCTCAAAATCATAAAAAATGTGCATAAAGTTTGAATCTTTACATGTTAGACATGTTCAAAGTGAGCAAAACCGCTTAAGTTTTGGTGTTGTATTATTCAAGGCTCAAAATCATAATAAATGCACATAAAGTTTGAATCTTTATATGTTAAATATGTTTCAAATGATCAAAACTGATTAAGTTTGGTGTTGCATTATTCAAAGCTCAAAATCATAAGAAATGTGCATAAATTTGGAACCTTAACATGTTGAACATCTTTGAAATGAGTAAAAATGCTTATGTTTTGGTGTTGTGTTATTCAAAGCTCAAAATTATAAGGAACATGCATAAAGTTTGAATCTTTACATGTTAAACATGTATAAAACAAGCAAAATTTCTTCAGTTTTGGTGTTACATTATTCAAAGCTCAAAATTAAAAGGAACGCACATAAATTTTGAATCTTTACATGTTAAACCATTTCAAAATGAGCAAAATCTCTTAAGTTATAGCTTTACATTATGCAAAGCTCAAAATGATAAGGAATGTGTAAATTTTTTGAATATTTAAGTGTTAAACATGTTCAATATGAACAAAACTAATTAAGTTTTGGTGTTACATTATTCAAAATTCAAAATTATAAAGAGCGCAAATAAAATTTGAATATCTACATGTTAAACATGTTCAAAACAAGGAAAACTACTTAAGTTTTGGTGTTATGTTATTTAAAGCTCAAAATTATAAGGAACGCGCATAAAGTAAAAATCTTTACATGTAAAACATGTTCGAAATGAGCGAAATTGCTTAAGTTTTGGTGTTATGTTATTTAAAGCTTAAAATTATAAAGAACATGCATAAAGTTTGAATCTTTACATGTAAAACATGTTCAAAAGGAATAAAACCACTTATGTTTTGGTGTTACTTTATTCAAAGCTCAAAATTATAAGGAACACCCATAAAGTTTGAATCTTTACATGTTAAACATGTTCGAAATGAGTAAAACAACTTAAGCTTTGGTGTTACGTTATTCAAAGCTCAAAATTATAAGGAATAAAGTTCAAATGTTTACATGTTCAAAATGTTCAAAATGAGCAACATTGCTTAAGTTTTGGTGTTACATTATTCAGAGCTCAAAATCATAAGGATGACGCATAAAGTTTGAATCTTTACATGTTAAACATGTTCGAAATGAGAAAAACTACTTAAGTTTTGGTGTTATATTATTCAAAGCTCAAAATTGTAAGGAATGCACATAAATTTTGAATCTTTACATGTTGAACATGTTCGAAATGAGCAAAACCATTTAAGTTTTGGGTAACATTATTCAAAGCCCAAAATCATAAGGAACACACATAAAGTTTGAATCTTTGCATGTTAAACATGTTCGAAATGAGCAAAACCATTTAAGTTTTGGTGTTACATTATTCAAATCCCAAAATTAATAGGAACATGCATAACGTTTGAATCTTTACATGTTAAACATGTTTGAAATGAGCAAAACCACTTAAGTATTGGTGTTATGTTATTCAAAGCCCAAAATCATAAGGAACACATAGAAAGTTTGAATATTTACTTGTTAAACATCTTTGAAATGAGCAAAACCACTTCAATTTTGGTGTTATATTATTCAAAGCCCAAAATCATAAAGAACGCGCATAAAGTTTAAATCTTTATGTTTAACATGTTCCAAATAGGCAAAACTGCTTATGTTATGGTGTTTCATTATTCAGATCCTTAAGTCATATGGAACACACATAAAGTTTGAATCTTTACATGTTAAACATGTTTAAAATGAGTAAAACCACTTAAGTTTTGGTGTTACGTTATTCAAAGCTCAAAATTATAAAGAACACGCATAAAGTTTGAATCTTAACATGTTAAACATGTTTGAAATGAGCAAAACCATTTATGTTTTAGTGTTACATTATTCAAATCCTAAAATTATAAGGAACATGCATAAAATTTTAATCTTTACATGATACACATGTTCAAAATGAGCAAAATCACTTAAGTTTTTAGGTTACTTTATTCAAAGCTCAAAATTATAACGAACACGCATAAAGTTTGAATCTTTACATATTAAACATGTTTAAAATGAGCAAAACTACTTAGGTTTTGGGGTTACATTATTCAAAGCTCAAAATTATAAAGAATATGCATAAATTTTGAATCTTTACATGTTAACAATGTTCAAAATGATCAAAACCACTTAAGTTGGGTGTTATGTTATTCAAAGCTCAAAATGAGGACACTCATAAAGTTTGAATCTTTACATGTTAAACAAGTTTGAAATGAGCAAAACCTCTTAAGTTTTGGTGTTACATTATTCAAAACTCAAAATGATAAGGAACATATATAAAATTTGAATCTTTACATGTTAAACATGTTTAAAATAGGCAAAACTGCCTAAGTTTTGGTGTTACGTTATTCAAATCTCAAAATCATAAGGAATGTGCATAAAATTTGTATCTTTACATATTAAACATGTTCAAAACAAACAAAATTGCTTAAGTTTTGGTGTTACATTATTCAAAGCTCAAAATCATAAGGAATGCACATAAAGTTTGAATATTTACATGTTAAACATGTTTGAAACGAGTAAAATTGCTTAAATTTTGGTGTTACGTTTTTCAAAGCTCATAATTTTGAGGAAATCAAATAAATTTTGAATTTTTACATGTTAAACATTTTCGAAATGAGAAAAACCACTTAAGTTTTGGGGTTATGTTTTACAAAGCTCAAAATTATAAAGAACGTGCATAAAGTTTGAATCTTTACATGTTAAATATGTTCAAAACGAGCAAAACCGCTTATGTTTGGGGTTACATTATTCAAAGTTCAAAATTATATAGAACACACATAATGTTTGAATCTTTACATGTTAAACATTTTAAAAATGACCAAGACCACTTAAGTTTTGGGATTACGTTATTCAAAGCTCAAAATTATAAGGAATGTGCATAAAGTTTGAATCTTTACATGCTAAACATGTTCGAAATGAGCAAACTACTTAAGTTTTGGGGTTACATTATTCAAAGCTCAAAATTATAAGGAACACGTATAGGGTTTGAATATTTACATGTTAAACATGTTTGAAATGAGCAAAACCAATTAAGTTTTGAGGTTACATTATTCAAAGGTCAAAATTATAAAAAACGCACATAAAATTTAAATTTTTACATGTTAAACAAGTTCAAAATGAGCAAAATCAGTTATGTTTTAGAGTTACATTATTTAAAATTCAAAATCATAAGGAGCATGCTTAAGGTTTGAATCTTTACATGTTAAACATGTTGAAAATGAACAAAACTGCTTAAATTTTGTTTTTACATTATGCAAAGCTCAAAATCATAAGGAACATGCATAAAGTTTGAATCTTTACATGTTAAACATGTTCAAAATGAGCGAAACTGCTTAAGTTTTGGTGTTACATTATTCAAAGCTCAAAATCAAAAGAAACATACATAAACTTTGAATCTTTACATGTTAAACATGTTTGAAACTAGCAAAATTGCTTAAGTTTTGGGGTTATGTTATTCAATCTCAAAATCATAATGAACACACATAAATTTTGAATCTTTACATCTTAAACATGTTCGATATGGTCAAAACCACTTAATTTTTGGGCTTAAGGTATTCAAAGCTCAAAATTATAAGGAATGCACATAAACATTAAATCTTTACATGTTAAAGATGTTCGAAACAAGCAAAACTACTTAAGTTTTAGGGTTATGTTATTCAAAGCTCAAATTTATAAGGAACACACATAAAGTTTGAATTTTTACTTCTTAAACATGTTCAAAATGAGCAAAAGTGCTTAATTTTTGGGGATATGTTATTCAAATCTCAAAATTATAAGGAACACACAAATTTTTTGAATCTTTAAATGTTAAACATGTTTGAATCGAGCAAAACCACTTAAGTTTTAATGTTACATTATTCAATCTCAAAATCATAAGTAACATGCATAAAGTTTGATTCTTTGCATTTTAAACATGTTCAAAATGATCAAAACCACTTAAATTTTAGTGTTAATGTTATTCAAAGCTCAAAATCATATGGAATGTGCATTAAGATTGAATATTTACATGTTAAATATGCTCAAAATGAAAAAACTGCTTAATTTTTGTTGTTGCATTATTCAAAACTCAAAATCATATGGAATGCTCATGAATTATGAATCTTTACATGTTAAACATGTTCAGAATGAGCAAAACTGCTTAAGTTTTGGTGTTAAGTTATTCAAAGACAAATTCATAAGGAACGTACATAAAGTTTGAATCTTTACATGTTAAACATGTTCAAAATAAACAAAACTACTTAAGATTAAAAATCTTAAAATTATAAGGAGTGCACATAAAGTTTGAATCTTTACATGTTAAACATGTTTGAAATGAGCAAAACTGCTTAAATTTTGGTGTTGTGTTATTCAAAGTGCAAAATCATAAGAAACGTGCATAAAGTTTGAATTTTTACATGTTAAACATGTTCGAAATGAGCAAAACTACTAAACTTTTGGTGTTAGGTTATTCAAAACACAAAATCATAAGAAACACACATAAAATTTGAATCTTTACATGTTAAACATGTTTGAAATGAGATAAATTGTTTAAGTTTTGGTGTTGCATTATTCAAAGCTCAAAATCATATGAAACACATAAAGTTTGAAACTTTACATGTTAAACATGTTCAAAACAAGTAAAACCACTTAAGTTTTGATGTTGCATTATTCAAAACTCAAAGATCATAAGAAACACATATAAAGTTTGAATTTTACAAGTTAAATATGTTCAAAATGAAAAAAATTGCTTAAGTTTTGGTGTTGCATTATTTAAAGTTCAAAATCATAAGAAAAGTGCATAAAGTTTGAATCTTTACATGTTAAACATGTTTGAAACAAGCAAAACCACTTAAGTTTTGGTGTTGCATTATTCAAAGTTTAATATCATAATAAACATGCATAAAGTTTGAATTTTTACATGTTAAACATGTTTGAAATGAGAAAAACTATGTAAAATCATAAATAATGTGCATAAACTTTGAATATTTACATGTTAAGCATGTTTGAAACAAGAAAAATCGCTTAAGTTTTGGTGTTACATTTTTCAAAGCACAAAATCATAAGAAATGCATAGAAAGTTTGATTCTTTACATGTTAGACATGTTCAAAATGAGCAAAATTGCTTAAGTTTTGGTGTTGTATTATTTAAAACTCAAAATCATAAGAAACACACATAAAGTTTGAATCTTTACATGTTAAACATGTTCGAAATGAGCAAAACCACTTATGTTTTAGTGTTGCATTATTCAAAACTCAAAATCATAAAAAATGCACATAAAGTTTGAATCTTTACATTGTTAAGAAGTGTTGTCATTGATGTCAAGGTTGATGTCATTGATGTCACGGTGCATTTGGTGAAGATGCATGGTGAGTGGTCTTTGAGGTATGAGCTTGTGTGTTTGATGTGACAAGGAAGCCATGTGATAAGAGAGAATTTGAAAGCAATAGAACATTTGAAGGTAACCTAATGTATCTTATGTTGGTTGATGTCAAGGTTGATGACAAGATTCACATCAGCTTGAAGTTGATAGCGTTATCACAAAGAGGTATGATGGTCAAAATTAGCATTGAAGCATGGCTATGCGACTTTAGGTTTGCATGAGGTCATGAGAGAATGTTGATCAGAAAGAGATTGTTGTAGTAGTGTGAAAGTGTTGTCTTAATAGTGTTCTTGCTTGATATCATTAAGGTAAGCATGTTTGAGTACTAGTTCTTGAGTACAAGGTGTCTTGAGAAGCCTAGTCTAGCAAGCATAGTCATATTATGAGTATGTGCATGGTGAGCATGAATATGTATGTGCAGAGGTATGTACAAAGACATGACATTATTTTAGAAGCATGTAAGGCATGTGAGAAAGGTGTAGAGGCATCAAGGAGAGTTTTAAAGTGAGCCTACGGGGTTAAGACCTTCAAACCAAGTTTTCACCTAGACCACTTCTAGACCCTGCCTTGCCTAATGAGGTATCATGATCTATTGTCAAGGCATGTGAAGGATGTATGGTTGTGTTTAATCATAAGAGAGGTTTTTTGAGTATGTGAGTGAGGTGGAAAGCACATGGAAAAAGGCATGAAGGTCAGTTTCAAGGCCTAATGTGGTTTGCAAGACAAGGTCTAGAGAGCAAAGAGAGAGAGAGAGTGTGACCTAATGAGGGGTTATGATTAGATTTCAAGGTGTTTGATCTTATGTAAGCATTGTCAAAGGTAAGGTATGTTTTTTCAAGTTTGTTTATATAGTTTGAGGTCATAATTTGAAAGAAAAGGCATGAAAAGTGGGTTTTTTGAGTGCTCTGAATGAAGGGTTCTCAACCTGAGAAGGATTTTTATGTGCTCATTATCTCATAAAATTTTTGCATGGGAACCTAAGTTATTCATGGTAGATGGGGAAAGGTCCTAGTTTAAATTTCCAAGCATTTGTTTTTGGATTGAGGGGTTATGCTTTATGAATGATTGTTAAGAATGGAAATAGGTTTAAACCCTCTTAGAACTCTAATGAGGCCCAATGGTTAAGATGTTGATAAAAAGTGCCTATAATGGATTGGTATGCTCAAGTAAACTATTGGAGGTTGTATTCAACTCTCCCAAGCACTTCTAGGTGTGATTAAGTTGTCAAGTGTGTGAGTAGATCCTACAAGAAAGTGCTAATTTTTTGGAGACTTACTATAGTAGTCAAAGTTGACCAAGTCAAAGTATGTAAATGGATGGAGGACGAAGCTTGAGACTCATGTTTCATGTCCATAAATTTTTTTAGATAGTTTCTAGCCTTAAGTATGCTAAACTAGTCATCCAAGTTAGCTAGTCACTAACAGGCCTTGGTGTAAATAGTGAAAAACCCAAGCAGCAGTGAGAAGATGATTAGGAATGTGTTTTCATGATAGAATGATGAAACCAAGTACATAGAGATGTTTTATAATACTTTTATGACATGGTCATGTTTGGTATAAGTTTTGGATGTTAGTGAATATAGTGAAAAAGTTACTCACAAGTTGACCTATTTGGTTCAGATGAGATAGTGAGATATAAGGTCATGAGATTGGTCTACAAGACCACTATTTACCATTTGACCATATGATATTTTTACCTAATAATGGTATAATGATCACATAGGATCATCAACATGCATCAAGAGTATTTGAATGTGTCTACACAGATGTTGGAGTTTTGAGTCACCATAACTGGTCTTTGAGGAAAACTAGCAGTTTTGAGTAAGTTGTACAGGTGTTTTTGAGGCTCTATGCACTAATTTGAAGTATCTAATGCATATGGTGTTTTTGTTTATAAATTTAAAGTTTTTTTCATTCTTTTAGAAAGCTTGGAAGTCAGTATAAGAAGTTGAAATGTTGAAACCAAAATGGCTTATCTAGTTTTGGTTTGATTGTGTGTAGTGAGGTCAAAAGATTGGTCTGCAAGACCAATATTTGACATTATAACTTGTGATTTTTGTATTTGAGAGTGGTCCAAAGATGTAAAAGTATATTTTTAAAGTTTCATTGGTCATGGGAAGTCTTTCTTCAGGTGTTTAATATCAAGTTGTTCATAACTAGTTTTTAGAGTGTTTCGGTAACTCTGAGTGTGTTATTTGCAGAGAAGTGTTTGAGTCCTTCTGCCCTGAGTTGTGAAGTCTAAATAAAATGGTGATGTTTTTAAGGTCATGGATTTGTTTTCATCTGATTTTTTTTCATGGTTATATAAATAAATTGTGTATATGCTTCAATTTTGTTTGGTAGACTTTTTGTAGGTTCACAAGCGTAATTGTGATAGTGCTACAAGGAGTGTTCATGAAGGGTTTGATGATAAAAAGTATTATGGACATTATAAGATGTTTATTAGGGTATATTTGATTAATTTATGAAAGGATATTATTTTTCAATGAAGGTAAAGTTCTCCAAGAAAGGCTAAGTATAACGTGTCCTAAAGTAGACCTAATGGAATTAGGTCTTCATAAGACCTATAGGTGAAATAAGGTCTAATAGAGTTATGATAGACCAAAATGGACTCAATATACATTTAAATCATGTTTATGATATGTTATAAGAACTATTCCATGGCTGAAATAATAATTCAAGGGTGAGTATCTGACTAAGTGACATATGAGTAAGGAATGGTATATATACAAGGTAGTTTTAGGCCTATTTATGTCTGAAAAATAATAAGTGAATAAAATAAAACATTTTTGAGTAGGTCTTGAAGAAAATCAAAGGAGTGTATAGGATCTATGATGAATATTTGATAGTGTGTCTATATATAAAGATCAAGGTCATATGACCTAATTTGTCTTGAAGAGACCTAGTTGAGCGAAGAAGTCTAGAAGGCAATTTGAGAGAGAGAGAAGAGTTGAATAAAGTGATCATCATCTATTATATGATAAATAAGGTGTTTTGAATATGATAAAAGGTTTTATGTGGATGAGTTTTTTTTGAGTCATCTAGGGGTTTGGTGCCTCCTTGCAAGTTGGTGTTTGCTAAAGTTTAGCTGGGTTGGTACTTAGCTAGTTGGGGTTGGTGCTTCATGTGGAGTTAGTGCTTCACTAAATTATGATATTTTGAATTATAATACTTTAGTCAATTTTTAGGGATTAGTGGGTTTTATTCTCCTTTAGGGTTTCCCATATATATGATGTGTTGTCTTGTGTAATCTTGTTTCATGCTTGTATGGTTGATTGCTTATGCATTGCTTAATCTATATATTGATGTGATGGTTCATGTATGCTAAGGAGGAATTGAAACAATTTTTTTTAAGACACTTATTCACCCCACTCTTATCAATTATTGTGCCTCCAACATTTGGTATTAGAGTAGGTCCTTTGAAGCAGGCCTAACAACCTAAAGGACATCCTAGAAGCAAGGATGGCTAGTAGTCAAGTTCAAGTAGGTTTCTCTACCAATAATTCTTTGTTATTTAATGGTACTAATTATGCATTTTATAGCATCATAATGAGGACATATGTAATGTAAATGGGAAATGACATATGGTAGCCAATTATGGATGGATACACTTTGCCTCCTACACCCTTAACTGATTTAACAATCAAGAAAGAAAGTGAAAGCAATTCTAAGGCAATGAATGTCATTCTATGTGGCCTATCAGAGGTAGAGTTTTTAAAGGTAATGCATTATGTGTTAGCCAAAGAGATATGAGACAAATTGAAGACTATCTATGAAGGAGACACCAAGGTGAATATGGCCAGGTTGTAGACCCACCAGAGATAGTTTGAAAGCCTGCAGATGAATGAAGATAAAACCATTACATCCTACCTATTGAGGGATGATGAAGTGGTCAATGTCATTAGAGCATTAGGAGAAGAAGTAGAAGAGTATATAGTTTTTAAAAAGGTATTAAGATCACTAACTCCTAAGTTTGATTCTAAAGTGTCTACATTAGAAGAGATGTAAGCTTAGGACAATCTAGAAATAGATGGGCTTTGTGTCATCTTGACTGCCTATGAAATGAGAACAAATGAAAGAAGACCTCCCAAGAAGGAAGTAGCATTCAAATTTGATAAGAAGTCAAAAGCTAAGAAGTTAAAGGATAAGATATGTTTAGATGTTGATGATAATGAACTAATAACCATGTTTTTTAGGAAATTGAGGTTTGGATCTAATAAGTACAAGGGTAAGTTTATTTTCAAATGTTTTAACTATGGTAAGATTTGTCACATTGCATCTAAGTATAATAACATGAATAAGATTAAACATCATGAATAACATGGTGAACACTAAAGGAGACTTGCTGGAGGCTTCCACTCAGGAAATTGCTTTGAAAGAAAAGGAAGTCAAGAAGCTAGTTTTGGAACTGGATGAATAATCTGGTCCTTTTTTTCGGTTAAGAAACTGGTACTGTTCTCTGGTTTTATTTTGCTAGTGTTCTGTTTGTTGTTCTTTTTGACTTTTGTTTTTTGGGCCTGTTTGGCTGAATCTCTAGGTTTCAGGACTATTCTATGTCTGTGTTTACTACCTCTAAGTAGTGTTTTTAAGGCGTTGCCTGTGGGCTTATTTAGCTCTCTTTTTGCTCGTTGTTAAAGGGTTTCGGGGCCCCTTCAAAACCTGCTTTTACCCCTAATCTAAAACATGGTGAACATCATGGAGATGATAAGAAGGTCTATAAGCTTGATAAAAACAAGAAATATTTTAGGAAGTATGAAGGTAGGAAAGGGTCATTAAAGAATAAGAGAAGTTTCTATACCAAAAAAGATAATAACTCATCTAGTGTAAGTGACACAAACACATATGATAGTGATGATGATAGTAATGAACATGAATATGACAATAATTAAAAATTATTCATGGCTTTATAAATAGATAATGAGGTTCGCTCAAAAGGGAAGGGCCTTATGGATGATAAATAATCACATGAAAAAGAGGCTAAAGTGAACATTGAGGCAGAATTGGTGAGTGATTTAGAGGAGTTGAAGTTCTAAATAGGGAAGAATCATAAATTGAAGTCATTAGTTAAGGAATTTGAAGAGCATATTGGTTTGTTTGAAGAGACATTGAGTAAAACATCCATGGAGTATGATGACATCATCAATCATATTAAAACATAGATGGACATAGTCACTGGTAGTTTAAAAGCTAAAGAAGAATAATGCACTAGGTATAAAACTGAAATGGAATCCCTGAAATCTTATTTGGATCAAACATCTAGCAAGTTGAATGCCTTTATGGAGTTTGAAAAGAGTATTGATGCTCTAGATAACATCTTGAGTAGTCAGAAGTCTACAAGTGATAAGACAGGTCTTGGTTTCAAAGAAAACCAAAAAGAGGCAACTCAAGTCAAGAAGTCTAACGAAGATAAGAAATTAAATATGAAAAGACCAATTAGACAACATGATTCTATGAGGTATGTTAATTCATTAAATGGTTACTATTATGCATACAATCAATTTGGTCATAGAGCAAGAAAGTGTATAAGAGCCTTTAAAAATGAATGTGCATGGGATTATAAAAGGAATCATTAGTCAAGAAGTATGTATGAGGTTGTTTGATACACTTGTCATAATGTGGGACATATTTCAAGATTATATCCTAATAGAGTTAGAAGGCCATTAAGTCAAAAAAAGAGGTTTGAAGCTCCTAGTGTGCAAGAGAGAAGGCAAATTAATGTGTGGAAACCAAAGATAATAAAGGTGAGTCATGATCAGTTACAATCCCAAGTGGAATATTTGCTATGATAGAGCATACTTTATATGTGAAATCAAGTTAGGAATGTTCATTATCAACTTATATTGTTGACCATATGGATGATGAAGAAGTCAAGCCAAAGAGACTAATCAAGCTTAAAATGATCCTGAAGGATATTCAGTCTTGTGAGAGCATGGAGATCTAGGAATCGCCTAATTTTATGTTGTTTTATTTCCCTATGAATTTTTTTGAATCCATTAGGCTTCATAGAGACACTCTTCAGTTATCAAAAGCATGGTGGATGCTTGGTTTGAGGGGGAGCTATTCAGGTTATTCATAAGCTCCAAGTGTAATTGTTAACAAGCATAAAAAGCTATAAGTTCTTTTACAGTTTTTGAGAGTAGTTTCCAAAGAGGGAGAATGAGTGGTTCCAAAAATTTTAGTGTGTATGATCATCCCTTTGTCATTAATGTCAAAGGGGGACAAATTTCAAGAAAGGAGATTGACCAGATTGGGGGAGATGAGAATGATCAAATTGAAGAATGTTTTATCATCAATGACAAAGGGGGAGTTTGTTGAGAAGTGTTGTCATTGATTTCAAGTTTGATGTCATTGATGTCAAAGTAAATTTAGTGAAGATGCATGGTGAGTGGTCTTTGAGGTATGATCTTGTGTGCTTGATATGACAAGGAAGCTATGTGATAAGAGAGAATATGAAGGTAAGAGAATTTGAAGGCAAGAGATAATTTGAAGGAAATCTAATGCCTTTTATATTGGTTGATTTCAAGGTTCATCTTAGATTTAAGTTGACAGTGTTGTCGCAAAGAAGTATGATGGTCAAAGTGAGCATTGAAGCATGGCTATGAGACTCTAAGCTTGCATGATGTCATGAGAGAATGTTGATAAAAAAAAGATTGTTGCATTAGTGTGAGAGTGTTGTCTAAGGAGTTTTCTTGTTTGATATCATTAAATTAAGCCTGTTTGATTACTAGTTCTTAAGTACAAGGTGTCTTGAGAAGCCTATTCATAGCAAGCATAGTCATATCATGAGCATGTACATGGTAAACATGAATATGTATGTGTAAATGTATGTGCAAAGATATGGCATTGTTTGAGGAGCATGTAAGGCATGTGAGTAAGGTGTATAGACATCAAAGAGAGTTTTAGAGTGAGCCTATAGGGTAAGATCTTCATACCAAGTCTGCATCTAGACCACTTCTGGACCCTACTTGGCCTAATGAGGTATCATGATCTGTTGTCAAGGCATATGAAGGATGTATGGTTGTGTTTAATCATAATAGAAGTTTATTGAGTATGTGAGTGAGGTGGAGAGCACATGCAAAGAGACATGGAGGTTAGTTTTAAGGCTTAATATGGTTTGAAGGACAAGGTCTAAAGAAAAGAGGGAGAGAGTGTAGCCTAATGAGGGGTCCTTATCAGATTTCAAGATGTTTGAGATCATGTAAGAATTATCAGAGTTAAGTTATCTTGTTTCAAGTTTTTTCATAGAGTTTGAGGTCATATTTTGAAGGACAATGCATGAAAAGTGGTTTTTAAGTCTCTCGAATGCTTAGAATGAAGGGATCTCAACCTGAGAAGGATTTTATTGTGATCATTATCTCATCAAACCTTGTCATGAGAACTTAAAATATTCATGTTATATGGGGAATTTTTCTAGCTCAAATTTATAGGAATATGTTTTTAGATTGAGGGTCTATGCTTTATGATTGATTGTTAAGAATGAAAATAGGTTTAAACCCTCTTAGAACCCTAATGAAGACTTGATGTTAAAGATGTTAATCAAAAGTGCCTAGAATGGATTGGTATGATCAGGAAAGATATTTTAGGTTATATTCAACTCTCCCAGGCACCTCTAGGTGTGATTGAGTTATCAAGTGTGTGAGTAGACTCTATAAAAAAGTGCTAATTTCTTAGATATTTATTGTAGCAGTCAGAGTTGACCAAGTCAAAGTATGAAAATGGATGGAGAATAAATTTTGAGACTCATTTTTCATTCTCATTAATTTTTATAGACAAGTTATATCCCTCAAGTATGCTAAACTAGTCATCTAAGTTAGCCAGTCGCTAAAAGGCTTAATGGTGTAAATAGTGAGAAACCTAGGCAATAGTGAAAAGATGAT
Source organism: Torreya grandis (assembly GCA_037957365.1). Lineage (NCBI taxonomy): Eukaryota > Viridiplantae > Streptophyta > Pinopsida > Cupressales > Taxaceae > Torreya > Torreya grandis. Next base: position 667,305 of record JARHVA010001563.1, on the reverse strand, counting down.
TAGGAACATGTTTTCATGATATAATGATGAAATCAAGTACATATATATGTTTTTCATGAATTTTATGACATGTTTATGTTTGGTAAGAGTTTTGGAGGTTAGTGAATAAAGTGAAAAAAGTTACTCAAAAGTTGACCTGTCTGGTTCAGATGAGACAGTGATATATAAGGTCATGGGATTGGTCTACAAGACTAATATTTTCAATTTGACCATATGATATTTGTACCTATTAATTTTATAATTATCACATAGGATCATCCAAATGTATCAAGATTCTTTTAATGTGTCTACACAGGTGTTGGAGTTGTAAGTCACCATGACTGTTCTTTGAGGAAAATTGGCAGTTTTGACTAAATAAGTTGTAGAGGCATTTTTGAGGCTATATACACTAAGTTGAAGTATATAATTAATATTGTGTTTTTTTTTTTAACTTAAAATCCTTTTTCATTATTTTTTAAAGCTTGAAAGTTAGTATAAGAGGTGGAAATGTTGAAACTAAAATGCCTTGTCTAGTTTTGGTTTGACTGTGTGTAGTGAGGTCAAAAGATTGGTCTGTAAGACCAATATTTGAAATTATACCTTATGATTTTAGTATTTTAGAGTGTTATATATATGTAAAAAGATATTTTTGAAGTGAAAATGTTCATGGTAAGTGTTCTTTTAGGTTTTTAATATCAAGTTGTTCATAATTAGTTTTTGGAGTATTCTAGCAGCTCTGAGTGGGCTATTTGCAGAGAAGTGTTTTAGTCCTTTTGCCCTAATTTGTTAATTATAAATCAAATGGTTATGTTTTTAAGGTCATGTATTTTTTTTAATGTGATTTATTGTCATGGTTTGTGATTAAATTATGTACATGCTTCAATTTTTTTGGCAAACTTTTTATAGGTTCATAAGCTTAATTGTGAACAGTGCTACAAGGAGAGTTCATGAAGGGATCAATGATAAAAAGTGTTATGGAAATTAAAATATGTTTATTTGGGTCTATTTTATCAATTTATGAAATTATATTATTCTTCAATTAAGGTAAAGTGCTCCAAGAAAGACAAAGTGTAACATGTCTTAAAGTGGACCTAATTGAATTCTATCTCCACGAGACCTAAAGGTGAAATGAAGTCTAGTAGAGTTATGATAGACCAAAAAGGAATAAATATACATTTCAATAATGTATATGAGATGTCATAATAACTATTCCATGGCTGACCTAAGAAGTTAAGGGTGATTAGTCGGCTAAGTGGCATATGAACAAGGAATGGTATATATACAAGGTAATTTTAGGCCTATTTATGTGTGAAAGAGAATAAGTGAATAAAATAGCACATTATTGAGCATAAGTAGGTATTATATACCATAAAAGGAGTGTATATTATTCATGAAAAATATTTGATAATGTGTCTACATATGAATATCAAGGTCATATGACCTATATGTATTGAAAAGACCTAGTTGAGCGAAGAAGTCTAGAGTGTATTTTAAGAGAGATAGAAGAGAGAGAAGAGTTGAATAAGGTGATAATTATCTATTATATGATAAAAAAGGTATTTTTAAGGTGATCAAAATTTTAAGGTGGTTGAGTTTGTGCTGAGTCATCTAGGGGGTTGGTACTTCCTTACAAATTGGTGCTTGCTAAAGTCTAGTTGGGTTGGTGCTTAGCTAGTTGGGGTTGGTGCTCCACGTAGATTGTTACTTCACTAAATTATGATCTTTTGAATTATAAGAATGTATTTCATTTTTAGGGATCAGTGGGTTTTCTTCCCTTTGAGGGTTTCCCACATATATGATGTGTTGTCTTGTGTAATCTTACTTCATACTTATATGGTTGATTGCTTATGCATTGCTTGATCTATATATTGATGTGATGGTTCATGTATACTACAGAGGAATTAAAATAATTTTTTATTAAGACATTGATTTACCCCCCTCTCATTGATTGTGCCTCCAAAATACATGTTACATGTTCAAAATGATCAAAATTGCTTAAGTTTTTGTGTTACATTATTCAAAGCTCAAAATCATAATAAAAATGCATAAAGTTTAAATCTTTACATGTTAAACATGTTTAAAATGAGCAAAATCACTTAAGTTTTGGTGTTGTATTATTCAAAGCTCAAAATCATAGGAAACACACATAAAGTTTGAATTTTTATAGGTTAAACATGTTCAAAATGAGAAAATCTACTTAAGTTTTGCTTTTGAATTATTCAAATTTCAAAATCATAAGAAGTATGCATAAAGTTGGAATCTTTAAATTTCAAACATGTTCAAAATGACCACTTATGCTTTCATGTTGTGTAATTCAAAGCCCAAAATTATAATGAACATGTATAAAGTTTGAATCTTTACATGTTAAACATGTTCAAAATAAGCAAAACTACTTAAGTTTTGGGGTTATGTTATTAAAAGCTCAAATTTATAAGGAACATGCATAAAGTTTGAATCTTTACAAGTTAAACATGTTCAAAATGAGAAAAATCACTAAAGTTTTGGTGTTACATTATTCAAAGCTCAAAATTATAAGGAAAGTTCATAAAATTTATATATTTACATGTTAAACATGTTCAAAATGAGTAAAAACTACTTAAGTTTTGATGTTACATTATTCAAAGCTCAAAATTATAAGTAACACATAAAATTTAAATTTTTACTTGTTAAACATGTTCAAAATGAGTAAAAATGCTTAAGTTTTGGTGTTGTATTATTTAAAGCTCGAAATTATAAGAAATGCACATAAAGTTCTAATATTTACATGTTAAACATGTTTGAAATGAGCAAAACCACTTAAGTTTTGGTGTTACATTATTTAAAGCTCAAAATTATAAGGAATGTTAATAAAGTTTGAATTTTTACATGTTAAACATGTTCAAAACAAGCAAAATTGCTTAAGTTTTGGTGTTATGTTATTCAAAGCTCAAAATTATAAGGAACATTCATAGAGTTTGAACCTTTACATGTTAAACATGTTTGAAATGACCAAAACCACTTAAGTTTTGGTGTTATATTATTCAAATTTCAAAATTATAAGGAACACACATAAAATTGGAATGTTTACATGTTAAACATGTTTAAAATGAGCAAAACCACTTAAGTTCTAGTGTTACATTATTCAAAGCTCAAAATCATAAAGAACGTGCATAAAGTATGAATCTTTACATATTAAACATGTTCAAAATGAACATAAATGATTAAGTTTTGGTGTTATGTTATTCTAATCTCACAATCACAAGGAACATGCATAAAGTTTGAATCTTTGCATTTTAAACATGTTTGAAATATGCAAAATCACTTAAGTTTTGGTGTAAAATTATTCAAAGCCGAAAATCATAAAAAACATATATAAAATTTGAATTTTTACATGTTAAACATGTTCAAAATAAGCAAAACCACTTAAGTTTTGTTGTTATGTTATTCAAAGCCCAAAATCATAAGAAATGTGCATGAAGATTGAAAGTTTACATGTTAAACATGTTCAAAAAAAGCAAAATCACTTGAGATTTGGTGTTACATTATTCAAAGCCCAAAATCATAAGAAATGTGCATAAAGTTTAAATCTTTACATGTTAAACATGTTCAAAATGATAAAAACCACATAAATTTTAGTGTTACATTATTTATAGCCCAGAATCTAAGGAACACACATAAAGTTTGAATCTTTACATGTTAAAAAAAAACCAATTAAGTTTGATGTTACATTATTAAAAGCTCAAAATCATTAGGAACACACATAAAGTGTGAATATTTACATGTTAAACATGTTTATAATGATCAAAACCACTTATGTTTTGGTGTTGCATTATTTAAATCTCAAAATCATAATAAATGTGCATATAGTTTGAATCTTTACATGTTAAACATGTTCAAAATGAACAAAACCACTTAAGTTTTGGTGTTCCATTATTTGAAGCCCAAAATCATAAGAAATGCGCATAAAGTTTGAATATTTACTTGTTAAACATGTTCGTAACCAACAAAACCACTTAAGTTTTAGTGTTGCATCACTCAAATCTCAAAATCATAATAAATGTGCATAAAGTTTGAATCTATACATGTTAAACATGTTCAAAATAAACAAAACTACTTAAGTTTTGGTGTTACATTATTCAAAGCCCAAAATAATAAGAAACACACCTAAAGTTTGAATATTTATATATTAAATATGTTCAAAATGAGTAAAACCACTTAAGTTTTGGTGTTATATTATTGAAATCTCAAAATCATAAGAAAAATGTATAAAATTTGAATCTTTACATGTTCAAAACATGCAAAACAACTTAAGTTTTGGTGTTACATTATTCAAAGCCCAAAATAATAAAATATACACATAAATTTTGAATCTTTACATGTTAAACATATTCAAAATGATCAAAACTACTTAAATTTTGGTGTTACATTATTCAAAGTCTAAAATCATAAGAAATATGCATAAAGTTTGAATCTTTACATTTTAAACATGTTCAAAATGAGCAAAACCAGTTAAGTTTTGGTGTTACGTTATTTAAAGCACAAAATTATAATGAAAGTGTATAAAGTTTGAATCTTTATATGTTAAACATGTTTGAAATGAGAAAAACCACTTAAATTTTGGTGTTATGTTATTCAAAGCTCAAAATGATAAGGAACACACATAAAGTTTAAATTTTTAAATGTTAAACATGTTTGAAATGAGCAAAACCACTTTAGTTTTGGTGTTATGTTATTCAAAGCTCAAAATTATAAGGAACACACATAAAGCTCTAATCTTTACATGTTAAACATGTTCAAAACAAGCAAAACTACTTAAGTTTTGGTGTAACATTATTTAAAGCTCAAAATTATAAGAAACACACATAAAGTTTGAATCTTTACATTTTAAACATTTACAAAATGACCAAGCCACTTAAGTTTTGGTGTTGCATTATTCAAAGTTCAAAATTATAAGGAACATGCATAAAATTTGAATCTTTACATGTTAAACATGTTTAAAATGAGCAAAACCACTTAATTTTTGGTGTTACATTATTCAAAGCTCAAAATTATAAGGAACAAGCATAAAATTTGAACCTTTACATGTTAAACATGTTCAAAATGAGCAAAACGGCTTAAGTTTAGGTGTTATGTTGTTCAAAGCTCAAAATCATATGGAATGCACAAAAGGTTTGACTCTTTACATGTTAAACATGTTCAAAACGAGAAAAATTGCTTAAGTTTTAGTGTTACATTATTCAAAGCTCAAAATCATAAGGAACATGCAAAAAATTTGAATGTTAAACAAGTTCGAAATGAGCAAAATCGCTTAAGTTTTGTTGTTATGTTATTCAAACCTCAAAATCAGAAGGAACATGCAAAAATTTGAATCTTTACATGTTAAACATGTTCAAAATGAACTAAACCACTTAAGTTTTGATGTTATGTTATTCAAAGCTCAAAATTATAAGGAATGTGTATAAAATTTAAATCTTTACATGTTAAAAATGTTAAAAATGAGCAAAACTACTCAAGTTTTGATGTTACATTATTCAAAGCTCAAAATAATAAGGAACATCCATAAAGTTTTAATCTTTACATGTTAAGCATGTTTGAAATGAGCAAACTGCTTAAGTTTTGGTGTTATTTTATTCAAAGTTCCAAATCATCAGGAATGCATATAAAATTTGAATTTTTACATATTAAACATGTTCAAAATAGACAAAACTACTTAAGGTTTGTTGTGATGTTATTCAAAGCTTAAATTCTTGAGGAATGCACTTAAAGTTTGAATCTTTACATGTTAAACATGTTCAAAATGAGAAAAACCATTTAAGTCTTGGTGTTACGTTATTCAAAGCTCAAAATCTTGAGGAATGCACATAAAGTTTGAATCTTTACATGTCAAACATGTTCAAAACAAGCAAAATTGCTTAAGTTTTAGTGTTACATTATTCAAAGCTCAAAATCTTGAGGAACCCACATAAAGTTTAAATATTTACATGTCAAACATGTTCAAAATGAGAAAAACCACTTAAGTTTTGGTGTTACATTATTCAATGTTAGGTTGTGGAGCTAAAAGCTTCACTGATGCAAATAGGAGAGGAGGTTGCTGAAGGTTGCTGAGTTGTAGAGAAGCTGGGGTCGGTCTGATCAGCGGACATCGGCAGGATAGCAGAGAGAAGCAACCGACGTCGGTCATATATCGGCCGACGTCGGTCACCTCCAGGCAGACAGGGACCGACGTCGGTCACCTGTGTGGTTCGACTGCAAGCTAATTACGGGCAGTTAGCTAACGAACCAAGTGTTTGCATGATGAGTGCTAATTTTAGACTCATAGCTGCAGATCTAATTATTGTAATTAGATGTCTAATTATTGTTTGGATGAGATCTATATAATAGACTCATGGTTGTATTGGAAAAGTGTTCTAGTTTGAGTTGAGCAAAGTTTGTTCCTTCTGTGTGTGAGGTGAGCAAGGGTGTTCCTCCTAGTTCCACAGTACCAGGTGTAGGTGCTGGTTTTGGAGAGTCAGCTGGATTCTTCAGGAGTGTAGGATCTTGGTCACAGTTGCATGGCCTATATAGGAGATCTACATGGTAAGTAAGATCGTTGATCTGCAGGTGTATGTGTGTGCAAGGTCAAGGTTCACAGGTGAGCAGAATCGTTGTTTGATTTGCAGGTGTGCAAGATCATATAGACAGCAACACAACAGGGAGCAGTATCAGGCAGGATCTACTTGGAGTATAGGTGTGTACTCGGATAGAGCAAGAGAGGAAGGCAAGGGAGTTCCTTCCATAAGTATGGTCTGTTGAATTGCAGGTTGTTGCAGATTCATGGGAGATCTACTTGAAGTACCTTGAGTACTTGTTGAGTACGTGGAGTACTTGTGGAGTGCGTGGAGCACTTGTGGTGTGCGTGGAGCACGGGAGGTGAACACCAACTCTGTATTTGAGTTGGGTGTTGGGACCTGAGAGAGAGAGCTTTGGGGAGAAGAATTACTGTTCACTTGAGGTGTGGTGAGCCTCTGAAGAGGTGGTGGAGAAGAAGTGGCATCTTATTTATTGTATTTTTTTTGTATAAAGTGTTAATACAAGTTGTGTATTGCCTCTCATATGCTGTGTTATTCTGAATTCTAGTTACTTGGTGAATCTGGTTAATTTCCGCATATTAAGTTGCTTGGTTTGGTAATCAAATTGTGTGCTTCTGGTTTATTTCCCAACAAGTGGTATCAGAGCCTTGGTTGTAGGTTCTTGAGCTTGATACCAACAAGTGGTATCAGAGCTAAGGTTGCAGAAAGTAGGTTTTGTGTTTGGTTACAGGTCACTCTCAGAGGTTTCTGATCGAGTGGGAGTAGAGCAATGGCAGATCAAAGTAAACTAAGGATGGAGGAGTTGAAAAGCACAGACGGTCACTCACGGTCTGATGGAAAGAAAGAGCAGGTAAAAGAAGATTGTTGGTTGGTAGCAGATCAGCATGAAGAAACTGAAGATACAGATGTAGCAGGTGTTATTGCACAGGATGTGTTTGCAGGTTTCTTGGATAAAGTTGAATCTTGGATAAAAGATTCGGTTGCCTCTTTCCATGCAGCCCCAGGTAGAGGAGCTGGTGAGCCTTGCCAAAGGATTGGCAAAGGGGAAGTGAAGCTAAAATTGCAGGCGGCCAACACACAGGTGTTGATGAAGGTCATGCAGGTCCCAAGTTTGGAGATATGGCTAATTTCTTCAGAAAGATTGGGTGATGAGAGATGCACAAGAAATCTCACAGCGGTAGCACTTGAATTAGCTGGTGGTAAGAAAATAGGTATACTTTATCTACTTGTTTATATTACTGATTCTTCTTCTGTTGCAGAGACGTGGCTTCGTAGGCTTGGTCACATGAGCAGGAAGGAGATGCATGTTCTTAAGCGGAAGACAGATATATTTGACAGGCTTAAGAATTGGAAAGCCTTGGTGTTCTTGGAGGAGATGGCGGACAGAGTTCAGTGGATGAGGCTGGATACATCTGAGCAGGGCAGTTTGGACATGGAGATTGATTCAAAAGAGCTCACGGGTAAAAAGTCATCACTCACAGGCGAACACAGACACCGATGTCAGTCAGGAGGAACCGGCGTCGAACAGACAGGTGCCGATGTCGGTCATGTGCAGACCAAAGCCGATAGTGTCGGGCAGAGTAAGACCGACGTCGGTCAGGAAATCGACATCGGTAGTAGGTAAGACCGATGTCGGTCAGGAGGACCGACATCGGTAGCAGGGACACCAGCGGTTGCAGGTTGGTAGTCAGGTACAGGCGCATGGGAACCGACGTCGATCGGATGCAGACTATGGAGTGACCGAGGTCGGTCACTGTAATGAATTTTGGGTGGACAGTATGTTGTCAAGGAGTCTCAAACACCCATACGGAGGACTGAAGGTGTAAGTAGGCCCTCAAATTCGTGTTCCTCTTCTTCATACTTGTTGCTGATTGTAGAGCAGGAAGGATCCAGAAAACAGGTGAGAGCTAGGCAGGGATTATGATGCAGAACTAGACGGGTGTTTTGGTAGGTTTGCCAGCTGGATGAAAGCACAGAGACGAATGGATGGCTTAGTAGAAGAATAGAGAGAACGGATACGTGAGACGGAAGACCAGGGCATATGGTCTTGAGGAGCTGCAGGACAGTGGTACCAGGTTTTGACAGGTGGAGGACGAAGCACGGCTTCAATCAATGTCAGGGTAACTACTGTGGTTTGTCTTACCAAGTGGATGATGAGTCGCGACATCATTCTGTTGCTGTATGTGGATGGTATATTTGCTAGCAGGGTTAGTACATACAGGGTTTTGCTGAGCTAAGGGTAAGATTAGTTTTAGTGGCATGTCATGAGGAGTTTGGAGCAGCGGAATTCTTTGACATGGGAGACATGGAGATCATAGGTAGATTTTGTCTCCAGTGGGAGCTGATGTGAATCAGGTATTGGTGAGGTTCGGGATGCAGAGCTAGAGCACACTAAGGGCTGGACAGGTACAGTGTCTGAAATCACATGAGGTCTGGTATAGACCTGAGTTTTCCCATGCAGTGGGAGCTGTCAGAGTTAGGAGCCAATTCGGGGAAGTGGGCTCTCAGGGATTTGAGAGGGACCAGCAGCAGGTATACATGCAGGGTCAAGACTTCACTACATGTGTTTGTAGGTTCGGATGTGGCAGGGTACTCGGATGACAGGTGGTACACCACGAGATGTGTGGTGGGTTGTCTTCAGGATTGAGCTTGAAGAGGGATACAAACTAGGAAACAGATTAGACGGGGTACAGGTACAGGTACAGTGCAGCTGTTTATCTCCAAGTGGGAGATTGTTAGGTTGTGGAGCTAAAAGCTTCACTGATGCAAACAAGAGAGGAGGTTGCTAAAGGTTGCTGAGTTGTAGAGAAGCTGGGGTTGGTCTGATCAGCCGACGTCAGCAAGATAATAGAGAGAAGCAACCGATGTCGGTCATATATCGGCCGACGTCGGTCACCTCCAGGCAGACAGGGACCGACGTCGGTCGCCTGTGTGGTTCGACTGCAAGCTAATTACGGGCAATTAGCTAACGAACCAAGTGTTTGCATGATGAGTGCTAATTTTAGACTCATAGCTACGGATCTAATTATTGTAATTAGATGTCTAATTATTGTTTGGATGAGATCTATATAATAGACTCATGGTTGTATTGGAAAAGTGTTCTAGTTTGAGTTGAGCAAAGTTTGTTCGTTCTGTGTGTGAGGTGAGCAAGGGTGTTCCTCCTAGTTCCACAGTACCAGGTGTAGGTGCTGGTTTTGGAGAGTCAGCTGGATTCTTCAGGAGTGTAGGATCTTGGTCACAGTTGCATGGCCTATATAGGAGATCTACATGGTAAGTAAGATCGTTGATCTACAGGTGTATGTGTGTGCAAGGTCAAGGTTCACAGGTGAGCAGAATTGTTGTTTGATTTGCAGGTGTGCAAGATCATATAGACAGCAACACAACAGGGAGCAGTATCAGGCAGGATCTACTTGGAGTACAGGTGTGTACTCGGATAGAGCAAGAGAGGAAGGCAAGGGAGTTCTTTCCATAAGTATGGTCTGTTGAATTGCAGGTTGTTGCAGATTCATGGGAGATCTACTTGAAGTACCTTGAGTACTTGTTGAGTACATGGAGTACTTGTGGAGTGCGTGGAGCACTTGTGGTGTGCGTGGAGCACGGGAGGTGAACACCAACTCTGTATTTGAGTTGGGTGTTGGGACCTGAGAGGGAGAGCTTTGGGGAGAAGAATTACTGTTCACTTGAGGTGTGGCGAGCCTCTGAAGAGGTGGTGGAGAAGAAGTGGCATCTTCTTTATTTTATTCTTTTCTGTATAAAGTGTTAATAAAAGTTGTGTATTGTCTCTCATATGCTGTGTTATTCTGAATTCTAGTTACTTGGTGAATCTGGTTAATTTCCGCATATTAAGTTGCTTGGTTTGGTAATCAAATTTTGTGCTTCTGATTTATTTCCCAACATTCAAAGCTAAAAATCATAAGGAACATGCATGGAATTTGAATATTTACATGTTAAATATGTTTGAAATAAGCAAAACTGATTAAATTTTGGTGTTACATTATTCAAATCTCAAAATCATAAGGAATGCACATAAAGTTTGAATCTTTACATGTTAAACATGTTTAAATTGAGCAAAATCACTTAAGTTTTGGTGTTACATTATTTAAAGCTCAAAACTATAAAGAATGTGCATGAAGTTTGAATCTTTACATGTTAAACAAGTTCGAAAAGAGCAAAATGACTTAAGTTTTGATACTACGTTATTTAAAGCTCAAAATTATAAGGAACCCACATAAATTTTGAATCTTTACATGTTAAACATGTTATAAATGATCAAAACCACTTAACTTTTAGTGTTATATTATCAAAATCGTAGGAAACATGCATAAAGTTTGAATCTTTACATGTTAAACATGTTTAAAACGAGCAAAATCATAACGAACGTGAATAAATTTTGAATCTTTATATGTTAAACATGTTCAAAATGAGCAAAACCACTTATGTTTTGGTGTTATGTTATTCAAAGCTCAAAATCATTAAAAAAATGCATAAAGTTTAAATCTTTATATGATAAACATGTTCAAAATGAGCAAAACCACTTAAGTTTTGGTGTTGCATTATTCAAAGCTCAAAATCATAAGAAACATGCATAAAGTTGGAATCTTTACATGTTAAACATATTCAAAATGAGTAAAACCACTTAAGTTTTAGTGTTACATTATTCAAAGCCCAAAATCATAATGAACGCACATAAACTTTGAATATTTACATGATAAACATGTTCAAAACAAGCAAAATTGCTTATGTTTTGATGTTACATTATTCAAAACCCAATATCAAAAGGAACGCACATAAAGTTTGAATCTTTACATGGTAAAAATGTTTGAAATGAGCAAAATCACTTATGTTTTGGTGTTACTTTATTCAAAGCCCTAAATCATAAAGAATGGGCATAAAGTTTGAATATTTATGTATTATACATGTCCAAAATGGACAAAACTACTTAAGTTTTGTTGTTAAATTATTCAAAGCTCAAAATCTTGAGGAATGTTGTTAAAATTTGAATATTTACATGTTAAACACGTTCAAAACAAGCAAAACCACTTAAGTTTTGGTGTTACATTATTCAAAGCTCAAAATATTGAGGAATGCACATAAAGTTTGAATCTTTACATGTCAAACATGCTCAAAATGAATAAAATTTCTTAAGTTTTGGTGCTCTGTTATTTAAAGCTCAAAATCTTGAGGAGCGCTCATAAAATTTGAATCTTTACATGTCAAACATGTTCAAAACAAGAAAAACCACTTAAATTTTGGTATTGCATTATTCAAAGCTCAAAATCATAAAGAACATGCATGAAAATTGAATCTTTACATGTTAAATATGTTTGAAATGAGCATAACTATTTAAGTTTTAGTGTTACATTATTAAAAGCTCAAAATTATAAGGAACATGCATAAAGTTTGAATCTTTACATGTTCGAATCAAGAAACATTGCTTAAGTTTTGGTGTTACATTATTTAAAGCTCAAAATTGTAAAGAACGTGCATACAGTTTGAATCTTTACATGTTAAACATGTTTGAAAGAGAAAAACTACTTGAGTTTAGATATTACATTATTCAAGCTCAAAATTATAAGGAACATGCATAAAGTTTCAATATTCAAATGTTAAACATGTTAGAAATGAGCAAAACCACTTAACTTTTGGTGTTATGTTATTCAAAGCTCAAAATCATAAGGAACACATATAAAGTTTAAACCTTTACATATTAAACATGTTCAAAATGAGTAAAACTATGCAAAATCAAAAGAAAGGTGCATAAAGTTTGAATCTTTGCATGTTAAACATGTTCAAAATAAGCAAAAATGCACAAAATCATAAGGAACGTGAATAAATTTTGAATCTTTATATGTTAAACATGTTCAAATTGAGCAAAACCACTTAAGTTTTTGTGTTACATTATTCAATGCTTAAAATCATAAGAAACGTGTATAAAGTTTGAATATTTATATGTTAAACATGTTTAAAATAAGCAAAACCACTTATGTTTTGGTGTTGCATTATTCAAAGCTCAAAATCATAAGGAGCTCACATAAAGTTTAAATATTTACATGATAAACATGTTTAAAACAAGCAAAACCACTTAAGTTTTGATTTACGTTATTCAAAACCCAAAATCATAAGGAACACACATAAAGTTTGAATCATTACATGTTAGACATATTTGAAATGAGAAAAACCACGTAAATTTTGGTGTTACTTTATTCAAAGCTCTAAATCATAAGGAACATGCATAAAGTTTGAATCTTTACATTATTAAACATGTTCAAAATAGACAAAATTGCTTAAGTTTTGTTGTTTCATTATTCAAAGCTCAAAATCTTGAGGAATGCACTTAAAGTTTGAATCGTTACATGTTAAACACGTTTAAAATAAGCAAAACCACTTAAGTTTTGGGGTTATGTTAATCAAAGGTCAAATTCTTGAGGAATGCACATAAAGTTTGAATCTTTACATGTAAAACATGTTTGAAATGAGAAAAATTGCTTAAGTTTTGGTATTATGTTATTCAAAGCTCAAAATCTTGAGGAATGCACATAAAGTTTGAATCTTTACATGTGAACATGTTTAAAATGAGAAAAAGCACTTAAGTTTTGGTGTTACATTATTCAAAACTCAAAATCATAAGGAACATGCATGAACTTTGAATCTTTGCATGTTAAATATGTTCAAAATGAGAAAAACTACTTAAGTTTTGGTGTTACATTATTCAAAGCTCAAAATTATATTAAATGTGCATAAAGTTTGAATCTTTACATGTTAAACATGTTTGAAAAGAGCAAAACCATTTAACTTTTGATAATACATTATTTAAAGCTCAAAATTATAAAGAACATGCATAAAACTTGAATTTTTACATGTTAAACATGTTCAAAATGAGCAAAATAGCTTATGTTTTGGTGTTACGTTATTCAAAGCATAAAATCATAAGAAATTCACATCAAGTTTGAATATTTAGATATTAAACATGTTTGAAATGAGTAAAACCACTTAAGTTTTGGTGTTATGTTATTCAAATCCTAAAATCATAAGAAACGTGCATGAAGTTTGATGTTTACATGTTAAACATGTTGAAAGTGAGCAAAATCGCTTGAGTTTTGGTGTTACATTATTCAAAGCCCAAAATCATAAGAAACGTGCATAAAGTTTGAATCGTTAAATGTTAAACATGTTCAAAATGAGCAAATCTTCTTAAGTTTTGGTTTTACGTTATTCAAAGCTTAAAATCTTAAAAAAACATATATAAAGTTTGAATCTTTATATATTAAACATGTTCAAAATAGGGCAAAACCACTTAATTTTTGGTGTTTCATTACTCAAAGCCTAAAATCATAAGAAACATACATAACTTTTGAATATTGATGTGTTAAACATGTTCAAAATGAGCAAAAACACTTAAGTTTTTGAGTTATGTTATTCAAAGACTAAAATTATAAGAAATGTGCATAAAGTTTGAATTTTACACGTTAAACATGTTTGAAACAAGCAAAACTGCTTAAGTTTTGGTGTTACATTATTCAAATACCAAAATCATAAGAAACATGCATAAAGTTTAAATCTTTACATGTTAAACTTGTTCAAAATGAGCAAAACCACTTAAGTTTTGGTGTTACATTATTCAAAGCCTAAAACCATGATAAACACACATAAAGTTTGAATCTTTACATGTTAAACATGTTCAAAATGAGCAAAACCACTTATGTTTTAGTGTTATGTTATTCAAATCCCAAAATCATAAGAAATGTGCATAAAGTTTGAATCTTTACTTGTTAAACATGTTCGAAAAAATCAAAACTACTTATGGTTTGGTGTTACATTATTCAAATCCCAAAATCATAAGAAACACACATAATGTTTGAATCTTTACATGTTAAACATGTTCTAAACAAACAAAACTACTTAAGTTTTGATGTTTCATTATTTAATGCCCAAAATCATAAGAAACACACATAAATTTTGAATCTTTACATGTTAAACATGTTAGAAATAAGTAAAACCACTTAAATTTTGGTTTTACATTATTCAAAGCCCAAAATCATAAGATACACACATAAAGTTTCAATCTTTACATGTTAAACATGTTTGAAATGAGCAAAACTAATTAAGTTATGGTGTTACATTATTCAAAGCCCAAAATCATAAGAAACACACATAAATTTTGAATCTTTACATGTTAAACATGTTTAAAATGAATAAAATCACCTAAATTTTGGTGTCATGATATTCAAAGCCCAAAGTCACATGAAACATGCATAAAGATTGAATCTTTACATGTTAAACATGTTCAAAACGAGTAAAATTGTTTAAGTTTTGGTGTTATATTATTCAAAGCCCAAAATCACAAGAAACACGCATAAAGTTTGAATTTTTACATGTTAAAAATGCTCAAAATGAGAAAAATTGCTTAAGTTTGGGTGTTACATTATTCAAAGCCCAAAATCATAAGAAACATGCATAAAGTTTAAATCTTTACATGTTAAACATGTTTGAAATGAGCAAACCACTTAAGTTTTGCTATTATGTTATTCAAAGCTCAAAATCATAAAAAGTGAGCATAAAGTTTGAATCTTTACATGCTAAACATGTTCAAAATGAGCAAAACCACTTAAGTTTTGTGTTACGTTATTCAAAGCCCAAAATCATAAGAAATGCGCATAAAGTTGAATCTTTACATATTAAACATGTTTGAAATGAGCAAAACTGCTTAAGTTTTAATGTTGCATTATTCAAAGCCCAAAATCATAAGAAACATGCAAAAAGATTGAATCTTTACATGGTAAGCATGTTTGAAATGAGCAAAACCATTTAAATTTTGATGTTATGTTATTCAAATCTCAAAATCCTAAGAAACACACATAAAGTTTGAATTTTTACATGTTAAACATGTTTGAAATGAGCAAAACAACTTAAGTTTTGGTGTTATGTTATTCAAAGCTCAAAATCATAAGGAAGACATATAGAGTTTGAATATTTACATGTTGAACATGTTTAAAACGTGAAAAACCACTTAAGTTTTAGTGTTACATTATTCAAAGCTCAAAATCATAAGGAACACCCATAAAATTTGAATCTTTACAAGTTAAACATGTTTGAAATGAGCAAAACTGCCTAAGTTTTAGTGTTACATTATTCAAATCTCAAAACCATAAAGAACGCGCATAAATTTTCAATTTTTACATGTTAAACATGTTTAAAATGAGAAAAACCACTTAAGTTTTGGTGTTACATTATTCAAAGATAAAAATCATAAGGAACACATATCAAGTTTGAATCTTTATTGTTAAACATGCTTAAAATGAGCAAAACTGCTTAAATTTTTTTGTTACATTAATCAAATCTCATAATCATAAGGAATGCACATGAAGTTTAAATATACATGTTAAACATGTTTAAAATGAGCAAATCACTTAAGTTTTGGTATTATGTTATTCCAAGCTCAAAATCATAAGGAACATCTATAAAGTTTGAATCTTTACATATTAAACATGTTCAAAATGAGTAAAACCACTTAAGTTTTGGTGTTATGTTATTCCAAGCTCAAAATCATAAGGAGCATGCATAAATTTTGAATCTTTACATGTTAAACATGTTTGAAATGCGGAAAATCGCTTAAGTTTTGGTGTTACGTTATTCAAAGCTCAAAATCATAAGGAACACTATAAAGTTTGAATCTTTACTTGTTAAACATGTTCAAAACAAACAAAATTGCTTAAGTTTTGGTGTTATGTTTTTCAAAACTCAAAACATAACAAATCGCATAAAGTTTGAATTTTTACATGTTAAACATGTTCAAAATGAGTAAAACTGCTTAAGTTTTGGTGTTACGTTATTCAAAATCCAAAATCATAAGTAACACATAAAAGTTTGAATCTTTACATGTGAAACATGTTCAAAATGAGGAAAATTGCTTAAGCTTTAGTGTTACATTATTCAAAGCCCAAAATCATAGGAAATACACATAAAGTTTGAATCTTTACATGTTAAACATGTTCAAAATGAGCAAAACCACTTAGTTTTTAGTGTTGCATTATTCAAAACCCAAAATCATAAGAAACATGCATAAAATTTGAGTTTACATGTTAAACATGTTCAAAATGAGCAAACCTACTTAAGTTTTGGTGTTACGTTATTCCAATCTCAAAATCATAAGAAATGCGCGTAAAGTTTGAATCTTTACATGTTAAATATTTTTGAAATGAGCAAAACCACTTAAGTTTTGGTGTTACATTATTCAAAGCCCAAACTCATAAGAAATGTGCATAAAATTTGAATCTTTACATGTTAAACATTTTCAAAATGATCAAAACCACTTAAGTTTTGGTGTTACATTATTCAAAGCCCAAAATCATAAGAAACGTGCATAAAGTTTGAATATTTACATGTTAAACATTTTTTAAATGATCAAAACTAGTTAAGTTTTGGTGTTACGTTATTCAAAGCCCAAAATCATAAGAAACATGCATAAAGTTTGAATCTTTCCATGTTAAACATGTTCAAAATGAGCAAAATTGCTTAAGTTTTGGTGTTACATTATTCAAAGCTCAAAATCATAAGGAGCACACATAAAGTTTGAATTTTTACATGTTAAACATGTTCAAAATGTGCAAAATCACTTAAGTTTCAGTGTTACGTTACTCAAAGCTCAAAATCATAAGAAAAATGCATAAAGTTTGAATATTTACATGTTAAACATGTTTGAAATGAGTAAAAAAGCTTTTGTTTCAATGTTACCTTATTCAAAGCTCAAAATCATAAGAAACATGCATAAAGTTTGAATCTTTACATGTTAAACATGTTCGCAACGAGCAAAACCACTTTAGTTTCAGTGTTATGTTATTCAAAGCTCAAAATCATAAGAAACGTGCATAAAGTTTGAATCTTTACATGTTAAACATGTTCAAAATGAGCAAAACCGCTTAAGTTTCAGTGTGACATTATTCAAAGTTCAAAATTATAAGGAATATGCATGAAGTTTGAATGTTTCCATGTTAAACATGTTTGAAATGAGAAAAACTAATTAATTTTTGGTGTTACATTATTGAAAGCTCAAAATCATAAGGAACACACATAAAGTTTGAATATTTACATGTTAAACATGTTCAAAATGAGCAAAACTACTTAAGTTTGGGTGTTACTGATCCGTAAACCAATAGGGACCCCCTATTTAATAAAATAGTTTTTAAACATATATCAATCTCAATTATTCCCCCATACTTAAATAGATAATCGACTTCTAAAATAAATATAGAGTGAATATAAACCCCTATTTAAATTGATTATGTATCGTAAACATTCATCTTTCAATATTGTATGCAAAACAGAAAGCAGAATTGAAAATAGTGACATATTAACACCAAAGCGATAACAGAGTTCACCTTTTTAAGAAATACATCTCTGGGTTCACTACAACTATGAATCGATCCATTCATAATAGATGAAAGTATAATTTTACAAAACTTACATCCACGGATCAATAATTTGTAATAGTACTAAAATCTGACTACATGAAGACTTGACCTAATGAGGAACTCATCTCCCCTTCATTTGTAGCACCTACACATCATCTCCAGAATCTAGGCATAATTCTCCATCCAAGAGTAAAACAACTCTCCAAAATAGTTCAATATATCATCACCAAGGAATTACAACTCAACTCTATAATAATGACGGGCTAATTTGATAAAATAGCATATGAGGGTTCCATAGGCATTTGCCTTTATAACAGAAAATAACCTCATTTATAATCAGATTATAATTTTTTTGATAAAATATATCACATGAAGTCTCCCGTAGACATTTTACCTTTACAACGGAATGACTCCTTTATAATTTGGAATCAAAACAAGTTTAAAAAATAGTGCATCCATACATGTATGACATCACCTTGAAGGGGTGGATCTCAATGATATAGATCCATAATTATTCCAAAGAAAGGGGTTTTAGTTATTTTTATGAGCTTCTAATAGGACCTCCAAACCACTTATTCTATTTTTGAATTTATCCCGTCTAGAAACTTCATCCCATCCGTTTCAGCTCTATGTACACAGTCTCCATGGGAGGTGATATGGATAAGTTAGAACCTACTTCTTGTAAGGAGGTTTGTGAATAGAATAAAGTATGGAAGAAGCTGAAAAAATGGGTACTCATGGATTTCATGGAACAGATTATGGAACATAATGCTGGGATTGCCCATGATTTCATGGTTGCCTAAAACAAGCAAAAAGTGACCATCTGTGGCATCACTATTAATGTCTCGAAGGAGTTCATTGTTGAAGCCACCAAAATTCCATGTACAATCATGAAGGCCTATAAAGACTAGTCAAAAAAGCAAGAGTCACTGTAGTGCTTTTTCAAAACAAACAACTTTGTGTAGACAGATAAAAAAGGCTTTCCCCGAGCTGATTTTCCACATTATTGACCTAATATTTACCTTTAGATCATGTGGTACATGACACTAGAAGGTAAATGCATACTTATTTTCTCTGACCACTTTCTACTTTTAAATCATTTCATTGGGTATAAAATTAGTTTTCCCTACTTTCTTCTTAAGTCCCTCGAGAGTATTGTCCTACTACACCAAGTAAATGAAACAAATTCCATCCTTTATCAATGATTGATTTTCTTTCTCGTTAAAGATGGCCAAGCTCTCTATGGCTAGGAGGACTCCTAGGAGGACACCCTGGTGGAGGATCCCCTCGAGGGATCCCACCATCTCTTTGATCGCACCCCCAAGTTAGTTTATAGAAATCCCCCATGATGACCTTCCACTTAAACTATTTATCCCCAACCTGAAACCCATTGCTCTAAAATTGGGAACCCTTGTGAAGACATCTTGGAAAGGAAAATCCATTGTTATGGAGGAGCTAAAAAAGAACAAAATGCATCTTGAGATTTTCAATTTGAATGTCCATCAAGAAGGTTTGCGTTTGGCCAAACTCATTCAGGATTGGAATACACTCATGATAGGCTAAAGCCACAATCTAAGATTTCATCCTTTCTGCATAACCCTCTCACTCCCCTAGTTTTCAATGACCAAAGGTTTTAAAATCCCCTCAAGGCTCCCCAAAGGGAGTCCCCCCTAAGAAATCCCCCTTATAGGTAAAAGGAAAAAAGTTCCCCATAATGATCTTCCCTAGAGAAGCGGTTGACGCCCCAGGAACTGTACTCAGGCTAAAATTTCAAAGGAAAAAAAATCATCCCTACAAAGAACACTACAGACACTAAAGACCCTCATGAGGGATTCTCTTCCTAGTTTTGTTTTAGTTTCCTATTTTTGTTTTTGTTCTAAGTACTATAACTTTTTGTTTTTAGCTTCTCGATCCTGTTGTTGGCTTGTTGACTCTATTGTACTGCACTCTGGTGGTTTCAGGTCCCTATAAAACATGGATTTTACCTTATTAAATAAAATAATAATAACAATAAGTACATTTTAATATTTATTTATTTTTCTTTTTTGTAAGGACAACCAAATGGTCTACAGATAAGCCACCAAGATGTCATGTAGAGTCACCAACAACACCCTGCTGGCAAGACGGAGTTTGAAGCCATTATTAAAAAAATACATAATAATATATATATTATGATAATAAAAATAAAAATAATGAGTGTAATAGTAATAATAAAATACATTATAATATTTATTATTATTATTATTATTTATTTTTTAATTTTTTTGGGGTTTGCAATAACACCCTCGGCTGATGGTTAGGCTTTGAGCCTGGTCACAATCAAGCTCTAAAAAGTGGTTTTGGGGTGGGCCAACTAGCCTGACCCCTCCCTATTCCCACTATGGGAAGGGGTTGGGGTCAGCTCAACCATCACCCCAACCCCTAGATATATATATATATATATATATATATATATATATATATATATATATATACATATATTACATAATTTTTTTTTAGTTTATTTATATATATCTAATGTAGATATTGTTGTATGTAACAGGAACAATAATAAGTTGTAGGGAAAAAGTATTAGGAGATTCATACCACAATATAAATTTCAAACAAGATTCTAGTGAAATAAGAATAATAAAAATAATATATCTTTAATAAATCTTGATAAGGACATTCCAACTAGATTCAGTCTACATATTTTCTAGCAAGACTATTATTATCAAAGATGTTAAATTTTATGTATTGGGAATATCATTATCTCTAGCCCAAAAAAGGCAAAATTGAATCAAATCAAATAATTTAAGAGTGAATCCATGCACCCAAGGTTCTGATAATCTATAGACTCAGATAAAACAAATATAATCCTTAGTTTAACAAAAGTAGATATGAGAAATTCAATTATTTTATCCCATTCATCCAAGTAAAATTTTATAGAATAGATTCAATAAATGAAATTACTTAGTTCAAGTCATTGATTCATTCAGATACTAACATGCATCTATTCAACTAAAACATTTAAATCAAAAATTACTTTTAAAAACACATAACATAGATTTCAATATTTTCTTAAATTATTTATTCCTTGATCAAATAAATATATTTAAAAAGGAGTAGTCTCTTGCCTGAATAAAGAAGCTCCCAACTTTATCTAATAGATACATTCTCCTCTAAATTGTTCTATCTATCACATGCATCAACACCTCCTTCAAACTGAAACCAACTCCTTCAAAATCATTATCTCTCCATATTATGCATTTTTGTTTTTAAAATTATCCTCCGCCACTTGGATGACATCCCATCTCCTCTAAAATATTCTAAGTTGTCATTTTTTATTAAAAATTATCCCTCCTCATTAAATGTCATTGATGACAAGATATGGGTGCCCCATGTGCTCCCCTTTCCAATCTCACCTACTAACACTAAACACCCACACTACCCATTTGACTTAAAGTCTACCCACATTTAATCTATTAAATGTATAAATGATATTAATAGATGAATCAATAATTGAAGAATGGTTATAAGAATAAGATAGTTGTGTCATTTATGGTCCAACAATTTATATGATCATTACACACACACACACACACACACACACACACACACACACACACACACACATATACACACACACATATGTATGTGTGTGTGTGTGTGTGTGTGTGTGTGTGTATATATATATATATATATATATATATATATATATTTCTAATAATGAAAATAAGTATTTATTCTAATTATAAATATATTAAATACATCTATCTAAATTATAATGTATGATTAGATTTAAAATGTATAACAAATGATTACATTGGGTTTGTCAAATACCACCTTGATTAACCATTCTATTTATTTCTCATAATTTTTTGTTAACAAAAGATAGTGGAATCCATTTAACTTTATTATTGTCTTGGGTTAAAGTTATATCATATACTAGAAGAATTGTAGTTGAGATAACTAATACCCTAAGACATAGTTGGTGACACTACTCATCAAAAGTCAATATGGGACATCACACACTAGTAACACACACAAAGGAATTGTAGCACATCTAATGTGATGAACACATTGAAATTGACAAGGAAATGTTTGGTCACCATGAGGGGTATTACATTCAACATGTTCAAAATGAACAAAATCACTTAAGCTTTAGTCTTATGTTATTCAAAGGTAAAAATTATAACAAATGTGCATAAGGTTTGAATATTTACAAGTTAAGAATGAGTAAAATCATTAAGTTTTGGTGTTACATTATTCAAAGGTCAAAATAATAAGAAACATGCATAAAGTTTGAATCTTTACATGTTAAGCATGTTCAAAATAAGTAAAATTGCTTAAGTTTTGGTGTCGTATTATTCAATGTTTAATATTATAAGGAATACATATAAATTTTAAATCTTTACATGTTAAACATGTTATAAATGAGTAAAACCACTTAAGTTTTGGTGATGCATTATTCAAAGTTCAAAATTATAAGAAACACATGTTAAACATGTTTGAAATGAGCAAAACTGCCTATGTTTTGGTGTTACATTATTTTAATTTCAAAATTATAAGAAATGCACATAAAGTTTAAATCTTTACATGTTAAACATGTTTGGAATGAACAAAATTGCATAAGTTTTGGTGTTGCATTATTCAAAATTCAAAATTATAAGAAATACATAAAAAATTTGAATCTTTACTTGTTAAACATGTTCAAAATGAGCAAAACAACTTAATTTTTAGTGTTGCATTATTCAAAGTTCTAAATTATAAGAAATATGCATAAAGTTTGAATCTTTACATGCTAAGCATGTTCAAAAGCAAACTCACTTAAATTTTGGTGTTGCGTTATTCAAAGTTACAAATTATAAGAAATGTGCATAAAGGTTGAATCTTTATATGTTAAACATGTTTGAAATGAGAAAAACCACTTAAATTTTGGTGTTGCATTATGCAAAGCTCAAAATTAAAAGAAACTCACATAAAATTTAAATCTTTACATGTTAAACAAGTTCAAAATGAGCAAAATTACTTAAGTTTTGGTGTTGCATTATTCAAATTTGAAAATTATAAGGAATGCACATAAAGATTGAATCTTTACATGTTAAGCATTTTTGAAATGAGCAAAATCTGTTAAGTTTTGATGTTTCATTATTCAAAGTTCAAAATTATAACAGTCATGCATAAAGTTTGAATCTTTACATGTTAAGCATGTTCAAAATGAGCAAAACCATTTATGTTTTGGTGTTACATTATTCAAAGTTCAAAATTATAAAAAATATGCATAACATTTGAATATTTACATGTTAAGCATGTTCAAAATGAGCAAAACCACTTAATTTTTGGTGTTATGTTATTCAAAGTTAAAAATTATAAGGAACGTGCATAAATTTTGAATCTTTAAATATTAAGCATATTCAAAAGGAGCAAAATTTATTAAGTTTAGTGTTGCATTATTCAAGCTTGAAATGACAAGTAATGCACATAAAGTTTGAATCTTTACATGTTAAGCATATTTGAATGAGAAAAACCATTTATGTTTTGGTGATACATTATTCAAAGTTTAAAATTATAAGGAATGCGGATAAAGTTTGAAATTTTACATGGTAAACTTGGTGTTGCATTTTTCAAAGTTAAAAATTATAAGGAATCTACATAAAGTTTGAATCTTAACAAGTTAAGCATGTTTGAAATGGGAAAAAATGCTTAAGTTTTGGCATTGTGTTATTCAAAGTTCAAAATTATAAGGAATGTGCATAAAATTTGGATCTTTACATGTTAAGCATGCTCAAAATGAGCAGAACCACTTAAGTTTTTGTGTTGCCTTATTTAAAGTTGAAAATTATAAAGAACACACATAAAGTTTGGATCTTTAAATTTTATGAATGTTCAAAATGAGCAAAACCACTTATATTTTTGGTGTTACATTATTTAAATCAAAATTATAATAAACGAGAATAAATTTTGAACCTTTATATGTTAAACATGTTTGAAATGATCAAAACCACTTAAAATTTGGTGTTGCATTATTCAAAATTGTAAGAAACACACAATTTTTTTGAATATTTACATGTTAAACATGTTTGAAACGAGTAAAATTGCTTAAGTTTTTGTGTTACATTATTTAAAGTTTAAAATTATAAGACATGTGCTTAAAGTTTGAATTTTTACATGTCAAACATGTTCAAAATGACCAAAACCACTTAAGTTTTGGTGTTGCATTATTCAAAGTTCAAAATTATAAGAAACATGCATAAAGATTAAATTTTTACATGTTAAAAACAAGCAAAACCACTTAGTTTTTAGTGTTACATTATTCAAAGTTCAAAATTATAAGAAACATGCATAAATTTTGAATCTTTACATGTTAAGCATGTTCAGAACAAGAAAAACCATTTAAGTTTTAGGCTTGCATTATTCAAAGTTCAAAATTATAAGAAGTGCACGTAAAGTTTGAAACTTTACATGTTAAGCATGTTTGGAATGAGCAAAATCACTTAATTTTTTGTGTTACATTATTCAAAGTTCAAAATTTTAAGAAATGTGCATAAAGTTTGAATCTTTACATGTTCAAAATGAGAAAAACTACTTATGTTTTGGTATTACATTATTGAAAGTTTAAAATCATAAAAATGCTCATAAAGTTTGAATCTTTACATGTTAAACATGTTTAAAAGGAGTAAAACTACTCAAGTTTTGGTGTTGCATTATTCAAAGTTCAAAATTATAAGAAATGTTCATAAAGTTTGAATCTTTTAATGTTAATCAACTTCGAAACGAACAAAAATGCTTTAGTTTTGATATTACATTATTCAAAATTTAAATGTATAAGGAACATGAATAAAGTTTGAATCTTTACATGTTAAGCATATTCAAAATGCACAAAATCGCTTATGTTTTCGTGTTACATTGTTCAAAGTTCAAAATTAGAATAAATACACATAAAGTTTCTTTACATATTAAGCATGTTTGAAAGGAGCAAATTGCTTAAGTTCTAGTATTGCATTATTTAAAGGTTAAAATTATAAGAAATATGCATAATGTTTGAATCTTTACATGTTAAGCATGTTTAAAATGAGCAAAACCACTTAAATTTTTATGTTTCATTAATCAAAGTTTAAAATTATATGGAACACACATAAAATTTGGATTTTTACTTGTTAAGCATGTTCAAAATGAGAAAAAACATTTATGTTTTGGTGTTACATTATTCAAATCAAAATTATAAAAAATACAAATAAATTTTAAACATTTACATGTTAAACATGTTTGAAATGAGAAAAACCACTGAAATTTTAGTGTTACATTATTCAAAGTTTAAAATTATATGAAAGGAGCCTAAATTTTGAATCTTTACATGTTAACCATGTTCTAAATGAATACAACAACTTAAGTTTTTGTGTTACATTATTCAAAGTTCAAAGTTATAAGAAACATGCATAAAGTTTGAATCTTTATATGTTAAGCATGTTCAAAATGACCAAAACTACTTAAGTTTTGGTTTACATTATTCAAAGTTAAAAATTATAAGACATGCACATAAATTTTGAATCTTTTCATGTTAAACATGTTTAAAATGATCAAAACCACTTACGCGTGTTCAAAAAGAGCAAAATCACTTATGTTTTAGTGATGTGTTATTGAAAGTTTTAAATTATAAGAAACACACACAATGTTTGAATCTTTACATGTTAAGCATGTTCAAAACAATCAAAATCACTTAAGTTTTGGTGTTGCTTTATTCAAAGTTCAAAATTATAGAAAAACACACTTAAAGTTTGAATTTTACATGTTAAACATGTTTAAAATGAGCAAAACCACTTAAGTTTTCATGTTACATTATTCAAAGTTCAAAATTATAAGGAACACGAACAAAGTTTAAATCTTTACATGTTAAGCTTGTTTGAAACGAGCAAAACCATTTACGTTTTGGTGTTGCATTATTCAAAGTTTAAAATTTTAAGGAATGCACATAAAGTTTGAATCATTACATTTTAAGCATGTTCAAAACAATCAAAACCACTTAAGTGTTGGTGTTGTGTAATTCAAAGTTCAAAATTATAAAAAACATGTATAAATTTGAATCTTTACATGTTAAGCATATTTGAAATGAGTAGAAACAATTAAGTTTTTGTGTTGCATTATTTAAAGTTTAAAAGTATAAGGAACACATAAAGTTTGAATCTTTACATGTTAAGCATGTTCAAAATGAGCAAAACCACCTAAGTTTTGGTGTTGCATGATTCAAATTTTAAAATCATAAATGATAAAGAATGTGCATAAAGTTTTAATCTTTTAATGTTAAATTTTTTTAAAGTGAGCAAAACTACTTAAGTTTTGGTGTTGCATTATTCAAAGTTCAAAATTATAATAAATGTGCATAAAGTGTGAATCTTTACATGTTAAACATGTTCAAAATGAGTAAAACCACTTAAGTTTTGGCGTTGCGTTAATCAAATTTAAAAACTATAAGAAACACACATAAAGTTTGAGACTTTACATGTTAAACATGTTTGAAAGGAGCAAAACTACTTAAATTTTGGTGTTGTATTATTCAAAGTTTAAGATTATAAGAAATGCACATAAAGTTTGAATCTTTACATGTTAAACATGTTCTAAATGAGTAAAATTGCTAAAATTTTGGTGTTGTATTATTCAAATTTTAAAATTATAAGAAACACACATATAGTTTGAATCTTTACATGTTAAACATGTTTGAAATGAGCAAAACTATTTAAATTTTAGTGTTGTTTTATTCAAAGTTCAAAATTATAAGAAATGCATATAAAGTTTAAATTTTAACATGTTAAACATGTTCCAAATGAGTAAAACAACTTATGTTTTGGTGTTGCATTATTCAAAGTTCAAAATTATAAGAAACACACATAAATTTTGAATCTTTACATGTTAAAAATGGTTGTAGTGAGTAAAACCGCTTAAGTTTTGGTATTGCATTATTCAAAGTTCAAAATTATAAGAAATGTGTATAAAATTTGAATCTTTACATGTTAAACATGTTTGAAACAAGCAAAACCATTTAAGTTTTGGTGTTGCATTATGCAAAGTTCAAAATTATAAGAAACGTGGATAAAGCTTGAATCTTATAATGTTAAATATGTTCAAAATGAGGAAAACTGCTTAAGTTTTAGCATTACATTATTCAAAGTTGAAATTTATAAAGAACATGCATGATGTTTCAATCTTTACATGTTAAACATATTTGAAATGAGCAAAATCTCTTAAGTTTTTGTGTTACATTATTCAAAATCCAAAATTGTAAGAAATACTAATAAATTTTGAATCTTTACATGTTAAGCATGTTCAAAATGAGCAAAACCACTTATGTTTTGGTGTTGCATTATTTCATATTCCAAATTATTAAAAAAACTACATAAATTTTGAATTTTTACATGTTAAACATGTTCGAAAAGAGAAGAAAATTGCTTAAGTTTTGGTGTTGCATTATTCAAAGTTTAAAATTATAAGAAACATGCATAAACTTGTAATCTTTACATGTTAATCATGTTTAAAATGAGGATTTTTTGTAAAGTTTTAGTGTTATGTTATTCAAAGTTTAATTACAAGGAATGTGCATAAAGTTTGAGTCTTTACATGTTAAACATGTTTGAAAAGAGCAAAACCACTAAAGATTTTATGTTGCATTATTCAAAGTTCAAAATTTTAAAGAATGCACATAAAGTTTGAATCTTTACATGTTAAACATGTTTGAAATGAGAAAAATTACTTTAATTTTGGTGTTGCATTATTCAAAGTTTAAAATTATAAGAAATGTGCATAAATTTTGAATCTTCACATGTTACACATGTTTAAAATGAGCAAATTTGCTTAAGTTTTGGTGTTACATTATTCATAGTTAAAAATTATAAGGAACGTGCATAAAGTTTGAATTTTTACATGTTAAACATTTTCAAAATTAACAAAGCCACTTAAGTTTTGGTGTTAAGTTATTCAAAAATCAAAATTATAAGAAACCTTTACATATTGAACACTTTCAAAATGAGCAAAATTGCTTAAATTTTAGTGTTACATTATTCAAAAGTTGAAATAAAAGAAATGTGCATAAAGTTTGAATCTTTACATTTTTAATATATTTGAAACAAACAAAACAACTTATGTTTAGGGTTACCTATTCAAAATTTGAAATTATAAGAAATGGACATAAAGGTTGAATCTTTACATGTTAAACGTGTTCGAAACAACTAAACCCACTTTAGCTTTGGTGTTATGTAATTCAAAATTCAGAATTATAAGAAACACGACTAAAGTTTGAATCTTTACATGTTAAACGTATCCAAAATGAGGAAAATTGCTAAAATATTGGTGTCACATTATTCAAAATTCAAAATTAAAAGAATGCATATAAAGTTTAAATCTTTACATGTTAAACATATTTGAAATGAGCATATCAGCTTAAGATTTAGTAACACGTTATTCGAAATTCAAAATTATAAGAAATGCACATATAGGTTGAATTTTTACATGTTAAATGTGTTAGAAATGAGAAAAATCACTTAAGTTTTGGTAGTACATTATTCAAAATTTAAAATTATAATAAATATGCATAAAGTTTGAATTTTTACATATTAAACTTATTAGAAAGGAGCAAAACTACTTAAGTTTTGGTGTTATGTTATTCAAAATGATAAGAAATGTGCATATAGTTTGAATCTTTACATGTTAAATGTGTTAAAAACAAGAAAAATTGCTTATGTTTTGGTGTTTCATTATTCTAAATTTAAAATTATAAGAAATAAACATAAAGTTTGGATCTTTACATGTTAAACGTGTTCAAAATAAACAAAAATGATTAAGTTTTTGTGTTGCGTTATTCAAAATTCAACATTATAAGAAACGTACATAAAGTTGAATCTTTAAATGTTAAACATGTTCAAAATGAGAGAAACCACTTAAGTTTTATTGTTATATTATTCAAAATTCAAAATTATAAGAAAGATACATAAAGTTGGAATCTTTACATATTAAATTTATTTTAAATGAGCAAGAGTTTTGGTGTTACAATATTCAAAATTCAAAATTATAAGAAACAAACATAAAGTTTGAATCTTTACATGTTAAATGTGTTTGAAATAAGCAAAACCACTTGAGTTTTGGTATTACATTATTTAAAATTCAAAATTATAAGAAATGTATATAAAGTTGGAACCTTTACATGTTAAACATGTTTGAAATGAGCAAAATAACTTAATTTTTGGTTTTACGTTATTCAAAGTTCAAAATTATAAAAAATGTGCATAAATTTTGAATATTTACTTGATAAACATGTTTGAAATGAGTAAAACTACTTAACTTTTGGTGTTACATTATTCAAAGTTCAAAATTATAAGAAACACGCATAAAATTTGAATCTTTACATGTTAGCCATGTTCAAAATGAATAAATTTGCTTAAGCTTTGGTGTTATGTTATTCAAAATTCAAAATTATAAGAAAGACACATAAATTTTGATTATTTACATGTTAAACATGTTTGAAATGAGAAAAACCACTTAAGTTTTAGTGTTACATTATTAAAAAATCAAAATTATAAGAAACTTGCTTAAATGTTGAATCTTTCTCGTTTTGAACATTTAAGTGATTTTTCTCGTTTTGAACTTATTTAACATGTAGATATTCAAAATTTATGCATGTCTTATAATTTTAAATTTTGAATAACCTAACATAAAAAATTAAATGGTTTTGCTCATTTCGAACATGTTTAAAATGTAGAGATCCAAGCTTTGTGTATTTCTCATAATTTTTAACTTTGAATAACATAACACTAAAATTTAAGCGATGTTACTCATTTTGAACATGTTTAATATCTAAAGATCCAAACTTTATGCACACTTATTATGATTTTGAACTTTCAATAATGTAACATTAAAACTTAAGTAGTGTTGCTCATTTCAAATATGTTTAACATGTAAAGATCCATACTTTATGTGTGTTTCTTATAATTTTGAACTTTGAAAAATGTAACACCAAAAATTAAGTGGTGTTGCTCATTTTGATCATGTTTAACATGTAGAGATCCAAACTTTATGCTCATTTCTTATAATTTTGAACTTTGAAAAATGTAACACCAAAAATTAAGTGGTGTTGCTCATTTTGATCATGTTTAACATGTAGAGATCCAAACTTTATGTGCATTTCTTATAATTTTGAACTTTAAATGACATAACACCAAAACTTAAGTGGTTTTACTCATTTCAAACATGTTTAACATGTAGAGATCCAAATTTTCTATAGCTTTCTTATAATTTTTATCTTTGAATAATGTAACACAAAAACTTAAGCAATTTTTCTTGTTTCAAACAAGTTTAACATGTAGAGATCTAAACTTAATGTGTATTTCTTATAATTTTGAAATTTGAATAACATAACACCAAAGCTTAAGCGTTTTTGCTCATTTTGAACATATTTTATATGTAAAGATCCAAACTTTCTGTACATTTCTTATAATTTTAAAATTTAAATAATGTAATATCAAAACTTAAATGGTTTTGTATATTTTGAATATGTTTAACATATAAAGATCCAAACTTTATTTTCATTTCTTATAATTTTGAACTTTGAATAACATAACACAAAAATGTAAGTGGTTTTGCTTGTTTCAAACATGTTTAACATGTAAAGATTCAAATTTGATACATGTTTCTTATAATTTTTAAAAAATGATAACGTAACACCAAAAATTAAGCAATTTTACTTGTTTTGAACATGTTTAACATGTAAAGATCCAAATTTTATGCGTGTTTCTTATAATTTTGAACTTTGAATAATATAACACCAAAATTTAAGCAATTTTGCTCATTTTGAACATGTTTAACATGTAAAAATCCAAAATGTCTGCATGTTTCTTATAATTTTGAACTTTGAATAACATAAATCCAAAACTTAAATTGTTTTGCTCATTTTGAACAAGTTTAACATGTAAAGATCTGAATTTTATGCACATTTTTTATAATTTTGAACATTGAATAACATAACCCTAAAGCTTATGTGATGTTACTCATTTCAAATATTTTTAGCATGTAAAGATCTAAACTTTATGCATGTTTCATATAATTTTATATTTTGAAAAATGTAACACTAAAACTTAAGCAATGTTGCTCGTTTAGAACATGTTTGACATGTAAAGATCCAAAAAAATTGCATGTTTCTTATAATTTTAATTTTTAAATAATGTAACACCAAATCTTAAGTGGTGTTGTTCATTTCTAACATATTTAACATGTAAGGATCCAAACATTATTTGCATTTCTTATAATTTTGAACTTTGAATAACATAACATCAAAACATAAGCAATTTTGCTCATTTCAAACATATACAACACGTAAAGATCCAAACTTTATGAGAGTTTTTTATAATTTTGAAATTTGAATAATATAACAACAAAACTTCAGTAGTTTTGCTAATTTCAAACATGTTTAACATTTAAAAATCCAAACTTTATGCGTATTTCTTATAATTTTGAACTTGAATAATGTAATGTTACCAAAACTTAAGTTGTTTTACTCATTTTGAACATGTTTAACACATAAAGATCTAAACTTTATGCACATTTTTTATAATTTTAAACTTTGAATAATGTAACAACAAAACCTAATTGGTTTTGTTCATTTCAAATATTTTTAACATGTAAAGATTTGAACTTTACACATATTTCTTATAATTTTGAACTTTAAATAATGTAACACCAAAACTTAAGCAGGTTTTCTTGTTTCGAACATGTTTAACATGTAAAAATTCAAACTTTATGGGCATTTATTGTAATTTTCAACTTTGAATAATGTAATACCAAAATTTAAGTAGTTTTGCTCATTTTGAACATATCTAATGTGTACAAATTGAAACATTATGCACCTTTCTTATAATTTTAAACTTTGAATAAGGTAACACCAAAAATTAAGTGATTTTACTTGTTTTGAACATGTTTATCATGTAAATATCCAAACTTTATGCATATTTCTTATAGTTTTGATCTTTGAATATTGTAACAACAAAATTTAAGTAGTTTTGCTCATTTCAAACATGTTTAACAAGTAAAGATCCAAACTTTATGCTCATTTATTATAATTTTTAACTTTGAATAATGTAACACCAAAACATAAGTGGTTTTGCTTATTTCAAGCATGTTTAATATGTAAAGATCCATACTTTATGCACATTTCTTATAATTTTGAACTTTGAATAATGTAACACCAAAATTCAAATGGTTTTGCCTATTTTGATCATCTTTAACATGTACAAATCCAAAATTTATGAATGTTTCTTATAATTTTGAACCTGAAATAATCTAACACCAAAATTTAAGTGGTTTTGTTCATTTTGAACATGTTTAACATGTAAAAATGAAAACTTTATGCATGCTTCAAATAATTTTGAACTTTGAATAATGTAACACCAAAACTTAAGTAGTTTTGCTCATGTTGAGCATGTTTAACATGAAAAGATCCAAATTTTATATGTGTTTCTTATAATTTGAACTTTGAATAATGTAACACCAAAATTTAAGTAGTTTTGATTATTTTGAGTATGTTTAAGATTTGAAGATCCAAACTTTATGCATGTTTCTTATAGTTTTGAACTTTGAATGATGTCAAACCAAAACTTTGGTGATTTTGCTCATTTCAAACATGTTTAACATGTAAAAATCTAAGCTTTATGCATGTTTCTTATACTTTTGAATTTTGAATAATGTAAAATCAAAACTTAAGTGGTTTCACTCATTTCAAAAATGTTTAATATATAAAGATCCAAACTTTGTATGCATTTCTTACAATTTTGAACTTTGAATAACATAACACCAAAACTTTAGCAATTTTTCTTATTTTGAATATGTTTAACATCTAAAGATCCAAACTTTATGATGTAACACCAAAACATAAGTGGTTTTGCTTATTTTAAGTAGGTTTAACAAGTAAAGATCCAAAATTTATGTATGTTCTTATAATTTCAAAATTTGAATAACATAACACCAAAACTTAAGTGTTTTTTCTTTTTTTAGCATGCTTAACATGTAAAGATCCAAATTTTATGTGTGTTTATTATAATTTTGAACTTTGAATAATGTAACACCAAAGCTTAATTAGTTTTGTTCATGTTGAGCATGTTTAACACATATAGATCCAAACTTTATGTGTGTTTCTTATAATTTTGAACTTTGAATAATGTAACAACAAAACTTAACTAGTTTTGCTCATTTTAAGCATGTTTAACATGCAAAGATCCAAATATTATGCACGTTTCTTATAATTTTAAAATTTGAATAAACTAACACAAAAAGATAAGTAGTTTTGCTAATTTTGAGTATGTTTAACATGTAAAGACCCAAACTTTATGTGTGTTTCTTATGATTTTGAACTTTGAATAATGTAACACCAAAATTTTAGTCATTTTACTCATTTTGAACATGTTTAACATGTAAAGATCTAGGCTTTATGTGCATTTCTTAAAATTTTGAACTTTGAATAACATAACACCAAAACTTAAGCATTTTAACTCATTTTGAGCATGTTTAACATGTAAAGATCCAGATTTTATATGTGTTTCTTATAAATTTTAACTTTGAATAATGTAACACCAAAAATTAAGTAGTTTCACTCATCGCGAGCATGTTTAACATGTAAAAATCCAAACTTTATGCACATTTCTTGTAATTTTAAACTTTGAATAACATAACACCAAAGCTTAAGAAGTTTTACTTGTTTTGAACATGT
Organism: Torreya grandis; assembly: GCA_037957365.1. NCBI lineage: Eukaryota > Viridiplantae > Streptophyta > Pinopsida > Cupressales > Taxaceae > Torreya > Torreya grandis. The sequence continues at coordinate 633,649 of JARHVA010001563.1, read as the reverse complement.
TGAACATGTAATGATCCAAATTTTATGTGCATTTCTTATAATTTTGAACATTGAATAACAAACACCAAAACTTTATGCATGTTTATTATATTTTTGAACTTTGAATAATGTATCACCAAAACTTAAATGGTTTTATTTGTTTTGAACAAGTTTAACATGTAGAGATTCAAACTTTATACTCTTTTCTTAGAGTTTTGAACTTTGAATAATGTAATACTAGAACTTAAATAATTTTATTCATTTTGAACATGTTAAACATGTAGAGATTAAAACTTTATGCATGTTTCTTACAATTTTGAACTTTGAAAAATAGAACACCAAAACTTAAGAAGTTTTGCTCATTTCGAATATGTTCAACATGTAAAAATTCAAATTTTATGCATGCATCTTATAATTTTGAACTTTGAATAATGTAACACCAAAACATAAGTGGTTTTGCTCATTTTAAACATATTTAACATGTAGAGTTTATAACCTTATACACATTTTTTTAATTTTAAACTTTGAATAATGTAACACCAAAATTTAAGTGGTTTTGCTCATTTCAAACATGTTTAACATGTAGAGATCTAAATTTTATTCATGTTTCTTATAGTTTTGAAATTTGATTAATGTAACATCAAAACTTAAGTAGTTTATCAAAAATTAAGTAGTTTTGCTTATTTCAAACATGTCTAACAAGTAAAGATCCAAATTTTATTTGTGTTTCTTATAATTTTTAACTTTGAATAATGTAACAACAAAATTTAAATGGTTTCACTCAATTTGAACATGTTTAACATATAGAGATTCAAATTTTATGCATTTTTCTTATAATTTGGAACTTTGAATAATGTAACACTAAAACTTAAGCAATTTTATTTGTTTTGAACATGTTTAACATGTAAAGATTATAACTTTATACGTGTTTCTTATAATTTTAAACTTTGAATAACATAACACCAAAATGTAAGCAGTTTTGCTCATTTCAAATATGTTTAACATATAGTGATCGAAACTTTATTCATGTTTCTTATAGTTTTGAACTTTGAATAACCTAAAAAAAATTAAGTCGTTTTACTTGTTTTGAACATCTTTAACATATAGATATTCAAAAATTATGCGTGTTTCTTAAAATTCTGAACTTTGAATAATGTAACACCAAAACTTAAGCAGTTTTACTCATTTCAAACATGTTTAACAACATGTAGAGATCCAAATTTTATGTGTATTTTTTATAATTTTGAACTTTGAATAACATGACACCAAAACTTAAGTAGTTTTGCTCATTTCAAACATGTTTAACATGTAGAGATCCAAATTTTATGCACATTTCTTATAATTTTAAACTTTGAATAACATAACACAAAAACTTAAGTGGTTTCGCTCATTTCGAATGTGTTTAACATATAGAGATCCAAAATTTATACACATTTTTTTAAATTTTCAACTTTGAATAACATAACACCAAAATTTATGCAATTTTTGCTCATTTCGATCATGTTTAACATGTAAAGATCCAAACTTTATGCACATTTCTTATAATTTTTGACTTTGAATAATGTAACACTAAAACTTAAGCAGTTTTTCTCATTTTAAACATGTTTAATATGTAGAGATCCAAGCTTTATGCATGTTTTTTGTAATTTTGAACTTTGAATAATGTAATACCAAAATTAAGTGGTTTTGCTTTTTTTAAACATGATTAACATGTAGAGATCCAAACTTTATGCACGTTTGTTATAATTTTAAATAATGTAACTCCAAAACATAAGCAATTTTGTTCATTTCAAACATGTTTATCATGTAGAGATCCAAAATTTATGCACGTTTCTTATAATTTTTAACTTTGAATAACATAACACTAAAACTTAAATGGTTTTGCTTATTTTGAACATGTAGAGATCTAAACTTTATGTAAGTTTCTTATAATTTTGTAGTTTGAATAATATAACACCAAAACTTAAGAAGTTTTGATCATTGTAAACATGTTTAAAATGTAGAGATTTAAAGTTTATGCACATTTCTTATATTTTTAAACTTTGAATAAGTAACACCAAAACTTAAGTAGTGTTACTCATTTTGAAAATGTTTAACACATAAAGATCTAAACTTTATGCATATTTCTTATGATTTAGAACTTTGAATAACTAACACCAAAACTTAAGTAGTGTTACTCATTTTGAACATGTTTAACACAAAGATCCAAAATTTTTGCATGTTTGTTATAATTTATAACTTTGAATAACATAACACAAAAACTAAAGGAGTTTTGCTCATTTTGAACATCTTTAACATGTAGAGATCCAAACTTTATGCATGTTTCTTATAATTGAAAACTTTTAATAATGTAACACCAAAACTTAAGTAGTGTTGTTCACTTTGAACATGTTTAACATATAGAGATCCAAATTTTATGCATATTTCTTAGAATTTTGAATAATGTAACACCAAAACTTAAGTGGTTTTGCTTGTTTCAAACATGTTTAACATGTAACAATTCAATTTTTATGTGTGTTTTTTATAATTTTGAACTTTGAATAACATAACACAAAAATTTAAGCAATTTTGCTCATTTTGAACATGTTTAACATGTAAAGATCCAAATTTTATGTGCATTTCTTATAATTTTGAACATTGAATAATGTAACAATAAAACTTATGTAATTTTACTCATTTTAAGCATGTTTAACATGTAAAGATCCAAAATTTCTGGACATTTCTTATAATTTTGAAGTTCAAATAATGTAACACCAAAACTTATGCAGTGTTTCTCCTTTTGAATACGTTTAACACGTAAAGATCCAAACTTTATGCATGATTTTTATAATTTTAAACTTTGAATAAGGTAACACCAAAACTTAAGTGGTTTCACTCATTTTAAAAATGTTTAACATGTAAAGATCCAAACTCTATGCACATTTTTTGTAATTTTAAACTTTGAATAATGTAATGTTACCAAAATCTTAGCGGTTTTACTTGTTTTTGAACATGTTTAACATGTAAAGATCCAAATTTTATGTGTATTTCTTATAATTTTAAACTTTGAATAATGTAACACCAAACTTAAGTAGTTTTACTCATTTTAAACATGTTTAACATGTAAATATCCATACTCTATGCATGTTTCTTATAATTTTGAACTTTGAATAATGTAACACTAAAACTTAAGCTGTTTTGCTCATTTTGAACATGTTTAACATGTAAAGATTCAAAATTTTAAGGCATTTCTTATCATTTTGAACTTTGAATAATATAATACCAAAACCTAAGTGGTTTTACTCATTTTAAACATGTTTAACATGTAAAGATCCAAACATTATACACATTTTTAATAATTTTGAACTTTGAATAATGTAACACCAAAACTTAAGTTGTTTTACTCATTTTGAACATGTTTAACATGTAAAGATCCAAACTTTATGGATATTTCTTATAATTTAGAACATTGAATAATGTAACGCCAAAACTTAAGTGATTTTACTCACTTCAAACATGTTTAACATGTAAAGATCTAAACCTTATGTGCATTTTTTTATAAGTTAGGACTTTGAATAATGTAACACAAAAACTTAAGTAGTTTTTCTCTTTTTGAGCATGTTTAACATACAAAGATCTAAACTTTATGTGTGTTTCTCATAATTTTGAACTTTGAATAATGTAACACCAAAACTTGAGTGGTTTTTATTTTTTTTGAGCATGTTTAACATGTAAAGATCTAAACTTTATGCATGTTTTTTATAATTTTGAATAATGTAACACCAAAACATAAGCAGTTTTCCTTGTTTTGAACATGTTTAACATGTAAAAATTAAAAATTTTGTTGTATTTCTTATAATTTTGAATTTTGATTATCATAATAGCAAAATCTAAGTGGTTTTGCTCATTTCAAACATGTTTTACACGTAAAGCTTCAAACTTCATGTAGGTTTCTTAATGTTTTGAACTTTGAATAATGAAATACTGAAACTTAAGTGGTTTTGCTCATTTCAAACATGTTTAACATGAAACGATTCACATTTTATGTACATTTCTTATAATTTTGAACTTTGAATAATGTAACATTAAAAGTAAAGTAGTTTTGCTCATTTCAAACAAGTTTAACATGTAAAGATTCAAACTTTATGTGTATTTTTTATAATTTTAAACTTTGAATAATGTAACACCAAAACTTAAGCTTATTTCTCATTTAAACATTGTTTAACATGTAAAGATTCAAACTTTATCTACGTTTCTTATAATTTTGAACTTTTAATAATGTAACACCAAATCTTTAGCAATTTTATTCATTTTGAAAATGTTTAACATGTAAAGATCCAAACTTTATGCACATTTCTTATAATTTTAAACTTTGAATAGTATAACATAAAAACTTAAGTGGTTTTGCTCATTTTGAGCATGTTTAACATGTAATATCTAAACTTTATATGTGTTTCTTATCATTTTTAACTTTGAATAATGTAACACCAAAATTAAAGAGGTTTTGCTCATTTCAAACATGTTTAACATGTAAAGATTCAAACTTTATGCACGTTTTTTATAATTTTGAATCATGTAACACTAAAACTTAAGAAATTATGATTATTTGGAATATGTAAAGATTTAAATTTTATGCACATTTCTTATAATTTTGAATAATGTAACACCAAAACTTAAGTAGTTTTGCTCATTTTAAACATATTTAACATGTAAATATTCAAACTTTATGCATGTTTCTTATAATTTTGAATTTTAAATAATGTAACACCTAAACTTAAGTGATTTTGCTCATTTCAAACATTTTAACATGTAAAGATCCAAGCTTTATGCGCCTTTCTTATAATTTTGAATATCGTAACATCAAATATTACGTGGTTTTACTTGTTTCAAACATGTTTAACATGTAAAGAATCAAAATTTATACACATCTCCTATAATTTTGAATTTTGAATAATGGAACATTAAAATTTAAGTAGTTTTGCTCATTTTGAACATGTTTAAAATGTAAAGATTCAAATTTCATTCACATTTTCTATAATTTTAAATTTCAAATAATGTAACACTAAAACTTAAGTACTTTTACTCATTTTGAACATATTTAATATGTAAAAATTTAAATTTTATGTGTGTTTCTTATAATTTTGAATAATGTAACACTAAAAGTTTAGCAGTTTTGCTCATTTCAAATATGTTTAACATGTAAAAATTTAAACTATATACATGCTTCTATTAATTTTGAATTTTGAATAATGTAACACAAAAAGTTAAGCATTTTTGCTTTGTTTGAACATGTTTAACAATTAAAGATTCAAAATTTATGCATGTTTCTTATAATTTTGAATTTTGAATAACATAACACTAAAACTTAAGCAGTTTTGTTCATTTTGAAAATGTTTAACATGTAAAGATTTAAAATTTATGTGCATTTCCTATAATTTTGAATTTTAAATAATGTAACACCAAAACTTAAGAAATTTTGTTATTTTGAACATGTTTAACATGTAAAGATTCAAACTTTATACATGTTTCTTATAATTTTTATTTTTGAATATTGTAACACCAAAACTTAAGGGGTTTTACTTATTTTGAACATGTTTAACATGTAAAAATTTAAATTTTATATAGGTTTCTTATAATTTTGAATTTTAAATAATGTAATACCAAAACTTAAGCAATTTTATTCATTTTTAATATGTTTAACATGTAAAAATTTAAAACTTCATGCACATTTTTTATAATTTTGAATTTTAAATAATATAACACAAAAACTTATGTAGTTTTTACTCACTTTGAACATGTTTATAATGTAAAGATTCAAATTTTTTTGCACATTTCTTATAATTTTAAATTTTAAATAACATAACACCAAAAATTAAGTGGTTGTGCTCGTTTCAAATATGTTTAACATATATTTGTGTGCATTTTTTATAATTTTAAATTTTGAATAACGTAAACCAAAACATAAATTATTTTGTTTGTTTCAAACATGTTTAACTTGTAAAGATTTAAAATTTATGTGTGTTTCCTATAATTTTAAATTTGAAATAATGTAACACCAAAACTAAAGTAATTTTGCACATTTTAAACATGTTTTTCATTTAAATATTTCAAATTTATGCATGTTTCTAATAATTTTGAATTTTGAATAATGTGAGGGCAAAACTCAAGTGGTTTTGCATATTTTGAACATGTTTTACATGTAAAGATTTTAAATTTGAATTTTGAATAATGCAACACCAAAACTTAAGTGGTTTTACTCATTTTAAATATGTTTAATATGTAAAGATTCAAACTTTATACATGTTTCTTATAGTTTTGAATTTTGAATAATGAAACATCAAAACTCAAGAAATTTTGCTCATTTTGAACACGTTTAACATGTAACAATTCAAAATTTATGTGTGTTTATTATAGTTTTAAATTTTGAATAATGTAACACCAAATCTCAACTGATTTTACTTATTTCAAAAATGTTTAATATGTAAAGATTCAAAATTTATGCATGTTTCTTATAATTTTAAATTTTAAATTTTAAATAACATAATACCAAAACTTAAATAGTTTTTATCATTTCAAACATGTTTGATATGTAAAGATTCAAAATATATATATAGTTATTATAAATTTGAATTTTGAATAATGTAACACAAAAACTCAAATTATTTTATTCATTTCAATCATGTTTAACATGTAAAGATTCAAACTTTATGCGCATTTCTTATAATTTTGAAATTTGAATAAAGTAACACCAAAACTCAAGTAGTTTTGGTCATTTTAAACATATTTAATATGTAAAATTTTAAACCTTATATAAATTTCTTATAATTTTGAATTATGAATAATGTAACACCAAAACTCAAGTGGTTTTGCTCATTTCAAATATTTTAACATGTAAAGATTTAAACTTTATATGATTTTTTTATAATTTTGAATTTTGAATAATATAAGACAAAAATTTAAGTAATTTTCCTCATTTTAAATATGTTTAACATATAAAGATTCCAAAATTATGCATGTTTCATATATTTTTTAATTTTGAATAATGTAACACCAAAATATACACATGTTTAAAATGATTTAAATTATTAAATTTTGGTTTTACAATATTTAATGTTTAAAATTATAAGGAACGTGTATAAATTTTGAATCTTTACATGTTAAACATATTTGAAATGAGTAAACTACTTAAGTTTTGGTATTACATTATTCATATTTAAAAATTATAAGGAACATGCATACATTTTAAATATTTATATGTTAAACATGTTTAAAATGAGCAAAACCACTTAAATTTTAAATTTTACATTATTTAGAGTTTAAAATTATAGGAAATATGCATAAATTTTGAATCTTTACATGTCAAATATGTTCAAAATGAGGAAAACTACTAATTTTTCATGTTATGTTAATAAAAATCCAAAATTATATGGAACACACATAAAGATTGAATCTTTACATGTCAAACATATTCAAAATGAGTAAAATCACTTAAATTTTTGTGTTACATTATTCAAAGTTCAAAATTATAAGGAATGCATATAAAGTTTGAATCTTTATATATCAAACATATTTAAAATGAGAAAAACCATTTAAGTTTTGGTATTACATTATTCAAAGTTCAAAATTATAAGGAACATGCATAAAATTTGAATCTTTACATGTCAAACATGTTTGAAATAAGTAAAACTCCTTAAGTTTTGGTGTTATATTATTCAAATTTCAAAATTATAAGTAACATGCATAAAATTATAATCTTTACATGTCAAACATGTTTGAAATGACCAAAACCACTTAAGTTTAGGTGTTATGTTATTCAAAGTTCAAAATTATAAGGAACAAGCCTAATGTTTAAATTTTTAGATGTCAAACATGTTCAAAATGAGTAAAACTACCTAAGTTTATGTTTTGGGTTATTCAAAGTTCAAAATTATAAGGAACATGACTAAAGTTTGAATCTTTACATGTCAAACATATTTGAAATGAGTAAAATCAATTAAATTTACATGTTACGTTATTCAAAGTTTAAAATTATAAGGAATGTGCATAAAGCTTGAATCTTTACATATCAAACATGTTCAAAATGAGTAAAATTATTTAAGATTTGGTGTTATATTATTCAAAATTAAAAATTATAAGCATTGTGCATAAATTTTGAATCTTTATATGTTAAACATGTTCAAAATGAATAAAACTGCTTATATTTTTGAAAGTGTTACATTATTCAAAATTTAAAATTAAAGAAAATACACAAAAAATTTGAATCTTTACATGTCAAATATGTATCAAATGAAAAAAACAACTTATGTTTTGATGTTAAATTAATCAAATCTCAAAATTATAAGGAACACACATAAAGGTAAAATCCTTACATGTCAAAAATGTTTAAAATGAGTAAAAACCACTTAATTTTTGGTGTTACATTATTCAGAGTTCAAAATTATAAGAAGCATGCATAAATTTTTAATCTTTACATGTTAAACGTGTTTAAAATGAGTAAAATCACTTACATTTTGGTGTTACATTATTCAAAATTATAAGAAATACACATAAAGTTTGAATCTTTACATGTTAGACATGTTTAGAATGAGGAAAACCACTTAAGTTTTTAGTGTTATGTTATTTAAAATTCAAAATTATAATAAACACGCATAAATTTTGAATCTTTATATGTTAGACATATTTAGAATAATCAAAACCACTTAAATTTTCATGTTATGTTATTCAAAATTATAAGAAACATGCATAAATTTTGAATCTTTACATGTTAAACATGTTTGAAATGAGTAAAATAGCTTATGTTTTGGGTACATTATTCAAAATTCAAAATTATAAGAGACATGCATAAGGTTTGAATCTTTACATATTAAATGTGTTTGAAACTAGTAAAACCACTTAATTTTTGGTGTTACATTATTCAAAATTTTAAATTATAAGAAATGTATGTAAAGACTAAATATTTTCATGTTAAACATGTTTGAAACGAACAAAAATGTTTGAGTTTTGATGTTACATTATTCAAAACTAAAAATTATAAGAAACATGCATAAAGTTAGAATGTTTACATGTTAAATGTGTTTGAAATGAGCAAAACTACTTAAGTTTTGGTGTTATGTTATTCAAAGTTCAAAATTATAAGAAACATGCATAAAGTTAGAATTTTTACATGTTAAACATGTTCAAAAAGAGAAAAACCACTTATGTTTTGGTGTTACATTAATCAATATTAAAAATTATAAGAAACATGCATAAAGTTTGAATATTAACATGTTAAACATGTTCAAAATGAGCAAAACCACTTAAGTTTTGGTGTTATATTATTTAAAATGAAAAATCATAAGTAACACACATAAATTTTGCATTTTTACATGTGAAACACGTTTAAAATGAGTAAAATTGATAAAATTTTGGTGTTAGATTATTCAAAACAGAAAATCATCAGAAAAATTTATAAAGTTTGAATCTTTACATGTTAAACATGTTTGAATTGAGTAAAACTTCCTAAGTTTTAGTGTTACATTATTCAAAGCTCAAAATCATATGAAACACATATAAAGTTTGAATCTTTACACATTTAAACATGTTTAAAACAAGCAAAAAATTAGAATTTCTACATGTTAAACATTTTTTAAATTATCAAAACTACTTATGTTTTGGTGTTACATTATTTAATGTTCAAAATTATAATAAATGTGCATAAAATTTAAATTTTTACATTTTAAACGTGTTTGAAATGAGCAAAAATACTTAATTTTTGGTGTTATGTTATTCAAAGTTTAAAATTATAAGAAACACACATATTTTTTGAATGTTTACATTTTAAACATGTTCAAAACAAGAAAAATAACTTAAGTTTTGGTGTTATGCTATTCAAAATTTGAAATTATATTAAATGCATACAAATTTGGAATATTTACATGTTATATCAACTTTCAAAATGGGCAAAACTACATAATCTTTGGTGTTACATTATTCAAAATTCAAAATTATAAGAAACAAGTATAAAATTTGAAACTTACATGTTATACGTGTTCAAAATAATTAAAATCATTTAAATTTTGGCATTACATTATTTAAAATTCAAAATTATAGGAACCATGCAAAAAGTTTGAATATTTACATGTTAAACATGTTTGAAAACAGTAAAATTGCTTAAGTTTTGGCATTCCATTATTCAAAATTCAAAACTATAAGAAATGCACATAAAGTTTGAATCTTTACATGTTAAACATGTTAAAAATGAGTAAAATTACTGAAGTTTTGGCATTATGATATTCAAAATTTAAAATTCAAAATTCAAAACTATAAGAAACATGCATAAAGTTTGAATCTCTACATGTTAAACATGTTGAAAATGAGCAAAATGACTTAAATTTTGGTGTTACATTATGAAAAAATCAAAATGATAAGAATCATGCATAAAGTTTGAATCTTTAAATGTTAAACATGTTAAAAATGAGTAAAACCACTTAAGTTTTGGTGCTACATAATTGAATATTACAAAAAACATGTATAAAGTTTGAATGTTTACATGTTAAACATGTTGATAATGAGCAAAACCACTTAAGTTTTGGTGTTATATTATTCAAAATTCAAAATTATAAGAAACATGCATAAAGTTATTATCTTTACATGTTAAACATGTTGGAAAATAATAAAACTGCTTAAGTTTTGGCATTACATTGTTCAAAATTCAAAATTATAAGAAACACATATAAAATTTGAATCTTTACATGTTAAACATGTTGGAAATGAGTAAAACCACTTATGTTTTGGTGTTACATTATTCAAAATTTAAATTTATAAGAAACACATAAATTTTGAATCTTTACATGTTAAACATGTTTAAAACCATCAAAGCCCTTAAGTTTTGGTGTTGCATTATTCAAAATTCAAAATTTTAAGAAACGGGCATAAAGTTTGAATCTTTACATGTTAAACATGTTCAAAATGAGCAAAACCATTTAAGTTTTGGCATTATATTATTCAAAATTATAAAAAACATGCATAAAGTTTGAATATTTATATGTGAATGTGTTTGAAAGGAGCAAAACCATTTAAGTTTTGATATTACGTTATTCAAAATTCAAGATTATAAGAAACACACATAACATTTGAATCTTTACATGTTAAATGTGTTAGAAATGAGCAAAATAGCTTCAGTTTGGTGTTATATTATTCAAAATTATAATAAATACATATAAAGTTTGATTATTTACATGTTAAACATGTTGGAAAAGAATATAACCACTTAAGTTTTGACATTACATTATTAAAAATCCAAAATTATAAGAGACATGGCTAAAATTTTAATCTTTACATGTAAAATGTGTTGGAAATGACCAAAACCACTTATGTTTTGGTGTTATGTTATTTAAAATTCAAAATTATAAGGAACGCGTATAAAGTTTAAATATTTACATGTTAAACATGTTTGAAATGAGCAAAACCTCTTAAGTTTTGGCATTACATTATTCAAAATTCAAAATTATAAAAAATACACAAAAAGTTTGAATATTTACATGTTAAACATGTTTGAAACGCGTAAAATTACTTAAATTTTGGTGGTGTATTATTCAAAACTATAAGAAACATGCATAAAGTTTGATCTTTACATGTTAAGCATGTTTCAAATGAATAAATCTGCTTTAGTTTTTGTGTTATATTTTCAAAGTTTAAAATTATATGTAACACACATAAATTTTGAATATTTACATGTTAAAAATGTTAAAAATGAGGAAAATCACTTAAGTTTTGGTGTTACATTATTCAAAATTCAAAATTATAAGAAGGATGCATAAATTTTGAATATTTGCATGTTAAATGTGTTCAAAATGAGCAAAATTGTTTAAATTTTGGTGTTACATTATTCAAAATTCAAAATTATAAGAAACGTGCATAAATTTTGAATTTTTATATGTTAAACGCATTTAAAATGAGTAAAATTACTTAATATTTGGTGCTACATTATAAAAAATTAAAAATTATAAGTATTTGGCGTAAAGTTCCAATCTTTACATGTTAAACATGTTTAAAATGAGCAAAACTGCTTAAGTTTTGTTGTTGCATTATTCAAAACTCAAAATTATAAGAAACTCACATAAAGTTTGAATCTTTACATGTTAAACGTATTAGAAACAAACAAAACCACTTGAATTTTGGTGTTATGTTATTCAAATTTAAAAGAAATGTACATAAATTTTGAATCTTTACATGTTAATTGTGTTCAAAATGAGCAAACCCAATTAATTTGGTGTTACATTATTCAAAATTCTAAATTATAATAAATGTGCATAATGTTTAAATTTTTACATGTTAAACATGTTTGAAATGTGCAAAACCACTTAAGTTTTGGTGTTATGTTATTTAAAATAAAAAATTATAAAAAAATGTGCATAAAATTAGAATTTTTACATGGTAAACGTGTTTGAAATGAATAAAACTGCTTAAGTTTTGGAGTTAGATTATTCATAATTCAAATTATAAAAAATATGCATATAATTTGAATATTTACATTTAAATGTGTTGTAAATGAGTAAAACTACTTAAGTTTTAGTGTTATAGTATTCAAAATTATAAGAAATGTGCATAAAGTTTGAATCTTTACATGTTAAACATGTTGGAAACAAGTAAAAATAGCTTAAGTTTTGGTGTTTGTTATTCAAAATTCAAAATTATAATAAACATGCATAAATTTTGAATCTTTACATGTTAAACATGTTGTAAACAAACAAAACCATTTAAGATTTAGCATTACATTATTCAAAATTATAAAAAATATGCATAAAGTTTAGATCTTTACATGTTAAAAATGTTGAAAATAAGCAAAATTGCTTACGTTTTTAAGTTAGATTATTCAAAATTCAAATTATAAAAAATGTGCATAACGTTTGAATATTTACATGTTAAGTACATTTAAAATGAGCAAAACCTCTTAGTTGTGGTGTTATAAATTAAAAATTATAAGAAATGCATATATAGTATGAATCTTTACATGTTAAACATGTTCAAAATAAGAAAACCTAATTATGTTTTAGTGTTACGTTATTTAAAACTTAAGATTTTAAGAAATGTGCTTAAAAATTGAATTTTTACAAGTTAAACATGTTGGAAATGAATAAAACCACTTAAGTTTTAGTGTTACATTATTCAAAATTCAAAATTATAAGAAACACGCATAAAGTTTGAATCGTTATATGTTAAACATATTCGAAATGATTAAAACTGCTTAAATTTTTGTATTATATTTTTTAAAATTCAAAATTATAAGAATAAACATAAATTTTGAATCTTTACATGTTAAATGTGATTGAAATAAATAAAACTGCTTAAGTTTTGGTGTTATGTTATTCAAAATTCAAAATTATAAAAAAATGTGCATAAAGTTTGAATCTTTACATATTAAATGTGTTTGAAACAAACAAAATTGTTTAACTTTTAGTGTAACATTATTCAAAATTCAAAATTATAAGAAATGCACATAAAGTTTGAATCTTTACATGTTAAATTTGTTTGAAAAGAAGAAAACCGCTTAAATTTTGGAGTTATGTTATTCAAAATTCAAAATTATAAGAAACGTGCACAAATTTTCAATCTTTACATGTTATACATGTTTAAAATGAGCAAAACCACATAAGTTTTGGTATTACATTATTCAAAATTCAAAATTATAAGAAACACACATAAAGTTTGAATTTTTACATGTTAAATATATTTGAAAAGTGTAAAACTGCATAAATTTTTATGATCCATTATTCAAATTTTAAAATTATAATAAACATGGATAAATTTTGAATCTTTACATGTTAAATGTATTGGAAATGAGTAAAACCACTTAGGTTTTGGCATTATGATATTTAAAATTCAAGATTATAAGAAATGTGCATAAAGTTTGAATCTTTACATGTTAAACGTGTTGAAAATAAGTAAAACTACTTAAGTTTTAGCATTGCATTTTTCAAAAATGAAAACTATAAGAAACAAGCATAAAGTTTGAATCGTTACATGTTAAACATGTTGGAAACAAGTAAAATCACTTAAGTTTTGGCATTATGTAATTCAAAATTATAAGAAACACACATAAAGTTTGAATCTTTACATGTTAAACATATTGAAAATGTGCAAAACCACATAAATTTTGGTTTTACATTATTCAAAATTCAAAAGTATAAGAAATGTACATAAAGCTTGAATCTTTACATGTTAAACATGTTCAAAATAAGTAAAACCACTTAAGTTTTGGTATTACATTATTCAAAATTATACAAAACTTACATTAAGTTTGAATCTTTACATGTCAAACATGTTCAAAATGAATAAAACCGCTTAAGTTTTATTGTTATGTTATTTAAAATTATAAGAAATACGAATAAAGTTTGAATCATTACATGTTAAAATTGTTTAATATGAGCAAAACTACCTAATTTTTGATGTTACATCATTCAAAATTCAAAATTATAAAAAAATGTTCATAAAATTTGAATCTTTACATGTTAAGCATGTTCAAAATGAGCAAAAATACATAGATTTTGGTGTTACATTATTCAAATTTCAAAATTGTAAGAAACACACATAAATATTGAATCTTTACATGTTAAACATGTTTAGAATGAGCAAAACTACCTAAGTTTTGGTGTTAAATTACTCAAATTTTAAAATTATAAGAAATGTGCAAAAGTTTCAATCTTTACATGTTAAACATATTTGAAATGAGTGAAACCATTTCAATTTTTGTGTTACATTATTCAAAATTCAAAATTATAAGGAATGCACATAAATTTTGAATCTTTATATGTTAAATGTGTTTGAAATGAGCAAAACCACTTAAATTTTTGTGTTACACTTTAAAATTCATAATTATAAGAAACACACATAAAGTTAAAATCTTTACATGTTAGACATGTTTGGAATGAGCAAAACTGCATATGTTTTGATGTTATGTTATTCAAAATTTAAAATTATAAGAAATATGTATAAAGTTTGAATCGTTACATGCTAAACGTGCTTGAAATGAGTAAAAGCACATAAGTTTTGATGTTACATTATTCAAAATTCATAATTATAAGAAACGTGCATAGAGTTTGAATCTTTACATCTTAAACATGTTTGAAACGAGCAAAACTACTCAAATTTTAAGAAATGCACATAAAGCTTGAATCTTTACGTGTTAAACGTATTCAAAAAGAGTAAAACTGCTTAGATTTTGGTGTTTCATTATTCAAAATTCAAAATTATAAGAAATGTGTATAAAATTTGATTTTTTACATGTTAAATGTGTTCAAAATGAGAAAACTACTTAAGTTTTGGTATTAAATTACTCAAAATTCAAAATTATAAGAAATAGTCATATAATTTGAATCTTTACATGTTAAACCAAATCGAAATGAGCAAAACTACTTAAGTTTTGGTCTTACATTATTCAAAATTTAAAATTATATTAAATATGCATAAAGTTTGAATATTTACATGTTAATCATGTTCAAAAAAAGCAAAGCCACTTAAGTATTGGTTTTACATTATTCAAAATTATATGAAATGTGATAAAGTTTGAATCTTTACATGTTAAACATGTTTGAAAATATCAAAACCACTTATGTTTTGGTGTTATGTTATTCAAAATTATAAGAAATGTGTATAAATTTTGAATCTTTTCATGTTAAACATATTTGAAATGAGCAAAATTGTTAATATTTTGGTGTTATGTTTTTCAAAACTCAAAATTATAAGAAATGCACATAAAGTTTGAATATCTACATTTTAAACATGTTGGAAACAAGGAAAACCACTTAAGTTTTGCTATTACATTATTAAAAATTCAAAATTATAAGAAACACACATAAAGTTTGAATCTTTTACTTGTTAAAAATGTTTAAATCGAGCAAAAGCACATAAGTTTTCATGTTACATTATTAAAAATTATATAAAACATGCAGAAAGTTTGAATCTTTACATGTTAAACATGTTCAAAATGAGCAAACCCTCTTAAGTTTTGTTGTTACGTTATTCAAGATTCAAAATTATAAGAAACATGCATAAAATTTGAATTTTTATATGTTAAAAGTGTTCAGAGTGAGCAAAACTACCTAAATTTTGGTGTTACATTATTCAAAATTTAAAATTATAAGAAAATATGCATAAAGTTTGAATCTCTACATATTAAACGAGTTCAGAATGAACAAAACCACCTAAGTTTTAGTGTTACATTATTCAAACTTCAAAATTGTAAGAAACACATAAAGTTTGAATCTTTACATATTAAACATGTTTGCAACAAGCAAAATCATGTAAATTTTGGTGTTACATTATTTAAAATTTTAAAAAAAATATAAGAAATGTGCATAAAGTTTCAATCTTTATATTTTAAACTTGTTCAAAACAAGCAAAGTCGCTTAACTTTTGGTGTTACATTTTTTAACATTCAAAATTATAAGAAACGTGTATAATATTTGAATCTTTATATGTCAAATGTGTTTGTAACAATCAAAACCACTTAAGTTTTAGTGTTAAATTATTCAAAATTCAAAATTATAAGAAATGTGCATAAAGTTGAATCTTTACATATTGAACGTGTTCAAAACAAGCAAAGCCACTTATGTTTTGGTGTTACGTTATTCAAAATTATAAGAAACACATAAAGTTTGAATCTTTACATCTTAAATGTGTTTCAAATGATAAAAATTACTTAAATTTTGGTGTTACATTATTCAAAATTAAAATTTATAAGAAACACATGTAAAGTTTGAATCTTTACATGTTAAACATGTTCAAGATGAGTAAAATCACTTGTGTTTTGATGTTACATTATTTAAAATTCAAAAATATAAGAAACATGCATAAAGTTTAAATCTTTACAAGTTAAACATGTTTAACACCAGTAACACTACTTACATTTTGGTGTTACATTATTCAAAATTCAAAATTATAAGAAATACAAAGAAGTTTGAATCTTTACATGTTAAACATGTTTGAAATGAAAAAATTTGTTTAAGTTTTAGTGTTAAATTATTCAAAATTATAAATTATAAAAAAAACATGCATAAAGTTTAAATTTTTACATATTAAATGTGTTTGAAATGACAAAAAACACTGAAGTTTTGGTGTTAAGGTATTCAAAATTTGAAATTATAAGAAATGCACAAAAAAATTGAATCTTTCATGTTAAACATGTTCGAAATGAGCAAATTTACTTAATTTTTGGTGTTACATTATTCAAAATTCAAAATTACAAGAAACATGCATAAGGTATGAATCTTTACATGTTAAACATGTTCAAAATGAGTAAACCCACTTAAGTTTTGGTTTTACATTGTTCAAAATTAAAAATTATAAGAAACGCCCATAAAGTTTGAATCTTTACTTGTTAAACATGTTCAAAACAAGCAAAATCGCTTAAATCTTGGTGTTATGTTATTCAAAATTTAAAATTGTAAGAAACGTGAATAAAGTTGGAATCTTTATAGGTTAAATGTGTTCAAAATGAGCAAAACTAGTTAAGATTTGTTGTTACATTATTCAAAATTATAATAAATGCACATAAAATTTGAGTTTTTACATGTTAAATATGTTCAAAACAAGCAAAATCATTTAAGTTTTGATGTTATGTTATTCAAAATTTAAAATGATAAAGAATGTGCATAAAGTTTGAATCTTTACATTTTAAACATATTTGAAATAAGCAAAACTACTTAAATTTTTGTGTTACATTATTCAAAATTCAAAATTATAAGAAATGCACATAAAGTTTGAATCTTTACATTTTCAAAATGAGCAAAATTACTTAAATTTTAGTGTTACATTATTCAAAATTCAAAATTATAAGAAATGCGTATAAAGTTTAAATCTTTACATGTTAAACATGTTTGAAACGAGTAAAACTACTTAGGTTTTGGTGTTATATTATTCTAAATTCAAAATTATAAGAAACATGCATAAAGTTTAAATTTTCACATATTAAACTTATTCAAAATGAGCAAAACTATTTAATTTTTGGTGTTACATTATTCAAAATTATAAGAAGTGTGCACAAAGTTTAAATCTTTACATGTTAAACATGTTAAAATGATCAAAACCACTTAAATTGTGGTGATACATTATTCAAAATTATAAGAAACATGCATAAGGTTTGAATCATTACATGTTAAACATGTTTGAAATGAGTAAAATTGCTTCAGTTTAGGTGTTAGGTTATTCAAAATTCAAAAATATAAGAAACATGCATAAAGTTTGAATCTTTACATGTTAAATGTGTTTGAAACAAAGAAAACTTCTTAAGTTTTGGTTTTACTTTATTTAAAATTTAAAATTATAAGAAATACACATAAATTTTGAATCTTTACATGTTAAACATGTTTAAAATGAGCAAAACTACTTATGTTTTGGTGTTATGTTATTCAAAATTTAAAACTATAAGAAAAATTTATAAAGTTTGAATCTTTACATGTTAAACATGTTTGAAATGAGAAAAACTACTTAAGTTTTGGTGTTACATTATTGAAAATTAATGTTTATAAAAAATACACATAAATTTAATATCTTTCCATGTTAAATATTTTTGAAACGAGTAAAACTGCTTATGTTTTAGTGTTACATTATTTAAAATTTAAAATTATAAGAAGCGTGCAGAATGTTTGAATCTTTACATGTTAAACGAGTTCAAAACCATCAAAAGTGCTTACGTTTTGGTGTTACATTATTCAAAATTATAAGAAATGCATATAAAGTTTAAATCTTTATATTTTAAACATGTTTAAAATGAGAAAATATACTTAAGTTTGGTGTTACATTATTCAAAATTATAAGAAACATGCATAATGTTTGAATTTTTTACATGTTAAACATGTTCAAAATGACCAAAGCCACTTAGATTTTAATGTTACATTATTCAAAATTTGAAATTATAAGAAACTCACATAAATTTTGAATCTTTACATGTTAAACATGTTAAATGTGCATAAAATTTGATTATTTACATGTTAAATGTGTTCAAAATGAGCAAAACCACTTAAGTTTTTATGTTACATTATCCAAAATTCAAAATTATAAAAAACATGCATAAATTTTGAAGCTTTACATGTTAAATGTGTTCAAAACAAACAAAATCACTTAAATTTTGTTATTTATGTTATTCAAAATTATAAGAAATACACATAAAAATTGAATCTTTACATGTTAAACATGTTTGAAACGAGCAAAACCACTTATGTTTTGTTGTTACATTATTTAAAATTCAAAGTTATAAGAAATGTGCATAATGTTTTAATTTTTACATGTTAAATATGAAAAACCACTTAAATTTTTGTGTTATGTTAATCAAAATTCAAAATTATAAGAAACAAGCATACATTTTGAATCTTTACATGTTCGAAATGAGTAAAACTACTTAGGTTTTGGTGTTACATTATTAAAAATTAAAATTTAAAATTATATAAAACATGCATATAGTTTGAATCTTTACATGTTAAACATGTTTGAAACCAACAAAGTTTCTTATGTTTTGGTGTTACATTATTCAAAATTCAAAATGATAAGAAATGCACATTAAATTTGAAGCTTTACTAAATATTAAACATGTTTCAAATGAGCAAATCTGCTTAAGTTTTGGTGTTACATTATTCAAAATTCAAAATTATAAGAAACATGCATAAAGTTTGATTCTTTACATGTTATACATGTTCCAAATGACCAAAACTACTTAAATTTTGTTGTTAAATTATTCAAAATTTGAAATTATAAGAAACACACAAAAAATTGAATCTTTATATGATAAACAAGTTTAAAATGAGTAAAAATGCTTATCTTTGGTGTTATGTTATTCAAAATTCTATGAAACATGCATAACGTTTGAATTTTTACATGTTAAACATGTTCAAAATAACAAAATTGCTTAAGTTTTGGTGTACATTATTTGAAATTAAAAATTATAAAAAATGCACATAAAGATTGAATCTTTACTTGTTAAACATGTTTTGAAACAAGCAAAGCCACTTAAGTTTCCATGTTACATTATTCAAAATTCAAAATTATTAGAAATGTGAATAAAGTTAGAATTTTTACATGTTAAACATGTTCAAAATGAGTAAAATTACTTATATTTTGGTGTTACGTTATTCAAACTTTAAAATTATAATAAACATGCATAAAGTTTTAATCTTTACATGTTAAACATGTTCAAAACAAGAAAAATTGCTTAAGTTTCGATGTTACATTATTCAAAATTTAAAATTATAAGAAACACGTACAAAGTTTGAATCTTTACATATTAAACGTGTTAAACAAGTAAAACTACTCAAGTTTTTATGTTACGTTATTCGAAATTCAAAATTATAATAAATGTACATAAAGTTTGAATTTTTACATGTTATATGTTTTCAAAAAAAGAAAAATTATTTAAGTTTTAGTGTTACATTTTTCAAAATTCAAAATTATAAAAAATGCACATAAATTTTGAGTTTTTACATGTTAAATGCATTTGAAATGAGAAAAATTGCTTAGGTTTTGGTGTTACGTTATTTAAAATTATAACAAATGCACATAAAGTTTGAATCTTTACATGTTAAATGTGTTTGAAACGAGCAAAATTGTTTAAATTTTGGTATTATATTATTCAAAATTATAAGAAATGCACATAAAGTTTAAATTTTTACATATTAAATATGTTCAAAATGATCAAAACTGCTTAAATTTTGGTGCTACATTATTAAAAATTATAAGAAATATGCATAAAATTTAAATCTTTAAATGTTAAACATGTTTAAAATGAGCAAAAATGCTTAAGTTTTAGTGTTACATTGTTCAAAATTCAAAATTATAAAAAATACATATAAAGTTTGAATCTTTACATGTTAAACATGTTGAAAATAAGGAAAACCATTTATGTTTTCACATTAGATTATTCAAAATTATAAGTAACGTGTATAAAGTTTGAATCTTTACATGTTAAACGTGTTGCAAATGATTAAAATTGCTTATGTTTTGATGTTATGTTTTTCAAAATTCAAAATTATAAGAAATGTGCATAAAGTTCAAATCTTTACATGTTAAATATGTTTGAAAGGAGCAAAACACGCTTATGTTTGGGTGTTATGTTACATAAAATTTAAAATTATAAGAAATGTGCATAAATTTTGAATCTTTACATGTTGAATGTGTTTAAAATAAATAAAATTGTTTAATTTTGGTGTTACATTATTCAAAATTCAAAATTATAAGAAACGTGCATAAATTTTGAATCTTTACATATTAAATGTGTTCAAAACGAGCAAAACCACTTACTTTTGATATTATATTATTCAAAATTTGAAATTATAAGAAATACACAAAAAGTTTGAATCTTTAGATGTTAAACACATTCAAAATGAGTAAACATGCTTAAGCTTTTATGTTACAATAATCCAAATTCAAAATTATAAGAAACACATATAAAATTTAAATCTTTACATGTTAAACATGTTTGAAATGAATAAAACCACTTAAATTTTAATGTTAAGTTATTCAAAATTATAAATTATAAAAAATGTGTATAAAGTTTGAATCTTTACATGTTAAATGTATTTGAAATGAGCAAAACTGATTAAGTTTTGATGTTACATTATTCAAAATTCAAAATTATAAGAAACACACATAAAGTTGCAATTTTTACATGTTAAACTTGTTTGAAACGAGCAAAACCACTTAAATTTTAGTGTTACATTATTCAAAATTATAAGAAACGTGAATAAATTTTAAATCTTTTCATGTTAAACATGTTAGAAACAATCAAAATAACTTAATTTTTAGTTTTAGATTATTCAAAAGTAAAAATTATAAGAAATGTGCAAAACAATTGAATCTTTACATGTTAAATGTGTTTTAAATGAGCAAAATCGCTTAAGTTTTGGTGTTATATTATTCAAAACTCAAAATTATAAGAAACACGAATAAAGTTTGAATCTCTACATGTTAAACATGTTGAAAACGAGCAAAACCACTTAAGTTATGGCATTACGTTGTTCAAAATTACAAATAATAAGAACGAACATAAGTATTAATTTTTATATGTTAAACAGGTTTGGACAAAACTATGTAAGGCTTGGTGTTACATTCTTCAAAATTATAAGAAACATGCATAAAGTTTGAATCTTTACATATTAAACGTGTTTGAAACGAGTAAAATAACTTAAATTTTGGTGTTACATTATTCAAAATTCAAAATTATAAGAAACACACATAAAGTATGAATCTTTATATGTTAAACATATTCAAAACGAGTAAAATCACTTAAGTTTTGGTGTTATGTTATTCAAAATTTTAAATTCTAAGAAAGGCAAATAAAATTTAAATCTTTACATATTAAACGTGTTTGAATTGAGTAAAACCGCATAAGCTTTGGTGTTACGTTGTTCAAATTTCAAAATTATAAGAAACGTACATAAAGTTTGAATTTTTACATGTTAAACATGTTCAAAATGATTAAAACTGTTTAAGTTTTGGTGTTACGTTATTCCAAATTAAAAATTATAAGAAATGCACATAAGTTTGAATCTTTAAATGTTAAATGTGTTGAAATGAGCAAAATTGCTTAAGTTTTTGTGTTACATTATTAAAAATTAGGAGAAATATGCATAAAGTTTAAATCATTACATGTTAAAACAGTTTGAAGCAAGCAAAACCACTTGGGTTTTGGTGTTATGATATTCAAAATTTAAAATTATAAGAAATGCACATAAAGTTTGAATCTTTACATGTTAAACGTATTAGAATTGAACAAATATGTTTTAATTTTGGTGTTACATTATTCAAACTTCAAAATTATATGAAACATGCATAAAGTTTGAATATTTATATGTTAAACAAGTTGAAAATGAGGAAAACTACTTATCTTTTGACATTATATTAATCAAAATAAAAAATTATAAAAAACGTACATAAAGTTTGAATATTTACATGTTAAACATGTTGGTAATGATCAAAACCACTTAACATAAAGTTTGAATCTTTACATGTTAAACATGTTCAGAATGAGCAAAAACACTGAAGTTTTGGTGTTACATTATTTAAACTTAAAAATTATAAGAACCACACATAAAGTCAATTCTTTACATGTTAAACATGTTCAAAATGAGCAAAACTACTTATGTTTTGATGGTACATTATTCAAAATTATAAGAAACATGCATAAAATTTGAATATTTAAATATTAAATGTGTTTGAAATAAGTAAAACAAATTCAAAATTCAAAATTATAATAAACACACAAAGTTTGAATCCCTACATGTTAAACATGTAAAAAATGAGCAAAATTGATTAAGTTTTGGTGTTATATTATTCAAAATTATAAAAAACATGCATAAATTTTGATTATTTACATGTTAAATGTGTTGGAAATGAGCAAAAATGCTTAAGTTTTGGTGTTACATTATTCAAATTTTGAAATTATAAAAGATATGCATAAAATTTAAATCTTTACATGTAAACGTGTTCAAAATGAGCAAAACTGGTTAAGTTTTTATGTTAAATTATTTAAAATTCAAAATTATAAGAAATATGCATAAAGTATTTATATGTTAAACATGTTTGAAATGATCAAAACCATTTAAGTTTTAGTATTACGTTATTCAAAATTATAAGAAACATGCATAAGTTTAAATCTTTACATGTTAAACATGTTGGAAATGAAAATTGCTTAAGTTTTGATGTTACATTATTCAAAATTCAAAATTATAAGAAATGTACATAAAGTTTGAATCTTTACAAATGAGCAAATCTACTTTACTTTTGGTGTTACATTATTCAAACTTCAAAATTATAAGAAACGTGCATAAGGTTTGAATATTTACATGTTACATGTATTCAAAATGATGGAAATTGCTTATGTTTTGGTGTTATATTATTTAATATTCAAAATTATAAGAAATGTGCATAAAATTTGATTCTTTACATGTTCAACGTGTTCGAAACAAACAAAACCACTTAAGTTTTGGTGTTAAATTATTCAAAATTCAAAACTATAAGAAATGAGCATAAAGTTTGAATTTTTACATGTTAAATATGTTCGGAATGATCAAAACTGCTTATATTTTGGTATTACATTATTCAAAATTCAAAATTATAAAAAACATGCATCAACATGTTAAAAGTGTTCTAAATGAGCAAAATAGCTTAAGTTTTGTTGTTATCACAATTCAAAATTATAAGAAACGTGCATAAGTTTGAATCTTTACATGTTAAACGTATTCAAAATGATCAAAACCACTTAAGTTTTGGTGTTATGTTATTCAAAGTTCAAAATTCAAAATTATAAGAAACACAGATAAATTTTGAATCTTTACATATTAAACATCTTCGAAATGAATAAAACTGCTTAAGTTTTGATGATACATTATTTAAAATTCAAATTATAAGAAACATGCATAAAGTTTGAATCTTTACATATTAAACATATTTGAAACGAGTAAAACTATTTAAGTTTTTATGTTACATTATTCAAAATTCAAATTTATAAGAAACGTACATAAAGTTTGAATCTTTACATGTTAAACATGTTCAAAATGAGTAAAATCATTTATGTTTTGACATTACGTTATTGAAAACTTAAAATTATAAGAAATGCACATAAGTTTAAGTCTTTACATATTAAACGTGTTTAAAACGAGCAAAATCACTTAAGTTTTGGCATTACGTTACTCAAAATTTAAAATTATAATAAACGTGTATAAAGTTTGAATCTTTATATGTTAAACATGTTCAAAATGAGCAAAACTACTTAAATTTTGGAGTTATATTATTTAAAATTCAAAATTATAAGAAATGTGCATAAAGTTTGAATCATTACATGTTAAACGTATTCAAAACAAACAAAACTACTTAAATTTTGTTGTTACGTTATTGAAAATTCAAAATTATAAGAAACGTGCATAAAATTAGAATTTTTACATGTTAAATGTGTTGGAAATGAGTAAAATCGCTTAAGTTTTGGTGTGACATTATTGAAAATTCAAAATTATAAGAAACGTGCATAAATTTTGTATCTTTACATATTAAGTGTGTTCAAAATGAGAAAAACTACTTAAATTTTGGTGTTACATTATTGAAAATTCAAAATTATAAGTAACGCATATAAAGTTTGAATTTTTACATGTTAAACATGTTCGAAATGAGTAAAATCGCTTAAGTTTTGGTGTTACATTATTAAAAATTCTAAATTATAACAAATGCGCATAAAGTTTGAATCTTTACATGTTAAATGTGTTCGAAAATGAGAAAAAATACTTAAGTTTTGATGTTACATTATTGAAAATTCAAAATTAAAAGAAAAACATATAAAGTTTGAATCTTTACATGCTAAACATGTTCAAAATGAGCAAAACCGATTATGTTTTGGTGTTGTATTATTTAAAATTATAAGAAACATGCATATAAAGTTTGAATTTTTACATGTTAAAAGTGTTTGAAACGAGTAAATTCGCTTAAGTTTTGGTGTGGCGTTATTTAAAATTCAAAATTATAAGAAACACAAACTTTAAATCTTTACATGTTAAATGTATTCAAAATGAGCAAAACCATTTTAGTTTTTGCTTTATGTTATTCAAAATTGAAAATTATAATAAACGTACATAAACTTTGAATCTTTATATTTTAAACTTTATGTGCATTTTTTATAATTTGGAACTTTGAATAACGTAACACTAAAATTTAAGCGATTTTGTTCATTCCAAACATGTTTAACATGTAAAGATTCAAACTTTGGGTGTGTTTCTTATAATTTTAAACTTTGAATAACATAACACCAAAACTTAAGCAGTTTTACTCATTTCAAACATGTTCAACATGTAAAGATTCAAACCTTAGGCACGTTTTTTATAATTTTGAACTTTGAATAACGTAATACCAAAACTTAAGTGATTTTGATTGTTCTGTACATGTTCAACATGTAATGATGAAAACCTTAGGTGTGTTTCTTATAATTTTGAACTTTAAATGATGTAACACCAAAACTTAAGTAGTTTTTTTCATTTCAGACATGTTCAACATATAAAGATTCAAACT
Organism: Torreya grandis; assembly: GCA_037957365.1. Lineage (NCBI taxonomy): Eukaryota > Viridiplantae > Streptophyta > Pinopsida > Cupressales > Taxaceae > Torreya > Torreya grandis. The sequence continues at coordinate 607,672 of JARHVA010001563.1, read as the reverse complement.
TTATGCATATTTATTATAATTTTGAACGTAACACCAAAACTTAAGTAGTTTTGTTCATTCTAGTCATGTTCAACATTTAAAATTTTATGTGTGTTTCTTATAATTTTAAATTTTAAATAATGTAACACCAAAATTTAAGTGGTTTAACTCATTTTGAACATGTTCAACATATAAATATTTAGACTTTATGTGTGTTTCTTATAATTTTGAATTTTAAATAATGCAACACCAAAATTTAAGCAGTTTAACCCTTTTTAGACATGTTCAACATGTAAATATTTAAACTTTATGCACGTTTATTATAATTTTAAATTTTAAATAATGTAACACCAAAACTTAAGTGGTTTTGCTTATTTTGAATATGTTCAACATGTAAAGATTTAAACTTTATGTGCATTTCTTATAGTTTTGAACTTTGAATAATGTAACACCAAAACTTATGTAGTTTTTACTTGTTCTAGACATGCTCAACATATAAAGATTCAAACTTTAAACATGTTTATTATAATTTTGAATGTTGAATAACGTAACATCAAAACATAAGCAATTTTCCTTGTTCTAGACATGTTCAACATGTAAAGATTCAAACTTTATGTGCATTTCTTATAATTTTGAACTTTTAATAATGTAACACCAAAATTTAAGAAGTTTTGCTCATTTCAGACATGTTCAACATGTAAAAATTCAAACTATATGTGTGTTTCTTATCATTTTGAACTTTGAATAACATAAAATCAATATAAGCAGTTTTGCTCATTTTAAACATGTTCAACATGTAAAGATTCAAACTCTAGGAGTGTTTTTTATAATTTATAATTTTGAATTTTGAATAATGTAACACCAAAATTTAAGTGGTTTTGATTGTTTTGGACATGTTCAACATGTAAAGATTTAAAATTTTGGCATGTTTCTTATAATTTTGAATATTGAATAATGTAACACCAAAACTTAGGTGGTTTTGGTCGTTATAGACATGTTCAAGATGTAAATATTCAAATTTTTGGTGCATTTCTTATAATTTTAAACTTTGAATAATGTAACACCAAAAATTAAGTTATTTATTTTGTTCCAAACATATTCAACATTTAAAGATTCAATCTTTAGGCACATTTCTTATAATTTTAAATTTTGAATAATGTAACACAAAAACTTAAGTGGTTTTGCTCGTTCAATACATGTTCAACATGTAAAGATTCAAATTTTATGCACATGTTTTATAATTTTGAACTTAGAATAATGTACCACCAAAACTTATAATTTTGTTCATTTTAGACATGCTCAACATGTAAATATTCAAACATTATCCATGTTTCTTATAATTTTAAACTTTGAATAATGTAACACCAAAAATTAAGCGATTTTACTCATTTCAAACATGTTCAACATGTAAAGATTTAAACTTTATCTACGTTTCTTACAATTTTGAACTTTGAATAATAAAACACCAAATTATAAGCTATTTTTCTCATTTTGTACATGTTCAACATGTAAAGATTCAAAATTTATGCACATTTCTTATAATTTTAAACTTTGAATAATGAAACACCAAAACATAAGTGGTTTTGCTAGTTTTGAAACTACCTAACATGTAAAGATTTAAACTTTGCATGTATTTATTATAATTTTGAACTTTGAATAATACATTTACTAAAACTTAAATGGTTTTTCTCATTTCTAACATGTTTAACATGTAAGGATTCAAACTTTATGTGCATTCCTTATAATTTTAAATTTCGAATAATGCAACACTAAAACTTAAGCAGTTTTTCTCATTTCGAACATGCTTAACATGTAATACCAAAACTTAAGTAGGTTTTCTCATTTTGGACATGTTTAATATTTAAAGATTCAACTCTAGGTGTGTTTCTTATCATTTTGAACTTTTAATAATGTAATAGCAAAACTTGAACAGTTTTGTTCATTCCAAAACATGTAAAGATTCAAACTCTAGGTGCATTTCTTATAATTTTCAGCTTTGAATAATGTAACACCCAAAGTTAAGCAATTTTCCTTGTTTTGGACGTGTTTAACATGTAAAGATTCAAATTTGTAGCATTGTTTCTTATAATTTTGAATTTTGAATAATGTAACACTAAAACTTAAGCAATTTTTCTCATTGTGGACATGTTCAACATGTAAAGATTTTAACTTTTTTTGCATTTCTTATAATTTTGAACTTTAAATAATGTAACTCCAAAACTTATGTTATTTTTCTTGTTATGGACATGTTCAACATGTAAAGATTCAAGATTTAGGCATGTTTCTTATAATTTTGAACTTAAAATAGCATAACACTAAAACTTGAGTTGTTTTGCTCGTTTTGAACATGTTCAACATGTAAAGATTCAAACTTTAGGTGTGTTTCTTATAATTTTGAAATTAGAATATTGTAACATTGAAACTTAAGTAGTTTTGCTCATTCTTGACATGTTCAACATGTAAAGATTCAAACTTTAGGTGTGTTTCTTGTCATTTTGAATTTAGAATAATGTAACACAAAACTTAAGTGATTTTGCTTATTCTAGCCATGTTCAACATTGTAAAGATTCAATCTTTAAGCATGTTTATTATAATTTTGAACTTTGAATAATGTATCACCAAAATTTAAGTAATTTTGCTCATTTTAGACATGTTCAACATGTAAAAATTCAAACTTTAGGTGACTTTATTATCATTTTGAACTTTGAATAACGTAACACTAAAATTTGAAAGATTTTTCTTGTTTTAGACATGTTTCACATGTAAAGATTCAAATTTTAGACGTGTTTCTTATAATTTTGATCTTTGAGTAACATAACAAGCAAAGTTAAGCACTTTCACTACTTTGGGACATGTTTAACATGTAAAGATTCAAACTTTAGGTGTGTTGCTTATAATTATGAACTTTGAATATTATAACACCAATAATTACATAATTTTTCTTATTTCAGATATGTTCAATATGTAAAGATTCAAACTTTAGGCAAGTTTCATACTATTTTTGAGCTTGTAACAATGTTACATTGAAACTTAAGTAATTGTTCTCATTTTAGACATGTTCTAAATGTAAAGATTTAAAATTTAGGTGTATTTATTATAATTTTTAATTTGAATAATGTAACACCAAAACATAAGCACTTTTGCTCAATAATTTTGAACTTTGAATAACTTAACACTATTTTTTAAGTGATTTTTCTCATAAAGATTCAGATTTTAGGTGATTTTCTTATAATTTTGAACTTTGAATAATGTAACACCAAAACTTAAACGATTTTGCTCATTTTGGACATATTCACCACGTAAAGATTCAAACTTTATAAACATTTTTTTATAATTTTGAACTTTGAATAATGTAACACTAAAACTTAAGTGGTTTTACTCATTTTGGACATGTTCAACATGTAAATATTCAAACTTTAAGTGATTTTTTAATAATTTTGAATATTAAAAAATTTAACACTAAAACTTAAGCACTTTTGCTCATTTTGGACATGTTCAACATGTAAAGAATCAAACTTTGGGTGTTTCTTATAATTTTGAATTTTGAATAATGTAAAACCACAACTTAAGTGATTTGGCTTGTTTTTGACATGTTCAACATGTAAAGATTAAAACTTTAGACACGTTTGTTATAATTTTGAAATTTGAATAACATAACACCAAAACTTAAGCAGATTTGTTCATTTTGGACATGTTCAAAATATAAATATTCAAACTTTAGGTGTATTTCTTATAGTTTTGAACTTTAAATAATGTAACACAAAAACTTAAGTAGTTTTGCTCATTTTAGACATGTTCAACATGTAAATATTCAATCCTTAGGTGTGTTTTTTATAATTTTGAACTTTGAATATTGTGACACAAAAATTTAAGAAACTTTGTTCATTATAGACATGTTTAGCATGTAAATATTCAAATTTTATGGGCATTTCTTATAATTTTCATCTTTCAATAATGTAACACATAAACTTAAGTGGTTTTTATCATTTCAGACATGTTTAACATGTAAATATTTAAATGTTAGGCATGTTTCTTATATCTTTGAACTTTTAATAATGTAACACCAAAACTTAAACTATTTTGCTCATTCCAAATATGTTTAACATGTAAATATTCAAACTTTAAGGGTGTTTCTTATAATTTTAAACATTGAATAATGCAACACCAAAACTTAAGCAATTGTGCTCATTCTGGATATATTCAACATGTAAAGATTAAAACTTTATGTACATATATTATAATTTTGAACTTTGAATAACATAACACCAAAACTTAAGTAGTTTTTGCTCGTTTTGAACATGTTTAACATGGAAAGATTCAAATTTTATGTGTGTTTATTATAATTTTGGACTTTGAATAACATAACACCAAAACTTAAGTGGTTTTGTTTCTTTTAGACATGTTCAACATGTAAAGATTCAAACTTTATGTGTATTTCATATAATTTTGAACATTGAATAAAGTAACACCAAAACTTAAGTAGTTTTTCTCATTATGGACATGTTCAACATATAAATATTCAAACTTTATGAGCATTTCTGATAATTTTGAACTTTGAATAACGTAACACTAAAACTTAAGTAGTTTTACTCATTTTGGACATGTTTTATGTGTAAAGATTCAAACTTTAGGTGAATTTCTTATAATTTTGAACTTTGAATAATGTAACACTAAAACTTAAGTGGTTTTACTCATTTTGGGCATGGTCAACATGTAAGTATTCAAAATTTATGCATGTTTCTTATAATTTTGAATTTTGAATAACATAACACCAAAACTTAAATAGTTTTGATCATTTTAGACATGTTCAACATGTAAAGATTCAAAATTTAAGTACGTTTCTTATAATTTTGAACTTTGAATAATGTAACAAAAAACTTAAATAGTTTTGATCATTTCAGACATGTTCAACATGTAAAAATTCAAATTTTATGCATGTTTCTTATAATTTTGAACTTTGAATAACATAACACTAAAACTTAAGTGGGTTTGCTTGTTTCAGAGATGTTCAACATGTAAAGATTTAAACTTCAAGTGTATTTGTTATAATTTTAAAATTTGAATAAAGTAACACTAAAACTTAAGTATTTTTGCTTGTTCTATACATGTTTAACATGTAAAGATTCAAATTTTTAGTGTGTTTCTTATAATTTTGAACTTTGAATAATGTAACATCAAATCTTAAGTAGTTTTGATCATTTTGGACATATTCAACATGTAAAGATTAAAACTTTATGCATGTTTCTTATAACTTTAAACTTTGAATAACTTAACACCAAAACTTAACTGCTTTTACTCATTCTAGACATGTTCAATATGTAAATATTCAAACATTATCCACATTTCTTATAATTTTAAACTTTGAATAATATAAAATGAAAATTAAGTGATTTTGCATGTTCTGGACATGTTTAACATGTAAAGATTTGATCTTTATGTGTCTTTCTTATATTTTTAAATTTTGATTAATGTAACACTAAAACTTAAGTGGTTTTACTCATTTCAAACATGTTCAATATGGAAAGATTCAAACCTTAGGTGTGTTTCTTGTAATTTTGAACTTTTAATAATGTATTACTAAATTTTAAGTGATTTTTCTCATTTTTGACATGTTCAACATGTAAAGATTCAAACTTTATGTGCATTTATTATAATTTTGAACTTTGAATAACATAACACCAAAACTTAAGTGATTTTTCTTGCTCCAAACATGTTCAACATATAAAAATTCAAATTTTAAGTTTTTTTATTATAACTTTGACCTTTGAATAATAGAACACAAAAACTTAAGTGATTTTTCTCATTTTGAACATGCTTAACATGTGAAGATTGAAGCTTTATGCATGTTTATTTTAATTTTGAACTTTGAATAATACAACACCAAAACTTAAATGGATTTGCTCATTCTAAACATACTGAACATGTAAAGATTCAAATTTTATTCATGTTTTTTATAATTTTGATTTTTGATTAATACAACACCAAAACTTAAGTGGTTTTTTTATTTGGAACATGTTTAACATGCAAAGATTTAACTATTATGTGTGTTTCTTATAATTTTGAACTTTGAATAATACAACACCAAAACTTAAGCAATTTTTCTAATGTCAAACATGTTTAATATGTAAAGATTCAAACTTTATGTGCATTTCTTATAATTTTGAATAACATAACATCAAAACTTAAGTGGTGTTGCTCGTTTCAAATATATTTAACATGTAAAGATTCAAATTTTATGCATGTTTCTTATAATTTTGAATTTTGAATAATGTAACACAAAAACCTAAGCCATTTTGTTCTTTTCAAACATGTTTAACATGTAAAGATTCAAAATTTATACATGTTTCTTATGATTTTGAACTTTGAATAATGCAACATAAAAACTTAAGTAATTTTACTCATTTTGAACATGTTTAACATGTAAACATTTATACTTTATGTGCATTTCTTACAATTTTACAATTCGAATAATGCAACATCAAAACTTAAGTAGGTTTTTTCATTTCAAATATGTTTTACATGTAAACATTCAAAATTTATGCACATTTTTTATAACTTTGAACTTTGAAAAAATCAACACAAAAACTTAAGCATTTTTGCTCATTTTGAACATCTTTAAATTTTAAACATTCAAACTTTATGTGAGTTCCTTATAATTTTGAACTCTGAATAACACAAAAACAAAACTTAAGAAGTTTTGGTCATTTCAAACTATTTAACATGTAATATTCAAACTTTATGCACGTTCCTTATAATTTTAAACTTTGAATAATAAACACCAAAACTTAAGCAATTTTGATCATTTTGAACATGCTTAACATGTAAAGATTCAAACTTTGTGTGTTTTTTATAATTTTAAAGTTTGAAAAATGTAACACGAAAACTTAAGTCATTTTGCTCATTTCGAACATGCTTAATATGTAAACATTCAAACTTTATGCACATTTCTTATAATTTGAAATTTGAATAATGTAACACAAAAAATTAAGTAGCTTTGATTGTTTTAAACATGCTCAACATGTAAAGATTCAAACTTTATGTGTATTCTTTATAATTTTGAAACTTAAATAATACAACACCAAAATTTAAGTGGTTTTGCTCATTTCAAACATTATTAAAAATATAAATATTTAAAATTTGTGTATTTCTTATAATTTATAAATTTGAAAAATGAAACATCAAAACTTAAGTAATTTTGCTCATTTTAAACATGTTTAACATGTAAAGATTCAAAATTTATGCATATTTCTTATAATTTTGAAATTTGAATAATACAACACCAAAACTAAAGTAGTTTTTGTCATTTCAAACATGCCCATCATGTAAAGATTTAAACTTTATTCATGTTTATTATAATTTTGATCTTTGAATAATGTAACATAAAAACTTAAGTAGTTTTACTCATTTCAAACATTCTTAACATGTAAAGATTCAAAATTTATATGTTTTTTTATAATTATAAACTTTGAATAATGTAACACATAAACTTAAATGATTTTCCTCAATTTGAACATGCTTAACATATAAAGATTCAAATTTTCTGTTTGTTTCTTATAATTTTAAACTTTGAATAATGCAACTCCAAAACTTAAGTGGTTTTTCTGGTTTTAAACATGCTTAACCTATAAAGATTCAAACTTTATGCATATTTTTTATAATTTTGAACTTTGAATAACGTAATATTAAAACTTAAGTGGTTTTGTTTAGTTCAAACATGCTCAACTTGTAAACATTCAAACTTTATGCACATTCCTTATAATTTTGAACTTTAAATAACGTAATACAAAAAAATTAAATGGTTTTGGTCATTTCAAACATGCTTAACATGTAAATATTCAAATTTATGTGTGTTTCTTATCATTTTAAAATTTAAATAACACAACACCAAAACCTAGTTTTGAGCATGCTTAACATGTAAAGATAGAAACTTTATGTGTATTTTTTATAATTTTAAACTTTGAATAATACAAAACTAAAACTTAAGCAGTTTTACTCATTTTGAACATGCTTAACATATAAAGATTCAAATTTTATGCACGTTCCTTATACTTTTGAATTTTGAATAATCTAAAACCAAAACTTAATCAATTTTGCTTGTTTTGAACATGTAAAGAATTAAACTTCATGTGCATTCCTTATAATTTGAAACATTGAAAACACCACACCAAAACTTAAGTATTTTTTCTCATTTCAGATATGCTTAACATGTAAAGATTTAAACTTTATGCATGTTTCTTATAATTTTGAACTTTGAATAATGTAATACCAAAACCAAAGTGGTTTTGCTCATTTTGGACATGTTCAACATATAAATATTCAAACTTTATGTGCATTTCTTATAATTTTTAACTTTGAATAATGCAACACCAAAAATTAAGTGATTATGCTAGTTTTAAAACTGCTTAACATGTAAAGATTCAAACTTTATGTGTATTTCTTATAATTTTTAACTTTGAATAAAGCATTTACTAAAACTTAAGTGGTTTTGTTTATTTCTAACATGTTTAACATGTAAAGATTCAAACTTTATGTGCATTTCTTATAATTTTCAACTTTGAATTATGTAACACCAAAACTTGATTTGTTTTGCTCATTCTAAACATGCTTAACATGCTCATTTTTTAACATGTAAAAATTCAAATTTTATGCGCTTATGATAGTTTTGACTGTTGAATAAAGTAACACCAAAACTTAAGCAATTTTGCTCATTTTGAACATGCTTAACATGTAAAGATTCAAACTTTAAACATATTTCTTATAATTTTGACCTTTGAATAAGGCAACACCAAAACTTAAGTGATTTTGCTCATTTTAAACATGCTAAACATATCAAGATTCAAACTTTATGCACGTTTCTTATCATTTTGACCTTTGAATAACACAACAATAAAACTTAAGTGGTTTTGCTCATTTTGAACATGCTAAACATGTAAAGATTTTAACTTTATGAATGTTTCTTATAATTTTGAACTTTAAATAATGTAAAACCAAAACTTAAGTAGTTTTGCTCATTTCAAATATGTTTAACATGTAAAGATTCAAACTTTATCTATGTTTCTTATAATTTAAAAATTTGAATAACATAACACTAAAACTTATGTGGTGTTGCTCTTTTTGAACATGTTTAATATCTAAAGATTCAAAATTTATGTGTGTTTCATATAATTTTGAACTTTGAATAATGTAACGCAAAAACTTAAGAGGTGTTGCTCGTTTCAAATATGTTTAACATAAAAAGATTCAAATTTTATGTGTGTTTCTTAAAAAAATAATCTTTAAATAATGCAACACCAAAACTTAAGTTGTGCTGCTTATTTTGAATATGTTTAATATATAAAGATTCAAAATTTATGCATGGTTCTTATAATTTTGAACTTTGAATAATGCAACACTAAAACTAAAGTGGTGATGCTCATTTTAAACATGTTTAATACTTAAAGATTCAAACAATATGTGTATTTTATTAATTTTGTACTATAAATAATGCAACATAAAAACGTAAGCATTTTTGCTCAATTCGAACATGTTTAACATGAAAAGATTAAGATATTATGCATATTTCTTATAATTTTAAACTTTAAATAATGCAACATCAGAACTTAAGTGGTTTTCTTTTTTATGAACATATTTAACATGTAAAGATTCAAACTTTATACACATTTTTTATAATTTTGAAATTTGTAAAATGCAACAACAAAATTTAAGTAGTTTTGCTCATTTTGAACATGTTTAACATTAAAAATTTAAACTTTATATGTGTTTTTTATAATTTTAAACTTTGAATAATGTAACACCAAAACTTAAGTGGTTTTTCTTATTCCAAACATGTTAACATGTAAAGATTCAAAATTTATGTGTATTCCTTTTAATTTTTAACTTTGAATAATGCAACACCAAAACTTAAGCAGTTTTATTCATTTCAAACATACTTAACATGTAAAAATTCAAACTCCTTGCACGTTTCTTATAGTATTGAACTCTGAATAATGCAACACAAAAACTTAAGTAGTTTTGCATGTATCAAACATACTTAACATTTAAAGATTCAAACTGTATACAAATTTCTTATAATTTTGATCTATGAATAATGCAACACCAAAACTTAAATAGTTTTTCTCATTTCAAACATGCTTAACATGTAAATATTTAAACTTTATGTGTGCTTCTTATAATTTTAAACTTTGAATAATGTAACCTTAAGTAGTTTTGCTCATTTCAAATATGTTTAACATGTAAAGAATCAAACTCTATGCAAGTTCCTTATAATTTTAAACTTTGAAAAATGCAACACCAAAACATAAGTGGTTTTGCTCATTTTGAACATGCTTAATATGTATAGATTCAAACTTAATGCATGTTTCTTATAATTTTGAATAATGCAACACAAAAACTTAAATGGTTTGGCTCAATTCAAACATGCTTAACACATAAATATTCAAAAATTATGTTCATTTTTCATAATTTTGGACTTTAAATAATGCAACACCAAAAGTTAAGCGGTGTTGTTCATTTTAAACATGCTTAACATGTATAGATTCAAAATTTATACACTTTTTTTAAAATTTTGAACTTTGAATAATGCAACACCAAAATTTAAGTGGTTTTTCTAGTTTGAAACATGTCTACCATGTAAAGATTCAAACTTTATCCAAGTTCTTTATAATTTTGAAAAACACAACACTAGAACTTAACTGGTTTTGCTTGTTTTAAACGTGTTTAACATGTAAAGATTTAAAATTTATACATGTTTCTTATAATTTTGAAATTTGAGTAATACAACACCAAAACATAAATGATTTTGATCATTTGGATCATGTTTAACATGTAAATATTCAAAATTTATGTGCATTCGTTAAAACTTATGAGTTTTTGATAATTTTAAACATGCTTAACATGTATAGATTCAAACTTTATGTGCATTCCTTACAATTTTGAACTTTGAATAATGCAACACCAAAACTTAAGTGGTTTTGCTCATTTTGAACATATTTATTATGTATAGATTAAATTGTATGCATGATCCTTACAAATTTGAACTTTGAAAAATGCAACACTAAAACTTAAGCAGTTTTGCTTATTTCAAACTTGCTTAACATGTAAAGATTCAAACTTTATTTCTGTTCCTTATAATATTAAACTTTGAACAATGTAACACCAAAACATAAATGGTCTTGCTCCTTTTGAACATGCTTAACATAGAAAGATTCAAATTTTATGCGTGTTTCTTATAATTTTGAACTTTTAATAATGCAACACTAAAAGCTAAGTAGTTTTGCTCATTTCAAACATGCTTAACATGTAAAGATTCAAGCTTTATATGTGTTTCTTATTATTTAAACTTTGAATAATGCAACACTAAAACTTAAGTGGTTTTGCTCATTTTGAACATGCTCAATATGTAAAGATTCAAACTTTATGCATATTTTTTATAATTTTAAACTTTGAATAACATAACACCAAAACTTATGTAGTTTTGCTTATTTAAAACATGCTTAACATGTAAATATTCAAATTTTATGCATGTTTCTTACAATTTTAAACTTTGAATAAGGCAACACTAAAAGCTAAGCAGTTTGCTCATTTTGAGCATTCATAATATGTAAAGATTCAAACTTTATGTACGTTTAATATAATTTTGAACTTTAGATAATACAACACCAAAATTTATATAGTTTTACTTGTTTCAAACATGTTCAACATTTAAAGATTCAAACTTTATACGTGTTTTTTATAATTTTGAACTTTGAATAATGTAACAACAAAACTTAAGTAGTGTTGCCCACTTCAAACATGTTTAACATCTAAAGATACATACTTTATGAATGTTTCTTATAATTTTCAACATTGAATAATACTACACAAGAACTTAAGTGATGTTGCTCATTTCAAACATGTTTAACATGTAAATATTTAAATTTTATGTATGTTTCTCATAATTTTGAATTTTGATTAATGCAACAATCAAACTTAAGTAGTTTTGCTCATTTTAAACATGTTTACAAAGTAAATATTCAAACTTTATGTGCATTCCTAATAATATTGAACTTTGAATAATGCAACATAATAACTTATGTGGTTTTGCTCATTTTGAACATGTTTAACATGTACAGATTCAAACTTTATGCATGTTTCTTATAATTTTGAACTTTGAATAGTGTAACACCAAAACTTAAGCAATTTTGTCTATTTCTTTACATGTTTAACATGTAAAAATTCAAACTTCATGTGCATTTCTTATAATTTTGAGCTTTGAATAATGCAACACCAAAACCTAAGTGGTTTTGTTCATTTTGAACATAATTAACATGTAAAGAATCAAATGTTGTGCACATTTCTTATAATTTTCACCTTTGAATAATGCAACACCAAAACTTAAGCTATTTTTCTCATTTTGAACATGCTTAACATGTAAAGATTCAAACTTTATGCACGTTTCTTATAATTTTGGTCTTTGAATAATGCAACACTAAAACTTAAGTGATTTTACTCATTTCAAACATACTTAACATGTAAATATTCAAACTTTATGTGTGTTTATTATAATTTGAACTTTGAATAATACAACACCCAAACATAAGTGGTTTTGCTCATTCTAAACATACTAAACATGTAAAGATTCAAAATTTATGTGCGTTTTTATAATTTTGACCTTTGAATAACACAATACCAAAACTTAAATGGTTTTGCTCATTTCAAACATGTTTAACATGTAAAGATTCAAACTTTATGTGTGTTTCTTACAATTTTGAATTTTGAATAATGCAACACCAAAAGTTAAGCATTTTTTTTCAATTTGAACATATTTAACATGTAAAGATCCAAACATTATGTACGTTTCTTATAATTTTGAACTTTGAATAATGCAACACCAAAACTTAAGTAGTTTTGCTCATTACGAACATGTTTAACATGTAAAAATTTAAACTTTATGTGTGTTTTTTTATAATTTTGAACTTTGAAAAATGCAACACCAAAACTAAAAAAGTTTTGCTCATTTCAAACATGTTTAACATGTAAAGATTAAAATTTTATATGCATTTATTATAATTTTTAAATTTGAATAATGCAACACAAAAACTTAATTTGTGTTGCTCTTTTTGAATATGATTAATATGTAAAGATTCAAACTTTATAATTTTGAACTTTGAATAACATACCACCAAAACTAAGCAGTTTTGTTTTTTTGAACATGTTAAACATGTAAAGATTCAAACTTTATGTGTGTTTCTTATGATTTTAATATTTGAATAATGCAACATAAAAACATAAGCAATTTTACTCATTTTGAACATGTTTAATATGTGAATATTCAAACTTTATGTGTGTTTCATACAATTTTGAATAACACAACACCAAAACTTAAGTGGTTTTGCTCATTTTAAACATGTTTTACATGTAAACAGTCAAACTTTATGCATGTTTTTAATAGATTTGAATTTTTAAAAATTCAGCACAAAAACTTAAGTGGTTTTTCTCATTTTGAAAATGCTTAAATTGTAAACATTCAAATGTTATGTGTATTTCTTATAATTTTGAACTCTAAATAATGGAACAATAAAACTTAAGTAGTTTTTTTCGTTTTGAATATGCTTAACATGTAAAGATTCAAACTTTATGTGTGTTCCTTATAATTTTGAACTTTGAAAAATACAACACTAAAACTTAAGCAGATTTGATTGTTTTGAACATGCTTAACATGTAAAGATTCAAAATTTAGTTGTGTTTCTTATAATTTTAAATTTTAAAAAATGCAACATAAAACTTAAGTGGTTTTGCTTGCCCCGAACATGCTTAATATGCAAACATTCAAACTTTATCCACATTCCTCATAATTTTGAACTCTAAATAATGTAACATAGAAACATAAGTTGTTTTTCACATTTCAAACATGCTTAACATGTAAATATTCAAACTTTATGTGCTTTCTTTATAATTTTGAGATTTGAAAATATAACACAAAAACTTAAACAATTTATGTTTAACATGTAAAGATTCAAACTTTATGCACGTTTCTTATAATATTGAACTTTAAATAATGCAACACCAAAACTTAAGTAGTTTTTCTCATTTCAAAAATACTTAACATGTAAAGATTCAAACTTTATTTGTGTTTCTTATAATTTTAAACTTTGAATAATGTAACACAATTACTTAAGTAGTTGCTCATTTTGAACATGCTTAATATGTAAAGATTCAAACTTTATGTATTTTTTTATAATAATTTTCAACTTTGAATAACATAACATAGAAACTTAAATGGTTTTATTCATTTTGAACATGTTTAACATGCAAAGATTTAAATTTTATGCATATTTCTTATAATTTTGAACTTTGAATAGTGCAACACCAAAACTTAGGTGGTTTTGCTTGTTTCAAAAATGTTTAACATGTAAAGATTTAAATTTTATACTTGTTTCTTATAATTTTGAACTTTGAATAACACAAAACCAAAATTTAAGAAGTGTTGCTCATTTTGAACATGTTTAATATGTAAAGATTCAAACTTTATGTGCATTTATTATATTTTTAAACTTTGAATAACATATCACCAAAACTTAAGCAATTTTACTCATTTTAAACATGTTTTACATGTAAAGATTCAAACTATATTCATGTTCCTTTTAATGTTGAACTTTGAATAATGTAACACCAAAATTTAAGAAGTTTTGCTTATTTCAAACATGTTAAACATGTAAAGATTTAATTTTTATGCACATTTTTTATAATTTTTAACTTTGAATAACGCAACACTAAAATGTAAGTGGTTTTGTTTGACATGTAAGGATTCAAACTTCATGTATGTTTATTATAATTTTAAACTTTGAATAATGTAACACCAAAACTTAAACAATTTTACTCATTTTGAACATGTTTAACAAGTAAATTAAAACTTTATGCAAGACCAAAACATAAGGATTCAAACTTTATGTGTTTTTCATATAGTTTTTAATTTTGAATAATGCAACACCAAAACTTAAGCGGTTTTGCTTGTTTTAAACATGATTAACATGTAAAGATTCAAACTTTATGTGTGTTCCTTATAATTTTGAACTCTGAATAATGCAAGACCAAAACATAAGCAATTTTTCTCATTTAGATCATGTTTAACATGTAAAGATTAAAACTTTATGCAAGACCAAAACATAAGGATTCAAACTTTATGTGCATTTCTTATAATTTTGATCTTTGAAAAATATAACACCAAAACTTAAGTGGATTTGCTCATTTTGAATATGCTTTGCATGTAAATATTCAAACTGTATGCATGTTTTTTATAATTTTAAACTTTGAACAATGAAACAACAAAACATAAGTGGTTTTGCTCATTTTGAACATTCTTAAAATATAAAGATTCAAATTTTTTGCACATTTCTTATAATTTTGAACTTTGAATAATGCAACACCAAAGCTTAAGTGGTTTTACTCATTTTAAACATGCTTAACATGTAAAGTTTAATGTTTATGCAAATTTCTTATAATTTTGAACTTTGAATAATATAACATGAAAACTTAAGTGGTTTTGCTCATTTCGAATATGCTTAACATGTAAGGATTGAAACTTTGTGTGTGTTTCTAATAGTTTTAAACTTTGAATAATGCAACACTGAAACATAAATAGTTTTGACTATTTTGAACATGTTTATATGTAAACATTCAAACTTTATACATGTTTTTTTATAATTTTGAACTTTGAATAATGCAACACCACAACTTATGTGGTGTTGCTCATTTTAAACATGTAAATATTCAAATTTTATGCACATTTCTTATAATTTTGGACTTTGAATAATGCAATACCAAAATTTAAGTGGTGTTGCTTGTTTTGAACATGTTTCACATGTAAAGATTCAAAATTTATGCATGTTTATTATAATTTTGAATTTTGAATAATGTAACACCAAAACTTAAGTGGTTTTTCTCATTTCAGACATGTTTAACATGTAAAAATTAAAACTTTATGCATGTTTCTTATAATTTTGAACTTTGAATAATGAAACAACAAAACTTAAGTGGTTTTTCTCATTTTGGACATGTTCAACATGTAAAGATTCAAATTTATGTGCATTTCTTATCATTCTAAACTTTGAATAATGGAACATCAAAACTTAAATGCTTTTGCTAGTTTTGAAACTGCCTAACTTGTAAAGATTCAAACCTTCCATGCATTTTTTATAATTTTGAACTTTGAATAATACATTTACCAAGACATAAGTGGTTTTGTTCATTTTCAACATGTTTAACATGTAAGGATTCAAATTTTATGTGCATTCCTCATAATTTTAAATTTTGAATAATGCAACACTAAAACTTAAGCAATTTTTCTCATTTTGAACATGTTTAACATGTAAAGATTCAAACTTTATACTCATTTCTTATAATTTTGAGCTTTGAATAATGCAACACCAAAACTTAAGTAATTTTTATCATTTTAAACATGATTAACATGTAAAAGTTCAAACTTTAATTTTAACCATTGAATAACACAACACCAAAACTTAAGTGATTTTGCTCATTCTGAACATGTTGAACATGTAAAGATTCAAACTTTATGCATATTTCTTATAATTTTGACCTTTGAATAACATATAAAGATTCAAACTTTATGCACGTTTCTTATCATTTAAATTTTAAATAAAGCAAAACCAAGACCTAAGCAGTTTTGCTCATTTTGAACATGCTTAACATGTAAAGATTCAAATTTTATTTGTATTTCTTATAATTTTGAACTTTGAATAATGCAACATAAAAATAGCCATTTTGCTCATTTTGAATATGTTTAACATGTAAAGATTAAAACTTTATACATGTTTATTATAATTTTGAACTTTGAATAATGCAACAACAAAACTTATGTGGTTTTCCTTATTTTGAACATGCTTAACATGTGGAAATTCATTATGTGTGTTTCTTATAATTTTGAACTTTGAACAAGGAAAAAACAAAACTTATGTGGTTTTGCTCATTTTGAACATGCTTAACATGTAGAGATTCATTGTGTATGTTTCTTATAATTTTGAACTATGAATAATGCAACACCAAAATTTAAGTGGTTTTGCTCATTTGGAACATGTTTAACATGTAAAGATTCAAACTTTATGTATGTTCTTTAAAAATTTAAACTTTAATAACCCAACACCAAAACTTGAGTGGTTATGCTCATTTTGAACATGGTTAGCATGTAAAGATTCAAACTTTAACTATGCAACACCAAAACTTAAATGGTTTTGCTCATTTCAAACATTTTAACATGTAAGAATTCAAAATTTATGTGCATTCCTTATAATTTTGAAATTTGAATAATACAACACCAAAATTTAAGTAGTTTTGCTCATTTTGAATATGTTCAACATGTAAAGATTCAAAATTTATGTATATTCCTTATATTTTTGAGCTTTGAATAATATAACACTAAAACCTTAGTGGTTTTGCGTATTTCAAACCTGATTAACATGTAAAGATTCAAACTTTATGCATATTCCTTATAATTTTGAAAATTAAATAACACATCACCAAAACTTAAGCCAATTTTGCTCATTTTGCACCTACTTAACATGTAAAGATTCAAACTTTTTGTGTTCCTTATAATTTTAAACTTTGAATAATGCAACACCAAAACTTAAGTTGTTTTGCTGATTTTGAACATGCTCAACATGTTAAGATTCAAATTTTATGCATGTTCCTTATAATTTTGAACTTTGAATAACACAACACCAAAACCTAAATGGTTTTGCTCATTTCAAACATGCTTAACATGAAAAAATTCAAACTTTACGTGCTTTCTTTGTAATTTTGAACTTTGAATAATGCAACACTAAACTCAAGTAGTTTTTCTTGTTTTGAAAATGCTTGACATGTAAAGATTTAGATTTTATGCACGTTACTTATAATTTAATTCTTAGAATAAAATAACACCAAATCTTATATAGTTTTGTTTGTTTTGAACAAGCTTAATACATAAAGATTTAGACTTTATGCACATTTCTTATAATTTTGAACTTTGAACAAGGAAACAACAAAACTTAAGTGGTTTTGCACATTTCAAACATCCTTAACATGTAAAGATTCAAAATTTATGTGCATTTCTTATAATTTTAAAATTTGAATAAAGCAACACCAAAACATAAGTAGTTTTGCTCATTTTGAACATGTTTAACATGTAAAGATTCAAACTTTATGTATGTTCTTTATAAATTTGAACTTTGAATAATGCAACACTAAAAATTAAGCGGTTTTGCTCATTTTGAACATGCTTAACATAGAAAGATTCTAATTTTATGTGTTCGTTATAATTTTAAACTTTGAATAATGTAACACTAAAACTTAAGTAGTTTTACTCATTTCTAACATGCTTAACATGTAAAGATTCAAACTTTATGCATGCTCCTTATAATTTTGAACTTTGAACAATGTAACACCAAAACATAAGTGGTTTTGCTCATTTTGAACATGCTTAACTTGTAAATATTCAAACTTTATGTGCATTCTTTATAATTTTAAACTTTGAAGAAAGTAAAACCAAAACTTAACTAGTTTTGCTCATTTCAAAAATGCTTAACATGTAAAGATTCAAATTCTATGCTCATTTCTTATAATTTTGAACTTTGAATAAAGTAACACCAAAACTTAAGTAATTTTGTTCATTTCAAAAATGCTTAACATGTAAAGATTCAAATTTTATGCACATTTCTTAAAATTTTGAACTTTGAATAATGTAAAACCAAGACTTAAGTGGTTTTGTTCATTTAAAAACTGCTTAACATATAAATATTCAAAATTTATGTGTGATTCTTATAATTTTAAACTTTTAATAATGCAACACCAAAACTTAAGTGATTTTACTTGTTTCAAACATGCATAACATGTAAAGATTCAAACTATATGTGTATTTCTTTTAATTTTGAACTTTGAATAAAACAACACCAAAACATAAGTGATTTTTTTGTTTTGAGCATGCTTAACATGTAAAGATTCAAACTTTATGTGTGTTCTTTATAATTTTGAACTTTGTATAATTCAACAGTAAAATTTAAGCTATTTATTTTATTTCAAACATGCTTAATGTGTAAAAATTGAAACTTTATGCTCATTCTTTATAATTTTAAACTTTTAGTACTGTAACACCAAAAGTTAAGATATTTTGCTCATTTCAAACATGTTTAACATGTAAAGATTCAAACGTTATATGTTTTCCTTATAATTTTGAACGTTGAATATTGTAACACCATAACTTTAGAGGTGTTACTCATTTTGAACATCTTTTACATGTAAAGATTCAAACTTTATGTGTGTTTATTATAATTTTAAACTTTGAATAAAGTAACACCAAAACTTAAGCAATTTTGCTTGTTTTGAACATGTTTAATATGTAAATATATAAACTTTATGTGCATTTCTTATAATTTTTAATTTTGAATAATGCAACACTGAAACTTAAGGGTTTTGCTCATTTCAAACATGCATAACATTTAAAAAATGAAACTTTATGCACGTCTCTTATAATTTTGAACTACCAATAATGCAACACCAAAATTTAAGTGGTTTTGCTCCTTCTGAACATGTTTAACATGTAAAGATTCAAACTTTGTGTGCATGTCTTATAATTTTGAACTTTGAATAATGTAACACCAAAACTTAAGCAATTTTGCTTGATTCGAACATGCTTAACATTTAAAGATTGAATATTTATGCATGTTTCTTATAATTTTGAACTTTGAATAATGCAACACCAAAACTTAAGCAATTTTACTCATTTTAAATATGCTTAACATGTAAATATTCAAACTTTATGTGCATTTATTTTAATTTTAAACTTTGAATAATGCATCACCAAAACTTAAGTGGTTTTGCTCGATTAGAACATGCTTAACATGTAAAGATTCAATGTTTATGCATGTTTCTTATAATTTTGAACTTTAAAAAATGCAACACTAGAACTTAAGATGTTTTGCTCATTTTGAACATGCTTACCATGTAAAAATTTAAACTTTATGCATGTTTCTTATAATTTTGAACTTTGAATAATGCAACACCAAAATTTAAGTGGTTTTTCTCATTTAAAACATACTTAAGATGTAAGGATTCAAATTTTATAGAGGGTTTTTTATAATTTTGAATTTTGAATAATGTAACACCAAAACTTATGTAGTTTTGCTCATTTCAAACATGCTTAAAATGTAAATATTCAAAGTTTATGTAGATTTCTTATAATTTTGAACTTTAAATAAGTCAACACTAAAACTTTAGCAATTTTGCTCATTTTGAATCTGCTTAACATGTAAAGATTAAAAATTTATGCACATTTCTTATAATTTTGAACTTTGAATAATGCAACACTAAAATTTAAGTGATTTTACTGGTTTCAAACATGTTTAACATGTAAAGATTCAAACATTATGCATGTTTCTTATAATTTTGAACTATGAATAATACAATACCAAAACTTAAATGGTTTTGCTCAATTCAAACATATTTAACATGTAAAGATTCTAACTTTATGCGCATTTCTTATAATTTTGAAATTTGAATAATGCAACACTAAAACTTAAGTAATTCTGCTCAATTTGAGCATACTTAACATGTAAAAATTCTAACTTTATGAGCATTCCTTATAATTTTAAACTTTTGATAATGACACACCAAATCTTAAGTGATTTTATTGATTTCTAACATGTTTAACATGTAAAGATTGAAACTTTATGCACATTCTCTCTATAATTTTAAACTTTGAATAACACAACACCAAAACTTAAGTAGTTTTACTCATTTTGAACATGTTTAACATGTAAAGATTCAAATGTTATGTGTGGTTCTTATAATTTCAAATTTTGAATAATGCAACACCAAAACTTAAGTAGTTGTGCTCATATTGAATATGTTTAACATGAAAAGATTCAAAATTTATACACATTTATTATAATTTTAAACTTTGAATAACACAACATCAAAACATAAGTGGTTTTGCTCATTTCAAACATGTTTAACATATAAAAATTCAAACTTAATGCATTTTCCTTATAGTTTTTAACTTTGAATAATGTAACACCAAAATTCAAGTGGTTTTGATCATTTTGAGCATGTTGAACATGTAAAGATTTAAACTTTATGCACCTTCCTTATAATTTTAAACTTTTAATAACACACCACTAAAACTTAAGCAGTTTTGCTTGTTGCAAACATGCTTAACATGTAAGGATTCAAACTTTATGTGTTTTCCTTATAATTTTAAACTTTGAATAACACAACACCAAAACATAAGTAGTTTTGATCATTTTGAATATGATTAACATGAAAAGATGCAAATTTTATGTGTGTTCATTATAATTTTAAACTTTGAATAATGCAACACCAAAATTTAATCAATTTTTCTCATTTCGAACATGCTTAAAATGTAAGTATTTAAACCTTATGTGTGTTTCTTATAATTTTGAACTTTGTATAATGCAACATAGAAACCTAAGAAATTTTCCTCATTTTGAACATGCTTAACATGTAAATATTCAAATTTTATGTGTGTTTCTTATAATTTTGAATTTAAATAACACAACACCAAAACTTAAGTGGTTTTACTCATTTCAAACAAGCTTAACATGTAAAAATTCAAACTTTATCTGCATTTTTTTATAATTTTGAACTTTGAATAATGCAACACCAAAACTTAAGTGGTTTTCCTCATTTTGAACATGCTTAACATGTAAAGATTCAAACTTTATGTTTATTTCTTACAATTTTGAAATTTGAATAACTCAAAACCAAAACTTAAGTGGTTTTGATCATTTTGAACATGTTTAACATGTAAAGATTTAAAATTTATATGTGATTTTAATAATTTTTAAATTTGAATAATGTAACACTAAAACTTAAGTTGTTTTGATCATTTCAAACATGTTCAACATATAAAGATTCAAACTTTATATGTATTTACTATAATTTTGAACTTTGAATAATGTAAAACCAAAACTTAAGTGGTTTTGATCATTTTGAACTTGTTTAACATGTAAAGATTCAAATTTTATGCACATTTCATAATATTTTGAAGTTTAATAAATGCAACACTAAAACTTGAGCAGTTTTGCTCTTTCCAAACATGTAAAGATTCAAAATTTATGTGTATTTCTTATAATTTTGAACTTTGAATAATGCAACACAAAAAATCAAGCAATTTTGCTCATTCTTAACATGGTTAACATGTAAAGATTCAAACTTTATGTGTTTGTTATAATTTTGAACTTTGAATAATGCAACACTAAAACTTAAGCTATTTTACTCATTCTGAATATGTTGAACATGTAAAGATTCAAACTTTATGTGTGTTTCTTATAATTTTGAGCTTTGAATAATGTAACAACAAAACTTAAGTTGTTTTACTCATTTCAAACATGCTTAACGTGTAAAGATTCAAAATTTATGAATATTTCTTATAATTTTAAATTTTTAATAACACTCTTTATGGTTTTTCTCATTTTGAACATGCTTAAATTGTAAACATTCCAATTTTAATCACATTTTTTATAATTTTGAACTTTGAATAATGTAACACCAAAACTCAATCAATTTTGCTCCTTTTAAACATGTTTAACATGTAAAGATTCAAACTTTATGCATCTTTCTTATAATTTTGAATAATGCAACAACAAAACTCAAGTGGTTTTCTTGTTTCAAACATGATTAACATATTAACATTCAAACTTTATGCATGTTTCTTTTACTTTTAAACTTTGAATAATGCAACACCAAATCTCAAGCAGTTTTGCTCATTTCAAACATGCTTAACATGTAAACATTCAAACTTTATGTGTGTTCCTTATAATTCTGAACTTTGAATTATGCAACACCAAAACTCATGTGATTTTGCTCGTTTTGATCATGTTTAACATGTAAATATTCAAAAATTATGTATATTTTTTATAATTTTAAACTTTGAATAATGCAACACCTAAATTCAAGTACTTTTAGTCATTTTGAACATGTTTAACATGTAAAAATTTAAACTTTATTCATGTTTTTTATAATTTGGAATTTGAATAACGCAACACTAAAACTTAAACAATTTTGCTCGTTATGTTTAACAAGTAAAGATTCAATCTTTATGCATATTTCTTATAATTTTAAGCTTTTAATAATGCAACACTAAAATTTAAGTGGTTTTGTCCATTTCAAACATGATTAACATGTAAAGATTTAAAATTTTCATGAATTTCTTATAATTGTGAACTTTGAATAATATAACTCTAAAACTTAAGTAGTTTTGATCGTTTTGAACATGCTTAACATGTAAAAATCACAACTTTATGCACGTTTCTTATAATTTTGAACTTTGAATAATGAAACACTAAAACACAAGAAGTTTTACTTAGTTTAAACATGTTTAACATGTAAAAATTCAAACTTTGGGCATGTTTCTTATAATTTTGAACTTTGAATAATACAACACCAAAACTCAAGTAGTTTTTCTCATTTCAAACATGTTTAACATTTAAATTTCAAACTTCATGCATGCTTCTTATAATTTTAAATAACGTAACACCAAAACTTAAGTGGTTTTTCTCATTCTAAACATGTTTAACATGTAAAGATTCAACATGTTTTTCTTATAATTTTGAACTTTAAATAAAGAAACACCAAAATATAAGCAATTTTGCTTATTTTGAACATACTTAATATGTAAAGATTCAAAATTTACACATGTTTCTTATAATAATAAATTTTGAATATTGCACCAACAAAACATAACTGGTTTACATGTTTTAAACATGCTTAACATGTAAAGATTAAAAATTTATGCATGTTTCTTATAAATTTTAACTTTGAATAATGTAACACCAAAACATAATTAATTTTACTCCTTTTGAGCATGCTTAACATATAAAGAATCAAACTTTATGCATGTTTCTTATAATTTTAAAGTTTGAATAATGCAACACCAAAACTTAAGAAGTTTTGCTTGTTTTGAACATGCTTAACATGTAAAAATTTAAACTTTATGCATATTTATTATAAATTTAAACTTTGAATAATGTAACACCAAAACGTAAGCAATTTTGCTCATTTTGACCATGTTTAACATGTAAAGATTTAAACTTTACATATGCTTTATATAATTTTGAACTTTGAATAATGCAACACCAAAAATTAAGTGGTTTTGCTCATTTTGAACATTTTTAACATGTATATATTCAAACTTTATGCACATTTCATATAATTTTAAACTTTAAATAATGCAACACCAAAAATATAAGTAATTTTGCTTGTTTCAAACATGTTTAACATGTAAAGATTTAAAATTTATGTGTGTTTACTTTATTTTTGAAAATTGAATAACATAACATAAAAACTTAAGTGGTTTTGCTCATTTCAAACATCTTTAACATGTAAAGATTTAAAATTTATGGATGTTTCTTATATTTTTAAACTTTAAATAACACAAAATCAAAACATAAGTGGTTTTGCTCATTTCAAACATCTTTAACATGTAAAGATTTAAAATTTATGGATGTTTCTTATATTTTTAAACTTTAAATAACACAAAATCAAAACATAAGTGGTTTTGCTTATTTCAAACATGTTTAACATGTAAATATTCAAATTTTATGCACATTTCTTATAATTCTAAAATTTAAATAATGTGACACCAAAAGTCAATTAGTTTTCCTCATTTTGAACATGGTTAACATTATAAAATTAAAACTTTATGAACATTTCTTATAATTTTTAAATTTGAATAATGTGACCCCAAAACACAATCAGCTTTGCTCGTTTTGAACATGTTTAACATGTAAAGATTCAAATTTTATGCACATTTCTTATAATTTTAAACTTTGAATAATGCAACACCAAAAGTTAAGTAATTTTGCTCATTTTGAACATGTTTAACATGTAAAGATTCAGACTTTATGCATGTTTCTTATAATTTTGAACTTTGAATAATGCAATACCAAAACATAAATGATTTTGCTCTTTTCAAATTTGCTTATAATTTAAAAAATCAAACTTTGTGCATGTTTCTTATAAATTTGAGCTTTAAATAACATAACACTAATAAAACTTTAGTGGTTTTGCTCATTTCAAATATGTTTAATATGTAAAGATTCAAATTTTATGTGTGTTATTAATTAATTTTTAACTTTGAATAACATAACACCAAAACTTAAATAGTTTTACTCATTTCAGACATGTTTAACATGTAAAGATTCAAACTTTATACGTGTTTCTTATAATTTTGAAATTTGAATAATGGAGCGCCAAAACTCAAGTAATTTGAATAAATTTGAATAATGTGTGTTTCTTATTATTCTTTTAAACTTTGAATAATGTAACACCAAAAATTAAGAAGGTTTGCTTGTTTTGAACATGTTTAACATGTAAAGATTCAAACTTTATGCAAAATTATTATAATTTTGAACTTTGAATAACACAACACCAAAACATAAGTGATTTTGCTTGTTTTGAACATGTTTAACATATAAAAATTCAAGCTTTATGCATGGTCCGTATAATTTTAAACTTTAAATAATGCAACACTAAAACATAATTGATTTTGCTCATTTAGAACATGTTTAAAATGTAAAGATTCAATCTTTTTGTGATTTTATTATAAATTTTAACTTTGATTAATGCAACACTAAAACTCAAGTGGTTTTGCTAATTTTGAACATGTTTAACATGTAAATATTATAACTTTATGCACATTTCTTATAATTTTGAACTTTGAATAATGCAACACCAATACTCAAGTAGTTTTACTCATTTTGAACATGTAAATATTCAATCTTTATGTCTATTCCTTATAAATATGAACTTTGAATAATATGACACCAAAACTTAAGTAGTTTTTTTTGTTTTGACCATGTTTAATGATGCAAAGATAAGGGGGAGAAGTCTCTAAACCATCATTGTCTAGTCCAAAACTTAACTAGTGGCATTCCCATGCTATGATTTAACATGGTATTCTCATCACTCACCTAACCTTTCACTTGATGACTAGGCTTAACAGCCTGCTTCTTTATCTATATGTTCCTTGTGCACTTGGAGACACTTATATATTGAATTAGTCTTCTCTCATGAGATCCACACTCAGGGCTCAAGGACTATAGTTTGATTTAGGTTTCAAGGGCTCAATAATTTATCACATGAAACTAATAACATATTTAAACACCCTTTATCCTCAAGATACTCTCCACAAGGTTTCATGATCTCCTTTATTCATCATCACCTCTTTCTAGTCTCCTTGGCTCTCTAATTAGCCCCTATTAGGTTTAGTTAAGCCTTATTTCCACATAGTTGCTCATATGTGTGTACTTATGAGGTCCGTACAGTCCTAAAACTAAGCTAATCTCTTAAAGAACCTTGAATTTAATAAGATTACAAATTTTCAACTATGTTTTATGTTAAATACTCATATTATCACCCAAACCCTAATTTTAGGGTTTCGTACATACACACAGGCCTGAGAGGCTTAAAACTTCCATATTTTGAGTTTTACTAAGTTTTAATGGGTTAAATCACCTTATATAAGTATAGTTTTACCTCTAACACCTTCCAAAATAGGTTTTAGATCTTGTTCAATGTATTAAAGGAAAACATAGACAACTATGGGTCTTTTCCTTGACTATGTAAGTTTTCCTTAGTCTATTCTCCTTCTTATGCCTTCTAAACCTCACCTAGGTTGTTAATTTAATGTTAATCCACCTTAATATGTTCTAAACTCACCTATCACAAGTTTCATAAACCTTCCATTGATAAATTAGACTTCTTTTTATACTCTAACTATGTGAACAATCATATGACCATAGGGAAACTGTGACTTGTTTGATGTGATTATTCTTATTCAAGAGGTTCATAAGCTTCTAAGGGACATTCTCCACATTATATCCTCATATCCCTAATCAACACCCATTAAACCAAACTTCCATTCACTATTTACCTTCATTTTTAATACCTTATAACAAGGCTTGGATTATGTAGGCACAAGGTTTCTCCTAAAGGACTGTTTATTTATTATCAGTTTATCAAATATTTGATCTCCAACCTAAGACTTAGCATATCTCTAACATGGTTTATGGGCACATCATCTCAACAACATAAAATACAATCTTTATCATAAGAGTTAATGTAAAAACATCAACTTACCAGGCTTAAGAGAATCTTGAACAAAAAATAAGGTTTGTGGACAGAGTTGTTATAATCTCTGAGTTCCTCTATATAGTGTCATTTGCTTAAGCATCTGAAAGTACATGTGTGATCTAAACATATTCCACAACTAATGTCTTGGTAACCAAACTCATAAACCTTGTATATAACATGAAACCTATCAATAAACTGTAGATACACATAAAGATATAGGGATTGTATATAATCTCAAGGTCTTTAACATTATATTCTATCATATAAAACAATCATATGCCTATCCAAGGTGAGTGAAATATTACAAAAACATGTTCCTTTATTCATTTTAATCTAATAACATTACATTGCAGTCTAAAACTTGGACATATCATCTTCATGAGGAGATTGTACACACACTCATTTTCAAAATTTCTTCCTTCTTGGAGATCTCTATCTCTCCCTACTCTATCCTCCTTCACATTGTCCTCTACCTAAAAAATAACGTACAACTTCTTATTCAACGAACTTCAACATTAGTTGCTTGGTTAGTAATAAATCAAATTCTTCTTTTCTTGATAACGCAACATATGAATGAGGGTTACATAACTAATGCATGACCTCTAACTTGATAACTTAAGCCTATATGAGTTTCAACACCCTTTACATGACTTCCCTCATCTCAACCACATAGATCATGTTCAACACCAAAACTTAAAAAAATTTGCTCATTTTGAACATGCTTAACATGTAAAGATTTTAAATTTATGTGTGTTTCTTATAATTTTGAACTTTGAATAATGCAAAACCAAAACTTAAGTGGTTTTGCTCATTTTGAACATGTTTAACATGTAAAGATTCAAACTTTATGTGTGTTTCTTATAATTTTGAACTTTAAATAATGCAAAATCAAAATTTAGTGATTTTGCTTGTTTTGAACATGTTTAACATGTAAAGATTTAAACTTTATGAATGTTTCTTATATTTTTGAATTTTGAATATCGTAATACCAAAACTTAAGTGGTTTTGCTCATTTCAAACATGTTTAACATCTAAAGATTCAAAATATACATGTTTCTTATATTTTTGAACTTTAAATAACACAAAACAAACACTTAAGTGGTTTTATTCATTTCAAATAGGTTTAAAATGTAAAAATTTAAACTTTATGCATATTTATTATAATTTTTAACTTTGAATAATGTAACACTAAAACTTAAGTAGGTTTATTCATTTTGAACATGTTTAACATGTAAAGATTCAAAATTTATGTGTATTTATTATAATTTTGAACTTTGAATAACACAAAACCAAAACATAAGTGGTTTTGCTTGTTTTGAACATGTTTAACATGTAAAGATTCAAGATTTATACATTTTTCTTACAATTTTGAGCTTTAAATAATGCAACACCAAAGCATAATCAATTTTATTCATTTTGAACATGTTTAACTTGTAAAGATTCAATATTTATGTGTATTTCTTATAAATTTTAACTTTGAATAATTCAAAACCAAAACTCAAGTTGTTTTTCTTTTTTTGAACATGTTTAACATTTAAAGATTCAAACTTTAAGCATGTTTCTTAAAATTTTGAACTTTAAATAATGCAACACCAATACTCAAGTAGTTTTGCTTGTTTTGAACATGTTTAACATGTAAATATTTAAAATTTATGTGCATTCCTTATAATTTTAAACTTTGAATAACATAAAACTAAAATTTTAGCAGTTTTACTCATTTCAAACATGTTTAATGATGCAAAGCTAAGGGGGAGAAGTCTCCAAACCATCATTGTCTAGTCCAAAACTTAATTGGTGACATTCCCATGTTATGATCTTTCATGGTTTTATCATAACTAACCTAACCTTTCACTTGATGACTAGGATTGACAACCTATTTATTTATCTATCTATTCCTTGTGTACTTGGAGACACTTTTATATTGAATTAGTCTTCTCTCATGAGATTCACACTTAGGGCTCAAGGACCATAGTTTGATTTAGGTTTCAAGGGTTCAATATTTTGTCATGGATGGTATTATATGGTCTTATCACAATTGCCTTAACCGTATTTAACTCTTTGATCACATTTTACCACCCAACTCCACACCTTAGGGTCACAAGGTTCTCTCAAGGCTTGTAACCCTTTTTTTGACTAATTTGTATTATATGGATTGAGATGATCTAGTTTTAAGAAACTAATCATATATTTAAACACCCTTTATCCTTAGGATACTCTCCATAATGTTTTATGATATTATTTATTTACTATCACCTCTTTTAGTCTCTTTGGCTCTCCAATTAGCCCCTATTAGGTCTAGTTAAGCCTTATTTCCACATAGCTGCTCATATATATACTTATGAGATCTATACAGTCCTAAAACCAAGATAATCTCTTAGGGAACCTTGAATTTAACAATATTACAAATTTTCATCAAGTTTTGATGGTGAAAACTCATTTGATCACCCAGACCCTAATTTTAGGGTTTCATACATGCACACAGGCCTGAGAGACTTAAACATTCCATATCTTAAGCTTGAATAAGTTTCAAAGGGTTAAATCACCTTATATAAGTATGATTTTACCTATGAAACCTTCCCAAATAGGTTTTAGATCTTTTTTAATGCATTAAAGGTTCAAGAACAATAAAACATAGTCCATTGTGGGTCTTTTCCTTGACTATGCAAGTTTTCCTTAGTCTATTCTCGTTCATATGCCTTTTAAACCTCACTTAGTTTGTTAATTTAATGTTCATCCACCTTGATATGTTCTAAAATCACAAATCACAAGTTTTATACACCTTTCATTGATCAATTAGACTTCTTTTTGTACTCTAACTATGTGAACAGTGATATGACTATAGGTAAACTATGACTTGTTTGATGTGATGATTGTTATTCAAGAGGTTCATAAGCTTCTGAGGGAACTATCCACATTATATCCTCATATTCATAATCAACACACATTCAACCAAACTTCCATTCACTCCTTACCTTTATTCTTTAATACCTTATAACAGGGATAAGACTGTGTAGGCATAGGGTTTCTCCCAAAGGACTGCCTATTGTCACTTTATCAATTATTTGATCTCCAACCTAAGACATAACATCTCTCCAATAGGGTTTGTGTGCACATCATTTCAAAAACATAAAATACAATCCTTATCTTAAGATTTTATGTAAAAACATCAACTTACCATGCTTAAGAGAAGCTTGAACAAAAAATAAGGTTTGTGCATAGATTTGTTATAATCTCTAAGTTCCACCATTTAGTGTCATTTGATCGAGAATTTGAAGGTACATGTGTGATCTAAACATATTCCATAACTAATGTCTTGGTAACCAAACTCATAAAACTTATATAAATTACTCAATTATTGATTCACTTGGTTATAACATACAACTTATCAACAACCTGTAGATACACACAAACATACAGGGATTGTGTATAATCTCAAGGTCTTTAACATTATATCCTATTATTTTAAACAATCATATGCCTATCCAAGGTGAGTGAAATATTAAAAAAACATGTTCCTTTATTCATTTTAATCCAACAACATTACATTTCAGTCCAAAGCTTTGGACATATCATCTTCATGAGGAGATTGTAAACATAGTCATTTTCAGATTCTCCTCCTTTCTCTTGGAGATATCTCTCTCCCTGTTCTATCCTCCCTCACATTTTCCTCTAACTAAAAACTAACATACAATTTCCTATTCATCCAAATTCAATGTTGATTGCTTGGTTAGTTACAAATCAAAATCTTCTTTTGTTGATAACCCAACGCATAGATGAAGACTACATAACTAATGCAGACCTCTAACTTGATAACTTAAACCTATATGAGTTACAACACCCTTTACATGAATTCTTGGCCCCCATTGAACCAGGTTTCCCTCATATCACCCACTTAGATCATGTTCAAGGTCATTCTAGATTTGGTTACTTTTCAAATTCCTAGTTTTGGAAGGAAAACTCCTAGAACCCACTTAACACACCTTGATGACTCCAAATCAACTCTAAGATTAAAAAATGGCCCTTAAAATGCCCCTTACTCACATTGACACCCAAAATTGACAAACTTTGACCTCCTATTGAAAAAAACACAAAATTGATGTCTTCTAGATTGATGCTCCTACATCATTTAACATGTAAAGATTCAAACTTTATGCACATTCCTTATAATTCTGGACATTGAATAATGACACACCAAAACTTAAGCAATTTTGCTCATTTAAAACATGTTTAACATGTAAAGATTCAAACTTTATATGTGTTCCTTATAATTTTAAACTTTGAATAATGCAATACCAAAACTTAAATAGTTATGCTCATTTTGAACATGTTTAAAATGTAAAGATTCAAACTTTATGCACGTTCCTTATAATTTTTAATTTTGAATAGTGCAACACCAAAACTTAAGTGGTTTTGCTTGTTTTAAACATGATTAACATGTAAATATTGAAACTTTATGTGCATTCCCTATAATTTTGAACTTTGAATAAAGTAACACCATATCTTAAGAATTTTTTCTCATTTCAAACATGTTTAACATGTAAAGATTTAAAATTTTTGTGTGTTTGCTATAATTTTTAACTTTGAATAATGTAACACCAAAACTTAAGATTTTTTTCTCATTTTGAACATGTTTAACATGTAAAGATTCAAACTTTATATGCATTTCTTATAATTTTGAACTTTCAATAACATAACACCAAAACTTAAGTAATGTTTCTCATTGTGAACATGTTTAACATGTAAAGATTCAAACTTTATGTGTATTTCTTATAATTTTGAACTTTGAATAATGCAACTCCAAAACTTAAGTGGTTTTGCTCATTTTGAACATGATTAACATGTAAAGATTCAAACTTTATGAACGTTTCTTATCTTTTTTAATTTTGAATAATGCATCACTAAAACTTATATGGTTTTGCTCATTTTAAACATGCTTAAAATGTAAAGATTCAAACTTTATATGTGTTTCTTATAATTTTGAAGTTTGAATAATGAAACACTAAAACATAAGCATTTTTACTCATTTTGAACATGCTTAACATGTAAAGATTCAAATTTTATCCATGTTTCTTATAATTTTGAATAATGCACACCGAAACTTAAGTGGTTTTGCTTGTTTATAACATGTTTAACATGTAAAAATTTAAACTTTATGTGCATTTACTATAAGTTTGAACTTTGAATAAAACAACACCAAAACATAACCGGTTTTGCTTATTTCAAACATGCTTAACATGTAACGATTCAAAATTTATTCATGTTTCTTATAATTTTGAACTTTGAATAATGCAACACCAAAACTCAAGTGGTTTTTCTCTTTTCGAACATACATGTTTAGATTCAAACTTTATGCACATTTCTTATAATTTTAAACTTCGAATAATGTAACACCAAAATTCAAGCAATATCATTTCAAACATGTTTAACATGTAAAGATTCAAACTTTATGCACATTTCTTATCATTTTTAACTTTAAATAATGCAACATCAAAACTTAAGTAGTTTTAATCATTTTGAACATGTTGAATATGTAAATATTAAAAATTTATGTGCATTCCTTATAATTTTGAACTTTGAGTAATGCAATACCAAAACTCATGCAACTTTACTCATTTTGAACATGTTTAACATGTAAAGATTCAATATTTATGTTTGTTCCTTATAATTTTGATATTTATGTTTAACATGTAAAGATTAAAACTTTATGTGTGTTTCTTATAATTTTGAACTTTGAATAATGCAACACCAAAACATAAGCCCTTTTACTCATTTGGAACATGTTTAAAATGAAAAGATTCAAATTTATGCATGTTCTTTATATTTTTAAACATTGAATAATGCATCACCAAAACTTAATCTGTTTTGCTCGTTTTGAACATGTTTAACATGTAAAGAATCAAACTTTATGTGTGTTCCTTATGATTTTGAATATTACAACACTAAAACTTAAGTGGTTTTGTTATTTTTGAACATGCTTAACATGTAAAGATTCAAACTTTATGAATGTTTCTTGTAATTTTGAACTTTGAATAAAGCAATACCAAAACCTAAGCAATTTTACTCATTTTCAACATGCTTAACATGTAAAGATTCAAATTGTATATGTGTTTCCTATAATTTTTAACTTTGAATAATGTTACACCAAAACTTATGTGGTTTTGCTCATTTTGAACATGGTTAACATGTAAATATTCAAACTTTATGAACATTTTTTATAATTTTTAATTTTAAATAATGCAACACCAAAACTTAAGTGGGTTTACTCATTTTAAATATGCTTAACATGTAAAGATTTAAACTTTATATGTGTTTCTTATAATTTTGAATTTTGAATAATGCAACACCAAAACCTAATGGTTTTGCTTGTTTCATATATGCTTAATCTATAAAGATTCAAACTTTATGCATATTTCTTGTAATTTTGAGCTTTGAATAACACAATACCAAAACATAAGTGATTTCACTTGATTCAAAAATGCTTAACATGTAAAGATTCAAAATTTATGTGTGTTTCTTATAATTTTGAACTTTAAATAATGCAACACCAAAACATAAATGGTTTTGCTCATTTCAAACATGGTTAACATGTAAAGATTAAAATTTTATGCACATTTTTTATAATTTTGAAATTTGAATAATGTGACACTAAAACTCAATCAATTTTTTTCATTTAAAACATATTTAACATGAAAAGATTCAAACTTTATGCACATTTCTTATAATTTGAACTTTGAAAAATGTGACACCAAAACTCAATCTATTTAGCTCATTTTGAACGTGTTCAACATGTAAAGATTCAAAATTTATTCACTTTTCTTAAAATTTGAATTTTGAATAATGCAACACCAAAACTTAAGTGGTTTTGCTCATTTGAAACATGTTTAACATGTAAAGATTCAAAAATTATACATGCTTCTTATTATTTCAAACTTTTAATAATGTAATACCAAAACATAAGTGGTTTTCCTCATTTTGAAATTGCTTATAATGTAAATATTCAAACATTATGTGTGTTTCTTATAATTTTAAACTTTAAATAACATAACACCAAAACTAAAGTGGTTTTATACATTTTTAACATGTAAAGATTCAAACTTTATGTACATTCCTTATAATTTTGAACTTAGAATAATGTAATACCAAAACTTAAGCAATTTTGATCATTTTAAGCATGTTTAACCTGTAAAGATTCAAACTTTATAAGCATTTATTATAATTTTGAACTTTAAATAATGTAACACCAAAACACAAGTGTTTTTTATCATTTTGAATAAGTTTTTTATAATTTTTAAGTTGCTTATAATGTAAATATTTAAACATTATGCATGTTTTTTATAATTTTAAACTTTAAATTACACAACATCAAAACTCAAGTGGTTTTGGTAGTTTCTAAAATGTTTAATATGTAAAGATTCAAACTTTATGTAGATTACTTATAATTTTGAATTTTGAATAACATAACACCAAAACTAAAATAGTTTTGCTCGTTTTGAACATGTTTAATGTTTAAAGATTTAAACTTTTTGCATGTTTCTTATAATTTTGAACTTTGAATAGTGCAACACCCAAAACTCATGTGGTTTTCCTCATTTCAAACATGTTTAACATGTAAATATTCAAACTTTATGCACATTTTTATAATTTTGAACTTTGAATAATTCAACACCAAAATTCAAGTGGTTTTGCTCATTTTAAACATGTAAAGATTAAAATTTTATACATATGTCTTATAATTTTGAACTTTGAATAATGCAACACCAAAATTCAATTAGTTTTGCTCATTTCAAACATATTTAACATATAAAGAAACTTTGTGAGCATTTCTTATAGTTTTTAACTTTCAATAATGCAACACCAAAGCTCAAACGGTTTTGCTCATTTCAAACATGTTTAACATGTAAAGATTCAAACTTAAAGTGTATTTGTTAGAATTTTGAACTTTGAATAACATAACACCAAAACTCATGCAATTTTGCTCATTTAGAACATATTTAACATGTAAAGATTCAAAAATTTATTCATGTTTCTTATAATTTTGAACTTTGAATAATATAACAACAAAACTCAAGCGGTTTTGCTTATTTTGAACATGTTTAACATGTAAAAATTTGAACTTTATGCATGTTTCTAATAATTTTGAACTTTAAATACTGCTATGCTAAAACTCAAGTAGTTTTGCCCATTTTGAACATGTAAACATTCAAACTTTATACATGTTCCTTATAATTTTGAACTTTGCATAATGCAACACCAAAACTCAAGTAGTTTTGCTCATTTTGAACATGTTTCACATGTAAATATTCAAACTCTATGGGCGTTCCTTATAATTTTAAACTTTGAATAATGTAAAATAAAAAATTAAGTGGGTTTGCTCATTTTGAACATGTTTAACATGTAAAGATTCAAACTTTATGCATGTTTCTTATAATTTTGACCTTTGAAAAATGTAACACCAAAACTTAATTGATTTTGCTCGTTTAGAACATTTTTAAAATGTAAAGATTCAATCTTTATACACGTTCCTTATAATTTTAAACTTTGAATAATGTAACACCAAATCTTAATCGATTCTGCTCATTAACATTCTTAACATGTAAAAGATTCAAGCTTTATGCGTGTTCCTTATAATTTTGAACTTTGAATAAAGCAACACAGAAATTTTAGGAGTTTTGCTCATTTCAAACATGCTTAGCATGTAAGGATTCAAACATTATGCATGTTTCTAATAATTTAGAACTTTGAATAATACAACACCAATACTCAAGCGATTTTGCTCATATCAAACATGTTTAACATGTTAAGATTAAAACTTTATGTGCATTTCTTACATGTTTGGACTTTGAATATTGTAACACCATAACTCAAATGGTTTTGCTCATTTTGGACATGTTTAACATGTAAAGATTCAAAATTTATACACATTTCTTATAATTTTATATTTTAAATAACACAATATCAAAACTCAAGCGGTTTTTCTCGTTTTAAACATGTTTAACATGTAAAGATTCAAACTTCATGTATGTTTCTTATAATTTTGAACTTTGTATAATGTAACATCAAAACTCAAGTGGTTTTCCTCTTTTCAAACATGTTTAACATGTAAAAATTCAAAATTTATTCACGTTTCTTTTAATTTTGAACTTTTAATAATTCAATAACAAAATAAAATTAGTTTTACTCATTTGAAACATGATTAACATGTAAAGATTAAAATTTTATTCACATTTCTTATAATTTTAAATTTTGAATAATGTAACACTAAAATTATTTTGCTCATTTTGAACATGTTTAACATGTAAAGATTCAAACATTTCTTATAGTTTTGAATTTTGAATAATGCATCACCAAAACTCAAGTGGTTTTGCTCATTTTGAACATGTTTAACATGTAAAGATTCAAACTTCATGCGTGTTTCTTATAATTTTGAACTTTGAATAACACAACACTAAAACTTAAGTAGTTTTTTCTCATTTTGAACATGCCTAACATGTAAATACTTAAAATTTATTCACATTTCTTATAATTTTGAACTTTCAATAATGCAACACCAAAACTGAAGTGATTTTGCTCATTTTGAACATGTTTAACATATAAAGATTTAAATTTTATACATGTCTCTTATAATTTTGAACTTTAAATAATGCAACACCAAAACTCAAGTGGTTTTCCTTATTTTAAATATGTTTAACATGTAAAAATTCAAACTTTATGCATGTTTCTTATAATTTTAAACTTTGAATAATGCAACACACAAACTCAAGTAGTTTTACTCAATTTGAACATGTTTAACATGTAAAGATTGAAAGTTTATGTGTGTTCCTTATAATTTTCATCTTTGAACAATTGAACACAAAAACTTAAGAAATTTTGCTCATTTTGAACATTGTTTAACATGTAAAGAATAAAACTTTATGCATGTTCCTTATAATTTTGAACTTTGAATAATTTAACACCAAAACATAAGTAATTTTGCTCATTTGAAACATGTTTAAAATGTATAGATTCAAAATTTATGTTACTTATAATTTTAAACTTTGAATAATGCAACACCAAAACTTAATTGGTTTTTCTCATTTCGAACATGCCTAACATGTAAAGATTCAAACATTATGCATGTTCCCTATAATTTTGAACTTTGAATAAAGCAACACCAAAACTTAAGAAATTTTGCTTGTTTTGAACATGCTTGACATGTAAAGATTCAACATTATGCATGTTTCCTATAATTTTTAACTTTAAATAATGTAACACCAAAACTTAAGTGGTTTTACTCATTTCGAACATGCTTTATATGTAAATATTCAAACTTTATGTGTATTTCTTATAATTTTAAAATTTGAATAATGTAACACCAAAACTCAAGTTGTTTTGCTCATTTTGAACATGTTTAACATAAAGATTTAAATTTTATGTGCATTTTTTACAATTTTGAACTTTGAGTAATGCAACACTAAAATACAATAAGTTTTGCTCATTTTGAACATGTTTAACATATAAAATTTCAAACTTTGTGTACATTTCTTAAAATTTCAAACTTTGAATAACATAACACCAAAACTCAAGTGATTTTGCTTATTTTGATCATGTTTAACATGTAAAGATTCAAATGTTATGTGTGTTTCTTATAATTTTGAACTCTGAGTAATGAAACTCAAAAACTCAAGTGGTTTTCCTCATTTCAAACATGTTTAACATGTAAGGATTCAAACTTTATCCATTTTATTATAATTTTCAACTTTGAATAATGCAACACCAAAATTGAAGCAATTTTATTCATTTTGAACATGTTTAACATGTAAAGATAAAAAATTTATGCATATTTTTTATACTTTTTAACTTTAATTAATGCAACACGGAAACTCAGGTGGTTTTGTTCATTTTGAACATTCTTAACATGTAAAGATTCAAACTTTATGCACGATTCTTATAATTTTGAATTTTGAATAATGTAACACCAAATTTTAAGAGATTTTGCATGTTTTGAACGTGCTTAAAATGTAAATATTTAAAATTTATGTGTGTTTCTTATAATTTTGAACTTTGAATAATGCCACACAAAAACTCAAGCAATTTTGTTCATTTAAAACATGCTTAACATGTAAAGATTCAAACTTTATGTGTGTTTCATATAATTTTGAAATTTGAATAATGTAACACCAAAATGTAAGTAGTTTTGCTCCTTTTAAATATGATTAAGATGTAAACATTCAAACTTTATACATGTTTCTTATAATTTTGATGTTTGAATAATACAACACAAAATTTTAAGTGCTTTTTCTCGTTTCAAACATGTTTAACATGTAAAGCCTTCAAACTTTATGTATGTTTCTTATAATTTTGAACTTTGAATACTGTAACACCAAATCTTAAGTGGTTTTGTTCATTTCAAATATGTTTAACATGTAAGGATTCAAAATTTATGCATATTTCTTATAATTTGGAATTTGAATAATGTAATACTAAAAATTAAGTATTTTTGCTCATTTTGAACATGTTTAACATGTAAAAATTCAAACTTTATATATATTCCTCATAATGTTGAACTTTGAATAATGTAACACCAAATCTTAATTGGTTTTACTTATTTTGAACATGCTTAACATGTAAAGATTCAAATTTTATTCATGTTCCTTATAATTTTGAACTTTGAATAATGTAACACTAAAATTTAGGTGATTTTGCTCATTTCAAACATGTTTGACATGTAAAGAATCAAACTTTATCCACATTCCTTATAATTTTGAACTTTGAATACTAAAAAACCAAAATTCAACTAGTTATGCTCATTTTGAACCTGTTTAACATGTAAAGATTCAAACTTTATGCATGTTTTTTATAATTTTGAACATTGAATAATGCAACACCAAAACTCAAGTGATTTTACTCATTTAAAACATGTTTAGCATGTAAAAATTCAAACTTTATGTGCCTTTATTATAATTTTTAACTTTGAATAACGTAATATCTAGATAAGTTAGAGATGGATGGACTTCATTGAACCCTAACAACCTTTGAAATGAGGACAAGTGAAAGAAGACCTGTAAAGTAGGAAGCTACATTTAAGGTAGAAAAGAGTCCAACAGAGAAGAAGTCACAAGGTAAAAAAGTCAAAGACAATGATGAGTATGATATTGATGATGATGAGTTGATAGCTCTATTTACAATAAAGCTAAAGATAGGTTTAGGCAAATACAAAGGGTAAGTTGCCTTTTAAATGCTTTAATTATGGAGAGATTGGACACTTTACCAACAAATATCCTCATAAGCATATGACAAAGGATGATGTAGAGCATAATGAATATCATGATGATGATAAAAAGTCTTATAAATATGACAAGAGTAATAAAAACTTCAAAAGACATGATAACAAGAAAAAGTTCTTCAAAAACAAAAGGAGTCTTTACACCAGGAAGATTATAGCTCATAGTGAGAGTGAGAGAAGTGATTTAGAGAGTGATCATGAAGGTAATGATCCTAATGTCAATGAGGTTTTCTCCATGGTTAAAGAAGTAAGATGCTCAAATTTAGAAGAATCCATATGGATTGGAGGTGTTGTTGGTGATTTAGATGAAAAAGGAGATGAGGTGGATTTTGAGGCTGAGTTAATGAATACTCTAGAAGAACTAAAGATGGTAAAGAAGAATAATAGGGTGATGAGATCTCTTATCAAATATTATGAACAACAAATCAACTTATTTGAATCTAGACTAAGAAAAAACTCCAAAGAATAAGAGAAAATAGTCAAATAGGTAGAGAATCAACTTTAAATTGTGACCATAGGCTTAGAGGTAAAAAAAAAAGAATGTGTGAGGTATGTAGCTGAAGTGAACTCCTTGAGAGCTGAATTGAAAAAAGAATCAAATAAGGTCAAGTCCTTTGTGAGGTTGGAAAAGAGTATCAATGATCTAGACAACATTCTAAGTAGTCAAAATATTGCTAGTGATAAAGAAAAGGACACTAATATGATCAAAAAGGTCAAATATCAACCAAAGAATGAGGTGATGATAGAATAAAGGTCAATACTATTAAGAAATATAATTACATAAGGTATGGAAATATAATTTCTTCATGTAACCAATTTGGCCATAGAGCAAGGCATTGTAGAAGACCCTTAAAGAATGAATTTGTATGGACCTATGAGGAGAACCATCAACCAAGAGGTATGGGTCCTGGTATGTTTTTATCTAAAGGGATAATATGTTTCAATTGTCATAAAGTTGGTCATATTTCTAAATACTATAAGCATGCTTTTTCAAGATAAAATAAGAAATTTTAGGCTTCTAGAGTACAAGAAAGAAGACAAGAAAGTAAGTGGAAACCCAAGATAGCTAAGGTTGATGACCAATTTGCAAGTTCAAGTGGGCTATTTGCCATGGTGGAGCATAATCAATGTATAAAGGAATGCCAAGAATTCTCCCTATCAACTCAGATTATGAATTAAGAAGCCAAGTCAAATAGATCAAATTAGATTAGTGTTCAAATAGATATTGTAAAAAACAAGTCAAAAAGGCTACTCAAAGCTAAAAGGATCTTGAAGAAAGATCAGTCTAGTGAGCACATGGAGATCTGGGAATCTCCTATGTTTATATTTAACCTATAAGATTATAAATTTAGGTGAATTTATTATAATTTTAAAATTTGAATAATATAACACTAAAATTCAAGTAGTTTTGCTTTTTTTGGACATGTTCAACATGTAAAGTTTCAAACTTTAGGCACGTTTCTTGTAATTTTGAACTTTGAATAATAGATTACCAAAAATC
Organism: Torreya grandis; assembly: GCA_037957365.1. Taxonomy (NCBI): domain Eukaryota; kingdom Viridiplantae; phylum Streptophyta; class Pinopsida; order Cupressales; family Taxaceae; genus Torreya; species Torreya grandis. Next base: position 566,810 of record JARHVA010001563.1, on the reverse strand, counting down.
AAGTGGTTTTGCTCATTTCAGACATGTTCAACATTAAAGGTTCAAACTTTAGGTGTATTTCTTATAATTTTGAACTTTAAATAATGTAACAACAAAACTCAAACTTTTTTGCTCATTTTGGAGATGTTCAACATGCAAAGATTCAAACTTCAAGTCTATTTCTTATAATTTTGAACATTGAATAATGTAACACTAAAACTCAAGTATTTTGATCATTTCAGACATGTTCAACATGTAAAGATTCAAACTTTAGGCATGTTTCATATAATTTTTAACTTTGAATAATGTACCACCAAAACTCAAGAAATTTTGCTCATTTCAGACATGTTTAACATGTAAATATTCAAACTTTAGGCACATTTTTTATAATTTTGAACTTTGAATAACGTAACACCAAAAATTAAGTAGTTTTACTCATTTTGAACATGTTCAACATGTAAAGATTCAAAATTTAGGTGCATTTATTATAATTTTAATCTTTGAATAATGTAACACCAAAACTTAAGTGGTTCTCATTTTAGGCATGTTCAACATGTAAAGATTCAAAATTTAGGCATATTTATTATAATTTTAAACTTTGAATGATGTAATACCAAAACTCAATAAATTTTTCTTGTTTCAAACATGTTTAACATGTAAATATTCAAACTTTAGGTGTGTTTCTTATAATTTTGAACTTTGAATAACTTAACACCAAAACTTAAGCAATTTTGCTTGTTTTACACATGTTCAACATGTAAAAATTCAAACCTTAGGTGTGTTTCTTATAATTTTCAACTTTGAAAAATCTAACACCAAAACTTAAGTTATTTTTCTCATTTTAGACATGTTCAACATGTAAAGATTCAAACTTTAGGCATGTTTCTTATAATTTTAAACTTTGAATAACGTAACACGAAAGCTTAAACGATTTTTCTCATTTAAAACATGTTCAACATGTAAAGATTAAAATTTTAGGCATATTTATTATAATATTAAACGTGTAATAATATAACACCAAACTTGAAGTGGTTTTTCTCATTTCAGACATGTTTAATATGTAAATATTCAAACTTTATGTACCTTTCTTATAAATTTGAACTTTGAATAACGTAACACCAAAAGTTATGTGGTTTTGCTCATTTTGGACATGTTCAACATGTAAAGATTTAAAGTTTAGGCATGTTTCTTATAATTTTGAACTTTGAATGATGTAACACAAAAACTCAAGTGGTTTTGCTCATTATGGACATGTTCAACATGTAAAGATTCAAACTTTAGTTGTATTTCTTATAATTTTGAACTTTGAATAATGTAACACCAAAACATAAGCAGATTTGCTCATTCTAAACATGTTCAACATGTAAGGATTCAAATTTTAGACATGTTTCTAATAATTTTAAACTTTGAAAAATGTAACACCCTTAAGCGGTTTTCCTCATTTTGAATATATTCAACATGTAAAGATTCAAACTTTAGACACATTCTTTATAATTTTATACTTTGAATTATGTAATACCAAAACATAAGTAATTTTTCTTATTTTGGACATGTTAAACATGTAAAGATTCAAACTTTAGGTGTATTGCTTATAATCTTGAACTTTGAATAATATAACACCAAAACTTAAGTGGATTTGCTTATTTTAGACATGTTCAACATGTAAATATTCAAATTCTAGCCACATTTTTCATAATATTTAATAATGTAACACCAAAACTTAAGTGATTTTTCTCGTTACAGACATGTTCAACATGTAAAGATTCAAATTCTAGGTGTGTTTCTTATAATTTTGAACTTTGAATAATGTAACACCAAAACTTAAGCATTGTTGCTCATTTTAGACATGTTCAACATATAAAGACTCAAACTCTAGGTGTGTTTCTTGTAATTTTAAACTTTGAATAATGTAACACCAAAACTTAAGCATTGTTTCTCATTTTAGACATGTTCAACATGTAAAGACTTAAACTCTAGTCATGTTTCTTGTAATTTTGAACTTTGAATAATGTAACACCAAAACTTAAGCAATTTTACTTATTTTGGACATGTTCAACATGTAAAGACTCAAACTTTAGGTGAAATTCTTTTAATTTTTAATTTTTAATAAGTAACACCAAAACTTAAGTGATTTTTCTTGTTTCGAACATGTTTAATAAGTAAAAATTCAACTTTTAGGTGTATTTCTTATAATTTTGAACTTTGAATAATGTAACACCAAAACTTAAGTGGTTTTGCTCATATTAGACCTGTTCAACATATAAGGATTCAAACTTTAGGTACATTTCTTATAATTTTGAAATTTGAATAATGTAACAGTAAAAATTAAGTAGTTTTGCTCATTTTGGATGTGTTTACAATGTAAAGATTCAAACTTTAGGCATGTTTCTCATAATTTTAAAATTTGAATAATGTAACACCAAAACTTAAGTAGTTTTGTTCATTTTGGATATGTTTCACATGTAAATATTTATACTTTATATGTTTTTCTTATAATTTTGAACTTTGAATAACATAACACGAAAACTTAAGTGGTTTTGTTCATTCTAGACATGTTCAACATGTAAAGATTCAAACTTTATGCACATTTCTTATAATTTTAAATGTAACACCAAAACTTAAGTAGTTTTGCTCATTCTAAACATGTTCAACATGTAAAGATTCAAACTTTATGTTTTTTTATTATAATTTTGAACTTTTAATAGTGTAACACCAAAACATACGTGGTTTTGCTCATTTTGAATATGCTTAACATTTAAAGATTTGAACTTTATGTGTGTTTCTTATAATTTTGAAATTTGAACTACATAACACCAAAACTTATGCGGGTTTGCTCATTTTGGACATGTTCAACATGTAAAGATTTAAACTTTATATGCATTTCTTATAATTTTGAACTTTGAATAATGTAACACAAAAAGTTACATAATTTTTCTTGTTCCAAACATGTTCAATAGGTAAAAATTCAAACTTTATACATATTTATTATAATTTTGAACTTTGAATAATGTAACAGTAAAACTTAAGGGTTTTTTCTCTTTCTGGACATGTTCAACATGTAAAGGTTCAAAATTTATGTGTGTTTCTTATAATTTTGAATTTTGAATAATGTAACATAAAAAATTAAGGGGTTTTGCTCATTTTGGACATGTCAACATGTATAGATTTAAACCTTAGTCATGTTTCTTATAATTTTGAACTTTGAATAATATGACACTAAAACTTAAGTGGTTTTTCTCTTTTCAGACATATTCAACACATAAAGATTCAAACTTTAGGTACGTTTCTTATAATTTTGAATAATGTAAAAATAAAACTTAAGAAATTTTTCTCATTTTAAACATTTTCAACATGTAAAGATTCAAATTTTAGGTGTGTTTCTTATAATTTGGAACTTTGAATAAAGTAACACCAAAACGTAACAAGTTTTGCTCATTTTAGACATTTTTAACATGTAAAGATTCAAACTTTAGGCACATTTCTTATAATTTTGAACTTTGAATAATGTAACACCAAAACTTAATTGATTTTGCTCATTTTGGATAGTTCAAAATGTAAGGATTCAAACTTTATGCATGTTTCTTATAATTTTGAACTCTGAATAATGTAATAAAAAAAATTAAGTTATTTTACTCATTTTAAACATGTTCAACATGTAAAGATTCAAGATTTATGCACTTTTCTTATATTTTTGAAATTTGAATAATGTAACACCAAAACTTAAGTGATTTTGTTCATTTTAGAGATGTTAAACATGTAAAGATTTAATCTTTAAATGCATTTCTTATAATGTTGAGCTTTGAATAATATAACATGAAAACTTAAGTGATTTTGCTCATTCTAACATGTTCAACATGTTATGATTCAAACTTTATGTGTTTTTCTTATAATTTTTAACTTATAATAATGTAACACCAAAACATAAGTGGTTTTGCTCATTTCAAACATGTTCAACATGTAAAGATTCAAATGTTATGTATTTCTTATAATTTTTAACTTTAACTACTAGCATAACACAAAAACTTAAGTGGTTTTGCTCATTTTGAACATGTTTAACATGTAAATATTCAATCTTTAGGTGTATGTTTCTTATAATTTTGAACTTTGAATAAAGTAGAACTAAAAATTAAGTAATTTTACTCATTCTAAATATGTTGAACATGTAAAGATTCAAACTTTATGCACGTTTCTTATAACTTCAAACTTTGAATAATGTAATACCAAAACTTAACTAGTTTTGCTCATTCCAGACATGTTCAACATGTAAATATTTAAATTTTATGCTTTTTCTTTATAATTTTAAATTTTGAATAATGTAACACCAAATATTAATTAGTTTTTCTCATTCTAAACATATTCAACATGTAATGATTCAAACTTTATGTGTGTTTCTTATAATTTTGAACTTTGAATAATGTAACATCAAAACTTAAGTGGTTTTATTCATTCCAAACATGTTTAACATGTAAAGATTCTAACTTTAGACACATTTCTTATAATTTTTAAACTTTGAATAATATAACATTAAAAATTAATTAGTTTTGCTCATTCTAGATATGTTTTAGATTGAGGTAAAAACAGGTTTTGAAGGGGCCCCGAAACCCTGTAACAGAGAGCAAAATAAAGAACATCTAAGCCCACAGGCAACGCCTAAAAAACACTACAATGAAGTAGCAAAAACAGGTTTTAAATGGACTTGAAACCATTAGAGACACATCCGGTCAAAACCTAGAAACAAAAATCTGGTAGCACAACAAACAAAAGATAACAAAAGGAGAACAAAGATCAGTACCAGTTTCTAAACCAACAAGAAGGACCAGATTATTCATCCAGTTCCAGTATCAAGTTCATGGCTTCTTTTCCTTTCAAAGCAGTTTCCTGGGTGGTAACCTCCAGCAAAGCTCCTTTTTGTGTATCTTTCTTTCTGGAACTTTGCCTTGTCCTTTTGCTGGGACCCTCTAGTGCTTTGGTCTCCTCATTGGCTCATTTACCTATATTGATAGCAGCTGCACAAATGTTGGATGTTACTTCCTCCATTTTCTTTCTGTTGTCCTTTATTAGTTCCCAGAGGTTATTTTCATAAGCTTTGAGCTTGACAGGGATCTCGCTTAACTGATTTTCCATGTTGTTTACTTTGTTCCAAGCAGCTTTCAGAGAATCTTCCAAAGTTTCCGCTTTTCTCTTGAGATCAATGATCTCCCTACACAACCAGGAATCAAATTGGGAAGAAGACTCAGCTTTACAGTTAACTCAGGTCATAAGAGTGTGTATTTCTTCATTCTGATTCTTCCCTCTCCAATCCTCAGACTTTTTATTAGGGCTAATCCTGGCTTCTTCAAAGAAGTCTTCTTGACTCTTTTGTTCCAGCTCATTGATTCCAGTTTGAATTTCCATCTCCATATTTTGAATATCATCCTGGACAGAAATTTCCTTTTCATTCTTAGAAGTTGGGTCCTCACCAGGATCTTCCTGGACAAAATCATCCTCTGACACTTTTTGGTTTTCCTCCGTCTCTTCTGTTCTGATAGTAGAATCCTCCTCTGTATTGACTTTATCTTTTTCAATTTCCTCAGATCCTTCTTCATCATTACTAGAGTTGGTGTCCCAGCTCTCAGTTCCGTCTTCCTCCTTCGGTTTTTCCTCCTCGGGTTCTTCAATTCTCTCCCGACCCCTTTCTTCTTCTACATTCTGTTTATTAGGACTAGGGGTCTTAATTTTGCCTCTCCTGCTTACATTTTCATTCTTTTTATTTCCTAGCAACTTATTTTTCCCCTGTTTGGGATACTTAACCAGTGCCCTATTCTTGCAATAGCCTTCAATAAGCAGAATAAGGCCTTCGTGAAGAATAGGGCGCAAATCCTTTTTCCTATGAGCATAAAGGCTTTGGATTAGGGAGTAGCAAAGATAGAAAGGAAAAGACAAGCTTACCTTATGCCTGAAGTGGTTGAGGAATACAAAATGGAACTTATGCACTCATTTGCTTCTTCCGTCTAGGATGAAGTGCTCCCTTATACAGCTTAGGACGTCCCTCCATATCCCTTTAATCTGGTCCAGCTCATAGAAATCCCCATTTTTGACTAGCTTCTGCTCCTCCTCATCCATTTTGGGGAACTTACAAAAGGCCTCGTTCGAAATGCTGGTCTACTTGGAAAATTTGAGTCCATCCATTGGCAACCCTGTAACCTCAGCAAGAAAATCCTCAGTTAAATTTATAGTTATACCATGCAAGGTGACCCTGTCGTCAGACCAATTTTTGAAGAAGGCCGTCGTGATATGCGGTTTAGAGCCGTGGAGTCTTTCCATGTAGCTCGTAACTTTTCCTTTCTGCAGAATTCTCCAGACTTGATGTTTCTCTCTCCATTCTGCACAACTCTTGGGCTCCTATTTATGGGGTTCTCCCTTCCTTTCATGTGCCATACTCATTTTCTTTGAATCCCAATTACTGTGGATATTACCCTGGATCCTCCTGCTGTCAAGTTGATTGGGACATCGACTTTGTTTATGGCTTTTCAGGATCCGCTTCTCCCTCTTGAGGACCTTACTCTTTAATAATTGAGTTCCTTTCCCCATGCTGCCACTCCTCCTACTCATTATGTTTTTATTACACTCCAATCTTACCTTCTTTCGCATGTGTGGCATCGAGAAGAATGATCGCCCTTAAATCCACGTTCCTTTCTAAGGTTTCATCCCACCTCACTTTTTGACCTTCCCGGATAGCACAGTTAGCAAGCCAATCTGCAACACCATTGGCTTCATGGTAGGTGTGGGTGATTTTTATATCTTCAAATTTATTCAAAAGAGTTTTCATCTCCTTTACCTTATCCTCTATGGTCCAAGACGCAGTATTCTTATTATTAAGGATATTTATAACATTCAAAGAGTCCCCTTCAAGCCATAATTTGGAATATCCTGAGTCCACAGCTAATTTAAGGGTCTGGAGGGCAGCTGTAGCTTCGGCAATGTGGCAGTTAGATATACCAATGGGAATTGTGATAACATCAATAACCATACCCACATGGTTTCTCAGGACACCACCACAACCAGCATTCCCCGGGTTCCCTTTTGCTACACCGTCAAAGTTACCTTTAATCCAACCTTGAGGTGGACTAATCCAAGTAACACCTGATCTGGGGTTATCAAGTTTACCAAGAATAAAATCCATCCTCAGAGGATTATCCACATTGAGATTAGAGCTTAGATTTTTTTGAGAAGAAAAATTTTCCTTTAGAGCTCTAATGATGTTCTGTCCTACCACCCATCCAGGGAGCCCTTTGTTTCTGAATATTCAGTTATTTCTTTCCTTCCATATTCCCCACCAGATACGGGGAAGAGTAATTTTCCATAAGAAGAGAACTTCAGGATTCTTTGAAGGGCAATACCAACTTTTGAGAGAAAGTTCAACATTTTTTTGGTGAATCCATGTAATGCCCCACAAATTGAGAACCTCCTTCCAAACAAGCTGAGTGAAGGAACAATTCACAAACAGATGATTTCTATCTTCAAGGTCTCTCTTACACAGAATACACCTGTTAACAATATTGATTCCGCGTTTCTATAAATTATCCAGAGTCAAAATTTTGTTTTGGAGAAGGGTCCAGAAAAAGAACTTGATTTTAGGAATGAGCCCCTTAATCCAGGCTCTTGTCCATAACGGTTTTCTGCCATTTCCCTTGGAGATGAAAATGGAAGAGACTTTAAACTGTCCACTTGGCTCCTGATACCAAACAATTTTATCTTCTTGATTAGGATATAGAGATATAGCATTTAGGGATAATTGAATATCCTTGAGATCTTGATCATAGTCAGTGAGGTTTACCCAAGTGTTGTTCTGCCAGTATTGATTAACTGTTATGCCCACTCTTTGTTTACATCTTTCTATAACATCTTTATCTTGGATTTCTTCTTGTAAGGGTTTACCTCTTAACCAAATATCTTCCCAGAATTTCACCTTTTTACCATTACCTACTTTCCATGAACTTCCTTCTTCAAGAACATGTTTTGTTCCCTGGACTGCCCCCCAAATAGCAGACGGATGAGAAATATCTAGAGTAGTAAAGAAGTCATGAAGTGACTGTGCCTTAAATAAATACTTATGCTTCCATATTTTACTCCATTCTTTATTTTCCTGATAGACCCTACATCCCTGTTTAGCTAAAAGGGCAGTGTTCATACTTCTTATTTTCCTTATACCAAGTCCACCATCCTTAACCGGTTTGCAAATGTTATCCCATGCAATAAGAGGCATTCTCCTTTTCTCCTCAGAACCAGACCAAAGAAAGTTTCTTTGAATTTTTTCAATTGCTTCAGCAAATTTAGAGGGGATTTTGAAAAGACTCAAAGCATACGTAGGTATGCTTTGAAGACTAGCTTTGAGGAGAGTTAACTTTCCTCCTTGGCTAAGAAGACAGCCTTTCCATCCTGCTAACTTCTTACTAAATTTATTAATAAGACCTTTCCAAAAAGCTTCAGGGGCTTTCAATCCAAAAGGGAGACCAAGGTATATGGAAGGAAAAGAGCCTATGGAGCAATCAAAAATTCTAGCAATTTTGTTCTGTCTATAATCAGGGGTATTAGTAAAGAAAACTGCACTTTTATTCCAATTTATCAGCTGTTTTGAGGCAGAGGTGTACAGATTAATTGCTTCCTTAAGAATTCTTGCTTCAGTTACTTCAGACTGTCCCATGAAAATAGTATCGTCCACAAATTGACCATGGGAGCAAGTTAAAGGATGCGAAGAGGGTCTCAGACCTTTAAACTGGCCTCTATGAACCAAGTCCCCAAGGTATCGTCCCATACTATCTGCCATGATAATAAACAGAATAGGGGATATAGGATCCCCTTGTCTTAATCCCCTAGACGGCTTGAACAAATGAGACGAGGTCCCATTTACCAACACAGCTATAGAAGTAGTAGATATCAACTGTTTGATAATATCAACCACTCTTTGGTCAAAGCCAAAGGCAATAAGGCTTTTAGAAAGGAAATGCCAATCCACCCTGTCATATGCTTTTGCTATATCCACTTTCATTAAGAACCCCTCAATATTGGATTTGAGCAGTGAATGAATATTCTCATGCGCCATTATAACTGAGTTGAGGATTTGTCTGCCAGGAATGAATCCATTTTGCTGATCAACAATTATCGAAGGGATCACTTAGATTAGTCTGGTCGTAAGAACTTTGGAGATTATCTTATAGAGAGAGTTGCACAAACTTATCGGCCTGAACTGATCAGGGCTATCCGCACCTGCTTTCTTTGGAATAAGGCACAGAAAAGTGGCATTAATTTCCTTCAGCATCTGTTTAGCTCCAAAAAACTCCTTCACCGCGTTACTAACATCCTTTCCTATAAATTTCCAGAGCTTTTGAAAAAAGAACATGGGGAAACCATCTGGTCTAAGAGCTTTTTCTCCTCCAAGAGATCTAACAGCTTTAAAGATTTCCTCCTCCTTAGGTATAGAACATAACATATTATTCTGCTCCTTCAAGATCAATGGGGGAATCACTCATAGAATATCAGCCTGACTTTTCAAGTTGATGTTTCTATCTGCCTTCATCAGGGAGGAGAAAAATGAAATCATTTCCTCCTTAATTTCCTTTTCCTCTGTTATCTTCTGAACTCCTTTTTTCAAATGATGGATATGTGTTTTCGCTCTATGTTTCAAAGTGGAGAGGTGGAAAAACTTAGTATTTTTATCTCCTTCTTTCAGCCATTGCACCCTTGATCTTTGTCTCCAATAAATTTCCTCCTTAGTTATTATGTCTTGGTACTGTACCAATTGTTCACTTTCTTCTCTTTGGGATTCTGAAGTATATCCATATTGCTGGATTTTTTCCTATATACTTCTGATATTCTCCTTGATGATCTTCTTTTCCGCAAAAATATTTCCAAAACAGTCCTTATTCCATTTCTTAACTTTCTTTTTAACATTTTTGAGTTTGGAAACAACTCGGAAGATAGTTGATCCCTCTATAGAGATATTCCACCACTCTTTTATTTTGTCTTCAAACTGTGGATGCTGCAGCCACATCTTTTCAAATCTGAATGGATGATTCTTTTTTTGGTTCAGTTTGTCCGCAGAGAATATTAGAGGGAAATGATCTGAGCCTATTTTGTGGCGTGCTTCCAACTTACAATTATAGTCTTTTATCCAGTCTGGGGAGATGAGAGCCCTATCAAGCTTGGCCTGTATACATTCCTTGTTCAGTCTCTTGTTGCTCCAGGTGTACTGAATTCCTTGCAACTCCACATCCATTAAACCTTCTTTGCTTATAAACTCCATGAGATCAATTCTCCCTTCCATTTGAATAGTATTACCACCCATTTTCTCATAATCATAGAGAGGGACATTAAAGTCTCCCATTATAATCCAACGCCCACAGTGATCTTTCCTTCTGAGCTTTGAGAGAGTTTCCCATACCTTTTTCCTTTCATTCTTGATATTTGGAGCATACATATTTACAACATACCAACTTTCCTTTTGGTCAACATTAGTTAATTTAAGCGCCAATTTTTTTTACTTTCCATCAAAATAGAACCAGCAAAAAGATTTTTTTTCCATAATATCGCAATACCTCCCGAAGCGCCTTCAGAGCTACTAGCTTTAAAGGTGTAATTTTTAAAGTCTTTGATCTATTCAGCTTTCTCCTTACTCATTTTAGTTTATGACTAGATCTAGCTTTTGCTCTCTAACAAAATTCCTAACTAGATCTACTTTAAGAAGACTATTTAGTCCCCTTATATTCCAACTAAGAATCCTCATTTCTTTTTATTGCTGTTAATATATTGCCCCATAGTTTTCTGTTTTCCATCTGCTATATTGAGCTTGCTTTCCAATTCTCTATTCTTCTTTGCAGATTTTTTCCCAGGTTTATCTGAGGAACCTACATCCGGTTTTAATTTGGCTTGTTTTCCAGATTCTTTTCCTCCTTTACTCCTTAGAGAGTTATTAGCTTTCGCTCCACCATTTCTTGTCGTAATGTGGTTAGAATTGTTCTTTATCTCTCCTTTAATCTTTTGGTTTTTAGAGTTTTTTCCACCTTCAACCATTTTTATTGCCTTGAGGACCTCTTTAGCTGGAGTAATAATTTCGACCTTTGGTTCCTCCTGCTTTTCCCCAAACTGATCTTCACTCAAATCATCCTCTTCTTCTTCTATATTGTTTCTTCCTTCAGGTTCTACTTCTCCTTCCTCTAATTCTTCATTATCATGCATCTTTAAAACTTGAATTTCTAAGCTTTGAGTGTTCTGAGTAGGGACTTTAACCTCTTCTTCAGATAGAAGATTTGATACTTTGTCCTCTATTCCCTTCCCCTTTTCTTCTGTCAGGACATTAGAATTCTTTAAAAGGGGGTCTGTTATTCTTGTTATATTAGGGTCATCCGCTTCTACTAAAGTAGTAGAAATAACCTTGTCTGTGTGTAGGTCAGCTAAGGCCTCTTGAGGTTTCCTTATCTTTCGATAGTCTTCTTTAACCTTCCATATTTTCTTTTGTTGGGTCTTAATATTTTTTCCTACCTGAAAGTTTTTTGAAATGGCTCTTCCCCTATTGGGGCAATTCTTAGCCCAATGCCCCTGCTTCTTGCACACATAACAAGAGTTTGGCAGATCTTCGAAAACAATTACTTGGGTTTTCTTACCAAGCTTGGAGATAAGATCCACTTTTTTGGGAAGGTGGTTTAGATCCGCCACTTTAACGTAGATTCTGGCACTTTGGAGTTTAGTTCTTGAAGCCGTGGCATTATCCACAGCCACTAACTCACCAAATGAACTAGCTATTCCTTTGAAGATGTCCTCATGCCAGAATTCTAAAGGGAGCCCAGGTAGCTTAGCCCAAATAAGAGTTGTTGAAAAAAATGAATATGATAAATCCATTTCTGGTTCCCATTTCTTGATAGTTAGGGTGCTTCTTCCAAAAGACAAGGTCCTTCACTCAGGATCATATTCAGATCTTCTTCGCAATTAAAGATAAAAGAGAAAAAACCATTCACCATAGGTGCAATGTCAACTTCTCTGCGTATGGCCCATCTCTTTTTGATCATAGACCTGAGTGATTCTATATTTGGTCTTGCTCCTTGAAATTTTCCTACTAGGGTGAGATCCATTGAAGAAACCAAAAAATCAAGGGATCTGGGATGAATATTTGAAACTCACCTTTCTCCCAGCAAGATTTAGATGTCACCGGGGGGAAGATGGATTTCCCAGTCAGTTTTTTCCCAAACAATGACGACCAGGTCCTTTGTTCGAGGGCCCCTTTCTGCCTTTCAAGGTTCTTTTCTGTATTAAAAATAGTTTTGCCTTTCGCTGTCTCCGTGGATTATTCTGCTGCTTTTTTCGATAGAGAATCTCTGGCCCCACTATAGAGCTCAGAAACTGCTAAAGGCCTTTTTGTGTCTGCATCAATCATTCTAGATATGTTGAGCATGCAAATATTCAAACATTAAGTGCATTTCTAATAACTTTTAACTTTGAAGAATGTAACACCAAAACTTGGGAGGTTTTGCTCATTTTCGACATGTTTAACATGTAAAGATTCAAATTTTAGATGTGTTTATTATAATTTTGAACTTTGAATAATGTAACACCAAAACCTAAGTGGTTTTTCTTATTTTAGACATGTTAAACATTTAAAGATTCAAACATTAGGTGCATTTCTTATAATTTTGAACTTTGAATAACATAACACCAAAACTTAAGCTATTTTGCTCATTTGAGATATGTTTAACATGTAAAGATTCAAACTTTAGGTGAGTTTATTATAATTTTCAACTTTGAATAATATAACACCAAAAGTTAGATGGTTTTACTTGTTTTAGACATATTTAACATGTAAATATTCAAACTTTATGCATGTTTCATATAATTTTAAACTTTGAATAACATAACACCAAAACTTAAGTATTTTTTCTCATTCTGGATATGTTCAACATGTATAGATTCAAACTTTATGCATGTTTCTTATAAATTTGAACTTTTAATAATGTAACACTAAAAATTAAGTGGTTTTGCTAATATTGGACATGTTCAACATGTAAAAATTTAAACTTTATGTGTATTTCTCATAATTTTGAACTATGAATAATGTAGCACCAAAACATAAGTGGTTTTGCTTGTTTTAAACCTGTTCAACATGTAAAGATTCAAACTTAATGTGTGTTTCTTATAATTTTGAACTTGAATAATGTAACACCATAACATAAGCAGTTTTGCTCATTTTGAATATGTTCAATATGTAGAGATTCGAACTTTATTTTTGATTCTTATAATTTTAAATTTTGAATAATGTAACACCAAAACTTAAGTGGTTTTGCTCATTTTAGACATGTTCAACATGTAAAGATTTAAACTTTATGCTTATATATTATAATTTTAAACTTTGAATAGTGTAACACCAAATCTTAAGTAGTTTTAATCATTTCATACATGTTCAACATGTAAAGATTTAAACCTGAGGCACGTTTCTTATAATTTTGAACTTTGAAGAATGTAACACTAAAACTTAAGTGGTTTTGCTCATTTCAAATATGTTCAACATGTAAAGATTTAAACTATTTGCATGCTTCTTAAAATTTTGAACTTTGAATAACATAACAATAAAGCATAAGTAGTTTTGTTCATTCTAAACACGTTCAACATGTAAAGATTCAAACTTTATGCATGTTTCTTATTATTTTAAACTTTGAATAACGTAACAACAAAACTCAAGCAATTTTGTTTGTTTTGGACATGTTCAACATATAAAGTTTAAACTTTATGTGCATTTATTATAATTTTGAACTTTGAATAATGTAACACCAAAATTTAAGTGGTTTTGCTCATTTTGAACATGTTTAACATATAAAGATCCAATTTTATGTGTGTTTCTTATATTTTGGAAATGTGAATAATGTAACTATTGTAAGCTCAATTTTCATCCTAGGAGAGAATTTTTTATGCTCCCTCCAATTGAGACACATAATGGGAACAACCCCAAGCTATGGGTCACCTATGGTGGGGTTGAATCTCTAAAGAAGGTCAGCTTCCTCTTTGATACTCACCTAAACTAATTTTGTCATAGGGAAAAGGGTTAGAAAGAGGGTAAGGGCTCCTAATAAATTTAACCAAGTGATGCACCAAATAAAAATGGGAGACTCCCATAAACTTGAACCCACACTAGATCTATAGAAGACAATGCTAGCTCACACAACCTCAAGTTCAATCTAGTTACATAAGTATTTTATATAATTTTAGGAAGAAATGAATGTAAATAAAGAGGAGTTATAAGATTTATTAAAATCTTAAATTAATAGTGGAAATGACAATAATCTAGACCTACAACTTAGTTTAAATACACCCTATAAAAGGAGCAAGAAAGAAGGACCATGGATGAGGAAGATTCTCCTTCACATAATGCCATAGTATACAACTCACTCAACATAGATCCAAGGTAAGAGATAGGCAAAGAAAGTCTTATATTTCATCAAGAGGTAGTTCTTACAAATGCTTGACAAGGTCAAGCCTAATTAAGATGCGAATATTTTGCAATATCTCAGAGAGTATCCTTATCTCCTAGAAAGATAAAAATGTATAAAATATGAGAACCCCCATAATAGAAATGATACCAAGATATATAGAAGAAGGGGGAGAGATATATATATGGGAGTAATGCATCATAAAGTGGAAAAAAGTCGTCAAGATCAAGAAATGAGGTGGCAATTTATTAATTACTTTTTGTATGCATGCTTTGATCAACAAACAAACCTTCTTTTATCCCAATAGTCCTCAAGTTCCTCTCATTAGTTGAGGGATCCCACTAGAAGATAAGGGCTTGTTTCATATGATGACAAAGTCTATTTTAATGGAATCAATGCTCTTAATTATTCCTCTAACTACCAATTTACCACCTTGGGACACTAAGTCCACTTGACATGTTTATGAAGATCAAATCCTCGAATCATAAAATTAATAGTGTCATGCTATGAATGGCAGTTAGTACCTACTTTGTCAATTATGGAGCCATGTCAATAGACGAGACCCTTTGCATTAAACATATATCTATTCCATTTCCATTCTTGGATCATAGGTCTATCTTATAAATGGAAAACCAATCTAAGATTGGTTTTCCTATAGTTTACATATTAATACTAACCTATAGACTATATATCCCTTTTTATTTATTATAATAGGTCTAAATCAACCCATTATATCTCTATAAGAACCAATAATTCATTGTATACATAGGTCCTCCTTCAAGAATGGTGAACACAGTCACAGACAAACCCTGGAAACTATAAAATGTTTAACTAGAGGTCCATATTAAGCTCCAATGGTAGTTTATTTATGTTCCTTATATTTTACTACATGGCTATGTCCACTCCATGGTGTTTGATCAAGCTCTAATGGCAAAATGATGACCCTGCAAGACCCTTTTGCCTTAGTCAAAAATGGTTTCTCAGCTTCCATCAAAAGTTTTGGGTTCACCTTTATTTTAATTAGCTATCGATAAAC
Source organism: Torreya grandis (assembly GCA_037957365.1). Classification (NCBI taxonomy): domain Eukaryota; kingdom Viridiplantae; phylum Streptophyta; class Pinopsida; order Cupressales; family Taxaceae; genus Torreya; species Torreya grandis. Next base: position 551,345 of record JARHVA010001563.1, on the reverse strand, counting down.
TGAATCAGCTTATTAACTCATTAAATCATCTTGCTCTATTTATTTCAATTTATATGATTGAGTGAGAACCATCGATCTTGCCCTTGACTTGTTAACTTTGTTTGAGCTGGTGCCACTTGGTAATTCTAGATTTGAACTCAAGATCTTATTGTCAGTATACCACTTTATGCACTTATGCCACATGGTGGATTATTGATCTCCTTGACCTTTTGACTCATCTTGATCTATTGATATTCCTTGGTATGAATTAATTCCATTAATTATATCTACTTTGGTTTGAAAACTAATGACTATTTACTACGTCTTAAAATTGATGTCCACACAACCCTTATTTGACATCTACATGGGCATATTTAATGTTCCATAGACCATCAAATTTAAACTCCAACGGATTTTTGTAGTTTCTTAAATTTGACATTTACATGAATGTATCCCATTATTTGACCAACTTTGAAGATTTATATCTTGAAGTGCAAAAATCATGGAGGGACCAAATTTGTTGGAGATGTTCCTGAGACCAAAAACATTATGCCCACTTGATCCGCTAGCTCTAGGAGATTTATAAGTGTGTTTAAAAAATTTTTAATTGAGATGACATTTGTGTTTTTGTATGATTTTCACATGTCTATCATTGTCAAAAATGGATAAGTATGGAAACTTAACAAATTCTATATAAGGAGCCAGCTTTGAACATGCATAACTTTTGTTACACTTAGATGTATGACGTAAAATTTAGTGCATGTGTTCTTGGGAATAATGTGATAACAACAATATGTCCAAATATCCTTGAATCATCCACACATGGTAATGATAACATCATCAAATTTCCTACTTAGAACTTTTGCTCCTAGACCCAAAATGTCAAGATGAACACAATGAAGAACTAGATAAATACCATGCACTTTCATAGTCATTCCAAGCATTCTTGACACCCCATAGGGTCTCTAAAACATGTCCATATAATCAATATCATCCATTAATTACCTTGGAGACATCATTAACAAACCTCCAACACTGTTTGAATCCTTCTTTGCAACTCTAAACTTATCCTTTAGAAATTTACAATTTACACTTTAAGTGAACTTAAAGTGTTTAAAAAGTTTTTCTTGGTAAAATAAGATCCTTGGATCACTCATTCCATATATAAATTTTATCCATTTGTTCATCCATTAGTAACTTGATACATATGGGTACAAGTTTGGTATGTGGGCCAAATTTGGCCAACATTTTTGGTGACTCATAGGGAAGCATGCCTATTATGTTTGAGAACCCAGACCAATTTGCATGTCTAGTACATTGGGTATGTAATATCTACTTGGGTCCAACACATTTACTTGGATCTAACATTAGCTTCCAATCTTGCTCTAACCTCTTTTGAAACAAACAAAGACCAAAACAAAAAGAGCAAAACAAAATAGAGTGCTCTAGCACTTATTGAGAGAACTAACTTAGAACAAAATAGGAATAATAAATAAATGTGTTAAAATAGCATAGAAAAATTTGAACAAAATTATCCTAATATATACAGCTTAAAAATATATGTTCTTTTCCTCCTAGATCAAAATGAGGAAATGAATGAAGCATGTAGCTCCTTGACCCTTGGTATTAATGCTTAATTCTTCCCTATTTCATCTATCAAATTCCTTAGCATGATGTTTAATGAGAGCAAAATAGCTCCAAATATGTCAGCTATGTGCATCTAGATAGTCTCAACTTTCTCATATGGCTCCTAGACTGCAACCTCTAATAGTGGTCTAGTAAGACATACCTCTTTAATTTACATGGTGATATTAATAAGATTGGGATTACTCTTGGTTACAAGTTATTCAATATCATTAAAGAGATCTACATATTTTGCCTGATCTTAGTCATTGTCTTCCATGGGAAATTCTTTGTCCATCCTCTCAATCACTTGATCCTTTTTAATAATAGATATCCCAACCTCTCCATGTCTTCCATTTGTACCAATATCTCATCAAGACCAGATTTATCATTCTACTTTGGTATCCCTAGAGTAGCATTATCTTCCTAAAGTTCCAAGGCATTAATAGAATCATCAAATGAAAATTTAACTTGTTACACTATCTCATTGTCTAAGTCTGCCATCTTGAGCTCATCAATCTCACTCATGAATTCATAGTACAGTTACTACCAATGGTCATCTTCCTATTGTATATCATCTCTAACTTGTACTTGTTCCTAAAAATCATCCTCTTTAACATTATGAAAGATAGAAATATGCTCACCCTTGCCAAGTGGTGTCCCAATGATGATCTCTTTTTCTAACTCTGACAATTCATCATTATCAATTATGAGTTTAACATAGAGTTCACTGCTTACCTTTTCAAGGAGTGGTATAGGATATTATTGGGATGACTTAAAGATAGATGAGACATATGTGACACTTCTGGGGTCCAACTACTTGTCTTTTATAGTCATACCCTCCTCCTTTTACATATTACTCTAGATGGATTTCCTAGAAGGAAATGATGTAGATTCGTAAGGAGGGAGGGATGGGGGTTGAATGACCTTAGATTTTCTTGACTACATGATTTGGTTCCAAGATGGAAAATATGGAGGTCCTTCTTTAGCCTTCTAATTCTGCTTCTCTTCTTATTTCTTTGTCTTTAGCTCTAACTCTTTCATTTGCCTCACCATGTTCTTTTGGAATAACTTCTCTTTAAGGTGGTCAATGGCTTCGTGAAGATAAGGAACACAAGAAGACTCTTGAGGAGGGATGAGAGAGGTTTACAAAGGTTTAGATTATCCTCTAACTTGGGTTTCCAAATCTAGATCTATTTTACTATGCCCACCCCATGACTTCACTGCTGATTCTAACTTAGAACCTTGAAAGACTTCATAAGGGGTTCTTGAGGAAGGATGGAATATTGCATCTCAATGACAGGCTATTCCATAATAATATCCTTCTTTCTTTGATAGTTCTCTTGGACATATTTCTAAGAAGGAAAGGTCTGAGAAATGTATGAAGAAATTGGCACACTCAAAGGGGTAATTAGAATGATCTCTTGGGGAGGAATGGGTGGCACATAAGAAGGTTGAGGTGGTGTATATGTAGGCACATGAGATTGGTGAGGTTGGACTCGTTATTCCTCAAGGCCTTTTAGCTTATCCTCAATCCTTTAAAATCAACCACCTATATCCATCATCTCACCTGTGAGATTGTTCTAATTTTCTCTCTCAATAGGTTCCCATTCTTATTTAATTTTCTGCAATGACTCTCTCACATAGTATATTCAGTGAGTAGGGAGATCATGACCATAATACTTTTGTGAGCACAATTATAGTGCATGTTTATTAAGGCTTATTAAAGTTCACCTAAGTGCTAATATGGATGGCTTATGATAGGGTTTATGAGGAGAAATATTACGATGGATTGATATCCATAAGAAGGACCAAGGTAGTATTCTTGATAATAAGGATCATGAAAAACTTGACAATGCTCCTCATAGCTTTGATAGGGATCTTGGTATGGTTGGTTAAGCTCATATGGATCATGAGGACCATATTGGGAGTACTGATAAGGATGTGGATAATAGAAATATTCACCATAGTTATCTATAACAAATTCATATGTCAAATGAGATGCAAGAAATAATTAAAAACTTCATTGAGACATACCTGGTCTACTCATAACCAGAAGTTTGATTTAGAGTCACCATTCATGCTAATGTGTTTACTTCTAAAAGCTGACTAGAGGAAAGACACACCAAAATATTTCCACTCTTTTGTACCTCATCCCATTGAGTATGCTATAAATAGTTGTAGGCTCAATTTACAACTTAGAAGAGACTTTTTCAAGATCCCTATAATTGAGCTACATAATGGGAACAACCCTAGGCTATGGGTCACTTATGGTAGGGATGAACCTCTAGAGAAGGTTTCCTCTTTGATGCTCACCTAAACTAAGTTTTTCATAGGGAAAAGGGTTAAAAATAGGGTAAAGGATCCTAAAAAAAATAACCAGGTGATGCACCAAATAAAAATGGGAGACTCCCATAAGCTTGAACCCACACTAAATCTGTAGAAGATAATACTAGCTCACCAACCTCAAGATCAAGCTAGTTACATAAGAATTTTATAGAAGAGGTTTAGGAAGCAATGAATTTAAATAAAGAGGAGTTATAAGACTCACTAAATCTCACATTAATAGTAGAAAGAACACTAATCTAGACCTGCAACTCAGCTTAAATACACCCTTAAAAAGGAGCAAGAAAGAAGGACCATGGATGAGGAAGATTCTCCTTCACACAATGCCATAGTGTACAACTCACTCAACATAGATCTAAGGAAAGTGATAGGCAAATAAATTCTTATATTGAATCAAGAGGTAGCTATTAAAAATGCTTGATAGGGTCGAGCCTAATCAAGATGAGCATATTTTGCAATATCTCAGAAAGTATCCCTGTTTTCCATAAAGATAAAAAATTCTAAAATATGAGAACCCCCATTATGGGAATGAGACCTATATATATATATATATATATATATATAAGAAGGGGGAGAGAGATGGGAAAAATGCATCAGAGAGTGGAGAAAAATCATCAAGATCAAGAAATGATGTGGCAATTCCTTGATTGCTTTTTGTATGCATGGCTTGATCAAAAAGCGGACCTCCTTTTGTCCCAATAGTCCTCAAGATCCTCTCATTGGACAAGATATCCCACTAGAATACAAGGGTTTGTTCTATGTGATGAAAAATTCTATTTGAGTGGAATCAATGTTCTTAATTGTTCTTCTAACTACCAGTTCACCACCTTGGGACCCTAAGTCCACTTGACATGTTTATGAGGATCAAATCCTTGAATCTTGAAACTGATAGTGTCATGGCATGTATAGTGTTTAGTTCCTAATTTGTCGATGATGAAGCCATGTCAACAGATGAGACCCTTTGCATTAAACATATATCTACTCTATTTCCATGTGTGGAACATAAATCCATTTTATAGATGGAAAACCAATCTAAAATTATTGGTTTGCCTATATTTTCCATATTAATAAGGACCTATAGACTATATATCCCTTTTTATGTATTATAATAGGTCCAAATGGACCCATTCTATTTGTGTAGGAACTAAGAGTTTATTGTATACATAGTCCTCCTTTAAGAATGGTAACACAATTGTAGATGAACCCTAAAAGCTATAAAATTTTGAACTAAAGGTCTTTATTAAGTTCAAATGGTGGTCCCTTTGTGTTCTTTATACTTTACTACATGACTATGTCTGGTCCATTATGTTGGCTCGAGCTCTAATGGTGAAATTATGACCCTACAAGACCCTTTTACCTTGGTCAAAAATGGTTTCTCAGCTTTCATCCAAAGTCCTAGCCTCACCTTTATTTTAATTGGCTATTGATAAATTGACTTAGATTATTAACTCATTTACTTATCTCACTCTATTTATTTTGATTTGTATGATTGAGTGAGATCCATCGATCCTGCCCTTATCTTGTCATCTTTGTTTGAGCTAGTGTCACTTGGTAGTTCCAAATTTGCACTTAAGATCCTATTGTCAGTCTACCATTTTATGTGTTTATGCCATGTGGTAGATTCTTGAGCTCCTTGAATTTTTGAATCATCTCACTCCATCGATCTTTCTTTGTATGAATAAATGCCATTTGTTGGATCCACTTTGGTTTGAAAACAATTGACTATTTACTAGGTCTTAAAATTAACATTTGTGTGACCATCATTTGACGTCCACATGGGCATATTTGACATCTTGTAGATCATAAAATTTAAAATCCAATGTATTTTTTTAGTGGATTAAATTTGATGTTTATATGAATATATCCCATTATTTGACAAACTTTAAAGATTTATATCTTAAAGCACAAAAATCATGGAAGGACCAAATTTGTTGGAGATGTACCTAAGACCAAAAATATTATGCCCACTTCAACCATTAAATCTTGGAGATTTATAAGTGTATTTAAAAATATTTCAAGTGAGATGACTTATTGGTTTTTGAATGACATATTCATGTGTGTCATGGTTGAAAATGGCTATGTATGGAAACTTAGAAAATTTTGTTTGAGGAACTAGCTTTGAATATGCATAACTTTTGTCATGCTTAGACACATGGCCTAAAATTTAGTGCATACGTTCTTGGTAATATTATTATCATAACCATATGACCAATTATACTTGATTAATCTACATGTGGGATAATTTTAGTGAACTACCTACTCAGAATTTGTGCCACTAGACCCAAAATATCAAGATGAACATAATGAAAAACCAAATGTATACCATACACTTCCATAGTCATTACAAGAACTCTTGAAACCCTATAGGGTCTATGAAACATGTCTATATCATCAATATCATCCATAAGTTTCCTTGGAGACATCTTTTACAAACCTCTGACACTGATTGAATCTTTCTCTATAAATCTAAACTTGTCCTTTAGAAATTGACAATTTACACTTTAAGTGAACTTAAAGTATTTCAAAAAAATTGTGAGTAAAATGGGATCCTTGGATCAATAATTCCATCCAAAACCTTTATCCATAGTCTCATCCATTAGTAACCTAATCCATATGGGTACAAGATTGTTATGTAGGCCAAATTTGACCAATAATAACACCAAAACTTAAGCATTTTTGCTCATTTTGAAAATGTTCAACATGTAAAGATTCAAAGTTTATGCATGTTTCTTATAATTTTGAAATTTGTATAATGTAACACTAAAACTTAAGTAGTTTTCCTCATTTTGAACATGTTCAACATGTAAATATTCAAACTTTATGCACATTTCTTATAATTTTGAACTTTGAATAATGTAATACTAAAACTTAAGTAGTTTTGCTCATTTCAGACATGTTCAACATGTAAATATTCAAACTTTAGGTGTATTTCTTATAATTTTTTCTTTTAATTATGTAACACCATCTCTTAAATATTTTTTCTCATTTCAGACATGTTCAACATGTAAAGATTTAAACTTTATACGTGTTTCTAATAATTTTGAACTTTGAATAACATAACAACAAAACTTATGTGGTTTTGCTCATTTTAGACATGTTTAACATGTAAAGATTAAAACATTATGCACATTTCTTATCATTTGGAACTTTGAAAATGTAACATCAAAATTTAAGTGGTTTTGATCATTTTGGAGATGTTTAACATATAAAAATTCAAACATGATGTGCATTTGTTCTAATTTTAAACTTTAAAAATGTAACACCAAAACATTAGAGGTTTTATTCATTATGGACATGATCAACATGTAAAGATTCAAACTTTATGTGAATTTCTTATAATTTTGAACTTTTAATAATATAACACCAAAACTTAAATGGTTTTACTTGTTTCAAACATGTTTAACATGTAAAGATTCAAACTTTATGTGTGTTTTTTATAATTTTGAACTTTGAATAATGTAACACCAAAACTTAGTAGTTTACTTATTCTAGATATGTTTAACATGTAAAGATTCAAGCTTTAGGTGTATTTCTTATCATATTGAACTTTGAATAACATAACACCAAACTTAAGTTTTTTTGTTGATTTTGGACATGATCAACATGTAAAGATTCAAACTTTATGCATGTTTCTTATAAATTTGAACTTTGAATAATGTAACACCAAAACTTAACTAATTTTAATCATTTTGAACATGTTCAAAATGTAAAGATTCAAATTTGATGCACGTTTTTTATAATTTTAAAAATGGAATAATGTGACACCAAAACGTAAGTGGTTTTTCTCATTTTGAACATGTTCAACATGTAAATATTCAAAATTATAAGAAACATGCCTAAATTTTGAAAATTTAGATGTTGAACATGTCTAAAATAAAGAAAACCACTTAGATTTTGGTGTTATGTTATTCAAAGTTCAAAATTATATGAAACATGCCTAAAGTTTGAATCTTTACATGTTGAACATGTTTGGAATGAGCAAAACCACTTGAGTTTTGGTGTTACATTATTCAAATTTTAAAATTATAATAAATCCACCTAAAGTTTGAATCTTTCCATATTGATCATGTCTGAAATGAGCAAAATTGCTTAAGTTTTGGTGTTACATTATTTAAAGTTTAAAATTATAAGAAACCCACCTAAAGTTTGAATCTTTACATGTTCAACATGTTAAGAATGATCAAAACCATTTATGTTTTGGTGTTACATTATTCAAAGTTTAAAATTATAAGAAACCTACCTAAAGTTTGAATCTTTACATGTTGAACATGTTTAGAATGAGCAAAACCATTTAAATTTTAGTGTTATGTTATTCAAAGTTTAAAATTATAAAAAAATGCACCTAGAGTTTAAATATTTACATGTTTAACATGTCCAAAACAAGAAAGACCACTTAAGTTTTGGTGTTACATTATTCAAAGTTCAAAATTATAAGAAAAGTGTATAAAGTTTGAATGTTTACATGTTGAACATGTCGAGAATGAGCAAAACTGATTAAGTTTATGTGTTACATTATTCAAAGTTCAAAATTATAAGAAACATGCCTAAGGTTTAAATATTTACATGTTTAACATGTTCTAAACGAGAAAAATAATTTATGTTTTGTTTTTACATGATTCAAAGTTCAAAATTAAGAAACTCACATAAAGTTTGAATCTTTTCATGTTAAATATGTCTAGAATGAGGAAAACCACTTAAGTTTTGGTGTTACAATGTTCAAAGTTCAAAATGATAAGAAATACACATAAATTTTTAATCTTTACATTTTGAACATGTCTGGAACAAGTAAAAGCACTTAAGTTTTGGTATTACATTATTCAAAGTTCAAAATTATAAGAAGCATGCCTAAAGTTTGAATTTTTTACATGGAACATGTATGAAATGAGCAAAATTGCTTAAGATTTTGTGTTTCATTATTCAAAGTTAAAAATTATAATAAACATGTCTAAAGTTTGCATCATTACGTGTTCCACATGTTGAAAATGAGTAAAATCACTTAAGTTTTGGTGTTACATTATTCAAAGTTTAAAATTATAATAAACGTGCATAAAGTTTGAATCTTTATATGTTGAACATGTCTGAAATGAGTAAAACTACTCAGGTTTTGGTGTTACATTATTAAAAGTTCAAAATTATAAGAAATGTGCATAAAGTTTGAGTCTAAAATGAGAAAAATAGCTTAAGTTTTGGTGTTACATTATTCAAAGTTAAAAATTATAAGAAACCCACCTAATGTTTAAATATTTACATGTTAAACATGTTCAAAATGAACATTACCTCTTAAGTTTTGGTGCTACATTATTCAATGTTTAAAACTATAAGAAACATGCCTAAACTTTGAATCTTTACATGTTCAACATGTCCAGAATGACCAAAATCACTTAAATTTTGGTGTTACATTATTCAAACTTCAAAATTGTAAGAAACATGCCTAAAGTTATAATATTTACATTTCTAGCATGTCTCAAATGAGCAAAACTACTAAAATTTTATTGTTATGTTATTCAAAATTGAAAATTATAAAAAACACACCTAAAGTTTAAATCTTTACATGTTGAACATGTTTGAATTGATTAAAATAGCTTACATTTTGATGTTATGTTATTAAATTCAAAATTATAAGAAACAATCCTAAAGTTTGAATCTTTACATGTTAAGCATGTCTAAAAAGAGCAAAACCACGTATGTTTTGGTATTACATTATTCAAAGTTCAAAATTATAAGAAGCATGCTAAAAGTTTAATCTTTAGATTGAACATGTCTGAAATGACCAAAAGTCCTTAAGTTTTGGTGTTACATTATCCAAAGTTCAAAATTATAAGAAACATAGCTAAAGTTTGAATCATTACATGTTAAACATGTCCAAAACAAGAAAAATTGCTTAAGTTTTGGTGTTACATTACTAAAAATTTAAAATTATAAGAAACATGCCTAAAGTTTGAATCTTTACATGTTAAAAATGTCTAAAATGAGTAAGCCCACATAAGTTAATGTGTTACATTTTTCAAGGTTCAAAATTATAAGAAATGCATGTAAAGTTTGGATCTTTACATGTTTAACATGTTTGAAATAAGTAAAACCACTTAAGTGTTAGTGTTACATTATTCAAATTTCAAAATTATAAGAAACACGCATAAACTTCAATTCTTTACATGTTGTACATGTCTAAAATGAGCAAAACTGCTTAAGTTTTGGTGTTACATTATTCAACATGTTCAAAATGAGCAAAACTTCGTAGGTTTTGGTGTTACGATATTCAAAGTTAAAAACTATAAGAAACATGCATAAAGTTTGAATCTTTACATGTTGAACATGTTCAAAATAATCAAAATTGCTTAAGTTTTGGTGTTACATTATTTAAAGTTCAAAATTATAAGAAACATGCATAAAGTTTAAATCTTTACATGTTGAACATGTCTAGAATGAGAAAAATTATTTAAGTTTTGGTGTTTTGTTATTCAAAGTTCAAAATTATAATAAACATGCATAAAGTTTTAATTTTTACATGTTGAACATGTCCAAAATGAGCAAAACCACTAAAATTTTATTATTAGGTTATTCAAAGTCAAAATTATAAGAAACATGCCTAAAGTTTAAATCTCTACCTAGTTAACATGTCCATAATGAGCAAGACCACTTAAGTTTGAGTGTTACGCTATTCAAAGTTCAAAATTATAAGAAACACACTTAAAGTTTGAATCTTTACATGTTGAACATGTCTATAATGAGGAAGATCACTTAAGTTTTTTGTTACATTAATCAAAGTTCAAAATTATAAGAAACTCATCTAAAGTTTGAATATTTACATGTTGAATAGGTCTAGAACAAGGAAAACTACTTAAGTTTTGGTGTTACATTATTCAGAGTTCAAAATTATAAGAAACACACATAAAGTTTATATATTTAATGTTAAACATACCTGAAATGAGCAAAACTACTTAAGTTCTTTTGATATGTTATTCAAAGTTCAAAATTATAAGAACCATGCATAAAGTTTGAATCTTTACATGTTTAACATGTATGAAATGAATAAAATTGCTTAATTTTTGGTGTTACATTATTCAAAGTTCAAAATTATAAGAAACGTGCATAAAGTTTGAATCTTTACATGTTAAACATGTCTAAAACTAGAAAAACCACTTAAGTTTTCATGTTACATTACTCAAAATTCAAAATTTATAATAAACACACTTAAAGTTTGAATTTTTACATGTTAAACATGTCCAAAGTGAGCAAAACCACATAATTTTTGGTGTCACTTTTTTTTTCAAAGTTCAAAATTATAAGAAATGTGCATAAAATTTGAATATTTACATGTTGAACATGTCTAAAATGAGCAAAACCACTTAAGTTTTGGTGTTACATTATTCAAAATTCAAAGTGATAATAAACACACAAAAATTGAATCTTTATATGTTGAATATGGCTAAAATGATCAAAACCACTAATGTTTTGGTGTTACATAATTCAAAGTTCAAATTATAAGAAACACACATAAAGTTTGAATCTTTACATGTTAAATATGTTCAAAATGAGCGAAACCACTTAAGTTTTAGTGTTACACTATTAAAATTTCAAAATTATAAGAAACATGCATAAAATTGGAGTCTTTATATGTTAAACATGTCTAAAATGAGCAAAAATGCTTAAATTTATGGTGTTAGGTTATTAAAAGTTCAAAATTATAAGAAACCCACTTAAATTTATAATCTTTACATGTTGAACATGTGTGAAATGAGCAAAACCTCTTAGGTTTTGGTGTTATATTATTCTAAGTTCAAACTTATAAGAAACTTGCCTAAAGTTTGAATCTTTACATGTTCAATATATCCAAAACAAGCAAAATCACTTAAATTTTGATGTTATATTATGCAAAGTTCAAAATTATAAGAAACATGCTTAGAGTTAGAATTTTTACTTGTTTAAAAAAATCAATTAAGTTTTGTTGTTACATTATTCAAAGTTTAAAATTATAAGAAACATGCTTAAAGTTTAAATCCTTACATGTTGAACATGTCAAAAATGAGTAAAACCATTTATGTTTTGGTGTTACATTATTAAAAGCTTAAAATTATACGAAACATGTATAAAGTTTGAATCATCACATGTTAAACATGTCTAAAATGAGCAAAACTACTTAAGTTTTGATGTTATATTATTCAAAGTTCAAGACAATAAGAAATGTACATAAAATTTAAATCTTTACATGTTGAACATGTCTAAAATGAGAAAAACCACTTAAGTTTTAGTGTTACATTATTAAAAGTTCAAAATTATATGAAACATGCCTAATGTTTGAATCTTTACATGTTGAACATGTCTCAAATGAGTAAAACTATTTAAGTCTTGGTGTTACATTATTCAAAGTTTAAAATTATAAGAAACACATCTTATTTAAGTCTTGGTGTTACATTATTGAATCCTTATATATTGAACATGTCTTAAATGAGCAAAACCACTTATGTTTTGGTGTTATGTTATTAAAAGTTTAAAATTATAAGAAACGTGCATAAAGTTTGAATCTTTACTTATTGAACATCTCTAAAATGAGCAAAACTACTTAAGTTTTGGTGTTAGATTATTCAAAGTTCAAAACAATAATATATGCACCTAAAGTTTGAATCTTTATATGTTGAGCATGTCTAAAATGAGCAAAACTACTTAAGTTTTGGTGTTACTTTATTAAAAGTTGAAAATTATAAGAAACGTGCCTAATATTTGAATGTTTTAATGTTGAACATGTCTAAAATGAGCAAAACCACTTAACTTTTGGAATTACATATTAAAAGTTAAAAATTATAAGAAATGTGCCTAAAGTTTGAATTGTTACATTTAAACATGTCTAAAATGAGAAAAACCACTTATGTTTTGGTTTTACATTATTAAATACTCAAAATTATAAAAAATGCACCTAAATTTTGAATCTTTATATGTTGAACATGTCTGAAATGAGCAAAACTACTTAAGTTTTGGTGTTACGATATTAGAAGTTTAAAACTATAAGAAACACGTATAAAGTTTGAATCTTTACATGTTGAACATGTCTAAAATGAGAAAAACAACTTATGTGTTGGTGTTACATTATTTAAAATTCAAAATTATAAGAAACCCACCTAAAGTTTGAATTTTAAATGTTAAACATGTTCAGAATGAGGCAAACCACTTAACTTTTGGTGTTATATTATTCAAAGTTTAAAATTATAAGAAACACACATAAACTTTGAATCTGTACATGCTGAACATGTCCAAAATGAGCATAACTTCTTAAGTTTTGGTGTTAGATTATTCAAAGTTAAAAATTATAAAAGTACTTTGGTGTTGAGCATGTCCAAAATTAGTAAAACTACTTAAGTTTCAGTGTTACATTATTCAAAGTTAATAATTATAAGAAACGTACAAAAATATTAAATCTTTACATGTTAAACATGTTCAAAATGAGCAAAACTATTTAAGTTTTGGTGTTACATTATTCACAGTTTAAAATTATAAAAAAGGCACATAAAGTTTGAACATTTATATGTTAAACATGTCTTAAATGAGTAAAATCAGTAAAGTTTTTATCTTACGTTATTCAAAGTTCAAAATTATAATAAATGTGCTTAAATTTTGAATTTTTACATGTTGAACATGTTCTTAATGAGCAATACCCTTTAATTTTTAGTGTTACATTATTCAAAGTTCAAAATTATAAGAAATGCACCGAAAGTTTGAATCTTTATATGTTGAACATGTCTGTAATGAAGAAAACTACTTAAGTTTTGATAGTATATTATTCAAAGTTTAAAATGATAATAAATGCCCCTAAAGTTTGAATCATTACATATTGAACATGTTCAAAATGAGCAAAACCACTTAAATTTTGGTGTTACATTATTCCAAATTCAAAATTATAATAAACATGCATAAAGCTTGAATCTTTACATGTTGAACATGCCCAAAATAAGCAAAATATTTTAAGTTTTTTGGTTACATTATTCAAAGTTCAAAATTATAAGAAACACATCTAAATTTTGAATATTTACATGTTGAATGTGTCTTAAATGAGAAAAATTGTTTAAGTTTTGGTGTTACATTATTTAAAGTTCAAAATGATAAGAAATGCATATAAAATTTGAATTTTTACATGTTGAACGTGTCTACAATGAATAAAACCACTTAAGTTCTGGTGTTATGTTATTCAAAGATTAAAATTATAATAAATGTGTCTTTGGTTTGAATCTTTACATGTTGAACATGTTCGAAATAAGAAAAACCATTTAAGTTTTTGTGTTACATTATTCAGAGTTCAAAATTATAAGAAACTCACTTAAATTTTAAATCTTTACATGTTAAACATGTCTAGAATGACCACAACCACTTAAGTTTTGGTTTAACATTATTCAAAGTTCAAAATTATAAGAAATTCACATAAAGTTTGAATCTTTACATATTGAACATGTCCATAATGAGCAAAAGCACTTAAGTTTTGGTGTTACGTTATTCAAAGATCAAAATTATAAGAAATGTGCCTAAAGTTTGAATCTTTACATGTTGAACATGTTCAAAATGAAAAAATATCTTAAAATTTGGTGTTACATTAATCAAAGTTCAAAATTATAATAAATGCATCTAAAGTTTGAATTTTTACATCTTCAAGATGTCCAAAATGAGAAAAACCACTTAAGTTTTAGTGTTACATAATTCAATGTTCAAAATTATAAGAAACATGTATAAACATTGAATTTATATAAGTTGAACATGTTTGAAATGATTAAAACTACTTAATTTTTCATGTTACATTATTAAAAGTTCAAAATTATAAGAAACATGTTTAAGATTTGAATCTTTACATGATGAACATATCCAAAATGAACAAAATTCTTTAAGTTTTAGTGTTACATTATTAAAAGTTCAAAATTATAAGAAACAAACCTAAAGTTTGAATCATTACATGTTGAACATGTCTAAAACAAGTAAAACTGCTTAAGTTTTGGTGTTACATTATTGAATGTTCAAAATTATAAGAAATGCACCTAAAGTTTGAATCTTTACATGTTAAACATGTCTGAAATGAGCAAAACCACTTAAGTTTTGGTGTTACATTATTTAAAGTTCAAAATTATAAGAAACACACTTAACGTTTGAATCTTTACATGTTGAACATGTCCAAAATGAGCAAAACCACTTACGTGTTGGTGTTACATTATTCAAAGTTATTAAAAATATGCATAAAGTTTGAATCTTTACATGTTTTACATGTTTAAAATGAGAAAACCCACTTATGTTTTGGTGTTACATTATTCAAAGTTTAAAATTATAAGAAACACACCTAAAGTTTAAATATTTACATGTTGAAAATGTTTGAAATGAGTAGACCTACTTAAGTTTTGGTGTTATGCTATTCAAAGTTCAAAACTATAAGAACGTGCATAAGGTTTGAATATTTACATGGTGAACATGTCTAAAATAAGCAAAACTTCTTAAGTTTTGGTGTTACATTATTCGAAGTTCAAAATTATAAGAAATGTGCATAAAGTTTGAATCTTTACATGTTGAACATGTCTGAAACAAGCAAAACTACTATACTTTTATTGTTACATTATTCGAAGTTCAAAATTATAAAAAACATGCATAAAGTTTGAATCTTTACATGTTGAACATGTCTTAAATGAGCAAAACTACTTTAGTTTTTTCTTTTTAATGTTATTCAAAGTTCAAAATTATAAGAAACACACCTAAATTTTGAATATTTACATGGTTAATATGTCCGAAACAAGTAAGACTACTTAAGTTTTGGTGTTACATTATTCAAAGTTCAAAATTATAATAAACACACCTAAAGTTTGAATCTTTACATGTTGAACATGTCTGCAATGAGGAAGATCACTTAAGTTTTTGCATTATATTATTTAAAGATCAAAATTATAAGAAACACACCTAAAGTTTGAATCTTTACATGTTAAACATGTCCAAAATGAGGAAACCTACTTAAGTTTTGGTGTTACATTATTCAAAGTTCAAAATTATAAGAAACACGAATAAAGTTTGAATAATTACATGTGAACTTGCCTAAAACAACAAAAACTACGTAAGTTTGTTTTTTATGTTATTCAAATTTCAAAATTATAAGAAATGCACCTAAAGTTTGAATCTTTACATGTTGAACATGTCTGCAATGAGGAAAACTACTTAAGTTTTTGTGTTACATTATGCAAAGTTCAAAATTATAAGAAATGCACAATAATTTTGAATCTTTACATATCAAACATGTTCAAAATGAGCAAAAACACTTATGTTTAGATGTTCTGTTATTTAAAGTTCAAAATTATATTAAATGCACTTAAAATTTGAATTTTTACACATAAAATTTGTCTAAAATGAGCAAACCTACTTCAATTTTGGTGTTACCTTATTCAAAGTTCAATATTATAAAAAACACGCATAAAGTTTGAATCTTTGCATGTTGAACATGTCTAAAATGAGTAAAACCACTTAAGTTTTGGTGTTACATTATTCAAAATTATAAGAAATGTACATAAAATTTGAATCTTTACATGTTGAATATGTCTAAAATAAGTATAACCAATAGGTTTTAGCATTATGTTATTCAAAATTCAAAATTATAAGAAACACACATAAAGTTTGAATCTTTACATGTTAAACATGTACAAAGCAAGCAATATAACTTAAGTTTTGGTGTTAAATTATTCAAAGTTCAAAATTATAAGAAACATGTATAAAGTTTGAGTCTTTACGTGTTGAATAGGTCTAAATTGAGCCAAACCACTAAAGTTTTGGTGTTTCAAAATTATAAGAACCCCACCTAAGATTTGAATCTTTACATGTTAAACATGTCTGAAATGAGCAAAACCTCTTATGTTTTGGCATTACATTATTCAAAGTTTATAATTATAAAAAATGTGCCTAAAGTTTGAATCTGTATATGTTCATCATGTTCGAAATAAGAAAATCACTTAAATTTTGGTGTTACATTATTCAAAGTTTAAAATTATAAGGAACGCATCTAAAGTTTGAATCTTTACATGTTCAACATGTCTAGAATGAGTAAAACTGCTTAAGTTTTATTGTTATGTTATTCAAAGTTCAAAACTATAATAAATGCACTTAAAGTGTGAATCTTTACATGTTCAACATGTCTAGAATGAGTAAAACTGCTTAAGTTTTATTGTTATGTTATTCAAAGTTCAAAACTATAATAAATGCACTTAAAGTGTGAATCTTTACATGTTCAACATGTCTAGAATGAGTAAAATCACTTAAATTTTCATGTTACATTATTCAAAGTTCAAAATTATAAAAAACACACATAAAGTTTGAATCCTTATATATTGAACATGTCTTAAATGAGCAAAACCATTTAAGTTTGGTGTTATGTTATTAAAAGTTTAAAATTATAAGAAACATGCATACAGTTTGAATATTTACTTATTGAACATCTCTAAAATGAGTAAAACTACTTAAATTTTGGTGTTACATTATTCAAAGTTCAAAAAATTAATATATGCACCTAAAGTTTGAATCTTTACATGTTGAGCATGTCTAAAATAAGCAAAACTACTTAAGTTTTGGTGTTACTTTATTAAAAGTTGAAAATTATAAGAAACATGCCTAATGTTTGAATGTTTACATGTTGAACATGTCTAAAATGAGCAAAATTGCTTAAGTTTTAGTATTACATTATTCAAAGTTCAAAATTATAAGAAACATGCCTAAAGTTTGAATCTTTACTTGTTGAACATGTCCAAAATGAGCAAAACCCCTTAAGATTTGGTGTTACATTATTCAAAGTTTAAAATTATAAAAAACATGCCTAAAGTTTGAATCTTTACCTGTTGAACATGTCCAAAATGATAAAAATCAGTTATGTTTTGGTGTTATATTATTCAAAGTTCAAAATTATAAGAAACGTGCCTAATTTTTGAATCTTTACATGTTGAGTATGTCTAAAATGAGCAAAACCAATTAAGTTTTGGTGTTACATTATTCAAAGTTCAAGATTATAAAAAACATGCCTAAAGTTTGATTCTTTAAATATTAAAACATGACCAAAGCAATCAAAATTGCTTAAATTTTGGTGTTACATTATTCAAATGTCAAAATTATAAGAAACTCACCCAAAGTTTGAATCATTACATGTTGAACATGTTTGAAATGAGAAAAACCACCTAAGTTTTTGTATTACATATTAAAAGTTCAAAATTATAATAAACATGCCTAAAGTTTGAATCTTTACATGTTAAACATGTTTGAAACGAGCAAAATTGCTTAATTTTTGGTGTTACATTATTCAACGTTCAAAATTATAAGAAACACACCTAAATTTTGAATATATACATGTTGAACATGTTCGAAATGAAGAAAACTATTTAATTTTTGGTGTTACATTATTCAAAGTTCAAAATTATAAGAAACATGTATAAAGTTTGATTCTTTACATGTTGAACATGTCCAAAATGAGCAAAACCACTTATGTTTTAGTGTTACGTTATTCAAATTTCAAAATTATAAGAAACACAAGTAAAGTTGGAATCTTTACATGTTAAACATGTACGAAATGAGTAAAACCACTTAAGTTTTTGTGTTAGATTATTCAAAGTTCAAAATTATAAGAAATGCACATAAAGTTTGAATCTTTACATGTTGAACATGTCCGCAATGAGTAAAACTACTTAAGTTTTGGTGTTACATTATTTAAAGTTCAAAATTATAAGAAATACACCTAAAGTTTGAATCATTACATGTTGAACATGTTTGGAACAAGAAAAATCAGTTATGTTTTGGTGTTACACTATTCAAAGTTCAATTTATAATAAACACACATAAAGTTTTAATTTTTATATGTTGAATATGCCCAAAATGAGCAAAACTATTTAATTTTTGGTGTTATGTTATTCAATGTTCAAAATTTTAAGAAACATGTATAAAGTTTGAATATTTACATGTTGAACATGTCTAAAAAGAACAAAATTGCTTAAGTTTTGTTGTTACATTATTCAAAGTTCAAGATTATAATAAACACGCATAAAGTTTGAATCTTTACATGTTGAAAATGTCTGAAATGAGCATAATCACTTAAGTTCTAGTGTTATGTTATTCAAAGTTCAAAATTATAATAAACACATGCATAATGTATGAATCTTTACATGTTGAACATGTCTAAAATGAGCAAAACTACTTAAGTTTTGGTGTTACATTATTCAAAGTTCAAAATTATAACAAACATGCATAAAGTTTGAATCTTTACATTTTGAATATGTCTAAAATGAGCAAAACCACTTAAGTTTTTGTATTACATTATTTAAATTTCAAAATTATAAGAAATGTGCATACAGTTAGAATCTTTACAAGTTAAACATATTTAAAATTGAGCATAATATTGCTTGAAAAGATGAGCATCTTCCCAAGTAGTGTTTTTTTCGCTTAGCGGGTCCCATTGCACCAAAACTTACAATATATCTCTGTTATGTAGCTTAATGTTATGATGGTCTAGGATTCTCATTGGGTCCAACTGAATCTTTTCCTCTTTCATGACTTATATATAAATGAGTCCAATCCAAAACATGAGATGCATTAGATATATACTTTTTTAACAAAGCAACATGAAATACATCATGAATCTTTGATAGAGAAGGAGGAAGTGTCAGTTGATATGCAACAAGACTAATCTTTACTAGAATATCAAAAGGCCCGCCAAATCATGGAGCTAACTTGGAAGCCTTACCAAACTTAATAGAGCTTTTCTATAGACTAATACATATAAAAACTTTATCTCCCATATTGAATTCATGTGGGGTTCTCTTTTGATCTGCATAGCTCTTTTTTCTATCAGAAGATATTTTCAAATTTTGCCTTATTAATTCCATTTGTCTGTCATATTCCAATAGTAAATCAGGTCCAACAACAGCTCTATTTTCCAAGTTGTCCTAACCAAACAGAGTTCTACATTTATGCCCATATAGAACTTTAAACAAAGCCATCTTTAAAATAGAATGGTAAGAATTATTATATGTAAATTCAACTAGATGGAGATAGTCTTCCCATTTAGTTTGTTGATCCATTACATACATGTGCAACATATGTTCAACCACTTAGTTGAGCCTTTCCATTTTCCCATTCATTTCTAGATGATATAAAGAACTAAAATTTAGCTTTGTTCCAAAGGTTGCAGTCAATGTACAAGAAAACCTTGAAGAAAATAACTTGTTATGATCTAATATGATTACTTCAAATATTCCATGAAGTCTAACCACTTCCTTCATGAAGCATTCCACAAATGCAAAAGTGTCATTTGTTAAGTTTCTAGCAATAAAGTGGCCAACTTTAGTGGCTTTATCAATTACCATAATGATTGTATCATGCTTGCTGCATGATTTTGGCAGCCCTACAATAGAATCAAGTGAGACTACAACCCACTTATCTCTTGGAATATCATGAGGGTATAATATCCCTCCTAAATGGCAATGTTCAACTTTGACCTACTTGCATTCCAAGCATTTCACTACAAATTTAGTGACATTATGCTTCATTCTACGCCAAAAATAGAGCGTTTTCAGGTCATGCATCATCTTTTTAACCCCTAGATGAGCATAATAAGGTGTTATATGCACTTTCTTAAGTATAGAATTTCTCAAGTCACCCAACCTAGGTACATAAATTTTTCCTTTATGCCTTATAAGGCCATTTATTACAACAAAAAATTTAGAAAATCATTTTGCTATAGCCTCGTTAGCCAAATCTGCTATCACATCATGGTAGAATACATCAACAAGTTGTTATTCCAAAATAGTACTTTTGAAAATTTCTTATAATATTGACAAGGTAATAAGGTATGTGTGTTTTCTGAGTACATCAACCACACAATTCTCCTTTATTTTGACATATGATATGTCCATGTCAAAATTACTCAAAAATTCTAGCCACTTACGCTAGCGTGTATTTAAATATTATTGAGAAAATAAATACTCAAGACTATGGTGATCTGATTTCACCTTGAAAGGCTTTCCTAAAAAGAAATGTTTCTATTATTTGAGTGCATAAACAATGGTAACATGCTCCATGTCATTTATTAGATAGTTATTTTCATGGTCTTTCAATTTCTATGATTGATAAGCCATAACCTCACCATATTGGGTCAAGCTGCCTCCATACCCTTCTTTAGAAGCATCAACCCAAACTTCAAACTTCCTATTTGGGTTTAGTATGATAATGATAGGTGTTATTATAAGCAACACTTTCAACTTATTAAATGCCTCCTCATACTGAGGGGTCCAAATAAATTTCTTGACTTTGCGTTACAAAGAGGTAATGGGATAAGCCACACTAGAAAAGTTTTTAACAAAACATCGGTAATAACTAGCCAAACCCATGAAGTTACACACTTCATGCACATTGGTAGGAGCAAGCCAATCTTGAATAGCTAATCTTCATGGGATCAATAGTGATGTCTTCTTTAGAAATAATGTGTCTCAAATAATGAATTTTAGATTCATAAAATGCATGTTTGGAGAGTTTCCCATATAGCTTATGTTGTCTTAGCCTTTTAAGACTAAATGAAGGTGTTAATCATGCTTAGCCTCATTTTTGAAATAAATAATAATTTCATCAAGAAAAACCATCACAAACTTATCCAAAAAGTCTTTAAATATGTTGTTCATAAGATTCATGAAGGCTATAGGTGCATTAGTTAAGCCAAAAGGTAGAATCATGAACTCTTAGTACTAATATTGAGTTCTAAAAGCTATTTTATGAATGTCCTCTTTCTTGATTCTTAGTTCATGATAGCTTGATCTCAATTCAATCTTAAATAAGATTGCAACAATTTTCATTTGGTCAATCAAGTCAGTAATTCTAGGCAAAGGATAATAGTTTTTTATTGTTCCCTTATTTAGCATGCAATAATCAATGCAAAGCTTCAATGTACCATCCTTATTTTTTACAAAGCCCATTAGATAAATTTAAGGAGACACACTTGGCCTATACTTCCACTATCAAAAATTTCTTGTAGCTAAACTTTTAATTCTTATAGATCAGCCACATTCATGTGGTAGGGGGATTTAGAAGTAGGGGTAGATCTATGTATGATATCAATAGAGAAATCAAATTCTTGCTTAGGCAATAAGTCAGGTAGCTTCTCAAAAAGGACATCCATAAACTCCTTCAAAATAAGAAAATTAATGTGTACTAACTCCTTTTCAATGGATAATTCCTACAGTTGGACTACATAAAGATTGCAACCCTTTCTAACAACTCTTTTTGGCTATAAGGTTGAGAGTGTTTTACATCTTGTAGACCCTTGCATGCCTTACAATTTCATAATTTGGCCAAGGTCATTGGTGCATTGCACTCTTTTTCCCATAAAATCAAGTGTGCCTAGATATTCATGCAGCTACTTCATCCCAAGAATGAGATCATAAGACTCTAAAGGCATGAAAAAAATATTCACCTTGGTCTTAAAAACACCAAGATCTAATTCTGCTTTTTCTAAGCACTCAAAAATAGGCACTTCCTTGTCCTCACTAAACCCAACTTCCCAACCTTCTCTTATCAAGATAGGTTTAATATTGCCTTGTTTTGTAGTAAAAGGAGAAATAAAGCAATCTATTACACCTAAATCAATCAAGATAGTCAAAGAAAAACCATTAATTATACCTCAGGTTTCAATTAGAGTGGCCTACAAGTCAACATTATGATTATCAATAATAGCATATACCTTACTAGTTACTTCTTGGCTTGATTTCAACTTAGGACAGTCCTTTTTATAGTGGTTATCACCACATTCCTAACAAATAATAGGTCTATAATATGCCATTGGAATAGTATTAGTACCTGTGGTGGGTCCATGTTGGTTTCTTTGATGTTGTTCCTTCTTGTAAGAACCATATTTAGAATATCCATGGGACTTGAAATTTCTATTTTGACTAGAAAACTTAAGGCCATGCATAAGTATTTTCTTAAGGCCAAGTTTAAACTTAGTAATCTTGGTTTCTTTGTTATGCATATAGCTCACATGATGTAGCAACTTTATAAACTTGTTCTCTTACTCAACAACAAACATGTTTTCTTGCTTCAAAAGCTGAAAATCGATGATTTTTTGCTCCTTATAGTTTGTATTTAGATATCTGTTACAAAACTGAGTCTTAAAAATAGACCAAGATAGGTTCAAAGGCTAATATCCTTCAATAACACAAAGGTGATTCCACCATAAAGTTGTAGGACCAACTAGTTGATAGGTGAATACCTTGGCTTTCAGATTGAATGGCATATTATGCAAGTTGAATTACTTCTACAAGTGCACCAACCATGCATCAATTACATCACCAGATACCTCACTCGAAAAGGTAGGTGGTGGAAGATTCTTCAGCTCTTTGATGATTGGGTCAACAATAGTCAAAGGTAATTTTTGAATCATCGGTCTTTCTACCTACCCCATTTCTAATATAGATACTTCCTCTTGGGATATCCCTTCAAGATTGTTCAATCTTTGCTCTTGGTTGTCAATCTTTCTTTACAAGGTAGTAAGGGATATCAAGAATCCACTGAGTATCTCCACATGCTTATTGATTGTATTCCCACTGACTGCTTCAACATTGGGTACCTTGGTATTTCTATTAAAATTATTTATAGGCAACTCTTCTTTGTTCTAAATGAGGATGTGGTTATGATGACCCCTTCCTCATCCTCTACCTCTACCCCATATTGAGTTATCATTAAATGGGTTTTTGTGGATGTTTCCTTCACTTGATCACATTCTAACCATCTTGAGAATTATAAATGATCACATAGTAGATTAAAATTATAATAAAAAAAATCATTCCCAAAGTGTTCTAGAGCCAAAAACTACTTTGATACTGATGAAATAATCCAAGAATTTTTTTAGAATTGTATATCAAAGTATGCTCAAGATGCATGTTAAAACCACTTACCTCGTTAACATAAGTGATAAACATTTAATAGAACCAAAGGAGGTGAACTAGGGTAATTAGCTAGAGGTAAATACACACAAAAGATGCTATAGAGAAGCATGTTACTATATTAGTTGTTTTATGGGGTTTGGGGGATATGAGTGTATGCATACACTGATAGGACTTGAGCACCATATGTGACACTCATACTTCCACATAGGACCATTTCTAAGTACTTAACCCTAGGTATTTACCTCACTCTTTTCAGTGGGTTTTTGTCCCACTCGAGGATGGCTAAGTTAAAGGATTAGTTTAAATGGGAAGGATAACTTTATTATACTAAGTTATAGTTCAGGATAACATAATTTTACATCAAAAGTGTAGTTTATCAACCTTAGGTTATAACTCATACAAGTAAACAAAATTAAAACTAGAAATCAATTCAACACATGCATATTTCTAATCCTTCATGTAGTAGAATATGCTATTGCATAAAGAGAAAAAGATTTAAAATATAAGGTTCCTTAGTACTAACTGTCAAGGTCATAAATGCCTTATGACCTTTGAGGTCACTACACTACTTATATAAATAATTCCTACATCATTTGCTTACTAACATGGATGTCATTACTTAGAATAATGATTAATGATATGGTTATGATCAACATCATTATCCTACAGGGATTCAAATAATGAATTCATATAACCATTTAAATTTGTATCCAATGTGATATTATGAACAAAAGAGTCTAAGGCATCTAATCAATCAAACCTTAATTATCTTCTTGTTTTAAGAGAAGAAAACTTATGTAATTATTCAATAGCTAAGCAAGTTCAGATAACTAATTAAGAAAGGATTCAATTATTTTTATATAATATTTCATTATCGCATAAGTAAATTTATTCCTAATAGATCATTACATTTAGAATTAAATCCATAATTCAGATAGACTAGAACAGGGCAACAAGTGATTTATACAGTAGAAATGATCAAGCAATAGAATGCAACATAATAAAAATAACTAGAATCATCCGAGTTTCAATTTGAGTTGAACCTAAATAAAATGTCCTACTTAAGGAACTCTTACAATTTATCTGTTGGAAAAGCCAAGGAGGCATCACGCCAAGTAAGTTTAGTTGTCAGGATAGAAAGTGAAAACACATATAGCCCAACATGGAAGAAATTAGCAAGCGTGTTGATGTTAGCTATTTAACTATACATCATCAAGTGGAGTATAAGTTTTATATAACTTGATTATATTCTTTCATTAATTCATAATAATTACATTATCTTAATTTCCTTTAAGTTCTTTCACTTAATCGCATGAATATTCTATGCAAAATTATTATACATGCTTATGATTAAATCAAAGGTTTTAGTCAATCCTTATTTCCTTCATTTTGTAATGCAAGAGCAAAAGTATTAATGTTTAGATTACATATATGTGACATACATATATTAATAAATGAAAGTAGTATTTTTCAAATCATACACATGACAAGTACATACCTTACACACAACCAAGTATGTCTGAGATGCATGTTTAAAAGAAAGGATTTTGATTTGTTTTCTACATGAACCATCTACTAGAAGTTTATGCATTTCTAAAAATGACTAAGAGATCCATATACATCTATGTAAATGTATTTACCACATACTTAATATGATAATTCAAGACTATCTAATAAAATTAATCTTGATGAATCAAGAACATAATTTATATCTATTTGACTATTTAATCCAATCAAGATTATTCTAACCTTTGAAATTTAAACCAAATTTACATGATTAAAAAACCTAGTATAAACAACTTAATAAGTCCTAAAATTAACATTCATGGATCAATTCATATATCTAAGTTATCTAAGGAATCAATGTAATAATAAATATATGTAGATTAATTACGTACAAGAATTTATGATGAATCCATCTCAAATATAAATAACATTAGAATAGAATGTTAAATCAAGGTGAAACTCAAAACCATTAACTAATAATTCAATGTACCTGAAGTATATCACCTTCAGTCAATAACTAATTTACCTCATACAATGTTGTATTTCCATTTTAGTTTAACAATCCATTAATAACATAGGTTAGTATTTTTACATGATTGGTTATAAAGATTAGATACTTAGTAATTTAATATCAATGCCAACCAAATATGCTAAGTATTTGAACACTATCTAACTCAATATCAATGTTAAAAAAATATACTGAATAATTAAGCATAACTTAACAAATTAAATTATTATCATCTTACATAACACATGTTCAAATTCATCAAAGCATGGAGTCAAACATGGATGAACTAATCAGGACAAACCCACCCAACTAGCCCTATGAGTCCAACCATCGATTGCCCTTACCACCCCAACCATCATCATGATGGTGTTTGTGATAATTGGGAACATGAAGTGAATTCTAATCAATCATATTTCTAACCAAAAAAAGACATCTCAAAATAAAGTATACATGAGACACAACTATATCATTCCAAGGTGAGATAGGAATAATTAATCTGTTTGGAGTATAGATCAAATGTGGGGAAGTTTAATCCTAACTATTAAATGATATAGAATGGATTAAATTTAATCCATTATATATTATTCAAATTAACCTTCTTGGATCCCCGTCCAAGTTATAATCAGCCTTAACTATCCAAACCACCAATATATACCCATTTATTTATTCATGTCTAGTCTAGGAATGATAACAAGACAACAACACATTCAAACAAATAAACCACATAACTTCTCATAATAATCTTAGTTTATTCAACTAGAATAATAAATCAAATAGGATATTAAAATAAACCAAAATAATAAATTAGACTAGAATAATAAGTCAAAATAGGGTAATAATCCAATAAAAGTCCAAATATTTGATACAACCAAAACATTTTGTAAAGATGAATAAAATCTCCTTCAAACATTAACCATATCCTCTTAAATCTAGCTAAATAAAATAAAGTATATTCATGCCATTTAACAAAGGCAAGTCCAAAATTAATTACAAAGTAGAAATGAACTAAACTTGCCTTCAAAAGCAACATGATCAACTATCACACACAGTCAATTTTAAATCTGAAACTTAATTGATTTGTGCCATAGATAGTTAAAATGTAGTCAAGATATTCATAAAACTAAAGACCATGATGATATATATATATATATATATATATATATATATATATATATATATATATATATATATATATATATATATATATATATATATATAAGAATAACACAGTTGGTATAATCTTTAAAATAAAACCAAAATAATCATAGCTTAGTCAAATGACAAAATGTCAGTCAATAATAAATCCAACCAGATATAACTTCAAGCCATAAAGTCAAAATCACTCACTGATTATCAAAAGGCAATCATTAAAAATTGGCCCAATTTCTTTTAATGTCACAACATATACATAGACAAACTTTAAAATATAACACAATCACCCGTAATTCTACTAATCAATCAAATGTAAATGCAATCATTGATTAACCCATTTGACCTTAACAAAGGTTTAAGTCACAATATGTATAATAGGTTAAGTAATCAAAGACTCGACACTAAAGGACTATGAGAATCAACACAGGTGAAAACATAAGAACACATGTTATGGTTACAACTTAGTAAACAACAAGTAAAAATGTTTTACAATGAATCCCATACAAAATAACATTAGGCATGTTTCTTATAATATCTACCCATTTAATATCTACATTGGATGGGAGGAGAGAGAAACCCTCCTCTATATCCCAAGGTAAATCCCCCACCAACTTCACCACAAATGGCCTATTTGGAGAACTCAGCCATTAATCCAACCATCAACTAATAAAAATATAGGTTAATGATTAACCTTCATGTTTAACACTAATTAAAATGGATTATCAATATAACCTCCATCATTCATGCCACCAGCTATAGTAAATGGCATTAAGTATTGATTGTAGTCGATGTTAGTTGATTTAAATAAAATATTTAAACTTTAATAAACCATGTTAAACATAAGTCAATTCCAAAATATAATCAAGTAATTTAAATATCATGACAGTACCTTAGTATAAGGTGTTATAGTGTCAAAAGGTTAGGCCAAGGAAATGTGGTGTCAAGGTTTTAGGGGGTGTAAAGGGTGGGTCTAGGTAGGTCTTAGGTAACACATCTCCATAGGTAAATAGGATCCACTTAAGTGTGAAAAAAATAATGAGGGCCTACGTAGAGGAATAAATTAGAGCTAGCACAAGGTGGAATAAAGACTATGATTGTATGTAATTGTAAATAATGGCATTCATCAAGGACATAATATACCAAAAGCAAAAACTCAAAGTACATTAACAATCAACAAATATAAGGACCAAAGTAGATAATCGACAATCATAACAACCAATCAAGATGTCTAAAGGATAGAAAATAAAACCAAATAAGGATACCTGTTGGACATATCTGAATTGCTCAGAATTCATTTAGTTGTAGGAGTACAACCTCCAACATCTATATAGCTCATAGATAGAACCTGCAACCACCAAAAAGGACATCAAGCATACCATATAAAAAATTAACAGATAAATATAGATTAATAATATCATCAATTATGATAATAATTCCATGAAATCATTAAGTATAGAATTAACCATGCAACCCAATACCACTACAAGTATTATATATAGTGCAATTAAAATAACAACCAATAATTAGTTTTAAAACAATAATAATAATGTCTCAATTAGTATAATAGATTATAAAAAGGTGGGATCGTAATAGTTAAATATGTTTGAAAGGAGCAAAATCGCTTAAATTTTGGTGTTCCATTATTCAAAGTCCAAAATTATAAGAAATGCACATAAATTTTGAATTTTTACATGGTAAATATGTTTGAAATGAGAAAAATAGCTTAAGTTTTAGTGTTAAATTATTCAAATTTTAAAACTATAAGAAATGTGCATAAAGTTTGAATATTTACATGTTAAAAATATTTGAAATGAGCAAATTTGCTTAAGTTTTGGTATTGCATTATTCAAATTTCAAAATTATAAGAAACACACATAAAGTTTGAATGTTTACTAAATGTTCAACATATTCAAAATGAGCAAAATCACTTAATTTTTGTGTCATGTTATTCAAAGTTCAAAATTATAAGAAACATGCATAAAGTTTGAATCTTTACTTATTAAGCATATTTAAAATGAGAAAAATCACTTGATTTTTGGTGTTGCATTATTCAAAGTTGAAAATTATAAGAAACATGCATACACTTTAAATCTTTACATGTTAAACATGTGCGAAATGAGCAAAACCAGTTCAGTTTTGGTGTTGCATTATTCAAAGTACAAAATTATAAGAAACATACATAAACTTTGAATCTTTACATGTTAAATATATTTGAAATGAGTAAAACTATTTCAATATTAGTGTTGCATTATTCAAAGTTTAAAATTATAAGAAACACACATTAATTTTGAATCTTTACATGTTAAACATGTTTGAAAAGAGTAAAACGGCTTGAGTTTTAGTGTTGCATTATTCAAAGTTCAAAAATATAAGAAACGTGTATAAATTTATAATATTTACATGTTAAACATGTTCAAAATGAGTTAAACCACTTGAGTTTTGGTGTTGTATTACTCTAAGTTCAAAATTATAAGATACACACATAAATTTTGAATCTTTACATGTTAAACATATTCAAAATCAGAAAAACCACTTGAGTTTTGGTGTTACATTATTCAAAGTTCAAAATTTTAAGAAATACACATAAATTTCTAATCTTTACATATTAAACATGTTTGAAATGAGCAAAACCACTTGAGTTCTGGTGTTGTGTTATTCAAAGTTCAAAATTCTAAGAAACATGCCTAAAGTTCTAATCTTTACTTGTTAAACATGGTTGAAACAAGCAAAATTGCTTGTGTTTTGGTGTTTACATTATTCAAAGTTCAAAATGATAAGAAATGTGCATAAAGTTTGAATCTCTACAAGTTAAATATATTCAAAATGAGCAAAACCGCTTGAGTTTTGATGTTTCATTATTAAAATTTCAAAATTATATAAAACCCACATAAGTTTGAATCTTTACATGTTACACATATTTGAAATGAGCAAAACCACTTATGTTTTGGTGCTACGTTATTCAAAGTTCAAAATTATAAGAAATGTGTATAAAGTTTGGATCTTTACATGTTAAATATGTTCAAAACTAGAAAAACTACTTAAGTTTTGGTGTTGTATTATTTAAAGTTCAAAATTATAAAAAAACGTACAAAACATTTTAATCTTTACATGTTAAACATGTTCGAAATGAGAAAAACTACTTTTGTATTTTTGTTACATTATTCAAAGTTCAAAATTATGAGAAACATGCCTAAAGTTTGAATCTTGATATGTTAAACATGTTTGAAATAAGAAACACTACTTAAATTTTGGTGTTGCATTATTCAAAGTTCAAAATTATAAGAAACATAAATAAAATTTGAATCTTTACATGTTGAACATGTGTGAAATGAGTAAAACCATTTAATTTTTGGTGTTGCATTATTCAAAGCTTAAAATTATAAGAAACATGCATAAATTTTGAATCTTTACATGTTGAACATGTTTAAAATGGGTAAAATTGCTTAATTTTTAGAATTACATTATTCAAAGAGATAAATTATAATAAACGTGCATAAAGTTTGAATCTTTACATGTTGAACACATTTGAAATGAACAAAACAACTTAAGTTTTGGTGTTACATTATTCAAAACATAAAATTAAAAGAAACACACATATTGTTTGAATCTTTACATGTTGAACATGTTCAAAATGAGCTGAACTACATAAGTTTTGGTGTTATGTTATCAAATCTCAAAATTATAAGAAACACACACAATGTTTGAATCTTTACAAGTTGAACACATCCAAAATGAGTAAAACCGTTTAAGTTTTGGTGTCACATTATTCATAACTCACAATTACAAGAAACATGCATAAGGTTTGATTCTTTACATGTTGAACATATTCAAAATGAGCAAAATCATTTAAGTTTTGGTGTTATGTTATTCAAAGCCTAAAATTATAAGAAACATGCATAAGATTTTGTTATTTACATGTTAAACATGTTTGAAATAAGCAAAATTGCTTAAGTTTTGGTGTTACATTATTCAAAACACAAAATTATAAGAAATGTGTATAAAGTTTAAATTTTTACATATTGAACATGTTTGAAATGATCAAAATCGATTATGTTTTGGTGTTACATCATTCAAAGCACAAAATTATGAGAAACACACATAAATTTTGAATCTTTACATGTTGAACACATTGGAAATGAGTAAAACCACTTATGTTTTGGTGTTACATTATTCAAAGCTAAAAATTATAAAAATAGTGCATAAAGTTTCAATCTTTACATGTCTAACATGTTTGAATTGAGCAAATCCACTTAAGTTTTGGTGTTACATTATTCAAAGCTCAAAATTATAAAAAGTGCACATAAAGTTTGAATGATTAAATGTTGAACACATTCAAAATGAGCAAAAATGCTTAAGTTTTGATGTTAGATTATTCAAATCTCAAAATTAAAAGAAACATGTATAAAGTTTAAATTTTTAATTGTTGAACATTTTTGAAATGAGAAAAACTACATAATTTTTGGTGTTACATTATTCAAAGCTTGAACTTATAAGAAACACACATAAAGTTTGAATCTTTACATGTTAAAAATATTTAAAATGGAGCAAAACCACTTAAGTTTTGGTGTTACATTATTCAAAACTCAAAATTACAAAAAAAATGTATAAAGTTTAAATCTTTACATATTGAACACATTCAAAATGAGCAAAACTACTTAAGTTTTAGTGTTACATTATTCAAAGCTCAAAATTATAAGAAACATGCATAAAGTTTGAATCTTGACATGTTGAACACATTCAAGATGAGCAAAACCACTTAAGTTTTGGTTTTACATTATTTAAAGATGAAATTTATAATAAATGTGCATAAAGTTTAAAATCTTTACATGTTGAACACATTTTAAATGAGCAAGACCACTTAAGTTTTGTTGTTAATTATTCAAAGCTGAAAGTCATAGAAAATATGCATAAAATTTGAATCTTTACATGTTGAACACATTTAAAAGAAGCAAAACCACTTAAATTATAGTGTTACATTATTCAGAGCTCAAAATTATAAGATACATAGATAAAGTTTGAATCTTTACATATTGAACTACTTAAGTTTTGATGTTAGATTATTCAAAACTCAAAATTATAAGAAACATAGATGAAATTTTATTCTTTACATGTTGAACATGTTGAAAACAAGAAAAACTGCTTAAGTTTTGGTGTTATGTTATTCAAAGCTCAAAATTATAAGAAATGTGCATAAAGTTTGAATCTTTACATGTTGAATACATTTGAAAAGAGCAAAACCGCTTATGTTTTGGGGTTACATTATTAAAAGCTTAAAATTATAAGAAATGTGCATAAAGTTTGAATCTTTACATGTTGAATAGGTTTGAAATGAGCAAAACTACTTAAGTTTTGGTGTTACATTATTCAAAGCTCAAAATTATAAGAAACATGCATAAAGTTTGAATCTTTACATGTTGAACACATTTAAAATGAGCAAAAATACTTATATTTTGATGTTACATTATCCAAAGCTCAAAATTATAAGAAATGTGTATAACTTTTGAATCTTTACATGTTGAACATGTTTGAAATGAGTAAAACTACTTAAGTTTTGGTGTTACATTATTCAAAGCTCAAAATTATAAGAAATGCACATAAAGTTTGAATCTTTACATGTTGAACATATTTGAAATGAGCAAAATCATTTGAGTTTTGGTGTTACATTATTTAAAGATCAAAATCCTAACAAACACACATAAAGTTTGAATATTTAGATGTTGAACACCTTTAAAATGAGGCAAACTACTTAAGATTTGGTCTTATGTTATTCAAAGATCTAAATTATAAGGCACATACATAAATTTTGAATTTTTACATGTTGAACACATTTTTAATGAGCAAAATTGCTTAAGTTTTGTTTTTACATTATTTAAAACTCAAAATTATAAGAAATGTGCATAAAATTTGAATCTTTACATATTGAACACATTCAAAAGTAGCAAAATAGCTTAAGTTTTTATGTTACATTATTCAAAGCTCAAAATTATAAAGAGCATGCATAAAGTTTGAATCGTTACATGTCAAACACATTCAAAATGAGCAAAATGGCTTAAGTCTTGGTGTTAAATTATTCGTAGCTCAAAATTATAAGAAATATGCATAAAATTTGAATCTTTACATGTTGAATATCTTCTAAATGTGCAAAGCCACTTATGTTTTGGTGTTACATTATTCAAAACTTAAAATTATAATAAATGTGAATAAAGTTTGAATCTTCACATGTTGAACATGTTTGAAATGAGCAAAATCAGTTAAGTTTTAGTGTTACATTATTCAAAGCTCAAAATTATAAAAAATGTGCATAAACTTTGAATCTTTACATATTGAACACATTCAAAATGAGCAAAAATACTTAAGTTTTAGTGTAACATTATTCAAATCTTTAAATATAAGAAATGCACGTAAAGTTTGAATCTTTACATGTTAAACATGTTCGAAACAATCAAGACCTCTTAGGTTTTGGTGTTATATTATTCAAAACTCAAAATTATAAGAAACGTGCATAAAGTGTGAATCTTTACATGTTGAACAAATTTGAAACATGCAAAACTACTTAAGTTTTTATGTTACATTATTCAAAGCTCAAAATTATAAGAAACGTGCATAAAATTTGAATCTTTACATGTTGAACACATTCAAAATAAGTAAAATTACATAAGTTTTGGTGTTATGTTATTCAAAGCTCAAAATTATAAGAAACACACATAAAGTTTGAATCTTTACAAGTTAAACTTGTTTGAAACAAGCAGAACTACTTAAATTTTTATATTATGTTATTCAAAGTTCAAAATTATAAGAAACATGCATAAAGGTTGAATCTTTACATGTTGAACACATTCAAAATGAGTGAAATCATTTAACTTTTGGTGTTACATTATTCAAAGCTCAAAATTATAAGAAACATGCATAAAGTTTGAATCTTTACCTATTGAACACATTCAAAATGATCAAAACCACTCAGGTTTGGGTGTTACATGATTCAAAGCTCAATTTTTTAAGAAACGTGCATAAAGTTTGAATCTTTACATGTTCAATAGAGAAAAATTGCATAAATTTTACTGTTACATTATTCAAAGCTAAAAATTATAAGAAATACAGATAAAGTTTAAATATTTACATGTTCAACACGTTTAAAATGAGTAAAACCATTTAAGTTTTAGTGTTACATTATTCAAAATTCAAAATTATAAGAAACACACATAAAGTTTCAATCTCTACATGTTGAGCATGTTCAAAATGAGCAAAACCACTTAAGTTTTGTTTTGCATTAGTCAAAGTTGAAAATTATAAGAAAAATGCAAAAAATTTGAATTTTTGCATGTTGAACACGTTTGAAATGAGCAAAATTGCTTAATTTTGGTGTTCCACTATTCAAAACTCAAAATTATAAAAAAATGTGCATAAAGTTTGATCTTTATATGTTTGAACACATTCAAAATGAGTAAAACTATTTAAGTTTTGATGTTACATTATTCAAAGCTCAAAATTATAAGAAACATGCATAAATTTTAAATCTTAACATGTTGTACACATTCAAAAGGAGCAAAACCATATAAGTTTTGGTGTTACATTATACAATGCTTAAAATTATAAGAAACAGACATAAAGTTTGAATATTTACATGTTGAACACATTCAAAACAAGCAAAACACTTAAATTTTGGTGTTACATTATTCGAAACTAAAAATTATAAGAAATGCGCATAAAGTTTGAATCTTTACATGTTGAACACATTCAATACTAGCAAAACCTCTTAAGTTTTGGTGTTATATTATTCAAAGCTAAAAATTAGAAGAAACATGCATAAAGTTTGAATCTTTACATGTTGAACATGTCTAAAATGAACAAAACCACTTAAGTTTTGTTGTTACATTATTCAAAGCTCAAAATTATAAGAAATATGTATAAAAATTGAATCTTTACTTATTGAACATGTTTGAAATGAGTAAGTCCTCTTAAATTTTTTTGTTACATTATTGAAAATTTAAAATTATAAAAAATGCACATAAAGTTTGAATCTTTACATGTTGAACATATTTAAAATAAGTAAAACTGCTTAAGTTTTGGTGTTACATCATTCAAAGCTCAAAATTATAAGAAATGTGCATAAATTTTGAATCTTTACATGTTGAGAACATTCAAAACAAGCAAAACTACTTACATTTTGGTGTTACATTATTCAAAGCTCAAAATTATAAGAAATACACATAAATTTTGAATCTTTACATGTTGAACACATTTGAAATGACCAAAACTACTTTGGTTTTAGTGTTACATTACTTAAATCTCAAAATTATAAGAAATGCAAATAAATTTTGAATCTTCACATGTTGAATACATTTAAAATGAGCAAAACTACTTAAGTTTTGGTGTTACATTATTCAATGGTCAAAATTATAAGAAATGCACATAAAGTTTTAATCTTTACACGTTGAACAGATTCGAAATGAGATAAATTGCTTAAGTTTTGGTGTTACATTATTCAAAACTCAAAATTATAAGAAACATTTAAAGTTTAAATTTTTACATGTTAAACATATTCAAAATGAGCAAGACTGCTTATGTTTTGGAGTTACATTATTCAAAGCTCAAAATTATAAGAAACATCCATAAAGTTTGAATGTTTACATGTTGAACACATTTAAAATGAGTAAGATCACTTAAGTTTTGTTATGACATTATTCAAAGCTCAAAATTATAAGAAATGCACATAAAGTTTGAATCTTTACATGTTGAACACACTCAAAATGAGCAAAATTGCTTAAGTTTTAGTGTTACATTATTCAAAGCTCAAAATTATAAGAAACATAATTAAAGTTTGATTTTTTACATGTTGAACATGTTCAAAATGAGCAAGATTGCTTATGTTTTGGTGTTACATTATTCAAAGCTTGAAATTATAAGAAATATGCATAAAGTCTTTACATGTTGAAGATGTTTGAAATGAGCAATGTTGCTTAATTTTTGGTGTTACATTATTCAAAACTCAAAATTATAAGAAAAGTGCATAAAGTTTGAATCTTTACATGTTGAACATGTTTGAAACGTGCAAAACTACTTAACTTTTAGTGTTACATTATTCAAATCTCAAAATTATAAGAAATGTGGATAAAGTTTGAATCTTTTCATGTTGAACACATTCAAAATGAGCAAAACTACTTAAGTTTTGGTGTTATGTTATTCAAAGCTCAAAATTATAAGAAACACACATAAGTTTTGAATATTTATATGTTGAACATATTTGAAATGAGTAAAATTGATTAAATTTTGGTGTTACATTATTCCAAGCTCAAAATTATAAGAAACACACAAAAGTTTTGAATCTTTACATGCTGAACACATTTGAAATGAGTAAATCAATTAAGTTTTGGTATTATATTATTCAAAACTCAAAATTATAAAAAATGCACATAAATTTTGAACACATCAAAACAAGCAAATCTTTAAGTTTTGATGTCACATTTTTCATGTTGAACATCTTCTAAATGTGCAAAGCCACTTATGTTTTGGTGTTACATTATTCAAAACTCAAAATTATAATAAATGTGAATAAAGTTTGAATCTTTACATGTTGAACATGTTTGAAATGAGCAAAATCAGTAAAGTTTTAGTGTTACATTATTCACAGCTCAAAATTATAAAAAATACTCATAAACTTTGAATCTTTACATGATGAACACATTCAAAATGAGCAAAAATACTTAATTTTTAGTGTAACATTATTTAAATATTAAAATATAAGAAATGCACATAAATTTTGAATCTTTACATGTTGAACATGCTCGAAACAATCAAGACCTCTTAAGTTTTGGTGTTATATTATTCAAAGCTCAGAATTATAAGAAACATGCATAAAGTTTGAATCTTTACATGTTGAACACATTCTAAACATGCAAAACTACTTAAGTTTTTATGTTACATTATTCAAAGCTCAAAATTATAAGAAACATGCATAAAGTTTGAATCTTTACATGTTGAACACATTCTAAATGAGTAAAACTACATAAGTTTTGGTGTTATGTTAATCAAAGCTCAAAATTATAAGAAACACACAAAGTTTGAATCTTTACATGTTAAACATGTCTGAAACAAGCAAAACTACTTAAATTTTTGTATTATGTGATTCAAAGCTCAAAATTATAAGAAACATGCATAAAGGTTGAATCTTTACATGTTGAACACATTCAAAATGATCAAAACCATTTAACTTTTCGTGTTACATTATTCAAAGCTCAAAATTATAAGAAACATGCATAAAGTTTGAATCTTTACCTATTGAACACATTTAAAATGATCAAAACCACTCAGTTTTGGGTGTTACATTATTCAAAGCTCAATTTTTTAAGAAATGTGCATAAAATTTGAATCTTTACATGTTGAATAGAGCAAAATTGCATAAATTTTGGTGTTACATTATTCAAAGCTAAAAATTATAAGAAATACACATAAAGTTTAAATATTTACATGTTGAACACGTTTAAAATGAGTAAAACCACTTAAGTTTCAGTGTTACATTATTCAAAACTCAAAATTATAAGAAACACACATAAAATTTCAATGTTTACATGTTGAGCACGTTCAAAATTAGCAAAACCACTTAAGTTTTGGTTTTGCATTAGTCAAAGCTGAAAATTATAATAAACATGCATAAAATTTGAATCTTTGCATGTTGAACATGTTTAAAATAAGCAAAACTGCTTAATTTTGGTGTTCCACTATTCAAAACTCAAAATCATAAAAAAATGTGGATAAAGTTTGAATCTACATGTTGAACATATTCAAAATGAATAAAACTACTTAAGTTTTGATGTTACATTATTCAAAGCTCAAAATTATAAGAAACATGCATAAATTTTAAATCTTAACATGTTGTACACATTTAAAAAGAGCAAAACCATATAAGTTTTGGTTTTACATTATTCAATGCTCAAAATTATAAGAAACACACATAAAGTTTGAATATTTACATGTTGAACACATTCAAAACAAGTAAAACCACTTAAGTTTTGGTGTTACATTATTCAAAGCTAAAAATTATAAGAAATATGCATAAAGGTTGAATCTTTACATGTTGAACACATTCGATACTTACAAAACCTCTTATGTTTTGGTGTTACATTATTCAAAGCTAAAAATTATAAGAAACATGCATAAAGTTTGAATCTTTACATGTTGAACATGTTTAAAATGAACAAAACCACTTAAATTTTTTTGTTACATTATTCAAAGCTCAAAATTATAAGAAATATGCATAAAGAGTGAATCTTTACTTGTTGAACATGTTCAAAATGAGTAAGTCCTCTTAAAATCTAGTGTTACATTATTTAAAATTCAAAATTATAAAAAATGCACATAAAGTTTGAATCTTTACATGTTGAACATATTTAAAACAAGTAAAACTGTTTAAGTTGTGGTGTTACATCATTCAAAGCTCAAAATTATAAGAAATGTGCATAAATTTTGAATCTTTACATGTTGAGAACATTCAAAACAAGCAAAACTACTTAAATTTTGGTGTCACATTATTCAAGGCTCAAAATTATAAGAAACACACATAAAGTTTGAATATTTACATGTTGAACACATTTGAAATGAGAAAAACTACTTTGGTTTTGGTGTTACATTACTTAAAACTCAAAATTATAAGAAATGCACATAAATTTTGAATTTTTACATGTTGAATACATTTAAAATCAGCAAAACTACTTAAGTTTTGGTGTTACATTCTTCAAAGCTCAAAATTATAAGAAATGCACATAACGTTTGAATCTTTACATGTTGAACATGTTCAAAATAAGCAAAATTACATAAGTTTTGACGTTACATTATTCAAAGCCCAAAATTATAAGAAACGTGCATAAATTTTGAATCTTTACATGTTGAACATGTTTCAAATGATAAAAAATGCTTAAGTTTTGGTGCTACATTATTCAAAGCTCAAAATTATAAGAAACATGCATAAAGTTTAAATGTTTACATGTTGAACACATTCGAAATGGGTAAGATCACTTAATTTTTGTTATGACATTATTCAAAGCTCAAAATTATAAGAAATCCACATAAAGTTTTAATCTTTAGATGTTGAACACATTTGAAATGAGAAAAATTGCTTAAGTTTTGGTGTTACATTATTCAAAACTCAAAATTATAAGAAACATAATTAAAGTTTGAATTTTTACATATTGAACATGTTCAAAATGAGCAAGACTGCTTATGTTTTGGAGTTACATTATTCAAAGCTCAAAATTATAAGAAATGCGCATAAAGTTTGAATCTTTACATATTGAAGATGTTTGAAATGAGCAATGTTGCTTAATTTTTGGTGTTACATTATTCAAAACTCAAAATTATAAGAAATGTGCATAAAGTTTGAATCTTTACATGTTGAACATGTTTGAAACGTGCAAAACTACTTAACTTTTGGTGTTACATTATTCAAAGCTCAAAATTATAAGAAACATGGATAAAGTTTGAATCTTTACATGTTGAACACATTCAAAATGAGCAAAACTACTTAAGTTTTGGTGTTATGTTATTCAAAGCTCAAAATTATAAGAAACACACATAAAGTTTGAACATTTATATGTTGAACATATTTGAAATGAGTAAAATTGCTTAAATTTTGGTGTTACATTATTCCAAGCTCAAAATTATAAGAAACACACAAAAGTTTTGAATCTTTACATGCTGAACACATTTGAAACGAGTAAATCAATAAAGTTTTGGTATTACATTATTCAAAACTCAAAATTATAAGAAATGTGCATAACTTTTGAACACATCAAAACAAACAAATCTACTTAAGTTTTGATGTCACATTTTTCAAAGATCAAAATTATAAGAAGCACAAATAAAGTTTGAATTTTCATATTTTGAACACATTTGAAATGAGCAAAACTAATTAATTTTTGGTGTTACATTTTTCAAAGCT
The DNA here is from genome assembly GCA_037957365.1 of Torreya grandis. Classification (NCBI taxonomy): domain Eukaryota; kingdom Viridiplantae; phylum Streptophyta; class Pinopsida; order Cupressales; family Taxaceae; genus Torreya; species Torreya grandis. Next base: position 511,387 of record JARHVA010001563.1, on the reverse strand, counting down.
TAAAATTATTAGTAATGTGCTTAAATATTGAATCTTTACACGTTGAACACATTCAAAATTAGCAAAATCTCTTAAGTTTTGGTGTTACATTATGCAAAGCTCAAAATGATAAGAAATGCACAAAAGTTTGAATCTTTACATGTTGAACATGTTCAAAATGAGTAAAACCAATTAAGTTTTAGTGTCACATAATTCAAAGCTCAAAATTACAAGAAATGTGCATAAAATTTAAATTTTTACATGATAAACACGTTCGAAACAAGAAAAACTGCTTAAGTTTTGGTGTTACATTATTCAAAGCTCAAAATTATAAGAAATGTGGATAAAATTTGAATCTTTACATGTTGAATAGGTTCAAAATGAACAACACTACTTAAGTTTTAGAGTTACATTATTCAAAGCTCAAAATTATAAGAAATATGCATAAAGTTTAAATAATTAAATATTGAACATTTTAAAAATGAGCAAAACCACTTAAGTTTTTGCATTACATTATTCAAAGCTAAAAATTATAAGAAGCATGCATAAAGTTTAAATCTTTACATGTTGGACATGTTCAAAATTAGTAAAACCACTTAAGTTTTGGTGTTACATTATTCAAAGTTCAAAATTATAAGAAATGTGCATAAAGTTTGAATCTTTACATGTTAAACACATTTGAAATGAGTAAATCTGCTTAAGTTTAAGTGTTACATTATTCAAAGCTCAAAATTATAAGAAACATAGATAAAGTTTGAATTTTTACATGTAAAACATATCCAGAGCAAACAAAACCACTTATATTTTGGTGTTACTATATTCAAATTTAAAAATTATAAGAAACACGCATAAAGTTTGAATTTTTACTTGTTGAACATGTCTAGAATGAACAAAATCACTTAAGTTTTTATGTTACATTATTCAAAGTTCAAAATTATAAAAAAATGAGCTTAAATTTTAAATCTTTACATGTTAAACATGTTTGAAATGAGCAAAATCACTTATGTTTTGGTGTTACGTTATTCAAAGTTTAAAATTATAAGAAATGTGCATAAAGTTTGAATCTTTATATGTTGAACATTTCTAGAATGAGCAAAATCGATTAAGTTTTGGTGTTACATTAGTCAAATTTTAAAATTATAAGAAACATGCATAAAGTTTGAATCTTTACATGTTTGACATGTCAAGAATGAGGAAAACCACTTATGTTTTGGTGTTACATTATTCAATGTTCAAAATGATAAGAAATTGCCTAAAATTTGAATCTTTACATATTGAACATGTCTTGAATTAGCAAAACTACTTAAGTTTTAGTGTTGTATTATTCAAAGTTCAAAATTATAAGAAACACACCTAAAATTTGAATCTTTATATTTTGAATATGTCTGGAATGAGAAAAACTACTTAATTTTTGGTGTTACATTATTCGAACTTCAAAATGATAAGAAACGTACACAAAAAATTGAATCTTTCCATGTTGAACATGTCTCAAATTAGAAAAACCACTTAAGTTTTGGCCTTACATTATTCAACGTTCAAAATTATAAGAAACACACATATAGTTTTAATTTTTACATGTTGAACATTTGTAAAATGAGCAAAATCAATTAAGTTTTTGTGTTACATTATTCAAATTTTAAAATAATAAGAAACATTCATAACATTTGAATCTTTACATGTTAAACATGTCTAAAATAAGAAAATTGCTTAAGATTTGGTGTTACATTATTCAAAATTATTATAAGAAAGTTATAAGAAACATGCATAAAGGTTGAATCTTTACATTTTGAACATGTTCAAAATGAGCAAAAGCACTTAAGTTTTGGTGTTACATTAATCAATGTTCAAAATTATAAGAAACATGCCTAAAGTTTCAATCTTTACATGTTGAACATGTCTAAAATAAGCAAAATCATTTAAGTTGTGGTGTTACATTATTTTAAGTTCAAAACTATGAGAAATTCACATAAAGTTTGAATCTTTACATGTTGAACATGTCTGAAACAAGCAAAAGCACTTAAGTTTTTGTGTTACATTATTCAAAGTTCAAAATTATAAGAAACGTGCCTAAATTTTGAATCTTTACATGTTGAACATGTCCAAAATGAGCAAAATCGCTAAAGAGTTGGTGTTATGTTATTCAAATATCAAAATTATAAGAAATATGCATAAAGTTTGACTCTTTACATGTAAAACATGTTCAGAACGAGCAAAATTGCTTATGTTTTGGTATTATGTTATTCAAAGTTTAAAATTATAAAAAATGCACATCTTTAAATCTTTACATGTTGAACTTGTCTGAAAGGAGCAAAATTACTTAAGTCTTGGTGTTATGTTATTCAAAGTTCAAAATTATAATAAACACATATAAAGTTTGAATCTTTAAATGTTTAACATGTCTAAAATAAGCAAAACATCTTATGTTTTTGCATTACGTTATTCAAAGTTTAAAATTATAAAAAAAGCACTTAAAGTTTGAATCTTTACGTGTTCAACATGTCTAGAATGAGGAAACCCACATAAATTTTGATGTTACATTGTTCAAAGTTGGAAATTATAAAAAACCTACCTAAAGTTTGAATCTTTACATGTTAAACATATCTAGACTAAGGAAAACTACATAAGTTTTGGTGTTATGTTATTCAAAGTTCAAAATTATAATAAACTTGCCTAAAGTTTAAATATTTATATGTTAAACATGTCTGGAATGAGAAAAACTACTTAAGTTTTGGTCTTACGTTATTCAAAGTTCAAAACTATAAGAAACATGCATAAAATGTGAATCTTTACATGTTGAACAAGTTCAAAATGAGAAAAACTAATTAAGTTTTGGTGTTACAATATTCAAAATTCAAAATTATAAGAAACACCCATAATATTTGAATCTTACATGTTGAACATGTCTTAAACAAGCAAAACCTCTTAAGTTTTGGTGTTATGTTATTAAAATTTTAAAAATATAAGAAATGCACCTAAAGTATGAATCTTTACATGTTGAACATGTCCAAAAAGATCAAAACTAATTAAGTTTTGGTATGTTATTTAAAGTTCAAATTTATAAGAAAAACATATACAGTTTAAATATTTACATGTTGAACAATTTCGAAATGAGTAAAACCTCTTAAGTTTTGGTGTTACATTATTCAATATTTAAAATTATAAGAAATATGCATAAAATTTAAATTTTTACATGTTAAACATGTCCAAAATTAGTGAAACCACTTATGATTTGGTGTTACCTTATTCAAAGTTCAAAATTATAAGAATGGGCATAAAGTTTGAATATTTACATGTTGAACATGTCTAAAATGAGTAAAATTGCTTAAGTTTTGGTCTTACATCATTCAAAATTCAAAATTATAAGAAACCTGTCTAAAGTTTGAATCTTTATATTTTAAATTTGTCTAGAATGAACAAAACTACATAAATTTTGGTGTTATATTATTCAAAGTTCAAAACTATAAGAAACCTGACTAAAGTTTGAACCTTTACATGTTGAACATGTTTAAAATGAGCAAAACTACTTAAGTTTTGGTGTTACATTGTTCAAAGTTCAAAATTATAAGAAACATGCCTAAAGTTTGAATCTTTACATGTTGAACATGTTTAGAATGAGTAAAACCACTTAAGTTTTAGTTTTACCTTATTGAAAGTTTAAAATTATAATAAACATGCATAAAGTTTGAATCTTTACATGTTGAATATGTATGGAAAGAGTAAAACTAGTTAAGTTTTTGTGTTACATTATTCAAAGTTCAAAGTTATAAGAAACATGCATAAAGTTTGAATCTTTACATGTTGAACATGTCTGAAATGAGGAAAATTGCTTAAGTTTTGGTGTTACATTATTCAAAGTTTAAAATTATAAGAAACATTCATAGAATTTGAATCTTTACATGTTGAACATGTTTGAAATAAGCAAAACCATTTAAGTTTTGGTGTTACGTCGTTCAAATTTCAAAATTATAAGAATCTTGCATAAATTTTGAGTCTTTAAATGTTGAACATGTTCAAAATGAGCAAACCCATTTAAGTTTTGATGTTACATTATTCAAAGGTCAAAATTATAAGAAACACACCTAGTGTTTAAATATTTATGTGCTAAACATGTCTAGAATGAGAAAAATCACTTAAATTTTAGTTTTACATTATTCAAAGTTTTAAATTATAAGAAATGCACATAAAGTTTGAATCTTTGCATGTAAAAAATGTTCAAAATGAGCAAGACCGCTAAGTTTTAGTGTTATGTTATTCAAAGTTCAAAATTATAAGAAACGTGTATAAAGTTTGAATATTTACATGTTAAACATGTCTAAAATGATAAAATTGCTTAATTTTTGATGTTACGTTATTCAAAGTTCAAAACTATAACAAACACGCATATAGTTTAAATTTTTAAATGTTGAACATGTTTAAAATGAGTAAAACCTCTTAATTTTTGGTATTACATTATTCAAAGTTTAAAATTATAAGAAACACACCTAATTTTTGAATCTTTACATGTTGTACATGTCTAGAATGAGAAAATATACATAAGTTCTGGTGTTACATTATTCAAAGTTCAAAATTATAAGAAATCTTCTTAAAATTTAAATCTTTATATGTTGAACATATCCAAAATGAGTAAAACCACATAAGTTTTGGTGTTACAATATTCAAAGTTCAAAATTATAATAAACCCACTTAAAGATTAAATATTTACATGTTGAACATGTCTAAAATGAGCAAAACCACTTAAGTTTTGGTGTTACATTATTCAAAATTTAAAATTATAAGAAATGTGCCTAAAATGTGAATTTTTACATGTTGAACATGTCCAAAATGAGCAAGCCCACTTAAGTTTTTGTGTTACATTATTTAAAGTTCAAAATGATAAGAAATGCACCTAAAGTTTGGATCTTTACATGTTGAGCAAGTCTAAATGAGGGAAACCACTTAAGTTTGGGTGATACATTATTCAAAGTTCAAAATTATAAATATTGTGCCTAAAGTTTGAATCTTTACATGTTTAAGATGTCAAAAATGAGCAAAACTTCTTAAGTTTTGGTGTTACTTTATTCAAAGTTCAAAATTATAAATATTGTGCCTAAAGTTTGAATCTTTACATGTTTAAGATGTCAAAAATGAGCAAAACTTCTTAAGTTTTGGTGTTACTTTATTCAAAGTTCAAAATTATAAGAAACAAACCTAAAGTTTAAATCTTTATATGTTGAACATGTTTGAAATGAGTAAAACCACTTACATTTTAGTGTTATGTTATTCAAATTTCAAAATTATAAGAAACATGTATAAATTTTAAATCTTAGATCTTGAACATGTCTAGAACGAGTGAAACCACTTAAGTTTTGGTGTTACATTATTCAAAGTTTAAAATTATAAGAAACACACATAAAGTTTGACTCTTTATATTTTGAGCATGTTCAGAAGGAGTGAAATCACTTAGATTTTGGTGTTACATTATTCAAAGTTCAAAATGAGAAACACTCATAAAGTTTGAATCTTTACATGTTGAACATGCCAAAATGAGCGAAATCACTTACGTTTGGTGTTACATTATTCAAAGTTCAAAATTATAAGAAACATGCCTAAAGTTTGAATCTTTAGGTGTTGAACATGTTTGAAACAAACAAAAACACTTAAGTTTTGGTGTTATGTTATTCAAAGTTTAAAATTATATGAAACACACCTAAAGTTTGAATCTTTACATGTTGAACATGTCTGAAATGAGTAAAACCACTTAAGTTTTGGTGTTACATTATTCAAAGTTGAAAATTATAAGAAATTCACCTAAAGTTTGAATCTTTCTATGTTGAACATATTTGAAATGAACAAAACGATTAAGTTTTGGTGTTACATTACTCAAATTTCAAAATTATAAGAAACTTGCCTACATTTTGAATCTTTACATGTTGAATATGATCAAAATGAGAAATACCACTTAAATTTTTGTGTTATAATCTTCAAAGTTCAAAATTATAAGAAACTCACTTAAAATTTGAATTTTCACATGTTGAACATGTTCAAAATGAGCAAATATACTTAAATTTTGGTGTTATGTTATTCAAAGTTTAAAATTATAAAAAATAAGCCTAAAGTTTTAATCTTTACATGTTGAACATGTCCAAAACAAGCAAGACCGCTTAAGTTTTGGTGTTATGTTATTCAAAGTTTAAAATTATAAGAAATGTGCATAAAGTTTGAATGTTTACATGTTGAACATGTCCAAAATGAGCAAAACCTCTTAAGTTTTTGTGTTACGTTATTCAAAGTTCAAAATTATAAGAAACAGACATAAGGTTTAAATATTTACATGTTTAACATGTTTAAAATGAGCAAAACCATTTAAGTTTTGGCATTACATTATTCAAAGTTCAAAATTATAAGAAACTCACATAACGTTTGAATCTTTACATGTTAAACATGTCTAGAACAAGCAAAACCACTTAAGTTTTGGTGTTACATTATTCAAAGTTCAAAATTATAATAAATGCACATAAAATTTGAATCTTTAGATGTTTAACATGTCTAGAACAAGCAAAAGCACTTAATTTTTTGTGTTACATTTTTCAAAGTTCAAAATTATAAGAAACGTGCCTAAAGTTTGAATCTTTACATGTTGAACATGTCCAAAATGAGCAAAATCGCTAAATATTTGGTGTTACATTATTCAAAGTTCAAAATTATAAGAAATGTGCCTAAAATTTGCATCTTTACATGTTCAACATGTCTAGAACGAGCAAAATCATTTAATTTTTGGTGTTAGATTATTCAAAGTTTAAAATTATATGAAGCATGCATAAAGTTTGAATATTTATATGTTAAACATGTCCAAAATGAGCAAAACTGCTTAAGTTTTGATGTTACATTATTAAAAGATCAAAATTATAAGAAATACTTATAAAGTTTGAGTCTTTATATGTTGAACATGTCTAAAACAAGTAAAATTGCTTAAGTTTTAGTGTTATATTATACAAAGTTCAAAATTATAAGAAACCCACTTAAAGTTTAAATTTTTATATGTTAAACATGTTCGACATGAGCAAACCTCTTAATTTTTGGTGTTACACTATTCAAAGTTTAAATCTATAAGAAGTACGCATAAAAGTTTGAATCTTTACATGTTGAACATGTTCAAAATGAGCAAACCTCCTTAACTTTTGGTGTTACATTACTTAAAGTTCAAAATTATAATAAACACGCATAAAGTTTAAATCTTTACATGTTGAACATTTCTAAAATGAGCAAAACCGCTTAAGTTTTGGTACATTATTCAAAGTTCAAAATTATAAGAAATGCACATAAAGTTTGAATCTTTACATGTTGAACATGTCCAAAATGAGCAAAATTGTTAAAGTTTCATTGTTACGTTATTCAAAGTTCAAAATTTTAAGAAATGAGCCTAAAGTTTGAAAATTTACATGGTTAAGATGTCCTTAATGTGCAAGACCACTTAAGTTTAAGTGTTACATTATTCAAAGTTCAAAATTATAAAAAATGCACCTAAAGTTTTAATCTTTACATGTTGAACATCTCTGTAATGAGGAAGACCACTTAAGTTTTTCTATTACATTATTTAAAGTTCAAAATTATAAGAAACTCATCTAAAGTTTGAATCTTTATATGTTGAACATGTTTGAAATGAGGAAAACCACTTAAGTTTTGGTGTTACATTATTCACAGTTTAAAATTATAAGAAACATGCTGAAAGTTTAATCTTTACATATTGAACATGTCTAAAATGACCAAAACTCCTTAAGTTTTGGTGTTACATTATTCAATGTTCAAAATTATAAGAAAGATAGCTAAGGTTTGAATCATTACATGTTGAACATGTCCAAAATGACCAAAACTACTTGAGTTTTAGTGTTACGTTATTGAAAAATCAAAATTATAAGAAATGCACCTAAAGTTTTAATCTTTACAAGTTATACATGTCCAAAATGAGTAAAACTTCTTAATTTTTGGTGTTAGATTATTAAAAGTTCAAAATTATAAGAAATGCACCTAAATTTTGAATCATTACAATTTGAACAAGTCCAAAACAAGGAAAACTGCTTAAGTTTTAGTATTACATTATTCAAAGTTCAAAATTATAAGAAACATGCATAAAGTTTGAATCTTTATATGTTGAACATGCTCGAAACAAGAAAAACTACTTAAGTTTTTTTGTTATGTTATTCAAAGTTCAAAATTATAAGAAATGCACCTAAAATTTGAATTTTTACATGTTTAACATGTCTGAAATGGGCAAAATTGCTTAAGTTTTGGTGTTATGTTATTCAAAGTTCAAAATTATAAGAAACATGCATAAATTTTGAATCTTTACATGTTGAACATGTCCAAAATTAGAAAAACCACTTAAGTTTTGGTGTTACATTATTCAAAATTGAAAATTATAAGAAAAACACCTAAATTTTGAATTTTTACATGTAAAACATGTTCGAAATGAGCAAAATGACTTAAGTTTTGGTGTTACCTAAATAAAAGTTCAAAATTATAAGAAACCTATATAAAGTTTGAATCTTTACATGTTGAACATGTCTGAAATGAGCAAAACCACTTAATTTTTGGTGTTACATTATTCAAAATTCAAAATTATGAGAAATGCACATAAAGTTTGAATCTTTACGTGTTGAATATGTCTAGAATGAGCAAAACCACTTTTTTAGTGTTACATTATTCAAATTTCAAAATTATAAGAGACACACATAAAGTTTAAATCTTTACATGTTAAACATGTTCAAAATGAGCAAAACCACTTAAGTTTTGGTGTTACATTATTCAAATTTGAAAATTATAAGAAACTTGTATAAAGTTTGAGTCTTTATATGTTGAAAATGTCTAAAATGAGAAAAATTGTTTAAGTTTTTGTGTTACATTATTCAAATTTCAAAATTATAAGAAACCCACCTAAAGTTTGAATCTTTACATGTTGAACATGTCTGAAATGAGAAAAACATCTTAGGTTTTGGTTTTATGTTATTCAAATTTAAAACTTATAAGAAGCATGTCTAAAGTTTGAATCTTTACATGTTTAGCATGTCTGAAATGAGCAAAATCACTTAATTTTTTGTGTATAATCCCATTGTTGAGAAGTATAGCCCTTATGTTCCTTCGTATGGTTTTGATCAAGTTCATGTTGTTCATGGAATCACCTCAAGCAGCTCTCCTAATTGTCCTTCTCCTAGTCAATCCAAGAGTGCTAAGGAGATAATGTGGGAGATAGATAGGTTGAATGAGAAAAATAGATATCAGCAAGAGCTAATGTACAAGGAGGAGTGTTTGTTTAGACAAGCTCTCAAGCCATGCAATCCATGAAGGAGAAACTAGTAAGATGGAAGAGTCAACCCGCTCAAGGCAATCAACCTTGTATGACTTTTTCCATCCTAAGACAACCTTCTACCATACAAAAGAAACCCTCCTCTTGTACACCAAATCACTTCTATCAAATATCACTTGCTCACCAAAATAAAGTGAGTCAACTTTCTAGCCCATATAATGCATTTTCTCTTATACCAAAACTAATTACTCATGTTGTTAATCCTTTGCACTTAGCAATCCAATACCAAAGGATATTAGAATAGCCTTCTATGGAGACTAACTATTTCAATTCTTTAGATTGTGAGCCCTCCTTTAAATAAGGTCATTCTATTTCCTTTGAAAACCAACACATCCATCTTCAATCAACTCCTGTGCATATGCAAACTCTTTCTAGTCTCCCTCAACCTTCTCAAGCCCCTCAACATGATGTCAAGATTACAAGTTGGAGAAATGTGTATCATGAACTAGCTCAAGATCTTAAGAAAGTGAATAAAGTTGTTGCCTATCATCAAAGAGGAGAAAAGTTTTGTCAAAGAATATGAAATTTAAGAGTCCTCAAGTTAACTTTGATGTTGATGAAGTGTTGATCAAGTAGAAGGAAGAGAATCAAGTGATTTTAGCCCAAGGTTTGGCCCCTCTTTCTCATGAGCTTTCAAAAGAACCCCTTACATTCTATTCCCCATCTAATTTTGAGAGTCCTTGTGTTGAATTGCATTACTTAGTTGATGAAGAATTTTTTCCTTGTGTTGAGGAACCTATCTTGAGAAAGATAAGTGAAGAATAATATGTTCAATTCATGATCAATCAAGGAGACTTCATGAGTGTAGATGAGGAGGAAATCACCCCCTTCGTGAACAAAAAGACAATTCACAAGCTTTTGCCTCCATACTTGATGAGGAGGAAATGATCATTGATTCTTTTCTTGCTTTACAAGATACCAAGGATGGACTAGGAAAGGTTCTTGATCAGACTTTAGATGACTTTTTTGAAGTCATTGGAGCAGGCTATACTCCTCTTCAAGGAAGCTATCAGTTGGTCAAAGATGGAGAAGGTGGCATTGGAACTCAAGCAAGTATGCAAAGGAGAAACAAGCTTTCATGTTTATTCTTTCAAGTGGAGTGTGAATTTAAGAATGACATATTTGAAGTCATTAAGAGGGGATATCACCCTCTTGAAGGAACTCATCAACTTTTGAAGGATGGAGAAAGATAATATTGGCCTAAAGTTTCTAACGAACATGAATTCAATCCCTTTGAAATCATGCCATAGAGAGGATGAGAGTTGATCATGAGAAAGTGAATGGGCAGCAACATGAAGCAAGTGATCATGTACAAGAAGAGTTCATTTCCTTGGTTAGATTATTTGGAGTTGCTTGGTTCTTAATGAGCATCATGCCAAGACGGTTGGAAGACTTTATGAGAAGCATGGAGGTAGAAATGATAAGAGACAAAAGGCTTCTTGACTCATCTAATCCTTCATGCCATGAAGTGAGAGGATTTTTAATTTCCCCCTTTGATTCAGGACAGGAAAGAGCATACCTAGTTAGCTATACATAATTAGTTTTCTTTTAGCTATGTTTGGTTCTCCTAAGTGCTTAGTAGCATAGGTGTGTTTGATTTGATCTTCATGTGTGTTTGTTCTTTCCCTTGTGTGTTTTGAGTTGGGAACTAGTTGTCTTGTTGATCAAGTTATAAATCGTGGTCAAGTTTTCCTATTTATTTCAATCTTTAGATGATTCCATAAGCCCAATGGACTAATAAGGCTACTAGTCTAGTTAGTATAGTAGGCATACTACCCCTATGAGTCACTAATTTGTTGAGCAAATTTTGACCCTACAAGTCAAAATTAGGCACCCATATATGAAAACTTGGCCTTTGGATATTTTAGGGGTGAATATCATGTCTTAGTGTGAGCTTAGGTTTCTTCAGCATAATATAAATCTATTATCTTTGATTAGTTTATTATCTAGGTCCTTTTACTTTCTTTGATTTATGCTAACAGGTCTGAGCAGAATTTAAAGAATATTTTCAAAGTGCCAGATCTTACATGTTTAGCAGTTGTAGAGGAAATTGATCATGTGGGTTTGTTCATCCTGGTTCAAATTTCCTGTGTACTAAGTTTGAGGTCCTTCACCGAAGCACAAGCAAATTTGTTCATGTTTAAAGACTTGCTTTGAAAACATTTTTGGACTTAGTCATTTGAGCTTGGCCATTCACTTTGGATTTATCTTGGTTTTCAACTTCAGGTTTCCATAACCGCAAACTTTGGGTTTTCCTATTATGCAAATTTCATTTAGAGGAGGTCTTCCACTCAAACCCATGACAAAAAGTGTAAGGTTTATTTCTTTTGAAAAAATTATTTTGAGTTTTCTATTCAAGTATCAGGAATTATTTTGAATATTTTGTCTAAAACAATTTCCCTAAGTACCTTTTTTGGGCTAAGGGGCCATTTCAGAAAAGTCAAAGGGGTCATTTTCATTTTCTCGAAGGGACTTCATCTTTTTCAAAGGACACTCTGCAATCCTTATAAAAGGTACTTTTTTTTTTGAAATGGTCCTTTGCAAAGTTTCTAAAGGGTAACCCTCCATAGTGAAGTGAACCAAACACAAAGCCAAAAGGACACTTTCAAGATTTCCAAAGGACCCAACAAAAAGCTTGAAGGAATTCTTTAGGAAAATTTATCTACATAATTTTTTTGGGAAAATTGCTTGCATTGAAAAAGAACTAAGGCATAATTATTTCAGATTTTTTATCCAAAGGAATTACTCAAGTCAAAAAGTCCATGGAAATTAAGCCCAAAAATCTCTAAAAGATTTTCTTGGGGAAAAAGTCTGAAGGATAGGTTCACCAAAAAGTCTGAAGAAAATAGAAAGGGTGCATAAATAAAAAAGCCTGAAGGAATTTTTTTGGAAAAATTGGTTGAGACAAATATTTCAAAGGACACCTTTGAATCTAAGTGCCCTAGAAAGTTACCCAAAAGACATCTTGCAATAAAAAGTGTCCCATGCATAGGTTTTGAAAGGGCACTTTCCATAGTTAAAGAGCACTTGGAAAATTTCCAAAAGAAACTTAAGTCCAAGGAAAATGTTTTGAAAGAATAAGGAAGGTGATGGCCTCATAAACATCAACTTTAAACTACGGAAAATAGTCATTGGATTCAAAAAATCTTGGAAAGAACTTGAGGGTAAATATGGATGTAATAAATGGAAAGATTTTAAGCATTTGGTGTAAGCAAAACAAGTGAATAATAGACAGGTTAATGGTTTGGGTCATTGTTGAAAGTCGATCAAACCAAAGAGCTCCCATGAAATTGATGAACACAGGTGTCCATAGGATGGTTGTCAGTTAGAAAGGGTATTCTCTAACTGTCATAATGAGTCTCATGTCCATTGAGTAGTGCTATGTGTCAGTTTCCCCATTTTAAGTTTCAAATGCTCCTGGATGGTTTATGATGGAGGTGGTTACTTGTGCCAAATCTAAAGGTTTTATGCCACTTTTCACCATTCACATGACTTGTTTTGGACAAGTAGACCTCTTGACATGGCATGACTTGCCTTAATCTTCTTTCACATTTAATTTTAACTGGTATTCTCAAGGTGACACATGTTTGAGTGACATTTGGACTTCCTTTGTTTGATTCCTCTCTTAAAATCTATATATATGCATTCTTTCAACTCTTTGAGCAACCTCCACTGGCTATTGAGAAAACTCTAGCTAGATTTGTACTTGAATGACTCTTGAAGAAATATACAAGTGTTATTTCCACTCATATTCTATAATATTGAGTAATGATTTAAATCTTGTTGGTCTAGTCTAGTGAAAGATTGTCGTTTCTAACTTGTACTCTTGATGGTCTACCAATCTGCAGAAAGGAGATTATTGCTGTTCTTTGATAGTATTATTTTCTAAGTGTAGATATATTCTAGAAGTGGTCCATGATTGTATCCCTCTTTAGAATCATTCAATCCCTTCCTAATAATCATATTGTTTTGAGGCATTTATGTATGCTTCAAATCTATAGATGGTCATGATTAAGCCCTCTCTAGGGGTGTGGTAGGATGTCAAAAATAAGAAAGGTAAGAAGGGCAAATTAGAAAATTATCTAGGACATACCTCCCAATAATAGTTTTATTGTTTTGAGGCATTTATGTATGCTTCTTTCACTTGTTTGTTTGGTTTGTTCTCGGTTGAGGCAGTGTTGCTTCATGGGGATTTTATTTCCTGAGCATTTGGATCTTTTCTTGATAGCCCAATTTATTTGTGATTGATACTGGTTGTATATTTTTACTGACATATTGGAATAAGAGATACTGATATTTTTCTTTTGAAAATATGTATGTGTGTGTGTGTGTAGGATATCCTTATATCCTATAACCATATATTCTTATAATATCAATAGATATCCTTATTTTATTATGGTTTAGCAATATTATACTATATAACTCCCCAAATTCCCATAATATCATAATTTAGTATTGTAGATTTGAAATCCTATTTAATTTTTATGCCAACAACCCACAACTCGGTTTCATACTTAATAATGTAAACATTCCAAATCCAAACATCATAAATTGTATTACAAAATATAACTAAAATACATGGATTATGTTTATCATAGCATATTCAATACCACTTAATTATTCTGATAGTGATTAGCTTAATAATGAAATACTAGTCATCGACTTAAGCTAATAAGAAATAATATTTAAAATAAATATTAATATACTTAAAATATCATGTGGAAAATCTGTAACCTGTATAACCTAGTTTCAATGGAGGGGAAAATATCAATCCATTTCAAATTCATATCAGCCACTTCATAAGATATTTCACCTTACATAAACACATCTCCCTACGCAACCTTTGGGTCATAAATACAATCTATATATCAAATTAATTATACAAATATAGATCCATATTTGTGTATGTACTAGTAAATCTATTCTTATAAAATCAATTTTCTTATTTTAATGTAATACCAGATTGTGGTATATACACTTTATATATTATTTGAGATACTTTTCAGATGATTGTTACATGATAGAATGGCACAAAGGCATCGACTAACTCCTATTTAGTTTTCCATAGAAATATACGATCTAAAAAGGCTCTAGTATTTTTCATTGGTTTTGTTTTCGATAACGTTCCCTCGAAGCTCTCATTCCGTGCTCCTTTCTGTATTCCCCTTCTGTGTTCTTTTCTGTATATATTCTATTATCTTTTTCCTTAGCTCTTCACCTTTTTTTTATTTTTTTAAAGCTGCATTTTTTTCTCTTTTTGAAGAATGGGTCCTCCTTCACTTTTAATCTTTTTTCTTTCCAATTATGGCGCGTGTTTTTTAAAATTTGTCATTTTCTTTTATTTATTTTATGAAAGGATTTTATCTTTTTTTTTAACTCTATATTTAAACCTTTCCTCTTTTTCATCTTATTCCAATTTTTGATTTTATTTATTTTGTTTCTTATTTTTATATTTCTCAAATTATCTTAATAATAAATGACTATTTAATGCAAAATTTAGCAATAATAATTTAATAAAAAAACTGCAATCATAAACACGTAAATTAACTCCACATCATCACTACACTAAGCTAACCATGCATAAATACTATCTAAATGCAAATGGCATTAAAATGCACTACACAAACTTTTCAACTATGCATCTAACATGTCCTAAATAATAGTGTGTGTGCAGGGTTCTAACTGATTTCTGTCTTCTCCTAACATCTCCATCTACGTCACCCTCTCTGATGATCCTCTCCCTTTATCACGCTCTGAGAGATGGGTTCTCCTATGTCAATCTCACAACAGGTAGGTAGTTAGACTATAACATCATGATATACATACATCATAAAATATAACTGAAACAATAAATCAACATAATCATAACGTAAAGATATACACTATAACTAGCTCATAGCAATGTAACCATGTAACTAAAACAATATCCAACTATCTCATAACAAGATATAATCTCATAGTTTAGGCAAATCATAAGCAAATCAAATGGACAATCATAGATAATCAAGTAAGTTTGCTTAATGAGGAATTAAGATGTAACAAAGATTCAAACTTTATGCATGTTTCTTATAATTTTGAACTTTGAATAATATAACACCAAAACGTAAACGATTTTGCTCATTTTGAATGTGTTTAACATGTAAAGATTCAAAATTGACGTGTGTTTCTTATAATTTCAAACTTTAAATAACGTAACATAAAAACTTAAATAATTTTGCTCGTTTTGAACATGTTTAATATGTAAAGATTTGAGTGTTATGCATGTTTCTTATAATTATAAACTTTAAATAATGTAACACAAAAAATTAAGTAGTTTTGTTTGTTTTGAATGTATTCAACATGTAAAAATTCAAACTTTATGAATGTTTCTAATAATTTTAAAATTTGAATAATGTAACACCAAAATTTAAGTGATTTTGCTCATTTTGAACATGCTTAACATGTAAAGATTCAAACTTTATGTATGTTTCTAATAATTTTGAACTTTGAATAATGTAACACCAAAAATTAAGTGGTTTTGCATATTTTGAACATGCTTAACATGTAAAGATTCAAATTTTATGTGCATTCCTTATAATTTTGAACTTTTAATAACAATGTACCAAAACTTGAGCAATTTTGCTTGTTTTTAACCTATTTAACATCTAAAGATTCAAATTTTATGCACGTTTATTATTAGTTTGAACTTTGAATAACACAACACTAAAATTGAAGTGGTTTTTCTTGTATTGAGTATGTTTAATATATAAAGATTCAAACTTTATGCACATTTTTTTATATTTTTGAACTTTTAACAATGCAACACCAAATTTGAAGTGATTTTACTTATTTTGAACATGTTTAACATGTAAAGATTCAAACTTCATGCACATTTCTTAAAATTTTGAGCTTTGAATAATGGAACATCAAATTGAAGTGGTTTTGCTCTTTTCGAATATATTTAACATGTAAAGATTCAAACTTATGCACGTTAATTATAATTTTGAACATAGAATAATGCAACACCAAAACTTAAGCGATTTTTTTTATTTTGAACATGTTTAACATATAAAGCTTCAAATTTTTTGA
This sequence comes from Torreya grandis, assembly GCA_037957365.1. NCBI lineage: Eukaryota > Viridiplantae > Streptophyta > Pinopsida > Cupressales > Taxaceae > Torreya > Torreya grandis. The sequence continues at coordinate 495,000 of JARHVA010001563.1, read as the reverse complement.
ATGTTTCTTATAATTTTGAACTTTGAATAATGCAACACCAAAACTTAAGTGGTTTTGCTTATTTTGGACATGTTTAATATGTCAAGATTCAAACTGTATGTGTGTTTCTTATAAATTTAACATTTGAATAACTCAACACTAAAATTTAAGTGGTTTTACATGTTTAACATATAAAGATTCAAAATTTATGTGTGTTTCTTATAAATTTGAACTTTAACACCAAAACATAAGCGGTTTTGCTCATTTTGAACATGTTTAACATGTAAAGATTCAAACATTATGCAAATTTCTTATAAATTTTAACTTTAAATAATGTAACACCAAAACTTAAGCAGTTTTGCTCGTTTCAAACATGTTCAACATGTAAAGATTCAAAATTTATACACGTTTCTTATAACTTTAAACTTTGAATAACACAACACCAAAACTTAAGTGGTTTTGTTTATTTTGAACATGTTTAACATGTAAAGATTCAGACTTTGTGTATTCCTTATAATTTTGAACTTGAATAATGCAACACCAAAACGTAAACGATTTTGTTCATTTTGAACATGCCTAACATGTACAAATTCAAACTTTATGCACATTCCTTATAATTTTAAACTTTGAATAATGTAACACTAAAATTTAAGTGGCTTTGCTTATTTTAAACATGTTTAACTTGTAAAGATTCATACTTTATGCACATTCCTTAAGCTTTTGAACTTTGAATAATGTAACACCAAAAATTAAACGATATTGCTTGTTTCAAACATGCTTAACATGTAAGGATTCAAAATTTATACATGTTTCTTATAATTTTGAACTTTGAATAATGTAACACCAAAACTTAAGCGGTTTTGCTCGTTAAGAACATGATTAACATGTAAAGATTCAATGTGTATGTGCGTTTCTTATAATTTTGAACTTTGAATAACATAACACCAAAACATAAGTGGTTTTACTCATTTTGAACATGCATAACATGTAAAGATTCAAATTTTATGCACATTGCTTATAATTTTGAACCATGAATAATGTAACATCAAAAATTAAGTGGTTTTGATCATTTCTAACATGCTTAACATGTAAAGATTCAAAATTTTTGCACGTTTCTTATAATTTTAAACTTTAAATAATGCAAAACGGAAACTCAAGTGGTTTTGATCATTTTGAACATGCTTAACATGTAAAGATTCATATTTTATGCATGTTTTTTATAATTTTGAAATTTGAATAACGTAACACCAAAACTTAAGCAGTTTTTCTCCTCTCAAACATATTGAATATGTAAAGATTCAAACTTTATGCGTGTTTCTTATAATTTTGAGCTTTCAATAACGTAACCTCAAAACATAAGTGGTTTTACTCATTTTGAACGTGTTTAACAAGTAAAAATTAAAGCTTTATGTGTGTTTCTTATAATTTTAAGATTTGAATTGTGTAACACAAAAACATAAGCATTTTTGCTCATTTTGAATGTTTTCAACATGTAAAGATTCAAGTTTTATGCATGTTACTTATAATTTTGAGCTTTGAATAACATAAAACCAAAATATAAGTGGTTTTGCATGTTTTAAATGTGTTCAACATGTAAAGATTCAAACTTATGAACATTTCTTATAATTTTGATCTTTGAATAATGTAACACAAAAACTTAAGTGGATTTACTCATTTATAACGTGTTCAACATGTGAAGATTCAAATTTTATGTGGGTTTCTTATAATTTTAAACTTTGAATAATACAATACCAAAACCTCAACAGTTTTGCTCATTTTGAACATGTTTAACATGTAAAAATTTAAGCTTTATGTGTATTTCTTATAATTTTAAACTTTGAATAACATAACAGGAAACCTTAAGCAATTTTGCTCAATTCAAACATTTTTAACATGTAAAAATTCAAACTTTATGTATGTTTCTTATAATTTTGAACTTTGAATAACACAACACCACAACTTAAGTGATTTTGCTCATTTCAAACATGTCTAACATGTAAAGGTTTAAACTCTATATGCATTTATTATAATTTTGAAGTTTGAATAATTCGATACCAAAACATAAGTAATTTTGCTCATTTTAAATATGTTTAACATGTAAAGATTCAAACTTTATGCGCATTTCTTATAATTTTAAACTTTGAATAGTGTAACACCAAAACTTAAGTAATTTTTCTTGTTTCAAACATGTGTAACATGTAAAGATTTAAACTTTATATTCATTTCTTATAATTTTGAACTTTGAATAAGGCAACATCAAAACTTAAGTGATTTTGCTTGTTTCAAACATATTTAACATGTAAAGATTCAAAATTTATGCGAGTTTCTTATAATTTTTAACTTTGAATAATGTAACACTAAAACTTAAGCAATTTTGTTCATTTTAAACATGTTTAACATGTAAAGATTCAAATTTTATGTGCATTTCATATAATTTTGAACTTTGAATAATGCAACACACCAAACCTTAAGCATTTTTGCTCATTTTAAACATGTTTAACATGTAAAGATTCAAAATTTATGCATATTTCATATAATTTTGAACTTTGAATAATGTAACACCAAAGCTTAAGCAGTTTTTCTCATTTTGAACATGTTTAACATGTAAAGATTCAAACTTTATGCACATCTTTTATAATTTTGAACTTTGAATAATGCAACATAAAAACCTAAGCAATTTTGCTAGTTTCGAACATGCTTAACATCTAAAGATTCAAACTTTATGCATGTTTCTTATAAATTTTGAGCTTTGCAACACTAAAACTTAAGCAGTTTTGCTCATTTCAAACATGTTTAACATGTAAAGATTCAAAATCTATGTAAATTTCTTATAATTTTGAACTTTGAATAGTGTAACATCAAAAATTAAATGGTTTTACTCATTTTGAACATGTGTAACATGTAAAGAATAAAACATGATGTGCATTTCTTATATTTTTAAACTTTGAATAATGCAACACCAAAACATAAGCAATTCTACTCATTCCAAACATGTTTAAAATGTAAAGATTCAAACTTTGTATACTTTTCTTAATTTTAAACTTTGAATAATGGAACACCAAAACTTAAGCAGTTTTGCTTGTTTCAAATATGTTTAAAATATAAAGATGCAAACTTTGTACACGTTTCTTATAATTTTGAATTTTAAATAACATAGTACAAAAATTCAAGTGGTTTTACTCATTTAAAAAAATAACATATAAAGATTCATATTTTATGCTCGTTTCTTATAATTTTGAACTTTGAATAATGAAACATCAAAACTCAAGTGGTTTTTCTCATTTTAAACATGTTTAACATGTAAAGATTCAAACTTTATGCATGTTCCTTAGAATTTTAAACTTTTAATAATGCAACACCAAATCTCAAGTGATTTTACTCATTTCTAACATGTTTAACATGTAAATATTCAAACTTTATGTGCTTTTCTTATAATTTTGAACTTTGAATAACATAACACCAAAACTTAAGCAGTTTTACTCATTTAATATGTAAAGATTCAAACATTATGCATGCTTTTTATAATTTTGAACTTTGAATAAATCAACACCAAAACTTAAGTGGTTTTCTTCATTTTGATGATGCTTAACATGTAAAGATTCAAACTTTATATGCATTTCATATAATTTTGAACTTTGAATAATGCAACAACAAAACTTAAGCAATTTTGCTCATTTTGAATTTTACTTAACATGTAAAGATTCAAATTTCACGTATGTTTCTTAAAATTTTGAACTTTAAATAGTGTAACACCAAAACTTAAACATTTTTGCCAGTTTTTAGCATGTTTAACATGTAAAGATTCAAACTTTATGCACGCTTCTTATAATTTTAAAATTTGAATAATACAACACCAAAACTTAAGCAATTTTACTCGTTTCAAATGTTTAACATGAAAAGATTCAAACTTTATGCATGTTTCTTATAATTTTTAACTTTGAATAATGCAACACCAAAATGTATGTGTTTTTCTTCATTACATGTTTAATTTTTAAAAATTCAAACTTTATGCACGTTTTTTATAATTTTGAACTTTGAATAATGTAACACCAAAACTTAAGTGGTTTTATTGGTTTCAAACATGCTTAACATGTAAAGATTCAAGCTTTATCCATGTTTCATATAATTTTGAATTTTGATTAATGCAACACCAAAACTTAAGTGGTTTTGTTAGTTTAGAATATGCTTAACATGTAAAGATTCAAATTTTATATGCATTCCTTATAATTTTGAACTTTGAATAATGTAACACCTAAAATTAAGTGGGTTTGCTCATTTCGAACATGCTTAACATGTAAAGACTCAAATTTTCTACACGTTCCTTATAATTTGACATTGAATAATGTAAGACAAAAACTTAAGCAGTTTTTCTCATTCAAACATGCTTAACATGTAAAGATTCAAAATTTATGTGTGTTCCTTATAATTTTGAACTTTGAATAATGTAACACTAAAACTTAAGTGTTTTTGATTGTTTCAAACATGCTTAACTTGTAAAGATTCAAACTTTATGAACATTCCTTATAATTATGAACTTTGAATAATGTAACACCAAAACATAAGTAGTTTTCCTAGTTTTGAACATGCTTAACATGTAAAGATTCAAACTTTATGAACGTTCCTTATAATTTTGAACATTGAATGATGTAAAACTAAAACATAACTAGTTTTTTTGGTTTCATAGATGCTTAACATGTAATGATTCAATCTTAATGCATGTTCCTTATAATTTTTTAAAAGAATGAGCAGGAGATACATAGGATCCACAGGATCAATCCAAGAGAAAGAACCCACAACAAATAACTTGCAAATAATACCAAAGAATAAAATAAATTTGTCACACCTAAAAAATAGGTGATAATCCATAAAATTCTGTGTATCCTCTCTTTAATCGCTCGTTCATTTCTCATATATTGTAAAGTATATATAATACAAATAGTTTGTTTCATGACAACAAACTATTTGTAGTGATTACAAAATAGAGAAAAAAACTATTTGTTTTCTCATACTACGAACAAATATATTGTTGAGAGATTCTCAACAATAAAATAAATTAATCTAAGTAAATAAAATTAACTCTCAGTAATAAATAACTTACCCTATTAACCCTAGGTAAGCTTAAATATGCATTATTCCAATACCCTCCCTTAAGCAAAACATAGGGAGAATGACAAACAAAGATGGGTCTCGACTACTAGGCCTGATAAGGTACCCATGTACAAACCAATAAAAATATATGAAAAATAAAGGAAGGAAGGACTTCATGGGAAATCCCCCCTAAGGACAACTTCCTTCACCCCAAGCATCGCTTGCAACTAAAGATAATGAGGAGAAGCCAAAGGTTTAGTGAAGATGTCAACAATCTACTTAGTTGTAGGCACAAACTCCAAAGAAAGAACTCCATCTTGAATAAGACGTCAAATGAAGTGCATGTGAATCTCAATGTGTTTTGTCCATTGATGCTCAACAAGATTGCATGAAATAGCAATCACACTTTGGTTGTCACACCAAAGAGTAGTAAGACCCTGTTGTGTGAAGCCAAACTCTCCAAGCAACTGTCAAAGCCAAAATGTCTCTTGACTAGCTTTGACAGCACCTCGATACTCAACCTCAGTAGAGGACAATGTAATAGCAATCTACTTTTTACATGCCCAAGCAACTAGACCTGAACCAAGTGTGAAAGCAAATCCACAAGTGGACTTGCGAGTGTCAACATCACCAGCCCAATCAGAGTCAGTGTATCCAACAAGCTGTGTAGAATTCTGTGGTGTGTAATGTATACCAAAGTGAGTGGTGCCCTGAATATAGCACAAAATATGCTTGGTTGCTTGCCAATGACTCTCATGAGGCTCATGTGAGAATCGAGAGACAAGGTTCATAGCAAATGTGATGTCGGGACGAGTATGAGTCAGGTATAAAAGACTACCTACAAGTTGCCTATACAAAGTGGAATCAACAAGAGGAGTCGTACAAGTGGCAGACAACACAATACCTGACTGATATGGAGTGGGGGTATGCTTACAATTAGCCATGCCAAATCGATGAAGAAGATCCGTTGAATACTTTTGCTGTCCAATAGAGATGCCCTTAGAAGACTGAAAAACTTGAAGACCAAGAAAATAATGTAGATGTCCCAGATCTATCATATCAAACCTATCTACCAACTTGTCCTTGATGTCATGTATCAAGGAATCTGAACTGTTAGTGAGGATGAGATCATCAACATACAAAACCAAAATGACAAGCTCCTCACTTTACTTCAGGATGTATACATTGTGATTTGATTCACAATGAATAAAACCATAACTCAAAAGAAAACTATCCATCTTCTCGTACCAAACTCTAGGAGCTTGTTTGAGGCCATAAAGAGAATGACGGAGTCTACAAACCAATGATGAGTCCTACACAAATCTTGGAGGCTGCTCCATATAGATCTCCTCATGGAGATCACCATGCAAGAAAACACTCTTCACATCCATCTAAAAAATTGACCAAGAATGTGAAGCAGCAAGAGAGAATACAAGCTGAATAGAATCCATCTTAGCTACAGGGGCAAAGGTCTCAGAGTAATCAACCCCTTCAACCTATGAAAAACCCTTAGCTACTAATCTAGCTTTGTACTTATCTACTGATCGCATATTTGGTCCTATAGACCCATTTACATTTTACAAGTTTTCTTCCCTCAAGAAGAGGGACAAGATCCCAAGTATCATTCTTCATCAATGAAGAATACTCATCATACATAGCAACATCCCACTCGTGTATACCAATAGCCTCAAAAAACAACATTGGATCATCTGTACAAGCTTGTCCCAAAAGAGCAACACCAGATGTCTGTGAGCGAGTGCGACTAGAATCAGATGGATCACCAACAAAAGAACCAACTACTTGTAGAGTGCTCTTTGCCCACTTGGGAAAGGTGGTGAAGAAAGCAAATCAAATCCTCATCATCAACAATAGAAAGCAAATCCTCACTATCCTCGATAGAAGGAGGGGAAGAAGAAGAACTAGATGTACACTCCTGTGGAGTGGGTAACTCATTAACTTGAACATCCTATCAAAATAACACATCATGTGTGACAGGATCAAAAAGATGGTAGGCTTTTACATCTTCACAATAACCAACAAAAATGAGTGGTTGGCTTTTCTTCTCCAATGCTTTACGTTTGTCATCAAGAACAAATGCCCATGCTTGACTCCTAAAGATGAAAAAATCTAAAATATCAGGGTTGATCCTAGACCAAGCTTCTTCTGGTGTCATATTTTGCACAGCTTTGTGAGGCATTAGTTTTGAATGTAGTTTGCATAATTTATAGCTCAGCCCAATATTGTGGACCCAAAATTTTAGAGTGAATCATACAATTAGCCATCTCTTTCAATGTTTGATTCTTCCTCTCTGCTACACCATTTTGTTGAGGAGTGTGTGGTACAGTGAACTGGTGTTGTATCCCATGCTCAATACAAAAATCATAGAAAGCATTATTGTCATATTCCCCCCCATTGTCAGTGCATATCTTCTTAAGTGGAAGAGATGATTGTTTTTCAACAAAGGCTTTGAAGGCCTTAAAAGTCTCAAAAACTTCACTTTTCAACTTGAGAAAATATACCCCAATTTTACGAGTGAAATCATCAATGAATGTGAGTGCATATTTAGCCCCTGAAAAAGAATGAGTTGGAAAAGTCATCAAATCACTATGAACCAACCCTAAAGGTGCATTTGCACGTGTGGCCTTACCAATTAGAAATGGATCCTGGTGCTGTTTACCAACTAGACAACTAGGACACACCCCATCAATACATGAGACCTTAGGAAGGCCTTTTACAAGATGTTTTGTACTCATTTGTTGCATATATCCATAACTCAAATGTCCTAATCTCTCATGCCACAATTTGCTGAGATTATTACCATGTGCTATAAGTGAAAAACTAGAAGACATAAAAGACTCAAACTTATCAAAAGTATAGAGTCTTGCAGTATGGCCTGTTGTACCTATAGCAACTATCTCACTAGGATCATTACATTCTCTTATTACAACATCATGTGAAGTAAACTCCACAATTTTACTAGTACCGAAATTACATATTTGATATACAAAGAGAAGATTATAAGAGATTTGGGGTATAAGTAATACATTGTTAAAACATCCATCCTATTTATCAACAATACCAGATCCCAAAACTTCAATTTGTGAGGAGTTACCCATAACAATATGTGATGTGTTGCAATCTGTAAGAGAAGACAATAGATCCTTAGAATGTGTGAGATGGTGAGAAGCACCTGAGTAAAAAATCCACTAATCATGACATGAAGATATAGTCCTTGCTGAAAGTGCTTTCCCTTTTCCTGCAAGAGAAGTAGAAGGAGATGGAGACAGAATGGAAATTTTGTGTTGTCTGACCCCTGCCTCTAATGCGTCCATCTTCTTAAAACATCTACTTTCATCATGATTAGGACCACCACAAAAATTACATGGACCAAATGTTTTCTTCTTTTGCTTAAAGGACTTTTCGGTCTTAGTAGATTTAGAATGATGAGGTGTTTGGGTGGTGGACTCTAGAGGGTTATTTGAAGGTGCTTGCTTTTGTTTAGACTTAGGTGAAGGTTTTCCTTTAGAAGAATTAGCAACTAGAGCATGAATAGGACCAGGTAGAGCATCTAAGGCCATTAATTTTGTTTGCTCCCTAGTCAATCTTTCACAAAAAACTTCAAAGGAAGGCCATTTTAATTCAGAGGTAAAAACACTATATGGTCTTTTCAACTGTGATAAAATCATGAAAATGCATTCCTGATCACTTTTATCCTTGTCACTAGCTTTCAATTATGACCTTATAAATTTGAATTTTGCCAAGAATTTATTTATTGAAAGGAAATCTGATGGAGAGAGAGTACTCAATTCTGTATCTAATTGCAAAATTTTAAACTCATTAACTTTGCCAAATAGGTTTTTAAATTTTTCCCATACCTCTTTTGGCATAGTAGCATCTGTAATGTGAAATTGAAGATTATCTGAGACGTTGAGGTAAATCAATCCAAGAGCCTCATCCTGCTTACAACCATATGCATATTTGTCTTTTTCAGTGGTGAATGCTGCAAGTGTTGTTTCTGGAAAAAATTATCCATAAGCCCTTTGATTGAAGGAGTTGTTGTATTTTTGGCTTCTAAACATGGTAATTTGTAGAATTTAGGGGTTCAAACAATCGAGATTCCATTCTCGAGGAAGATGATGATGTTGACAAGAACAACCTAGACATTCATTTTTCCTCAAAAAACACCCCTCCTGTTACAATTTAACGTCTCACGACGCAAAAAAATTTAGCCTTAGCTTATACAAAATTAAAAAATGGCTTTATGCAAAAAAATTGTAGGGGGATTTGACCTCAAGACTTCTTCCCTACAAATTTTTAACAAAATATCACTAGTCGCTTTAGCAAAGTCAAATTTGTACTTTCAAAGCTAGAGACTTGCATTTAAACCACTTAAAAATTAAAAAAAAATTAAAAAAAGCTAAAATGACTCACACGTGTGAGATAACTGTTGAATAATCTTTGGATTTATCATAAATAAACTTTTTTCCAACAAGGCGTGGTGGTCAAGGAAATATCTGATAAATTTTGTCAACACTGGCCAAGGAAAAAGCTCCACTGGATCTGCCCAAAGGACTGTACGGCCTGGTCCAAATCTATCCTTCTTAGCTAGAAATGAAAGCTTGAGAAGTCTGCTAACACATGAAAATATCATATGTTGATTTTATGCAGCATAAGGCGTTCAAAAATGAGAAATCCGTACGGCTATGCTGCAGACCAAAAAATAGATTTTAAATTCTTGTTATAAGCTTCCAAAACATTGTACGGCCTGGTCCAAATTCATCCTAATTGATATGGAATGAAAGATATAACAGTCAAATTTCATGAACAGGTCTTAAATTTTAAAAAAGTCAACCATACGATCTGCCACATTAGAAAAACGTATAGGTACTGCAGTCTGCCAACATGAGTCAGCAAGTTTTTGAAGGAAAGAGCTGTACGGCTTGGTCCAAATGAAAAAATTCAAATTGAAATGGATTCCTGACTTTATTTTCTATGCCTCTATGAAAAAAAATCTGATTTTGGAAATATGTATGGTCATTTAATGAGCATAAAGTATAGAATTTTCCAAAAAAAAAAAACCTTGTAAAAAAGAGCCAGAATTTGAGAGAATAAAAAATATCTATAACACATCAATAAAATAATGTTTTTGAATGTGTTAACAGATAAAAAGAATTTAGGGAAGAGGATCTTCAACTGGAACTCCAAGCTCTGATATCATGAAAGAATGAGTAGGAGATACACAGGATCCATAGGATCAATCCAGGAGAAAGAAACCACAACAAATAACCTGCAAATAATACCAGAGATTAAAATAAATTTGTCGCACCTAAAAAATAGGTGATAATCCACAAAATTATCTGTATCCTCTCTTTAATCTCTCGTTCATTTCTCATATATTTTAAAGTATATATAATACAAATAGTGTGTTTCATGACAACAAACTATTTGTAGTGATTACAAAATAGAGAAAACAAACTATTTGTTTTCTCATACTATGAGCAAATATATTGTTGAGAGATTCTTAACAATAAAATAAATTAACCTAGATAAATAAAATTAACCCTCGATAATAAATAACTTACCCTATTAACCCTAGGTAAGCTTAAATATGCACTATTCCAACATTTTTAACTTTGAATGATGTAACACAAAAATGTAAGTGATTTTGCTCTTTTTAAATATGCTAAACATGTAAAGATTTAAACTTTATGTGGATTCCTTATAATTTTGAACTTTGAATAATGGAACACCAAAACCTAAGCAATTTTGCTCATTTTGAACATGTTTAACATATAAGGATTAAAAATTTATGTGTGTTCCATATAATTTTGAACTTGGAATAATGAGACACCAAAACTTAAGTGATTTTGCTTGTTTCAAAAATGTTTAACATGTAAGGATTCAAACTTTATGCACATTCCCTATAATTTTGAACTTTGAATAATGGAACACCAAAATGTAAGTAGTTTTGCTCATTTCAAACATGCTCAACATGTAAAGATTCAAACTTTATGCATGTTCCCTTTACTTTTAAACTTTGAATAATGTAACACCAAAAATTAAGTGGTTTTTCTCATTTTGAACATGTTTAATATGTAAAGATTTAAATTTTATGTGTGTTTCTTATAGTTTTAAACTTTGAATAATGTAACAGGAAAACTTAAGTAGTTTTACTCATTCTAGACATGTTCAACATGTAAAGATTCAAACTTTATGCATGTTTCTTATAATTATAAACTTTGAATAATGTAATACCAAAACATAAGCGTTTTTTCTCATTTTAGACATGTTCAACATGTAAAGATTCAAACTTTATGCATGCTTCTTATAATTTTGAAGATAAATAATGTAACACTAAAACTTAAGTGGTTTGGCTCATTTTGGACATGTTCAACATATAAGGATTCAAAATTTATGCATGTTTCTTATAAATTTGAACATTGAAGAATGTAACACCAAAACTAAAGTGATTTTGATCGTTCTAGACATGTTCAACATGTAAAGATTTATACTTTAAGCATATTTCTTATAATTTTGAAGTTTGAATAACATAACACAAAAACTTAAGTGGTTTATCTCATTCCAAACATTTTAAACATGTAAAGATTCAAATTTGATGCTCATTTATTTTAATTTTAAACACTGAATAACATAACACTAAAACTTAAGCAATTTTGTTTATTCTAGACATGTTCAACATGTAAAGATTAAAACTTTATGTGTATTTCATATAACTTTGAATAACATAATACAAAAAATTAAGTGGTTTTGCTTATCTGGACATGTTCAACATGTAAAGATTCAAACTTTATACATGTTTCTTATAATTTTGAACTTTGAATAAAGTAACACCAAAATTTAAGTAGATTTACTCATTTTTGAGATGTTTAACATGTAAAGATTCAAAGTTTATGCACGTTTCTTATAATTTTAAACTTTGAATAACATAATACTAAAACTATAATTTTGAACATTGAATAATGTAACACCAAAACATAAGTAGTTTTGTTTATCTGGACAAGTTCAACATGTAAAGATTCAAATTTTATGCATATTTCTTATAATTTTGAACTTTGAATATAGTAACACCAAAATTTAAGCAATTGCTCATTTTAGAGATGTTCAACGTGTAAAGATATAAATTTTAAGTGCATTTCTTATTATTTTTAAGTTTGAATAATGTAACACCAAAACTTAAGTGGTTTTGCTCATTTCAAACATGTTCAACATGGAAAGATCTAAACTTTAGGTGCATTTCTTATAATTTTGAACTTTGAATAATGTAACACCAAAACTTAAATAGTTTTGTTCATTTTAGACATGTTCAACATGTAGAGATATAAAATTTATATGCATTTCTTATAATTTTGTACTTTGAATAATATAACACTAAAATTTAAGTGGTTTTGCTCATTCCAAACATGTTCAACATGTAAAGATTCAAATTTTATTCATATTTCTTATAATTTTGAACTTTAAATAACATAACACCAAAACTCATTCCATTTTGCTCATTCCAAACATGTTCAACATGTACATATTCAAATTTTATGCATGTTCCTTATAATTTTGAACTTTGAATAACATAACACCAAAACTCAAGCAAATTTACATGTTTCGAACATGTTCAACATGTAAAGATTCAAAATTTAGGTGCATATTTTGTAATTTTGAAGTTTGAATAATGTGACACTAAAACTTAAGTGATTTTGCTCATTTTAGATACATTCAACATGTAAAGATTCAAACTTCAAGTGCATTTCTTACAACTTTGGACTTTGAATAACGTAACACCAAAACTTAAGTGGTTTTGCTCATTTTGGACATGTTCAACATGTAAAGATTCAAATTTTATGCACATTTCTTATAATTTTGAACTTTGAATAATATAACACCAAAACCTAAACATTTTTTCTTATTTCTAACATGTTCAACATGTATGTTTCTTACACTATTGAACTTTGAATACTGTAACACCAAAACTTTGGTTTTACTCATTTTGAACATGTTTAACATGTAAAAATTCAAACTTTATACGCATTTCTTATAATTTGGAACTTTAAATATTATAACACTAAAACTTAAGTGGTTTTGCTCATTCCAAACATGTTCAACATGTAAATATTCAAACTATATGTGCATTTCATATAATTTTGAAATTTGAATAATATAACACCAAAACTTAAATGGTTTTACTCATTTTAGACATGTTCAACATCTAAAGATTCAAACTTTATGTGTGTTTCTTATAATTTAGAAGTCTGAATAATGTAACACCAAAATTTACGCAGTTTTACTTATTTCAGACCTGTTCAACATGTAAAGATTCAAAATTTATATGTGTTTCTTATAATTTTGAACTTTAAATAACGTAACATGAAAACTTAAGTAGTTTTGCTCATTTTAGACATGTTTAACGAGTAAAGATTCAAACTTTATACATGTTTCTTATAATTTTGAATATTGAATAATGTAACACCAAAACCTCAGTGGTTTTACTCATTCCAAACATGTTCAACATGTAAAGATTCAAAATTTATGCATGTTTCTTATAATTTTGAACTTTGAATAACGTAACACCAAAACTTAAAGAATTTTTCTTATTTTAAACATGTTTAACACGCAAAGATTCAAAGTTTATGTGTGTTTCTTATAATTTTGAACTTTGAATAATGTAACACCAAAATTCAAGCAATTTTACTCATTTTGAACATATTTAACATGCAAAGATTTGAATTTTATGTACATTTCTTATAATTTTGAACTTTGAATAATGTAACACTAAAACTTAAGCAGTTTTGCTCATTTTAGACATGTTTAATATGGAAAGATTCAAAATTTATGTGCATTTATTATAATTTTTAACTTTGAATAACATAACACCAAAACTTAAGTGGTTTTACTCATTTTGGATATGTTCAACATGTAAAGATTCAAACTTTATATGCATTTCTTATCATCTTAAACTTTGAATAACATAACACCAAAACTAAGGTGGTTTTGATCATTTCAAACATGTTTAACATGTAAAGATTCAAACTTTATGTGCATTTATTATAATTTTGAAATTTAAATACCATAACACCAAAAATTAAGTTGTTTTGCTCATTCTAGACATGTTCAACATGTAAAGATTCAAACTTTATGTGTGTTTCTTATAATTTTGAAATTTAAATATTATAACAACAAAACTTAAATGATTTTGCTCATTTTAGATATGTTCAACATGTAAATATTAAAACTTTGTGTATTTCTTATAATTTTTATCTTTGAATAATGCAACACCAAAACTTAAGTAGTTTTGCTCATTTTCAACATGTTAAAATTCATACTTTCTGTTTGTTTCTTATAAATTTGCACTTTGAAAAACTCAACACTAAAACTTAAGTGGTTTTGCAAGTTTCAAACATGTTTAACATGTAAAAATTCAAACTTTATGTGTGTTTTTTAAAAATTGAACATTGAATAATGCAACAACAAAAATTAAGTAGTTTTGCTCATTTTGAACATATTTAGCATGTAAAGATTCAAATATTATGCATGTTTCTTAAAATTTAAACTTTGAATAATGAAACACCAAACTTTAAGCAATTTTTCTCATTTCAAACATGTTTATCATGCAAAGATTAAATTTTTTTGTGTGTTTCTTATAATTTTGAACTTTTAACAATACAACACCAAAACATAAGCTGTTTTGCTCATTTTGAACATGCAGATGTAAAGATTTGAACTATATATGTGTTTCTTATAATTTAGAACTTTGAATAATACAACACCAAAACATAAGAGGTTTTACTCATTTTGAATATGTTTAACATGTAAAGATTCACACTTTATGCACATTTCTTATAATTATAAACTTTGAATAACACAACGCCAAAACTTAAGTGTTTTTTCTTGTTTCGAACATGTTTAACATGTAAAGATTCAAACTTTATGTTCATTCTTATAGTTTTGAAATTTGAATAATGTAACATGAAAATTTAAGCAATTTTTCTCATTTCAAACATGTTTAACATGTAAAGATTCAAACTTTATGTTCATTCCTATAGTTTTGAAATTTTTATAATGCAACATGAAAATTTTAGCAATTTTGCTTATTTCAAACATGCTTAACATGTACAGATTCAAACTTTATGCATGTTCCTTATAATTTTGAATTTTGAATAATGTAACACCAAAACTGAAGTGGTTTTGCTCATTCTAAACATGTTTAACATGTAAATATTTAAACATTATGCATGTTCCTTATAATTTTGAACTTTGAATAATGTAACACAAAAATTTAAGTGGTTTTGCTCATTTTAAACTTGCTTAACATGTAAAGATTCAAGCTTTATACACGTTTCTTATAATTTTAAACTTTGAATAATGTAACACCAAAACTTAAGTAGTTTTGCTCATTTCAAACATGCTTAACATGTAAAGATTCAATCTTTATGCACATTTCTTATAATTTTGAATTTAAATTATGTAACACAAAAAATTAAATGGTTTTACTTGTTTCGAACATGCTTAATATGTAAGGATTCAAAGTTTATGCACATTTCTTATGATTTTGCACTTTGAATAATGTAACACTAAAACTTAAGTGATTTTGCTCATTTTGAACATGCTTAACATCTAAATATTTAATCTTTATATGCATTTCTTGTAATTTTAAACTTTGAATAATGTAACACAAAAAAATAAGTGGTTTTACTTATTTTTAACATGCTTAATATGTAAAGATTCAAAGTTTATGTACATTTCTCATAATTTTGAATAATGTAAGACCAAAACTTAAGTGGTTTTGGTCATTTCAAATATGTAAAGATTCAAATTTTATGTGCATCCCTTATAATTTTGAACTTTGAATAATGTAACACCAAAACTTAAGTGGTTTTGCTTGTTTTGAACATGCTTACCATGTAAAGATTTAAACTTTATGTGCATTTTTTATAATTTTAAACTTTGAATAAATTAACACCAAAACTTAAGTGGTTTTGATCATTTCAAACATAATTAACATGTAAAGATTCAAACTTTATGTGTGTTTCTTATAATTTTGAGATTTCAATAATGTAACCCCAAAACATAAGCATGTTTGCTCATTTTGAATGTGTTTAACATGTAAAAATTCAAAATTTATCCATTTTTCTTATCATTTTGAGCTTTGAATTGTGTAAAACCAAAACATAGGCATTTTTGCTCATTTTGAATGTGTTCAACATGTAAAGATTCAAACTTTATGCATATTTCTTATAATTTTAAGCTTTGAATAACATAACACCAAAACATGAGTGGTTTTGCTCATTTTGAATATGTTCAATGTGTAAAGATTCAAAATTTATGTGCATTTCTTATAATTTTGATCTTTGAATAATGTAATACCAAAACATAAGTAGATTTGCTCGTTTATAACATGTTCAACATGTGAAGATTCAATCTTTATGTGTTTTTCTTATAATTTTGAACTATGAATAATGCAATACCAAAACATAAGTGGTTTTACTCATTTCAAACATGCTTAACATGCAAAGATACAAATGTTATGTGTGTTTCTTCTAATTTTAAACTTTCAATAATATAACAAGAAAACCTAACTAATTTTACTCATTTCAAACATGTTTAGCATGTAAAGATTCAAAATTTATGCGTGTTTCTTAGAATTTTTAACTTTGAATAACACAACACCAAATATTAAGTGGTTTTGCTCATTTCAAACATGTTTAACATGTAAATATTAAACATTATATGTGTGTTTCTTATAATTGTGAAGTTTGAATAATGCAACACCAAAACTTAAGTGATTTTGCTAATTTTAAACATGTTTAACATGTAAAGATTCAAATTTTATGCACGTTTCTTGTAAATTTCAATTTTGAATAATGTAACACCAAAACTTAAGTAGTTTTGCTCATTTTGATCATGTTTAACATGTAAAGATTCAAATTTTATGCATATTTCTTGTAATTTTGAACTTTGAATAATGTAACACCAAAACTTAAATAGTTTTGCTCATTTTGATCATGTATAACATGTAAATAATCAAAATTTATGCACATTTCTTGTAATTTTAAAATATGAATAACATAATACCAAAACATAAGAGGTTTTTCTCGTTTCATCCATGATTAACATGTAAAGATTCAAACTTTAGGCGTGTTTATTGTAATTTTGAACTTTGAATAATGTAACATAAAAACCTAAGCAATTTTACATATTTTAGACATGTTCAACATGTAAAGATTCAAACTTTAGTTGTGTTTCTTATAATTTTGAACTTTGAATAATGTAACACAAAAATTTAAGCAATTTTGCTCAATTTGGACATGTTTATCATGTAAAGATTCAAAATTTAGGTGCATTTCTTATAATTTTGAACTTTCAATAATATAACACAAAAAATTAAGTATTTTTACTCATTTTGGACCTATTTCACATGTAAAGATTTAAACTTTAGGCATGTTTCTTATAATTTTAAATTTTGAATAATGTAACATTAAAACTGAAGGATTTTTTCTCATTTTGGACATGTTCAATATGTAAAGATTTAAACTTTAGGCATGTTTCTATAATTTTGACCTTTGAATGACATAAAATCAAAACTTAAGCAGTTTTTCTCATTTCAAACATGTTCATCATGTAAAGATTCAAACTTTAGGTGCATTTCTTAAATTTTGAATTTTGAAAAATGTAACACCAAAACTTAAGTGTTTTTCTCATTTCGAACATGTTAACATGTAAATATTCAAACTTTAGGTGCATTTATTATAATTTTGAACTTTAAATAATGTATCATCATAATTTATATAGTTTTGCTCATTTTAAACATGAAAAATGTAAAGATTCAAACTTTAGGCACGTTTATTATAATTTAGATCTTTGATTAACATAACACACAAAAATTAGTAGTTTTACTTGTTTTGAACATGTTTAACATGTAAAGATTCAAACTTTGGCATGTTTCTTATAATTTTGAATTTTAAATAATGTAACACCAAAACATAGGTGGTTTTGCTCATTTTGACCATGTTTAATATGTAAAGATTCAAACTTTATGTGTGTTTCTTATGAATTTGAACTTTGAATAATGTAACACCAAAACTTAAGTAGTTTTGCTCGTTTCAACCATGTTTAAATTATAAATATTCAAACATTATTCACATTTCTTGTAATTTTAAAAAATGTATAACATAACACCAAAACTTAAGCGGTTTTACATTTTTCAACCATGTTTAACATGTAAAGATTTAAACTTTAGGTGTGTTTCTTGTAATTTTGAGCTTTGAATAATGTAATAACAAAACTTAAGTAGTTTTACTCATTTTAGACATATTCAACATGTAAAGATTTAAACTTTAGGTGCATTTCTTATCATTTTGATCTTTGAATAATGTAACAACAAAACTTAAGCAATTTTTCTTATTTCAAACATGTTTAACATGTAAATATTCAAAATTTAGGTGCATTTATTATAATTTTGAACTTTAAATAATGTAACACCAAAAGTTAAGTAGTTTTACTTATTTTGGATATGTTAAATATGTAAAGATTCAAATTTAGGCATGTTTCTTATAATTTTGAACTTTGAATAATGTATCATCAAATTGGAGTGATTTTGCTCATTTTAAATATGTTTAAAATGTAAAGATTCAAACTTTAGGTATGTTTCTTATAGTTTTGAACTTTGAATGATGTAACATTAAAACTTAAGTAATTTTTCTCATTTAAGACATGTTTAACATGTAAAAATTCAAACTTTAGGTGCATTTCTTAAAATTTAAACTTTGAATAACGTAACACCAAAACATAAATGGATTTTCTCATTTTGAACATGATAAGATGCAAAGATTCAAACTTTAGGCATGTTTCTTATAATTTTGAACTTTAAATAATGTAACACCATAAGTTAGATAGTTTTGCTCATTTTGAACATGTTTAACATGTAAAGATTCAAACTTTAGACATGTTTATGATAATTTTGAACTTTGAATAATGTAACACATAAACTTTAGTAGTTTTACTCTTTTTGGACATGTTTAACATGTAAAGATTAAAATTTTTGGCATGTATCTTATAATTTTGAATTTTGAATAATGTAACACCAAAATTTAAGTAGTTTTTCTCATTTTGGATATACTTAACATGTAAAGATTCAAAATTTATGCAATTTTCTTATAATTTTGAACTTTGAATAATGTAACACCAAAACTTAAATGATTTTGCACATTTCAGATATGTTTATAATATAAAGATTCAAACTGTATGTATGTTTCTTATAATTTTGAACTTTGAATAATGTAACACAAAAACTTAAGTGGTTTTGCTCATTTTGGACATATTTAACATGTAAAGATTCAAATTGTAGGTGCATTTCTTATAATTTTGAATTTTAAATAACATAACACCAAAACTTAAGTTATTTTGCTCATTTTGAACATGTTGAACATGTAAAGATTTAAAATTTAGGTGTGTTTCTTATAATTTTGAACGTTGAATAATGTAACATAAAAACCTAAGCAATTTTGCTCATTTTAGACATGTTCAACATGTAAGGATTCAAACTTTGTATACATTTCTTATAATTTAAACTTTAGGTGTATTTCTTATAATTTTTAACTTTGAATAAGATAACACCAAAACTTAAGTGGTTTTGCTCATTCTTAACATGTTCAACATGTAAAGATTTAAACTTTAGGTGCATTTCTTATAATTTTGAACTTTGAATAACATAACACCAAAATGTAAAAGTTTTTGCTCATTCCAAACATGTTCAACATGTAAACATTCAAACTTTAGGCATGTTTCTTATAATTTTAAACTTTGAATAACATAACATGAAAACTTGAGTAGTTTTACCATTCTAGACATGTTCAACATATAAAGCTTCAACCTTATGCGTGTTTCTTATAATTTTGAACTTTAAGTAACGTAACACCAAAACTTAAGCAGTTTTGCTCATTTGGGACATGTTTAACATGAAAAGAATCAAAATTTAGGTGAGTTTATAATAATTTTAAACATTGAATAATGTAACACCAAAACTTAAGTAGTTTTGCTCATTTCAGACATGTTCAAATGTAAATATTCAAAATTTATGCACATTTCTTATAATTTTAAACTTTGAATAATGTAACACCAAAACTTGAGTTGTTTTGATCATTTCAGACATGTTCAACATGCAAAGATTCAAACTTTATGTACATTTTTTATAATTTTGAACTTTAAATAATGTAACATCAAATTTTAAGCAATTTTGGTCATTTTTGACATGTTCAACATGTAAAGATTCAAACTTTATGTGAGTTTCTTATAGTTATGTACTTTGAATAATGTAACACTAAAACCGAAACGGTTTTGCTCATTTGAAACATGTTTAACATGTAAAGATTCAAAATTTATGTGTGTTTCTTATAATTTTAAATTTTGAATAATGTAACAACAAAATTTAATCGATTTTCCTCTTACCAAACATGTTTAACATGTAAAGATTCAAAACTTATGCATTTTTCTTATAATTTTGAAGTTTGAATAATGTAACACCAAAACTTAAGTGGTTTTGCTCCTTTCTACCATGTTTAACATATAAAGATTCAAACATTATGTGAGTTTCTTGTAAGTTTTAACTTTGAATAACTTAACATCAAAACTTAGGTGGTTTTACTTATTTTGACCATGTTAACATGTAAAGATTCAAAGTTTATATGCATTTCTTGAAATTTTGAACTTTAAGTAACATAACACCAAAACTTAAGAGGCTTTGCTCATTTTGACCATGTTTAAAATGTAAAGATTTAAATATATTTGGTTTCTTGTAATTTTGAACTTTGAATATGTAATAAATAAATTTAAGTGGTTTTTCTCATTCTAGACATGTTCAACATGGAAAGATTAAAACTTTAGGCACATTGCTTATAACTTTGATATTTGAATAACATAACACCAAAATTGAAGCAGTTTTGCTCATTTTAGACATGTTTAACATGTAAAGTTTCAAACTTTAGGTATGTTTCTTATAATTTTTAACTTTGAATAACGTAACACCAAAACATAAGTGGTTTTGCTCATTTTGGACATGTTCAACATGTAAAGATTCAAACTTTAAGTGGTTTCTTATAATTTTTAAATTTGAATAATGTGACACCAAAACTTAAGTGGTTTTGCTCATTCTAAACATGTTTCACACGTAAAGATTCAAATTTTAGGCACATTTCTTATAAATTTTAACTTTAAATAACATAACACAAAAACTTAAGCATGTTTTCTCCTTTTAGATATGTTCAACATGTAAAGATTTAAACTTTAGCCATGTTTCTTATCATTTTGAACTTTGAATAACAAAACACCAAAACTTAAGAGATTTTGCTCATTTTAGACATGTTCAACATCTAAAGATTCAAACTTTAGGCATGTTTCTTATAATTTTGAGCTTTGAATAATGTAACACTAAAACATAAGTAGTTTTGGTCATTCTAGACATGTTTAACATATAAAGATTCAAACTTTAGGTGTGTTTCTTATAATTTTGAACTTTGAAAAATGTAACACCAAATCTTAAACAATTTTACTCATTTTGAACATGTTCAACATGTAAAGATTCAAACTTTAGGCATGTCTCTTATAATTTTTAACACTAAATAACCTAACACCAAAACTTAAGACGTTTTGCTCATTTTAGACATGTTTTACATGTGAAGATTCAAACTTTATGTGTGTCTCTTATAATGTTGAACTTTGAATTACCTGACACCAAAACTTAAGTGGTTTTGATCATTTTGGACATCTTCAACATGTAAAGATTCAAAAATATAAGTGTATTTCTTATAATTTTGAATTTTGAATAAGGTAACACAAAAACTTAAGCAATTTTGCTCATTTTGATCATGTTTAACATGTAAATATTCAAACTTTAGGCACATTTCTTATAATTTTGACTTTTGAATAACATAACACCAAAACCTAAGTGGTTTTGCTCATTTCAAACATGTTAAACATGTAAAGATTGAAACTTTATGCATGTTTCTTATAATTTTGAAGATTGAGTAATGTAGCACAAAAATGTAAGTGATTTTGATCATTTATGACATGTTCAACATGTAAAGATTCAAACTTTAGGTGTGTTTCTTATAGTTTTTAAATTTGAATAATGTAACACTAAAACCTAAGTGGTTTTACTCATTTTGAACATGTTAAACATGTAAAGATTTAAACTTTAGGCACATTTCTTATACTTTTGAACTTTGAATAACATAACACCTAAGTGGTTTTGCTCGTTATAGACATGTTCAACATGTAAATATTCAAACTTTATGTGAATTTCTTATAGTTTTGAACTTTAAATAATGTAACAATAAAATTTAATCAGCTTCACTCATTCTGGACATGTTTGACATGTAAAAATTCAAACTTTAAGTGTGTTTCTTATAATTTGGAGATTTTAATAATCTAACACTAAAACTTAACTAGTTTTGCTCATTTTGGACATGTTCAACATGTAAAAATTTAAACTTTAGGCATCTTTTTTTATAATTTTGAAATTTAAATAATGAAATGTAAAGATTTAAAATTTATGTGAATTTCTTATAGTTTTGAACTTTAAATAATGTAACAACAAAATTTAATCAGCTTCACTCATTTTACACATGTTTGACATGTAAAAATTCAAACTTTAAGTGTGTTTCTTATAATTTGGAGATTTTAATAATCTAACACTAAAACTTAACTAGTTTTTCTCAGTTTGGACATGTTCAACATGTAAAGATTTAAACTTTAGGCATATTTTGTTATAATTTTGAAATTTGAATAATGTAACACCAAAACTTAAGTGGTTTTACTCATTACGAACATGTTCAACATGTAAAGATTTAAACTTTATGCATGTTTCTTGTAATTTTGAACTTTGAATAATGTAACACCAAAACCCAAGTGGTTTTGCTCATTTCAACCATTTTTAACATGTAAAAATTCAAACTTTATGGGCATTTTTTACTAATTTTGAACTTTTAATACCATAACACCAAAACTTAAGTGGTTTTGCTTATTTCAAACATGTTCATCATGTAAAGATTCATACTTCAAACACATTTATTGTAATTTTGAACATTGAATAAAGTAACACTAAAACTTAAGCGGGTTTGCTCATTTTGACCATATTTAACATGTAAAAACTTAAACTTCATTCTTGTTTCTTGTAATTTTGAAATTTAAATAAGTAACACTAAAACTTAACTAGATTTGATCATTTGACTATGTTTAACATGTAAAAATTAAAACTTTATGTTTAACATCATGTAATTTTAAACTTTGAATAATGTAACAACAAAACTCAAGTGGTTTTTCTTGTTTTGACTATGTCTAACATGTAAAGATTCAAACTTTATTTGTGTTTCTTATAATTTTTAACTTTGAATAATGTAACACAAAAACTTAAATGGTTGTGCTTGTTTTATCCATATTTTACATGTAAAGATTCAAACTTTATCCATATTTCTTGTAATATTGAACTTTGAATAATGTAGCACCAAAACATAAGTAGTTTTGCTTTTTTTGACATTGTTTAGCATGTAAAGATTCAAAATTTATGCATATTTCTTGTAATTTTTAACTTTGATAATGCAACAACAAAACTTAAGCAGTTTTGCTCATTCTAGACATGTTCAACATGTAAAGTTTCAAACTTTAGGTGTGTTACATAATAATTTTAAACATTGAATAATGTAAAACCAAAACTCAAGTGGTTTTTTTTGTTTTGACTATGTTTAACATGTAAAGATTCAAACTGTAGGTGCATTTCTTATAATTTTGAAATTTGAATAACATAATACCAAAACTTAAGTGGTTTTGGTCATTTTGAACATGTTCAACATGTAAAGATTTAAACTTTAGGTGCATTTCTTATAATTTTAAACTTTGAATAATGTGACACCAAAATGTAAGTGATTTTGATCATTCTAAACATGTTCAACATGTAAACATTCAAACTTTAGACGTATTTATTATAATTTTGAACTTTGAATAACATAACACCAAAACATAAGTGGATTTGCTCATTTTGACCATGTATAACATGTAAAGATTAAAAAATTATGCATATTTTTTATAATTTTTAAATTTGAATAACGTAACACCAAAACTTAAGCGGTTTTGCTCATTTGAAACATGTTTAACATGTAAATATTCAAACCTTATCCACATTTATTCTAATTTTGAACTTTAAATAATGCAACACCAAAACTTAAGTGGTTTTACTCATTACAAACATGTCCAACATGTAAATATTTAAACTTTATTCATGTTTCTTGTAATTTTGAACTTTGAATATCGTAACACCAAAACCTAAGTGGTTTTGCACATTTTAACCATGTTTAACATGTAAAGATTCAAACTTTATGGGCATTTATGATAATTTTGAACTTTGAGTAACATAACACTAAGACTTAAGTGATTTTGCTCATTTTGGACATGTTTTCAACATGAAAAGATTTAAACTTTAGGCACATTTCTTGTAATTTTGAACTTCGAATAAAGTAACACCAAAACTTAATTAGATTTGTTCATTTCAACCATGTTTAACATGTAAAGATTCAAAATTTATGCATGTTTCTTGTAATTTTGAATTTTAAATAACTTAATATAAAAACTTATGTAATTTTGTTCATTTCAACCATTTTTAACATGTAAAGATTCAAACTTTATGTGTGTTTCTTGTAATTTTAAACTTTGAATAAAATTCAAACTTTATGCGTGTTTCTTGTAATTTTGAATTTTAAATAACTTATGCAATTTTACTCACTTCAACCATGTTTAACATGTAAAGATTCAAACTTTATGCATGTTTCTTGTAATTTTAAATTTTAAATAACTTAATACAAAAACTTATGCAATTTTGCTCATTTCAACCATGTTTAACATGTAAAGATTCAAACTTTATGTGTGTTTCTTGTAATTTTAAACTTTGAATAAGTAACACAAAAACATAAATGGTTTTCCTCATTTTGACAATGTTTAACATGTAAAGATTCAAACTTTATGTGCATTTCTTATAATTTCAAACATTGAATAACGTAACACCAAAATTTAAGCAGTTTTGCTCGTTTTGACCATGTTAACATGTAAGGATTCAAACGTTATGTGTGTTTGTTGTAATTTTGAACTTTGAATAATGTAACACCAAAATAGAAGCAATTTTGTTCATTTTGTCCATGTTTAACATTTAAAAATTCAATTTTTTTTGTGTTTCTTGTAATTTTAAACTTTGAATAACATAACACTAAAACTTAAGCAATTTTTCATTTTTTGACCATGTTTAACATGTAAAGAATCAAACTTTATGCGTGTTTCTTGTAATTTTCAAATTTGAATAACATAACACCAAAACTTAAGCAATTTTGCTCATTGTAGACGTGTTCAACATGTAAAGATTCAAACTTTAGGCATGTTGCTTATAATTTTGAATTTTGAATAATGAACACCATAACTTAAGAAGTTATTCTTGTTCTGGACATATTCAACATATAAATATTCAAGTTTTAGGTGCATTTCTTATAATTTTGAACTTTAAATAATGTAACACCAAAATTTAAGTGATTTTGCTCATTCTAGACATGTTCAACATATAATTTAAACTTTAGATGTGTTTCTTATAATTTTGAACATTGAATAACATAACACCAAAACTTAAGCAATTTTTCTCATTCTAGACATATTCAACATGTAAAGATTCAAACTCTAGGCACGTTTATTATAATTTTGAACTTTGAATAATGTAACACCAAAACCTAAGTGGTTTTGCTCATTTTGACCATGTTTAACATGTAAAGATTCTAGCATTATGCATGTTTCTTGTAATTTTGATATTTGAATAACATAACACCAAAACATAAGTAGTTTTGCTCATTTCAACCATGTTTAAAATGTAAAGATTCAAGGTTTATGCATGTTTCTTATAATTTTGAATTTTGAATAATATAACACTAAAATTTAAGTGGTTTTACTCTTTTAAAATGTTCAACATGTAAAAAAACAAACTTTATGTGCATTTCTTATAATTTTGAACTTTGAATAATGTAACACCAAAAATTAGTGGTTTTGCTCATTTTGGACATGCTCAACATGTAAAAATTCAAAATTTATACATGTTTCTTATAATTTTCAACTTTGGATAATAAAACATGAAAACATAAGTGCTTTTGGTCATTTCAAACATTTTTATAATGTAAAGATTCAAACTTTATGTGCATTTCTTATAATTTTGAACTTTGAATAATGTAACACCAAAACTTAAGTGGTTTTGCTCATTTTAGACATTTTTAACATGTAAAGATTTAAATTTTAGGCGTGTCTCTTATAATTTTGAACTTTGAATAACATAACACAAAAACTTATGTAGTTTTGCTCATTTCAGACATGTTCAACATGTAAAGATTTAAACTTGATGTGCATCTCTTATAATTTTGATCTTTGAATAACCTAACACCAAAACTTAAGCGGTTTTGATTGTTTTCGACATGTTCAACATGTAAAGATTCAAAAATTAGGTGTGTTTGTTATTATTTTGAACTTTGAATAATGTAACACCAAAACATAAGTAGTTTTTCTCTTTTTGGACATATTCAACATGTAAAGATTCAAACTTAGGTGCATTTCTTATAATTTTTAATTTTGAATAATGTAACACCAAAACTTAAGTGGTTTTGATCATTTTGGACATGTTCAACATGTAAATATTAAAAATTTAAGCACATTTCTTATATTGTTTAACTTTGAATAATGTAACATGAAAATTTAAGTAGTTTTACTCATTTCAGACATGTTTAACATGTAAAGATTCAAACTTTTGCCATATTTCTTATAATCTTGAAATTTGATTAATGTAACACCAAAACTTAAGTAGTTTTGCTCATATAGGATATGTTCAAGATGTAAATATTCAAACTTTAAGCCCATTTCTTATAATTTTGAAATTTGAATAACATAACACCAAAACTTAAATGGTTTTAGTCATTTTCGACATGTTCAACATGTAAGATTTAAACTTTAGGTGCGTCTCTTATAATTTTTAACTTGAAATAATAACTAACACAAAAACTTAATTAGTGTTGCTCATTTTGAACATGTTCAACATGTAAAGATTCAAACTTTAGGTGTGTCTCTTATAATTTTTAACTTTGCATAACTTAACACCAAAACTTAAGATGTTTTTCCTCATTTTAGATAATGTTTTACATGTAAATATTCAAACTTTAGGCACATATTATTATTTTAAACTTTGAATAACCTAACACCAAAACTTAAGTGGGCTTGATCATTTCAGACATGTTCAACATGTAAAGATTCAAACTTTAGGTGTGTTTTTTATAATTTTGAACTTTAAATAACGTAACACCAAAACTTAAGTGGTTTTGCTCATTTTAGACATGTTCAACATGTAAATATTCAAACTTTAATTGCATTTCTTATAATTTTTAACTTTGAATAATGGAACACCAAAACTTAAGTGATTTTACTAGTTTTGATCTTGTTCAACATGTAAAGAATCAAACTTTAGGCACCTTTTTTTAAATTTTGAACTTTAAATAATGTAACATCAAAACGTTTTGCTTGTTTTAAACATGTTCAACATGTAAAGATTTAAAATTTAGGTGTGTTTCTTATAATTTTAAATTTTGATGTTTGAATAACGTAACACAAAAAATTAAGTGATTTTGGTCATTTTAGACATATTCAACATGTAAATATTCAAACATTAGGCATGTTTCTTATAATTTTGAACTTTGAATAACATAACATCAAAACTTAAGCAGTTTTGCTCATTTTGGACATGTTCAACATTTAAAGATTCAAACTTTAGGCATGTTTCTTATAATTTTGAACTTTGAATAACGTAACACAAAAACTTAAATGATTTTGCTTGTTTCCAACATGTTCAACATGGAAAGATTCAAATTTTAGGCATGTTTTTTTATACTTTTGAACTTTAAATAATGTAACACCAAAACTTGAGTTATTTTAATCATTTTTGACATTTTCAATATGTAAAAATTCAAATTTTAGGTGTATTTCTTATAATTTTGAACTTTGAATAATGTAACACAAAAACTTAATTCAATTTTGCTAGTTTTTGAGATGTTCAACATGTAAAGATTCAAACTTTAAGTGTGTTTCTTATAATTTTAAACTTTAAATAATGTAACACCAAAACTTAAGCAATTTTATTCATATTCAACATGTAAAGATTCAAATTTTAAATGTGGTACTTATAATTTTGAACTTTTAATAATGTAACACCAAAACTTAAGCAGTTTTACTCATTTCTGACATGTTCAACATGTAAAGATTAAAACTTTAGGTGTTTTTCTTATAATTTTGAACTTTGAATAATGTAACACAAAAATTAAGTGATTTTGTTCATTTTGAACATGTTTAACATGTAAAGATTCAAAATTTAGGCACATTTTTTTTAATTTTGAAATTTGAATAATGTAACACCAAAACTTTAGTAGTTTTATTCATTTTGGTCATGTTCAACATGTAAAGATTCAAACTTTAGATGTGTTTCTTATAATTTTGAAATTTGAATAATGTAACATCAAAACTAAAGTGATTTTTTTTGTTTTACACATGTTCAACATGTAAAGATTTAAACTTAAGTAGGTTTTCTCATTTTGGAGACGTTAACATATAAAAATTCAAACTTTAGGCATGTTTCTTATAATTTTGAACTTTGAATAATGTAACACCAAAATATAGATAATTTTTCTCATTTCAAACATGTTTAAAATGTAAAAATTCAAAATTTAGGCACTTTTATTTAAATTTTGAACTTTGAATAATGTAAGATCAAAACTTTGATGATTTTACTCCTTTTGAACATGATTAACATGTCAAGATTCAAACTTTAAGCACATTTCTTTTAATTTTGAACTTTGAATAATGTAACACCAAAACTTAAGTGGTTTTGCTCATTTTGGACATGTTTAACATGTAAAGATTCAAATTTTATATGTGTTTCTTATAATTTTGAAATTTTAATAATGTAACACCAAAACTTAAGTGGTTTTACTAAATTTATATATGTTTATAATATAAAGATTCAAACTTTATGAGCGTTTCTTATAAATTTGAACTTTGAATAATGTAACACCAAAATTTAAGCAATTATGCTCATTTTGGACATGTTTAAGATGTAAAAATTTGTACCTTAGGTGTGTTTTTTATAATGTTGAATTTTGAATAAAGTAACACCAAAACTTAAGTTGTTTTGCTCGTTTCAAACATGTTGAGAATATAAAGATTCAAACTTTGTGCACATTTCTTATAATTTTGAATGTTGAATAATGTAAAATCATAACCTAAGCAATTTTACTCATTTTAGACATGTTCAACATGTAAGGATTCAAACTTTGTGCACATTTCTTATAACTTTGAACTTTTAATAATGTAACACCAAAACTTAAGTAGTTTTGCTCAATTTAGACATGTACAACATGTAAAGATTCAAAAAAAATGCATATTTATTATAATTTTGAACTTTGAATAATGTAACACAAAAACTTAAGCAGTTTTGCTCATTTAGGACATGTTCAAATTATAAAGATTCAAAATTTAGGTATGTTTTTAATAATATTAGTCTTTGAATAATGTAACACCAAAACTTAAAAGGTTTTGCTCATTTTAGACATGTTTAACATGTAAATATTCAATCTTTAGGTGTATTTCTTATAATTTTAAACTTTGAATAATGTAACACTAAAATTTAAGTGATTTAGCTTGTTTCAGACATGTTTAATATGTAAAGTTTCAAACTTTAGGCACATTTCTTATAATTTTGAACTTTGAATAACATAACACAAAAATTTAAGTGATTTTGCTCATTTCATACATGTTTAATATGTAAAGATTCAAACTTTATGCATGTTTCTTATAATTTGATCTTTGAATAACGTAACACCAAAACTTAAGCAATTTTACTCATTTTAGACATGTTTAACATATGAAGATTCAAACTATATGCACATTTCTTGTAATTTTGAACTTTTAATAACACAACACCAAAACTTAAATGATTTTGCTTATTTTGACCATGTTTAACATGTAAAGATTCAAACTTTTTGTGCATTTCTTGTAATTTTGAACTTTGAATAACATAACACCAAAATTTAAGTGGTTTTGCTCATTTTAACCATGTTAACATGTAAAGATTCAAACATTATGCACGTTTCTTATAATTTTTAACTTTTAATAATGTAATAGTAAAACTTAAGCAGTTTTGCTAGTTTTGATCATGTTTAACATGTAAAGATACAAATATATGTGTGTTTCTTGTAATTTTGAATTTTGAATAATGTGACACCAAAACATAATCTGTTTTGCTCATTTTGACAATGTTTAACATGTAAAGATTCAAATTTAATTCATGTTTCTTGTAATTTTAAACTTTGAATAACATAACACCAAAATATAAGTAAATTTACTCGTTTTAACCATATTTAACATATAAAGATTCAAACTTTATGTGTGTTTCTTGTAATTTTAAAATATGAATAACTTAACACAAAAACATAAGTGGTTTTGCTCATTTCGACCATGTTTAACATATAAAGATTTAGTCTTTAGGTTTTTTCTTGTGATTTGGAACTTTAAATAAAGTAACACCAAAACTTAAGTAGTTTTACTCATTTAGACCAAGTTTAACATGTAAAGATTCAAACTTTATATGTGTTTTTTGTAATTTTAAATTTTGAATATTGTAACACTAAAATTTAAGTGGTTTTGCTAATTTCAACCAATTTTAACATGTAAAGATTCAAACTTTTTGTGCATTTCTTATAATTTTGAACTTTGAATAATGTAACACCAAAACCTACATGGTTTTACTCATTTTGACCATGTTTAACGTGGAAAGATTCAAACTTTATGCACAGTTCTTATAATTTTGAACTTATAATAATGTAACACCAAAACTTAAGGGGTTTTGCTAATTTTGACCATGTTTAACATGGAAAGATTCAAACTTTATGCACAGTTCTTATAATTTTGAACTTATAATAATGTAACACCAAAACTTAAGGGGTTTTGCTAATTTTGACTATGTTTAACATGTAAAGATTCAAACTTTAAGTACATTTTTTTGTAATTTTCAATTTTGAATAACATAACACTGAAACTCAAGTAGTTTTGTTCATTTTGACCATGTTTAATATGTAAAGATTCAAACTTTATGCATGTTTAGTGTAATTTTGAACTTTGAATAACATAACACCAAAACTTTATGCATGTTTTGCTCATTTTAACCATGTTTAACATATAAAAATTCAAACTTTATACATGCTTTTTTTAATTTTGAGATTTGAATAACATAGCACCAAAACTTAAGAGGATTTATTCATTTTGACCATGATTAACATCTAAATATTCAATTATATGTATTGTTTCTTGTAATTTTAAATTTTGAATAATGTAACACCAAAATTTACGTAACCATGTTTAATATGTAAAGATTCAAACTTTATTTGTGTTTCTTGTAATTTTTAACTTTGAATAATGTAACACCAAAACTTAATAGTTTTTACTCATTTTAACCATGTCATGTAAAGATTCAAAATTTATGCGTGTTTCTTATAATTTTAAAATATGAATAACATAACACCAAAATTTAAGTAATTTTAATCGTTTTTGACCATGTTTAACATGTAAATATTCAAATATTATGCACTTTCTTATAATTTTTAACTTTGAATAATGTAACACCAAAACTTAAGCAGTTTTGCTCATTTTAACCATGTTTAACATGTAAAGATTTAAACTTTATATGCATTTCTTGCAATTTTGAACATTGAATAATGTAACATCAAAACTTAAGAGGTTTTACTCATTTTGACCATGTTTAACATGTAAATATTCCAATATATGTGCATTTATTATAATTTTGAACTTTGAATAATGTAACACCAAAACATAAAAAGTTTTGCTCGTTTCAACTATGTTTAACATGTAAAGATTCAAAATTTATGTGCTTTACTTATAATTTTAAAATATGAATAATGTAACACCAAAATTTAAGTAGTTTTGCTCATTTCGACCATGTTTAACATGTAAAGGTTTAAACATTAGGCACGTTTCTTGTAATTTTGAACTTTGAATAATGTAACACCAAAACTTAAGTGGTTGTACTCATTTTAGACATGTAAAGATTTAAATTTTAGGCATGTTTCTTGTAAATTTGAACTTTGAATAATGTAACACCAAAACTTAAGCAATTTTGCTCATTTTAAACATGTTTAACATGTAAAGATTCAAACTTTAAGTGTATTTCTTATAATTTTGAACTTTGAATAACGTAACACCCAAACTAAAGTAGTTTTGATTGTTTTGGACATGTTCAACATGTAAAGATTAAAACTTTAGGTGCATTTCTTATAATTTTGAATTTTGAATAATGTAACATCAAAATTGAAGTGATTTTTTTTGTTTCGAACATGTTGAACATGTAAAGATTCAAATTTTATGCATGTTTCTTATAATTTTGAACTTTAAATGATGTAACATCAAAATTTAAGCAAATTTGCTAGTTTTAAAACATGTTCAACATGTAAGATTCAAAATTTAGGTGCATTTATTAAATTTTGAACTTAGAATAATGTCACACCAAAACTTAAGTGGTTTTTCTCATTTTGGACATGTTAACATATAAAGATTCAAACTTTAGGCACGTTTATTATAATTTTAAACTTTAAATAATGTAACACCAAAATTTAGATAGTTTTGTTCATTTTAAATATGTTTATCATGTAATGATTCAAACTTTAAGCACATTTATTATAATTTTGAATTTTGAATAATGTAACACTAAAACTTTGAAATTTCCTCTCCTCTTCCCTCCTTATCCCCACTCTTATCAAGCAACCCTTCTCCCCCTTGCCTTTTATTTCCCCCTGCTCACTCTCTAAGTCCCATCCTCCCCTCCTAAGTGTACATTCCCTCCCCTGGTATGTTTAGCTCCCCTTGAGCCTACTACCCCCTTCCTTACCCTCAAACTCTATCCCTCTCCCTCCTCCCCCTCACCCCCCCTCAAAGATCTTCATCCCCTTCCTCTTATCCTCTGCATAACTTTCCCCTTCCCCCTCCTACTCACCTCCTTTTCCCTCATTTTCCCACCTCCCCTCCCCACTTTCAGAGTCTACCCTAGTCATTGCTCAGAAGAGCCCTCTCTTTGCTGGTCTGGAAGCTCCCATCCCCTTCCCCCCAAGGCACCTCTATTCTCCCCCTCCTCGCAATCCTTGAAGCCTAGTAAAGAAGTGGGGAAATGTTATAAACCTCTCTCTCCCTCATAGGACCTTCCCCTAGATGATGGGGTTTGTCACTTGTTCAAAAAATAAAAGAGGCAGGAAAAAGGCCAATATTGGTGTTTTCCCTAAACATGTGGGTAGACCCCCAAGAACGATTACAAGGAACTTATAAACTTCAAAAGAGATTGCTAAAGGTTCTTAGCAAACTCTTAAGTTCCAACACAATGAGAAATGAAAGTTCTCTTGTGGAATGTTAGGGGCCTAAATAACCCCAAGAGTCAAAGGACCCTCTGTAACACTATAAAAAGGGTTAATCCTTCCATTCTGCTCATTCAAGAAATAAAAATGTCTGATTCTATCCTCAAAGATAGTGTGGCACAAATCTAGAATAATTTTCAATCCTTTTCCTTAGAGTCCATAGGTGCTTCAAATGACTTGGAAGTCTTCTAGAACCCAAATATTCTAGGAGGTGACCTTTGGTGGAAGTCTAACAGCCAAATTTTAGTCTTGTTCACTGATCTCAGTAACAGTGATAAATGGATTCTAACCAATGTCTATGCCCCTAACTCCAAACTTGCTAAGAATCTTCTATGGAAAGTATTATCAAATTTTTGAAAGACATGTGCTAATTAGAGTTAGATTATGGTAGGTGACTTCAATACTCCCCTCACTCTTGGAAATAAAAAGGGGGACTCGTTGACCTCACATAGTATGCTAGAGTTTAATGACTTCATTACTAATATTTGTTTAGTGGATGTGGACCTTAATGGAATTCTATTTATATGGTCCAATAGAAGATTGGGAGAAAATCTAATACAAGTTTGCCTTGACAGGTTTTTGATCTCTTTAAATTAGGACATTTTTTTTCAAACAGACTCTCTTTTCTACCTACTAACCACAATCCCTTGGTGTTTGAAGCTGACAAAACCTCTAAACCCAAATACAACCCCTTTAGATTTGAAAACATGTGGCTTCATCATCCCAGTTTCACAAACTTCCTAAAGGATTGGTAGAAATAACCCATCTCAAGTTCCACCATGTTCATGCTCACAAAAAAGCTCAAATTTCTTAAAACTAAGTTGAAAATTTAGAACAAGGATTTTTTTGGGATATTTTTCTATAGAAAAAGGCTCTTGAAGTAGATTATTCAATTATTGACTAGATCAGTACCTCTGAGAATTATAATGAGCTCATGGATTCAAAGGAAAAAGACCTCCTATGTCAATTTCATAACTTAAAATCAAAAGAAGAGGCCTTTTGGAAGTAAAAATGTAGATGCTTATGGTTGAAGGAGGGTGACAGGAACACAAAATGTTTTCACCATTCAACCTCAAGACACAATAATATCAATATAATTTCCCAAATGTAAATGGAAGATGGAACCATTAGCAAAAATGAAGATGACATTTCCTACCATCTTATAAATTTCTTTAGTAACCTTCTCTTGGATGATGGATCTCCAGAGGATTCCCTAGTTTCTTCTACCCTCTCAAATTTTGATAAATTTTTCTCAACTTCTGACAATGCTTCCTTCATCAAGATTACCTTAAATGAGGAAATAAAAAGTGTATTATTCTCCATGGAATGTTTTAAGGCACCTGGACCTGATGGGTTCCCACCCTTTTTCTTCTAAAAGTTTTGGGACATTGTCCACTTCGATGTTGAAGATGCTGCTAGAGAATTTTTTTATTCTAAATCTATCCTCAAAGAAATAAACAACACCTTATTGGTCTTAATACCAAAAAAACAAGGTGCCACTAACCTTTGTAATACCACCTATAAAATCCACTCTTGTATTTTGGTGAAACACATGAAATCTCTCTTTGATAAAGTCATTAGGAATTAACAAGGGTTTTTGTGTTAGGTAGACAAATCATAGATGGTATCATCTTGACTCATGAACTAGTGCATTACATCTCCAAATCCTTAGGGAAGGGCATGCTACTCAAACTAGGCATGTCAAAAGCTTATGACTGGGTTTCCTAGCATTTCTTTATGTAGATTATGGAAAAGTTAGGGCTGAACCATGATACTAGGAAAATTATTTGGAATTGTATTACCACCCCCAAGTTTTTTATTATCTTAAATGGTGTCCCAAAAGGTTTCTTTCCTGCTTCAATAGGCCTTAGGCAGGGAGACCCCCTTTTCCCCTATCTCTTTATCATTTTATGAGAAACCTTGGGAAGAAGCTTGAGGAGAGCCTACACTTAAGGCCTTATAAAGGGCATCTTGGTGGCCCAGAATATAGATCCTATCACTCACCAACATTTTGTTGATGACATTATCATTTTAGGAGATGATTTTGTGGAGAAAGCTAAACATATAAAATACATCTTAAACATCTATGAAATGGTGTCCAAATAATGTATAGACTTTAAAAACATCTCCCTATTCTTCATCAATACCCCACCCCTAAAGTAGAAAAGAATTGCCAAAATCCTACACTGTCAAGTGGGGGAAAACTGCTGACAAGCCACTTACGCATCCCTCTTTTTGCAAGAAAAATGGACTCTCAACTATGGAACCCATTAATTGATCACATCTAAATAAAATTAGTGGGATATAAAGGAAACCTTCCTACCCAGGTAGGGAGATACCAACTCCTCAAGGCCTTAATTCAAAGTATTCTCGTATACTAAATGTCAATTTTTAGAATGTCATCCAATGTTGCCTCTAAAATTGGACAAAAAAAAATCCTATGGAGAGGCACTAAAGAAATATGTCTTCCAAAAGCTAATGGAGGTCTTGGCCTGAAAAGCATCAAGTCCATGAACAGAGCCCTATTGGCGAAAATGGGCTAGCGCCTGATGAAGGAAAATGGGGAATGGGCAAGAACCATAAAAGTTAAATACCTAGAAGGTGTGGAAGAGGATGACTTCCTATGGGAAGAAGGCCCTACTGATGGATCCAATTGACTTTTGGGAAGATGCCTAGTTATCTCCCACCCCCCTTTCCACTCAGGGGATTTGGGTTGGGTAGTATAGACATCTCAAACAAAGATGGGGATCCAAGATCAAAGACTACTAGGAAATTAAGGAATGAACAAAGTGATAAAAAGTCATTCCTAGTGATGATCTACCACTAGAAGAATCTCAAACTATTTAGAACCTCAACCTAACATTAAGTCAGGTCCACATCCCCTCCTTCTAGAAGGAAGATCACTTCATTTGGCAGCTAGAAGATAACAACTCCTACTCAGTGGCCTTAGGTCATGCCACCAACCTCAACTTAGAAAGTGAATGGAGTCTATGGAAAAAAATTTGGGTAAAGAATCTAACCCTCAAATTTAATTTATTTTTTTAGATTGTGGCATAGAATAACATTTTGATAGTGAATAACCTGGCCAAAAGGGGCTAATTTCCCCTAATAAGTGCCCAATTTATCAAAGTGTGGAATATTTTATTCACGATCTTTTCTTTGAATGCCTTTCAACTTGACTCTATTTAATTGGTTGCTAAATTGACTTAACATGGCTTGGGTAAAGCTAAACAATGTCTTAGATCTCATTGTGTAATGGATTTCCCCCTAGAATTCCCTTCCCTTATCTTGCTTTGGAATCTTGCCCTCTCCCATTAGTTTTGGTGTGTATGGAAAATTTGCAATGATGGTATCTTCCTCAACAAAAGAAACTAGTTGAAAGGCATCTTCCCCCACCTATGCCAAACCATTTTAGAAAACTAGAAAGCTTTCTCCCAAAAAGAAAAATATCCCAACCTCCCTTAGCCTTGATTATTCTCAAAAAATGGGACATCACATAGGTTTTAAGCTCTCCCTCAAAAAAATTTAATCCACAAGCATACTAAATGGTAGGTTTCTTTGGAAAGTTGGGTGAAACTAAATTTTGATGGTGCCTCCAAGGGCAATCAGGGTGAAACTAAATTTTTAACTAACTATCATAATGCAATAAATGTCCCTACATTATGTCCTTAATACCATATGAGCTGAAGGTACATATACGAGTTAAAAAAACATTTATTTGCATGTGTATGACATCATCTCAAAGGGGCAGATCTTAATTAGGCTGATCTATAATTATTCCAAAAAGAGGGGATGTAATTATTTTTATGAGCCTTCAATGGGATTCCTAAACCATATGTGATTTTTTCAAATCTACCCCATCTAGAAACTTCATTCTATCTATTTTGATGTTGTGCACATAGTCTCCATGGGTGGCGATAGGGATAGATTGGAACTTATTTCTTGCAAGGAGGTCTATGAGTAGAAAAAAGTATGTAAAAAGCTGAAAAAGGGGGATTTATTGAATTCATGGAGTGAGTCATAGAACATAATATTGAGATTGCCCATGACTTCATGATGGCCTAGAATAATCAAAAAGTGGTCATTTGTGACATTACTATCAACTTTTCAGAGGAGATTATCGATGAAGCAATTGAAATGCCATGTATAGGTACCAAGGCTTTAAAAGATCAAAGGAAGAAGCAAGAGTCACTACAACATTTTTTCAAGACAAATGACTTTATATAGATGGACAAAAAAGGATTTCCATATGATGACCTCTCGTGTTACTAGCCTGACATTTGACTTCAAATCATGCATTACATGGCACTGGAAGGTAAATATACTCTTATATTTTCCCACCATTTTTTGCTTCTTAATCATTTTATTGATTACAAAATTAGCCTACCCTACTTTATACTGAAGTCCCTTGAGAGTACCATCTTGCTACACTAAATGAATGACACCAATCCCATCCTTCACCAAGGTTTGATTCTCATTCTAGTCAACATGGCCAAGCCCTTTACAGTTGGGAGGTTCCCCCCAAGGGTCTTTATCTTGGGAGGACTCCTCAACAGAGGATCCCATCGAGGGATCCCACCAACCCTCTGATCGCACCCCCTAGGACAGCTTATCAAAGTCCCCCTTGATGACCTCCCCCTAAAGATGTTTATCCCCAAACTGAAACCTATCTCACTCAAACTGGGTACCCCAATGAAGAATGCCTAGAAAGGGAAAATCATTGTGAATGATGAGCTGGAAAGGAATAAACTTCAGTTGGAAAACTTTAATTCCAAGGACTAACAAGTAGTGTTGGGTTTGGCCAGACTCATTCAGGATTGGATTTCATTACATAGATAGGTTGAACCCATAGTTTAGGCTTTTATCCAATCTACCTAGCCCACTCAGTCCCCTCCCTTTCAATAACCAAAGGTTTTAAAATCCCCACCTTAGGGCTCCCCCAAGGGGGTCCCCCCTAAGCAATCCCCCATGTAGGTTAAAGGAAAAAAGTTCCCCTGAATGATCTTCCCCAGGGAAGCTGTTGAAGGCCCTGAGAACCACACTTAGGAAAAAGTTTCTACGAAAAAATATATCATCCCAATGAAGGACACTCAAGAAGCTGAAGACCCTTGGGAGGGAATTTCCTCCTAATTATGTTTTGGTTTCTTATTTTTTTCTCTCATTCTATTACTGTAACACTTTTTTGTTTTTTGGCTCCTCAGCCTTGTTTATGGCTTGTTAAAACTCTTGTGCTACATGCTAGTGGTTCAAGGTCCCTGTAAGACCTGGCTTTTACCTCATCAAATAAAAAAATGTAGTACCAATACTTTAGCAATTTTGCTCATTTTGGATATGTTTAACATGTAAAAATTCAAACTTTAGGCACATTTATTATAATTTTAAACTTTGAATAATGTAACACCAAAACTTATGTGATTTTGCTTATTTTGGACATGTTTAAGATGTAAAGATTCAAACTTTATGCACGTTTCTTATAATTTTGAACTTTGAATAACATACCACCAAAACTTAAGCAATTTCATTCATTTTGGATATGTTTATAATATAAAGATTCAAACTTTATGTGTGTTTCTTATAATTTGTAACTTTGAATAACATAACACCAAAACATAAGTGATTTTTCTCATTTAAAAAAAAATTCAACATTTAAAGATTCAAACTATATGCACGTTTCTTATAATTTTGAACTTTGAATAGCTTCACCAAAACCTAAGTGGTTTTGCTTATTTTGACCATGTTTAACAAGTAAGGATTCAAAATTTATGTGTGTTTCTTGTAATTTTGAACTTTGAATAACGTCACACCAAAACATATGCGATTTTACTCATTTTATACATGCTTAACATGTAAAGATTCAAAGTTTATCTGTGTTTTTGTAATTTCAAACTTTGAATAATGTAACACTAAAACTTAAGTGGTTTTGCTCTTTTTGACCATTTTAACGTGTAAAGATTGAAACTTTATGGTTGTTTCTTGTAATTTTCAACTTTGAATAATGTAACACCAAAAAGTAAGCTGTTTTGCTCATTCTAAACATGTTCAACATGTAAAGATTTAAACTTTAGGTATATTGCTTATAATTTTGAATAATGTAACACCATAACTTAAGGAGTTTCATTCATTTTGGACATGTTCAACATGTAAAGACTCAAACTTTAGGTGCATTTATTATAATTTTGAAATTTAAATAATGTAACTCCAAAACTTAAGCAGTTTTGCTTGTTCTTGACATGTTTAACATGTAAAGATTTAAAGTTTAGGTGTTTTTCTTATAATTTTGAACTTTGAATAATGTAACAACAAAACTTAAGTAGTTTTGTTCATTACATACATATCCAACATGTAAAGATTCAAACTTTAGGCGTGTTTTTTTATAATTTTGAACTTTGAATAATGTAACAGCAAAACCTAAGCAGTTTTATTCATTTTGACCATGTTTAACATGTAAAGATTCAATCATTATGCACATTTCTTATAATTTTGAAATTTGAATAACATAACACCAAACATAAGTGGTTTTGCTCATTTTGACCATGTTTAACATGTAAAGATTCAATGTTTATGTATGTTTCTTGTAATTTTGAACTTTGAATAATGTAACACCAAAAGTGGTTTTGCTCATTTCAAAAATGTTCAACACATAAACATTAAAACTTTATGCGCATTTTTTATAATTTTTAACTTTGAATAATGTAAAACTAAAACTTAAGTGGTTTTACTCATTTCAGACATGTTGAACATGTAAAGATTCAAGCTTTATGTGTGTTTCTTATAATTTTCAACTTTGAATAATAAAACACCAAAACTTAAGTGGTTTTAGTCATTTCAAACATCGTTATAATGTAAATATTCAAACTTTATGTGTATTTCTTATAATTTTGAAATTTGAATAACATAACACCAAACATAAGTGGTTTTGCTCATTTTGACCATGTTTAACATGTAAAGATTCAATGTTTATGTATGTTTCTTGTAATTTTGAACTTTGAATAATGTAACACCAAAAGTGGTTTTGCTCATTTCAAAAATGTTCAAGACATAAAGATTCAAACTTTAAGCGCATTTCTTATAATTTTTAACTTTGAATAATGTAAAACTAAAACTTAAGTGGTTTTACTCATTTTAGACATGTTGAACATGTAAAGATTCAAAATTTATGTGTGTTTCTTATAATTTTCAACTTTGAATAATAAAACACCAAAACTTAAGTGGTTTTAGTCATTTCAAACATCGTTATAATGTAAAGATTCAAACTTTATGTGTATTTCTTATAATTTTGAACTTTGAATAATGTAACACAAAAACTTAAATGGTTTTGCTCATTTATAACATTTTCAACATGTAAAGATTCAAATTTTACACACGTCTCTTATAACTTTTAACTTTGAATAACTTAACATAAAAACTTATGCAATTTTGCTCATTTCAGACATGTTTCAACATGGAAAGATTCAAACTTTACGTGCATATATTGTAATTTTGAACTTTGAATAGCCAAACACCAAAAATTGAGGGGTTTTATTCATTTCGGACATGTTCAACAAGGATTCAAACTTTAGGCATGTTTCTTATAATTTTGAACTTTGAATAATGTACCACCAAAACTTAAGTGATTTTGCTCATTTTAGACACATTCAACATGTAAATATTCAAACTTTAGGCACTTTATTATAAATTTTAACTTTTAATAATTTAACACCAAAACTTAAGTAGTTTTGTTCATTTTGGACATATTCAACAAGTAAATATTCAAACTTTATGCATGTTTCTTAATTTTTAACTTTGAATAACGTAACATGAAAACTTAAGCAATTTTACTCATTTTAGGCATGTTCAACATGTAAAGATTCAAACTTTTGGTGCATTTCTTATAATTTTGAACTTTGAATAACATAACACCAAAACTTAAGTAGTTTTGCTCATTTAGGAAATGTTCAACAGGTAAAGATTAAAAATTTAGGCCCATTTCTTATAATTTTGAAATTTGAATAATGTAAGACAAAAACTTGAGTGGTTTTAATTGTTTCCGACATCTTAAACATGTAAAGATTCAAATTTTAGGTGTGTCTCTTATAATTTTGAACTTTGAATAATGTAACACAAAAACTTAATCAATTTTACTTGTTTCAGACATGTTCAACATGTAAAGATTCAAGCTTTAGGTGTGTCTCTTATAATTTTGAACTTTGAATAACCTAATACCAAAACTTAAGTAGTTTTGCTTGTTTCAGACATATTTTACATGTAAAGATTCAAACTTTAGGCACGTCTCTTATAATTTTGAACTTTGAATAAACTAACACCAAATCTTATATGGGTTTGATCATTTCAGACATGTCCAATATGTAAAGATTCAAACATTAGATGTGTTTCTTATAATTTTGAACTTTAAATAACGTAACACTAAAAATTAATTAGCTTTACTCATTTCAAACATGTGCAACATGTAAAGGTTCAAACTTTATATGCATTTCTTATAATCTCGAACTTTGAATAATGTAACACCAAAACTTAAGTAGCTTCGCTCATTTTAAACATGTTCAACATGTAAAGATTTAAAGTTTATGCACATTTCTTAAAATTTTTAAATTTGAATAGTGGATCATCAAAATTTAAGTAGTTTTGCTAGTTTTAGACACATTCAACATCTAAAGAATCAAACTTTAGGTGTGCTTCTTAAAATTTTGAACTTTGAATAATGTAACACCAAAACTTAAGTAGTTTTGCTTGTTTCAAACATGTTCAACATGTAAAGATTTAGAAATTAGGTGTGTTTCTTATAATTTTAAACTTTGAATAATGTAACACCAAAACTTAAGCAATTTTACTCATTTTAGACATATTCAACATGTAAAGATTCAAACTTTAGGTGTATTTCTTGTAATTTTGAAGTTTGAATAATGTAACACTAAAACATAAGTTATTTTACTCATTTTAGACACGTTCAAGATGTAAAGATTCAAGCTTTAGGTGTGTTTTTTTATAATTTTGAACTTTGAATAATGTAACATCAAAACTTAAGTGGTTTACTTATTTTGGACATGTTCAACATGTAAAGATTCAAACTTTAGGCGTGTTTCTTATAATTTTTAACTTTGAATAACGTAACACCAAAACCTGAACAATTTTACTTGTTTTCGACATGTTCAACATGTAAAGATTCAAACTTTAGGTGGGTTTCTTATACTTTTGAACTTTCAATAATGTAACACCAAAACTTAAGTGGTTTTGCTCATTCTAACATGTTTAACATGTAAAGATTTAAACTTTATACACATTTATTATAATTTTAAACTTTAAATAATGTAACACCAAAATTTAAGTGGTTTTGCTCATTCTAACATGTTTAACATGTAAAGATTTAAACTTTATACATATTTATTATAATTTTAAACTTTAAATAATGTAACACCAAAATTTAAGTGGTTTTGCATATTTCACACATGTTCAACATGAAAATATTCAAACTTTATGCATATTTCTTATAATTTTAAACTTCGAATAATGTAACACTAAAACATAAGTGGGTTTACTCATTCTGGACATGTCCAACATCTAAAGATTTAAACTTTATGCATGTTTCTTACAATTTAGAAATTTGAATAATGCAACACCAAAACATAAATGATTTTACTCATTTCAAACATGTTCAACATGTAAAGATTCAAATTTTGTATGTGTTTCTTATAATTTTGAACTTTGAATAATGTAACACCAAAACTTAGAAGTTTTGCTCATTTTAGACATGTTCAATATGTAAAGATTCAAACTTTATGCACATTTTTTATAATTTTAAAG
Organism: Torreya grandis; assembly: GCA_037957365.1. Taxonomy (NCBI): domain Eukaryota; kingdom Viridiplantae; phylum Streptophyta; class Pinopsida; order Cupressales; family Taxaceae; genus Torreya; species Torreya grandis. Next base: position 451,606 of record JARHVA010001563.1, on the reverse strand, counting down.
TTTAAATAATGTAACACTAAAACTTAATCAATTTTGGCCATTTTGGACATGTTTGACATGTAAATATTCAAACTTTATGCATGTTTTTTAAAATTTTGAATATTGAATAACGTAACACCAAAATTTAAGTGGTTTTACTTGTTTTAGACATGTTCAACATGTAAAGATTCAAACTTTATACATGATTCTTATAATTTTAAGCTTTGAATAATGTAACACCTAAACATAAGCAGTTTGCTCATTTCAGACATGTTTAACATGGAAAGATTCAAATTTTATATGCATTTATTATAATTTTGAACTTTGAATAAAATAACACTAAAACTTTAGTAGTTTTGCTCATTTTAGACATGTTCAACATGTAAAAATTCAAACTTTATGCACATTTCTTATAATTTTGAACTTTGAATAACATAACACCAAAACTAAAGTGGTTTTGCTCGTTTCAAACATGTTTAACATCTAAAAATTCAAACTTTATGTGTATTTATTAAATTTTTTAACTTTAAATAATATAACACCAAAACTTAAGCAATTTTACTCATTTTAGACATGTTCAACATGTAAAGATTCAAACTTTATGTGTATTTATTATCATTTTGAACTTTGAATAATGTAACACCAAAAATTAAGTGATTTTGCTCATTCCAGACATGTTCAACATATAAAGATTAAAACTTTATGCATATTTCTTATAATTTTGAACTTTGAATAACTCAACACTAAAATTTAAGTGGTTTTGCATGTTTAACATGTAAAGATTCAAACTTTATGCATGTTTCTTAAAAAATTGAACATTGAATAATGTAACACCAAAATGTAAGTGGTTTTTCTCATTTTGAACATATTTAACATGTAAAGATTCAAACATTATGCATGTTTCTTATAAATTTAAACTTTGAATAATGCAACACCAAAATTTAAGCGGTTTGCTCATTTCAAATATGTTTAACATGTAAAGATTCAAAATTTATGCACGTTTCTTATAATTTTAAAATTTTAATAATACAACACCAAAACCTAAGCAATTTTGATCATTTAAAACATGCTTAACATGTAAAGATTCTAACTTTATGTGTTTTTATTATAATCTTGAACTTTGAATAACGCAACACCAAAACATAAGACGTTTTACTCATTTTGAACATGTTTAACATGATAACATTCAAACATTATGCACGTTTTTTATAATTTTAAACTTTGAATAACATAACACCAAAACTTAAGTGGTTTTTCTCATTTCAAATATGTTTTAACATGTAAAGATTCAAACTTTATGTATGTTCCTTATAATTTTGAACTTTGAATAATACAACACTAAAACTTAAGCAGTTTTGCTCATTTCAAACATGTTTAACATGTCCAGATTCAAACTTTATGCTCGTTCCTTATAATTTTGAACTTTGAATAATGTAACACCAAAACTTAAGTGGTTATTCTCATTTCAAACATATTTAACATGTAAAGATTCAAAAAGTATGCATGTTCCTTATAATTTTGAACCTTGAATAACGTAACCTCAAAAATTAAGTAGTTTTGCTCATTTCAAACCTACTTAACATGTAAAGATTCAAACTTTATGCACATTTCTTATAATTTTGAACTTTGAATAATGTAACACCAAACTTTAAGCGGCTTTACTTGTTTCGAACATGCTTAACATGTAAAGATTCAATCTTTATGCACATTTCTTATAATTTTGAACTTTGAATAACGTCACACACCAAAACTTAAGTGGTTTTGCTCATTTCAAACATGCTTAACATGTAAGTATTCAATCTTTATGGACATTTTTTATAATTTTGAACTTTGAATAATGTAACACCAAAAGTTAAGTAGTTTTGCTCATTTCAAACATGCTTAACATGTATAGATTTAATCTTTACTTGTGTTTTTTATAATTTTAAACTTTGAATAATGTAAAACAACAAATTAAGTGGTTTTACTCATTTTGGACATGCTTAACATGTAAAAATTCAAATTTTATGGACATTTCTTATAATTTTAAATTTGAATAATGTAACACCAAAACTTAAGCAGTTTTGCTCATTTTGAACATGCTTAACATGTAAAGATTCAAATTTTGAGTATTTCTTATAATTTTGAACTTTGAATAATGTAACACCAAAACTTAAGTGGTTTTACTTGTTTTGAACATGCTTAACATCTAAAGATTTAAACTTTATATGCATTTCTTATAATTTTGAACTTTGAAAAATTTAACACCAAAACTAAAATGGTTTTGATCATTTCAAATATGCTTAACACGTAAAGATTCAAAATTTATGCATGTTTCTTATAATTTTAAGCTTTCAATAATGTAACTGCAAAACATAAGTGGTTTTACTCATTTTGAATGTGTTTAATAGGTAAAAATTCAAACATTATGTGTGTTTTTTATAATTTTGAGCTTTGAATTTTGTAACCCCAAACCATAAGCATTTTTGCTCATTTCAAATTTAATCAAATGTAAATATTCAAAATTTATGCACGTTTCTTATAATTTTGAGCTTTGAATAATGTAACACCAAAACAAAAGTGGTTTTGCTCATTTTGAATGTGTTCAATATGTAAAGATTCAAATTTATGCGCATTTATTATAATTTTGATCTTTGAATGATGTAACACCAAAACTTGAGTGGATTTGCTTGTTTATAATGTGTTCAACATGTGAAGATTAAAACTTTGTGTGTTTCTTATAATTTTTAACTTTGAATAATGCAATACCAAAATTTAAGTAGTTTTACTTTTTTCAAACATGTTTAACATGTAAAGATACAAAAATTATGCATGTTTGTTATAATTTTAAACTTTGAATAACCTAATAGGAAAACTTACGTAATTTTGCTCATCTCAAACATGTTTAACATGTAAAGATTCAAAATTTATGCATGTTTCTTATAATTTTGAACGTTGAATAATGCAACACCAAAACTTAAGTGGTTTTTCTCATTTCAGACTTGTTTAACATTTAAAGATTCAAAATTTATGTGTGTTTCTTATAATTTTGAAGTTTGGATAACACAACACCAAAACTTAAGTCATTTTTCTCATTTCAAACATGTTTAACATGTAAAGATTCAAAGTTTTTATGTGTTTCTTCTAATTTTAAACTTTGAATAATAGAACACCAAAACTTAAGCAGTTTTGCTTGTTTTGAACATGTTTAACATGTAAAGATTCAAAATTTATGCGTGTTTCTTATAATTTTGAACTTTGAATAAGGTAACACCAAAACTTAAATGATTTTGGTCATTTTGAACATGTTTAACATGTAAAGATTCAAACTTTATGCAAGTTTCTTATAATTTTGAACTTTGAATAATACAACACAAAACTTAAGCAATTTTACTCATTTCCAACATGTTTAACATGTAAAGATTCAAAATTTATGTGCATTTCATATAATTTTGAACTTTGAATATTGCAATACTAAACCTTAAGCTATTTTTCTCATTTTCAACATGTTTAACATTTAAATATTCAAAAAAATTGTCCATTTCATATAATTTTAAACTTGGAATAATAGAACACCAAAACTTAAGCAGTTTTGCTTTTTTTTAACATGTTTAACATATAAGTATTCAAACTTTATGTGTATTTCTTATAATTTTGAACTTTGATAATGCAACACAAAATCCTAAGCAATTTTGTTAGTTTTGAACATGCTGAACATGTAAAGATTCAAACTTTATATGCATTTATTATAATTTTGAGCTTTGAATAATGCAATACCAAAATTTAAGTGGTTTTGCTCATTTTAAACATGTCTAACATGTAAAGATTAAAAAAATTTATGCATTTCTTATTAATTTTGACATTTGAATAACGTAACATCAAAACTTAAGTGGTTTTTCTCATTTCAAACATGTTTAACATATAAAGATTCAAACTTTATGCGTATTTCTTATAATTTTGAACTTTGAATAACATAACACCAAAACTTAAGCAATTTTGCTTGTTTTAAGCATGTTTAACATGTAAAGATTCCAACAGTATGCATGTTTTTTTATAATTTTGAACTTTAAATAAAGCAACACCAAAACTTAAGCGGGTTTGCTCATTTTGAATGTGTTTAACCTGTAAAGATTCAAACTTTATGTGTGTTTCATATAATTTTGAACTTTGAATTATGAAACAATAAAACTTAAACAATGCTACTCATTTTGAACATGCTTAACATGTAAATATTTAAACTTTATGCATGTTTCTTAAAATTTTGAACTTTGAATAATGCAACATCCAAACTTAAGCAAGTTTGCTTATTTTAAACATGCTTATCTTGTAAAGATTCAAATGTTATGCTCATTTCTTATCATTTTGAAATTTGGATAATGCAACACTGAAATTTAAGTCGTTTGCTCATTTTGAACATGCTTAACATGTAAAGATTCAAAATTTATGCATATTTCTTATAATTTTAAACTTTGAAATAATGAAACACTAAAATGTAAGTGGTTTTGCTTATTTTAAACATGGTTAACATTTAAAGATTCAAACTTTATGTGTGTTCTTATAATTTTGAACTTTGAATAACAAAACACCAAAACTTAAGTGGTTTTCTTGGTTTCGAACATGCTTAACATGTAAAGATTCAAGTTTTATGTGCATTTATTATAATTTTGATCTTTGAATAATGCAACACCAAAACTTAAGTTATTTTATTCATTTCAAACATGCTTAACATGTAAAGATTTAAACTTTATGTGCTTTTCTTATAATTTTAGACTTTGAATATTGTAACACCAAAACCTAAGTGGTTTTACTCATTTAGAACTTGCTTATCATGTAAAGATTCAAACTTTGTACGTGTTCCTTTTAATTTTGAACATTGAATAATGTAACATAAAAAATTAAGTGGTTTTGCTCATTTTTAACATGCTTAACATGTAAAGATTCACACTTTATGTGTGTTCCTTATAATTTTGAACTTTGAATAATGTAACACCAAATCTTAAATGGTTTTGTTCATTTCAAACATGTTTAATAAGTAAAGATTCAAACTTTATACGCTTTCCTTATAATTTTAAACTTTGAATAACATAATACAAAACAATAGTGATTTTGATCATTTCGAATATGCTTACCATGTAAAGATTCAAACTTTATGTACATTCCTTATAATTTTAAACTTTGAATGATGTAACACGAAAACATAACCAATTCTTCTGGTTTTGTGCATACATAACATGTAATGAATCAAACTTTATGCGCATTCCTCATAATTTTTAACTTTGAATGATGTAATACCAAAACATAAGTAATTTTGTTCTTTTTGAACATATTGAACATTTAAAGATTCAAACTTTATGTGTGTTCCTTATAATTTTGAACTTTGAATAATGGAACACCAAAACTTAAGCAATTTTGCTCATTTCGAACATACTTAACATGTAAGGATTCAAAATTTATGTCCATTCCTTATAATTTTGAACTTTGAATAATGGGACACCAAAACTTAAGCGATTTTGCTTGTTTTGAACATGCTTAATATGTAAGGATTCAAACTTTATATGCATTACTTATAATTTTGAACTTTGAATAATGAAAGACTAAAATGTAAGCAGTTTTACTCATTTCGAACATGCTCAACGTTTAAAGATTCAAACTTAATGCATGTTCCATATGATTTTTAACTTTGAATAAAGTAACACTAAAACTTAAGTTGTTTACTCATTCTGAACATGTTTAACATGTAAATATTTCAATTTTATGCATGTTTCTTATAGTTTTAAACTTTGAATAACATAACACCAAAACTTAAGTGGTTTTACTCAGTTTGGACATGTTCAACATGTAAATATTCAAACTTTATGAGCATTTCCTATAATTTTGAACTTTGAATAATGTAACACCAAAACTTATGCAATTTACTCATTTTGGACATGTTGTCAACATGTAAAGATTTAATCTTTATGTGTGTTTCTTATCATTTTTAACTTTAAAATTATGTAACACCGAAACATAAACAATTTTTCTTGTTTTAGACATGTTCAACATGTAAAGATTCAAACTTTATGCATGTTTCTTATAATTTGGAACATTGAATAATGTAACACCAAAAATTAGGTGATTTTGATCATTCTGGACATGTTTAACATGTAAAGATTCAAAATTGATGCATATTTCTTATAATTTTGAATGTTGAATAATGTAACACCAAAACCTACATAATTTTACTCACTCCAAACATGTTCAACATGTAAAGATTCAAACTTTATATGCATTTCATGTAATTTTGAACTTTGCATAACATAACACCAAAACTTAAGAGGTTGTGCTTGTTCTAGACATGTTTAATAAGTAAAGATTCAAATTTTATACACATTTCTTATAATTTTGAACTTTGAATAACGTAACACTAAAACTTAAGTGGTTTTGCTCATTTTGGAGATGTTCAACATGTAAAGATTTAAACTTTATGCATGTTTCTTATTATTTTTAACTTTGAATAATGTAACACTAAAAATTAAGCAATTTTGCTCGTTTTGACCTTGTTTAACATGTAAAGATTCAAACTTTATGTATTTCTTATAATTTTTAACTTTAAATAATGTAACACCAAAACTTAAGAGGTTTTACTCATTTTGACAATGTTTAATATGTAAAGATTCAAATACATATGAATTTCTTGTAATTTTGAACTTTGAATAATATAATACCAAAACTTAAGTAATTTTGTTCATTTTGACTATGTTTAACATGTAAAGATTCAAACTTTATGCACGTTTCTTGTAAATTTAAACTTTGAATAATGTAACACTAAAACTCAAGTAGTTTTGTTCATTTCGACCACATTTAACATGCAAATATTCAAACTCTATGTGAGTTTCTTCTAATTTTAAAATATGAATAATGTAACATAAAAACTTAAGTGGTTTTGCTCATTTCGACCATGTTTAACATGTAAAGATTCAAACTTTAGGCATGTTTCTTTTAATTTTGAACTTTGAATAATATAACATAAAAACATAAGCAATTTTACTTGTTTTGGATATGTTCAACATGTAAAGATTCAAACTTTATCTATATTTCTTATACTTTTGAAATTGAATAATGTAACCCCAAAACTTAAGTGATTTTGCTCATTTCAGACATGTTTATCATGTAAAAATTTAAAATCTAAGTGCATTTCTTGTAATTTTGAATTTTGAATAATGTAACACCAAAACTTAAGTAATTTTACTCATTTTGGACATGTTCAACATGTAAAGATTCAAACTTTAGGTGTTTTTCTTATAATTTGGAACTCTGAATAATGTAACATCAAAATTGAAGCAATTTTTCCCATTTCAAACATGTTCAAAATGTAAAGATTCAAACTTTAGGCATGTTTCTTATAATTTTGAACTTTAAATGATGTAACATCAAAACTTAAGCAGTTTTGCTTATTTTAGACATGTTCAACATGTAAAGATTCAACCTTTAGGTGCATTTCTTAAATTTTAAAATTTAAATAACATAACACTAAAACTTAAGCGATTTTTCTCATTTCGAACATGTTAACATGTAAAGATTCAAGCTTAAGGCATGTTTCTTATCATTTTGAACTTTAAATAATGTAATACCATAATTTAGATAGTTTTACTCATTTCAAACATGTTTAACATGTAAATATTTAAACTTTGGGCACATTTATTATAATATTGAACTTTAAATAACATAACACCAAAACTTTAGTAGTTTTGCTCATTTTGGAAATGTTTAACATGTAAAAATTCAAACTTTAGGCATGTTTGTTATAATTTTGAATTTTGAATAATGTAACACCAAAACTTAAAGATTCAAACTTTAGGCATGTTTGTTATAATTTTGAATTTTGAATAATGTAACACCAAAACTTTAGGCATGTTTTTTTATAATTTTGAACTTTGAATAATGTGACACCAAAAATTTTGGTTTTGCTCATTTTGACCTTGTTTAACATGTAAAGATTCAAACTTTATGCACATTTCATGAAAATTTGAACTTTGAATAATGTAACATCAAAACTTAAGTAGTTTTGCTCATTTTGACCATGTTTAACATATAAATATTCAAATTTTATGCATGTTTCCTATTATTTTAAAACATGAATATCATAACACCAAAACTTAAGTAGTTTTGCTTGTTTTGACCATCTTTAACATGTGAAGATTCAAACTTTAGGCATATTTCTTGTAATTTTGAACTTTGAATAATGTAACACCAAAACATAAGTAGTTTTACTCATTTCAATCATGTTCAACATGTAAAAATTCAAACTTTAGGTGCGTTTCTTATAATTTTGAACTTTGAATAATGTGACACCAAAACTTAAGTGATTTTGCTCATTTTAGAAATGTTTAATAGGTAAAGATTCAAAATTTAGGTGCATTTTTTATAATTTTGAACTTTGAATAATGAAACACCAAAAGTTAAGAAATTTTACTCATTTTGGACATGTTCAACATGTAAAGATTTAAACTTTAGGCATGTTTCTTATAATTTTAAACTTTGAATAATGTAACATCAAAACTAAAGTGATTTTACTCATTTCAAACATGTTTAACATGTAAAGATTCAAAATTTAGGCACATTTCTTATAATTTTAGACTTTGAATGATGTAACATCAAAACTTAAGAAGTTTTTCTCATTTTAGACATGTTCAATGTGTAAAGACTTAAATTTTAGGTGAATTTCTTAAATTTTGAACTTTGAATAGTGTAACACCAAACTTAAGTAGTTTTTCTCATTTTGAACATGTTTTTCTATGTGATATTGTAAAAGCTAGGTTTTAAAAGGATCTGGAACCATAAGAGTGCATTATAGAAGTTTAAATAAGCTAACTAGGCCCAAGAAACTAAAAAGCAAAAAATAGTACTTAGATTTGAAACAAAAAATAGGTAAACATAATAGAACTAGGAGGAAGGTCCTTCCTGAGGGCCACTAGCTTCAACAGTATCCTTCATCGAGATGGTTGGTTTATCCTCTAAAACTTTCGCCCAAGTACAATGTCTAGGCCTTTAGTCACTTCAATAGGGAGGATATTTCTGGGTCACCTGCATGGGGACTCCCTTGGAGGAGCCTAGGGTATGGGATTTTAAAAGCTTAGGTGAAGTCATAGCAGGGGACTGAGGGGGTTGGGCAAAGTGAACAAAGGCTTGAATAGTTACTTTAGCCTATCTATGTAATGCATTATAATCTTGGATGAGTTTCTTTAGGCCAAAACCTACTTATTACACCTTTGAGTTAAAGTTTTCTAGGAGTTATTTGTTTCTTTCCATCTCCTCTGTAACCATGGCTTTTCCTTTCTAGGCTAATTTTATAAGGGTCCCTATGTCAATAGGTTTTAGTTTTAGAATAAATAACAATTTGAGGGGGAGGTAATCCAGGGGGGACTGTGATAAGTTGTTTTGGGGGTGCGATTAGAAGGCTGGTGGGATTCCTCAGTAAGATCCTTTGTCAAGGAGTCCTCCCCAAAAGAAGAACCCCTGGGGGAACCTCCCAACCTAAAATGACTCGGTCATGATTAACAAAGAGGAGGATCAAACATTGCAGCAGAATGGGATTGGTATCATTTACATGGTGAAGTAAGACAATGCTCTCAAAGGGCTTAAGCAAGAAATAGGGAAGACTAATTTTATACCCAATGAAATGATTAAGAAGTAGAAAATGGTGGGAACTGTTAACATGTAAAGATTCAAAATTTAGGCACATTTCTTATAATTTTGAACTTTAAATAATGTAACACCATAATTTAGATAGTTTTACTCATTTAAAACATGTTTAACATATAAAGATTCAAACTTTAGGCATCTTTATTATAATTTTGAACTTTGAATAATGTAACACCAAAACTTTAGCAGTTTTGCTCATTTTAGACATGTAAAAATTCAAACTTTAGGTGTGTTTCTTATAATTTTGAATAACATTACACCAAAAATTAAGTGGTTTTATTCATTTTGGACATGTTTAACATGTAAAAACTTAGATTTTATGCACGTTTTTTTATAATTTTGAACTTTGAATAGTGTAACACCAACACTTAAGCAGTTTTGCTCATTTCATATATGTTTATAATATAAAAATTCAAACTTTATGTGTGTTTCTTATAATTTTAAACTTTGAATAATGTAACACCAAAACTTAAGTGGTTTTGATCATTTTAGAAATGTTTAACATGCAAAGATTCAGACTTTAGGCACATTTCTGATAATTTTGAACTTTGAATAATGTAACACGAACACTCAAGCTATTTTGCTTGTTTCGAACATGTTGAACATGTAAAGATTCAACCTTTAGGCACATTTAATATAATTTTATATGTTGAATAATGTAACACCAAAACCTAAGTAGTTTTGCTCATTTTAGACATATACAACATGTAAGGATTCAAACTTTGTGCACATTTCTTATAATTTTAAAATTTAAATAAGGTAACACCAAAACTTAAGCAATTTTGCTCAATTCAAACTTTATGCATGCTTCTTATAATTTTAAACTTTGAATAACGTAACACCAAAACTTAAGTAGTTTTTCTCATTTGGGATATGTGGAACATGTAAATATTCAAACTTTATGTATGCATCTTATAATTTTAAACTTTGAATAATGTAACACCAAAACTTAAGCGGTTTTACTCATTTGGGACATGTTCAACATGTAAAGATTCAAAATTTAGGTGCATTTCTAATATTTTTGAACTTTGAATAATGTAACACCAAAACTTAAGTAGTTTTGCTCATTTTGGGACATGCTCAACATGTAAAGATTCAACTTTAGGTGCATTTCTTATAATTTTTAACTTTGAATAATTAACACCAAAACTTAAGTGATTTTACTCATTTTAGACATGTTTAACATGTAAAGATTTAAACTTTAGGCACGTTTCTTAGAATTTTAATGTAACACAAAAACTTAAGTGATTTTGCTTGTTTCACACATGCTCAACATGTAAAGATTCAAACTTTAGCCATGTTTCTTTTAATTTTGAACTTTGAGTAACATAACACCAAAATTTAAGCAGTTTGGCTCTTTTTAAACATGTTCAACATGTAAAGATTCAAACTTTAAGAGCGTTTATTATAATTTGGAACATTGAATAATTTAACACCAAAACTTAAGCAGTTTTGCTCATTCTAAACATGTTCAACATGTTAAGATTAAAATTTTAGGTGTGTTTCTTATAATTTTAAACTTTGAATAATGTAACACATAAACTTGAACTATTTTACTCATTTCAGACATGTTCAACATGCAAAGATTCAAACTTTATGTGCATTTCTTATAATTTTGAACTTTCAATAATGTAACATCAAATTTTAAGTGGTTTCGCTCATATTGGGCATGTTCAACATGTAAAGATTCAATATTTATGCGAGTTTCTTATAGTTATGAACTTTGAATAATGTAACACTAAAACTTAAGTGATTTTAATCATTTTAGACATGTTTAACATGTAAAGATTCAAACTTTATTCATGTTTCTTATAATTTTGAACTTTGAATAATGTAACACCAAAACTTAAGTGGTTTTACTTGTACCAGACATGTTTAACATGTAACAATTTAATACTTATGGATGTTTGTTATAATTTTGAAGTTTGAATAACGTAACAAAAAAACTTAAGTGGCTTTGCTCATTTTGACCATGTTTAACATGTAAAGATTCAAACATTATGTGTGTTTCTTGTAATTTTTAGCTTTGAATAATGTAACACCAAAACTTAAGTAGTTTTACTCATTTTGACCATTTTTAACATGTAAATATTTAAACTTTATATGTGTTTTTTATAATTTTGAAATTTGAATTATGTAATACCAAAACTTAAGAGGTTTTGCTCATTTTAACTATGTTTAACATGTAAAGATTCAAATATATGTGGTTTCTTGTAATTTTGAACTTTGAATAATGTAATAAAAAAAATTAAGTGGTTTTACTCATTCTAGAATGTTCAACATGGAAAGATTCAAAATTTAGGAATGTTGCTTATAATTTTGATCTTTGAAAATCATAAAATCAAAACTTAAGTGGTTTTGTTTGTTTTGAACATGTTTGACATGTAAAAATTCAAATTTTAGGTGCATTTTTTATAATTTTGAACTTTAAATAATGTGACACTAAAACTTAAGTGGTTTTACTAGTTATGGACATGTTCAACATGCAAAAATTCAAATTTTAGACACATTTCTTATAATTTTGAACTTTAAATAACATAACACCAAAACTTAAGTGGTTTTGCTTGTTTTAGACATGTTTAACATGTAAAGATTTAAAATTTAGGCATATTTCTTATAATTTTGAAATTTGAATAATGTAACACCAAAACTTAAGTTGTTTTGGTCATTTTAAACATGTTTAGCATATAAAGATTGAAATTTTAGGTTTGTTACTTATAATTTTGAACTTTGAAAAACATAACACTAAAATTTAAGTTGTTTTACTCATTTTGGGCATGTTCAATATGTAAATATTTAAACTTTAGGCACATTTCTTATAATTTTGAACTTTGAATAATATAACACCACAACTTAAGCAGTTTTACTCATTTTGGACATGTTCAACATGTAAAGATTCAAACTTTAGGTGTGTCTCTTATAATTTTAAACTTTAGGCATGTCTCTTGTAATTTTAACATTGAATAACCTAACACCAAAACTTAAGATGTTTTACTCATTTTGGACATGTTTTACATGTGAAGATTCAATCTTTAGGTGTTTTCTTATAATGTTGAACTTTGAATTACCTAACACCAAAACTTAAGTGGTTTTCATCATTTCAGACATGTCCAACATGTAAAGATTCAAAATTTAGGCATGTTTCTTATAATGTTAAACTTTAAATAAGGTAACATGAAAACTTAAGCAATTTTGCTCATTTTGAACATGTAAACATTCAAACATTAGGTGCATTTCTTATAATTTTGAATTTTGAATAATGTAACACCAAAACTTAAGCAGTTTTGCTCATTTCAGACATGTTAAACATGTAAAGATTCAAAATTTATGTGTCTCTTATAATTTTGAAAAATTGAATAACATAACACTAAAACTTAAGTGATTTTACTCATTTGGGACATGTTCAACATCTAAATATTCAAACTTTAGGTGCGTTTCTTATAATTTTTAACTTTGAATAACATAACACCAAAAATTAAGTGGTTTTACTCATTTTAAACATGCTCAACATGTAAATATTCAAATTTCAAGAACATTTCTTATACTTTTAAACTTTGAATAATGTAACTAAGCAATTTTGCTCATTCAAGACATGTTCAACATGTAAAAGTTTAAACTTTATGTGAATTTCTTATAGTTTTGAACTTTGAATAATGTAACACCAAAACTTAGGTGGTTTCTCTCATTCTAGACATATTCAACTTGTAAAGATTCAAACTTTAGGTGCATTTCTTATAATTTTGAAATTTTAATAACCTAACACCAAAACTTAAGCAGTTTTGTTCATTTTAAACATGTTCAACATGTAAATATTCAAACTTTATGCATGTTTTTTATAATTTTGAAATTTTAATAATGTAATCCCAAAACTTAAGTGTTTTTGATCATTTTGACCATATTTAACATGTAAAGATTCAAAATTTATGTGTGTTTCTTGTAATTTTGAACTTTAAATAATGTAACATCTAAACTTAAGCCACTTTGCTCATTTTGTCCATATTTAACATCTAAAGATTCAAACTTTATCTACATTTCTTATAATTTTCAACTTTGAATAACGTAGCATAAAAATTTAAGTAGTTTTGCTTGTTTTGACCATGTTTAACATGTAAAGATTCAAAATTTATGTGTGTTTCATATTATTTTCAAGTTTAAATAATGCAACACCAAAACTTAAGCAATTTTGCACATTCTAGACATGTTCAACATGTAAAGATTTAAACTTTAGTTGTATTGCTGATAATATTAAAATCTGAATAATGTAACACCATAACTTAAGTGGTTTTGCATGTTCTAGACATGTTTAACATGTAAAAATTTAAACTTTAGGTGTATTTCTTATAATTTTTAACTTTGAATAAGATAACACCAAAACTTAAGTGGTTTTGCTCATTCTGAACATGTTCAACATGTAAAGATTTAAACTTTAGGTGCATTTCTTATAATTTTGAACTTTGAATAACATAACACCAAAATGTAAAAGTTTTTGCTCATTCCAAACATGTTCAACATGTAAACAATCAAACTTTAGGCATGTTTCTTATAATTTTAAACTTTGAATAACATATCACCAAAACATAATCAGTTTTATTCATTTTGACCATGTTTAACATGTAAATTTTCAAACATTATAACATGTAAATATTCAAACCTTATCCACATTTCTTCAAATTTAAAATTTTGAATAACATGACATCAAAACTTAAGTAGTTTTACTCATTACGAACATGTTCAACATGTAAATATTCAAACTTTATTCATGTTTCTTGTAACTTTGGACTTTGAATAACGTAACACCAAAACCTAAGTGGTTTTGCTCATTTTGACCATGTTTAACATGTAAAGATTCAAAATTTATGGGCAATCTAGTAATTTTGAATTTTGAATAACATAACACCAAAAATTAAATGATTTAGCTCATTTAGGACATGTTCAACATGTAAAGATTCAAACTTTAGGCACGTTTCTTGTAATTTTGAACTTTGAATAAGGTAAAACCAAAACTTAAGTGGGTTTGCTCATTTTGACTATGTTTAACATGTAAAGATTCAAAATTTATGTGTGTTTCTTGTAATTTTGAACTTTAAATAATGTAATACCAAAACTTAAGTGGTTTTGCTCATTTTGACCATGTTCAAGATGTAAAGATTCAAACTTTTGTGCATTTCTTGTAATTTTAAACTTTGAATAAGTAACACTAAAATTTAAGTGCTTTTTCTCATTTTGAAAATGTTTAACATGTAAAGATTCAAACTTTATGCACATTTTTTATAATTTTGAACTTTGAATCATGTAAGACCAAAACTTAAGCGATTTTGCTTGTTTTAACCATCTTTAACGTGTAAGGATTCAAATTTTATGTGTATTTCTTTTAATTTTAAACATTGAATAACATAACACTAAAACATAAGTAGTTTTATTCATTTTGTCCATGTTTAACATGTAAAAATTCAAATTTTATCATTGTTTCTTGTAATTTTGAACTTTGAATAACGTAACACTAAAACTTAAGTGGTTTTGCTTATTTCAACCATGTTTAACATGTAAAGATTCAAAGTTTATGCACATTTCTTATAATTTTGAACTTTGAATAATGTAACATCAAAACTTAAGTGGTTTTGATCGTTAGGCATGTCGAACATGTAAAAATTCAAACTTTAGGCATGTTGATTATAATTTTGAATTTTGAATAATGTAATGCCATAACATAAGCAATTTTGCTCATTCTAGACATGTTCAACATGTAAAGATTCAAACTTTAGGTGCATTTCTTATAATTTTGAACTTTGAATAATGTAACACCAAAACTTAAGTGGTTTTGCTCTTTCTAGACATGTTTAACATGTAAAGATTTAAACTTTAGATGTAATTCTTATAATTTTGAAATTTGAATAATGTAACACTAAAACTTAAGTAGTTTTTCTCAATCAAAATATATTCAACATGTAAAGATTCAAACTTTAGGTGCATCTCTTATAATTTTCAAATTTGAGTAACATAACATAAAAACTTATGCAATTTTTCTCATTTTAGATGTGTTCAACATGTAAAGATTCAAACTTTATGTGTATCTATTATAATTTGGAACTTTGAATAGACTAACACTAAAACTTAACCAATTTTGCTCATTTCAGACATATTCAAAATATAAAGATTTAAACTTTAGGTGTGTTTCTTATAATTTTGAATTTTGAATAATGGAACACTAAAACTTAAGTGGTTTTGCTCCTTTTGGACACATTTAACATGTAAAGATTCAAACTTTAGGCTTATTTATTATAATTTTTAACTTTGAATAATGTAACACCAAAACTTAAGTGGTTTTACTCATTTTGGACATGTTTAACATGTAACTTTTCAAACTTTAGGCACATTTCTTATAATTTTTAACTTTGAATAATGTAACACAAAAACATAAGCAGTTTTACTCATTTTGGACATGTTCAACATTTAAAGATTCAAACTTTTGATGTATTTCTTATCATTTTAAACTTTGAATAACATAACACCAAAATTTAAGTAGTTTTTCTCATTTAGGACATGTTCAACATGTAAAGATTCAAACTTTAAGGCCATTTCTTATAATTTTGAAATTTAAATAATGTAACACCAAAACTTAAGTGGTTTTACTCATTTTTAACATGTTCAACATGTAATGATTCAAACTTTTGGTGTGTCTCTTATTATTTTAAAATTTGAATAACATAATAAAAAAATTTAATTAGTTTTTCTCATTTCAGACATGTTCAACATGTAAAGATTCAAACTTTAGGCATGTCTCTTATAATTTTGAACTTTGAATAACCTAACACCAAAATTAAAGCAGTTTTGCTTGTTTCAGACATGTTTTACATATAAAGATTCAAATTTTAGGTACATCTCTTATAATTTTGAATTCTGAATAACCTAACACCAAAATTTAAGTGGGTTTGATCATTTCAGACATGTTCAACATGTAAAGATTCAAACTTTAGGTGTGTTTCTTATAATTTTGAACTTTGAATAATGTAACACAAAAATTTAAGTTGTTTTACTCATTTAAGACATGTTCAACATGTAAAGATTCAAACTTTAGATGTGTTTGTTATAATCTTGAACTTTGAATAATGTAACACCAAAACTTAAGCAATTTTGCTCATTTGAGACATGTTCAACATGTATAGATTTAAAATTTATGTACATTTCTTATAATTTTAAAATTTGAATATCAAAACACCAAAAATTAAAAGGTTTTGCTAGTTTCAGATATGTTCAACATGTAAAGAATCAAACTCTAGGCACGTTTCTTAAAATTTTGAACTTTGAATAACATAATAACAAAACTTAAGCAATTTTGCTCCTTCTTGACATGTTCAACATGTAAAGATTCAAACTTTAGGTGTGTTTCTTATAATTTTTAATTTTGAAGTTTGAATAACTTAACACTAAAACTTAAGTGATTTTGCTTGTTTTAGATGTGTTCAACATGTAAAGATCCAAAATTTAGGCACGTTTTTTTATAATTTTGAAATTTGAATAATGTAACACCAAAACTTAAGTGGTTTTGCTTGTTTTGGACATGTTCAACATGTAAAAGTTCAAATTTTAGGTCTGTTTCTTATAATTTTGAACTTTAAATAACATAATGCCAAAACTTAAATAGCTTTGCTTGTTTTCGACAGGTTCAACATATAAAAATTCAAATTTTAAGTGTGTTTCTTATACTTTTGAACTTTGAATAATGTAACACCAAAAATTAAGTGGTTTTGTTCATTTCTAACATGTTTAACATGTAAAGATTCAAACTTTAGGTGCATTTCTTATTATTTTGAACTTTGAAAAATGTAACACCAAAACTTAATTGATTTTGCTAGTTTTTGAGATGTTCAACATGTAAAGGTTCAAACATTAGGTGCATTTCTTATCATTTTGAACTTTGAATAATGTAACACCAAAACTTAAGTGGTTTTGCTCATTTTTGACATGTTTAATATTTAAAGATTCAAACTTTAGGTGCGTTTCTTATAGTTTTGAACTTTGAATAATGCAACACCAAAACTTAAGTGGTTTTGCTCGTTTCTGACATGTTCAACATGTAAAGATTCAAATTTTAAATGTGGTTCTTATAATTTTGAACTTTGAATAATGTAACACCAAAATTTAAGTGGATTTACATTTTTGACATGTTCAACATGTAAAGATTTAAACTTTAGGAGTGTTTCTTATAATTTTGAAATTTGAATAATGTAACACCAAAACTTAAGCAATTTTACTTATTTTGGACATGTTGGTGAATTTATTTATTATTGCATTTACTTGTATTTATTATTTATTATTTTAGTCCACTAATTACTTATTGTAATTAGTTTATTATGTTTATTAATAATTTGCACCAGATAAGATTAGCTTGCTTAGCTAATAGTTAACTTAGACATTTATCTTGTTACATTGGAGATCCACTTCACTATTCAAGATAAGATAGGATAAGATTATTTAACTAATAGTCAACTTGTGTTGATCATTTACACAAGTTGGACACCTATCTTGTTAGTGTGGAGTTGCACTCCACTATTCATAGTGTGTAGATAGATATCAGTTGAACTACACATGTTGTGTGAGTTCCTTGATTTTTATCATGCACACCTTGCTCTATATAAGCAATGGTTATTTATGTATTCCATGTAAGATTAACATTAAATTATCAGAGTAATTCATCATATTTGAGTTATTTATTTATTTCTATTACTATCTCAGATACACAGTTATTGTTTATTACTATTATTATTACTATTACTATTTTATCTCTTATTTATACTTTTTATTAAATTCATTAGATCCTATAACTAATTCTAACAAATGTTTAATATGTAAAGATTCAAACTTTAGGTGCATTCTTATAATTTTGAACTTTTAATAATGTAACACCAAAACTTAAGTAGTTTTGCTCATTTTGGACATGTTCAATATGTAAAGATTCAAACTTTAGGTGTGTTTCATTTAATTTTGAACTTTGAATAATGTAACATAAAAACTGAAGTGATTTTTCTCATTTCTGATATGTTCGACATGTAAAGATTCAAACTATAGGCACATTCCTTATAATTTTGAACTTTGTATGACTTAACATCAAAACTTAAGTAGTTTTGCTCAATTCAGATATGTTCAACATGTAAAGATTCAAATTTTAGGTGCATTTCATAAATTTTGAATTTTGAATAGCATAACACCAAAACTTAAGGGGTTTTCTCATTTTAGACACGTTAACATGTAAGATTCAAACTTTAGTCATGTTTCTTAGAATTTTTAAGTTTAAATAATGTAACACCACAATTTAGATAGTTTTGCTCATTTTGAACATGTTAAAATTCAAACTTTGGGTGCATTTATTATAATTTTGAACTTTGAATAATGTAACACCAAAATTTTAGTGATTTTGTTCATATATATATATATATATATATATATATATATATATATGTAAAGATTCAAACTTTAGGCACGTTTTTTTTTAATTTTGAAGTTTGAATAATGTAACACCAAAACTTAAGTGGTTTTGTTCATTTTGGACATGTTTAACATGTAAATATTCAAATTTTATGCATGTTATCTTATAATTTTAAATTTTTAATAATGTAACGCCAAAACTTAAGTGGTTTTGCTCATAATATAAAGATTCAAAATTTATTTGCATTTTTTATAATTTTGAACTTTGAGTAATGTAACACCAAAACTTAAGTAGTTTTTCTCATTTCAACATGTTCAACAAGTAAGGATTCAAACTTTGTGCACATTTCTTATAATTTTGAACTTTTAATAATATAACACCAAGACTTAAGTGGTTTTGATCAATTTAGACATGTAAAACATGTATAGATTTAAACTTTATGCATGTATTTATTATAATTTTAAACTTTGAATAATGTAACATGAAAACTTAAGTGGTTTTGATCATTTGGGGCATGTTCAGCTTGTAAAAATTCAAAATTTAGGCATGTTTCTAATAATTTTGAACTTTGAATAATATAAGACCAAACTTAAGAGGTTTTGCTTGTTTCGGACATGTTCAACATGTAAAGATTCAAACTTTGGGTGCATTACTTATAATTTTGAACTTTGAATAATGTAACACCAAAACTTAAGTAATTTTGCTTGTTTCAGACATGTTTAACATGTAAAGTTACAAACTTTAGGCATGTTTCTTATAATTTTGAACTTTGAATAATGTAACACAAAAACTTAAGTGATTTATCTTATTTTAGACATGTTCAACATGTAAAGATTCAAACTTTAGCCATCTTTCTTATAATTTTGAACTTTGAATAACATAACACAAAAATTTAAGTGGTTTTACTCATTTTGAACATGTTCAACATGTAAAGATTCAAAATTTGAGCATGTTTCTTATAATTTTGAACATTAAATAATGTAACACCAAAACTTAAGTAGTTTTTCTCATTTTGAACATATTCAATCTGTAAAGATTTAAACATTAGGTGTGTTTCTTCTAATTTTAAACTTTGAATAATGTAACACCAAAACTTAAGTGGTTTTGTTTGTTTTGGACATGTTCAACATGGAAAGATACAAGCTTTACTCACATTTTTTATAAATTTCAACTTTGAATAATGTAACACCAAAACTTGAGCGGTTTTGCTTGTTCTAGACATGTTCAACATGTAAATATTCAAACTTTATATGTGTTTCTTATAATTTTGAACTTTGAATAACATAACACTAAAACTTAAGTAGTTTTGCTCATTTTAGACATGTTTAACATGTAAATATTCAAACTTTATGCATGCTTCTTATAATTTTGAACTTTGAATAATGTAAACACCAAAACTTAAGCAGTTTTGCTTGTTCTGGAGTTGTTTAACATGTAAAAATTCAAAACTTATGCATGTTTCTTATAATTTTGAAGTTTGAATAAAGTAAGACTAAAACTTAACTGATTTTGCTCATTTCAAGCATGTTTAACATGTAAAGATTCAAACTTTATGCATTTTAATTATAATTTTAAATTTTGAATAACATAACACCAAAACTTAAGTGGTTTTGCTCATTTAAACCATATATAATATGTGAAGATTCAAACATTATGAACATTTCCTATAATTTTTACTTTGAATAATGTAGCACCAAAACTTAAGCGGTTTTGCTCATTTTGATCATGTTTAACATGTAAAGATTTTAAATTTATACATGTTTCTTATAATTTTGAAATTTAACTAAAAAATAACACCAAAACTTAAGAGGCTTTGTTCATTTTGACCATGTTTAACATATAAATATTCAAATATATGTGTATATCTTGTAATTTTGAACTTTTAAAATGTAACAACAAAACTTAAGCGGTTTTACTCATTTTGACCATGTTTAACATGTAAATATTCAAATTTTATTCACGTTTCTTGTAATTTTTCACTTTGAATAATGTAACACCAAAACTTAAGCAATTTTTCTCATTTTGACCATGTTTAACATGTAAAGATTCAAACTTTATGCACATATCTTATAATTTTAAAATATGAATAATGTAACACGAAAACTTAAGTGGTTTTTATCATTTTGAACATGTTTAACATGTAAAGATTCAAAATTTAGGCATGTTTCTTGTAATTTTGAACTTTGAATAATGTAACACCAAAACATAAGTAATTGTAGTCATTTTGACCAAGTTTAACATGTAAATATTCAAACTTTATACCTATTTCTTGTAATTTTAAACTTTGAATAATGTAACATCGAAACATAAGTGATTTTGCTCATTTCAATCAATTTTAACATGTTAAGATTCATACTTTATGCATGTTTCTTATAATTTTGAACTTTAAATAATGTAACACAAAAACCTTAGTAGTTTTGTTCATTTCGACCATGTTTAACATGTAAAGATTCAAACTTTATGTGCATTTCTTATAATTTTGAACTTTGAATAATGTAACACTAAAACTTAAATAGTTTTGTTTGTTTTTGACATGTTCAACATGTAAATATTTAAACTTTAGGTTTGTTTCGTATACATTTTAACTTTGAAGAATGTAACACCAAAAATTAAGTGGTTTTCTTCATTTATGACATGTTTAACATGTAAATATTCAAACTTTAAGTGTGTTTCTTATAATTTTGAACTTTGAATAATGTAACACCAAAACTTAATCAATTTTGCTAGTTTTTAAGATGTTCAACATGTAAATATTGAAATATTAGGTGTGTTTCTTATAATCTTGAACTTTGAATAATGTAACACCAAAAATTAAGTAGTTTTACTCATTTTCAACATGTTCAACATGTAAAGATTCAAACTTTAATTGTGGTTCTTATAATTTTGAACTTTGAATAATGTAAAACCAAAACTTAAGCAATTTTATTTGTTTTTGACATGTTCAACATGTGAAGATTCAAACTTTAGGCATGTTTCTTATAATTTTGAACTTTGAATAATGTAACACCAAAACTTAAGTGATTTTACTCATTTCAAACATGTATAACATGTAAAGATTCAAACTTTAGGTTCATTTTTTAGAATTTTGAACTTTGAATAACATAACAAAACTGAAGTAGTTTTGCTCATTTTTGACATGTTCAACATGTAAAGATTCAAACTTTAGGTGTGTTTCTTATAATTTTGAACTTTTAATAATGTAACATCAAAACTAAAATGATTTTTTTTGTTTCAGACATGTTTAACATGTAAATATTCAAACTATAGCCACATTTCTTATAATTTTGAACTTTAAATGATGTAACATCAAAACTTAAGAAGTTTTGCTCATTTTAGATATGTTCAACATGTAAATATTCAAACTTTAGGTGCATTTCTTAAATTTTGAACTTTGAATAACATAACACCAAAAATTAAGGGTTTTACTCATTTTGGACATTTTAACATGTAAAAGATTCAAACTTTAGGCACATTTCTTATGATTTTGAACTTTGAATAATGTAACACCAAAATTTAGATAGTTTTGCTCATTTTGAAGACATGCAAAAATTCAAACTTTAGGCACGTTTATTATAATTTTGAATAATGTAACACCAAAACTTTAGCAAATTTTCTCATTTTGGACATGGTTAATATGTAAAGATTCAAACTTTAGGCATGTTTCTTTTAATTTTGAACTTTGAATAATGTAACACCAAAACCTAAGTGGTTTTGCTCATTCATGCTTAACATTCAAAGATTCAAATTTTATGAGCGTTTCTTATAAGTTTGAACTTTTAATAACGTAACACCAAAACTTAAGTAGTTTTTCTCATTTTAGATATGTTTATGATATAAACATTCAAACTTTAAGTGTGTTTCTTATAATTTTGAGCTTTGAATAATGTAACACCAAAACCTAAGCTGTTTTGCTTGTTTCAGACATGTTCAACATGTAAGAATTCAAACTTTATGCACATTTCTTATAATTTTGAACTTTTAGTAATGTAACACCAAAACTTAAGCAATTTTGCTCAATTCAAACATGTATAACATGTAAAGATTCAAACTTTATGTATGTTTCTTATAATTTTGAATTTTAAACAATGTAACATGCAAACTTAAGTGGTTTTGCTCATTTGGGACATGTTCAACTTGTAAAGATCCAAAATTTAGGCACGTGTCTAATAATTTTGAACTTTGAATAATGTAACACCAAAATTTATGAGGTTTTTCTCATTTTGTACATGTTCAAAATGTAAAGATTTAATCTTTAAGTGAATTTCTTATAATTTTAAACTTTGAATAACATAAAACAATAACTTAAGTGATTTTGCTTGTTTTGGACTTGTTTAACTTGTAAAGTTTCAAACTTTAGGCACATTTTTTATAATTTTGAACTTTGAATAATGTAACATAAAAACTTAAGTGATTTTGACCATTTCAGACATGTTTAACATGTAAAGATTCAAACTTTAGACATCTTTCTTATAATTTTAAACTTTGAATAACATAACACCGAAACTTAAGCAATTTTGCTCATTTTGAACATGTTCAACATGTAAAGATTAAAACTTTAAGTGTGTTTCTTATAAATTTGAACATTAAATAACGTAACACCAAAACTTAAGTGGTTTTTCTCATTTTGGACATGATTAACATGTAAAGATTTAAACTTTATATGTGTTGCTTATAGTTTTGAACTTTAAATAATGTAACACCAAAACATAAGTAGTTTTGCTCATTTCAGACATATTTAAAATGTAAAGATTCAAATTTTAAATGTATTTCTCATCATTTTGAAGTTTGAGTAACGTAACACAAAAAATTAAGTGGTTTTGCTCATTCTAAATATGTTTAACATGTAAATAAATATTCAAACTTTATACATATTTCTTATAGTTTTTAACTTTGAATAATGTAACACCAAAACTTAAGTAATTTTGCTCATTTTAGACATGTTTAAGATGTAAAAATTCAAACTTTATGCACGTTTCTTATAATTTTGAACTTTGAATAACACAACACTTAAACTTAAGCATTTTTTCTCATTTTGACCATGTTTAACATGTAAAGATTCAAACTTTTTGTATGTTTCTTGTAATTTTTAACTTTAGATAATGTAACACCAAAATTTAAGCGATTTTGCTCATTTCGACCATGTTTAATATGAAAAGATTCAAACATTATGAATGTTTTCTTTAATTTTTAACTTTGAATAATGTAACACCAAAACTTAAGTTGTTTTGCTCATTTTAACCATTTTTAACATGTAAAGATTCAAACCTTATACAGGTTTCTTATAATTTTGAAATTTGCATAACATAACACTAAAGCTTAAGAGGCTTCATTCATTTTGACCATGTTTAACATGTAAAGTTTCAAATATATGTGTGTTTCTTATAATTTTGAACTTTGAATAACGTAACACCAAAACTTAAGCAGTTTTGCTCATTTTGACCATGTCTAAAAAGTAAACATTGAAATTTTATTCAAGTTTCTTGTAATTTTAAACTTTGAATAATGTAACACCAAAATTTAAGCAATTTTACTCATTTTGACCATGTTTAACATGTAAAAATTTAAACTTTATGCACGTTTCTCGTAATTTTAAAATATGATTAATGTAACATGAAAACTTAAGTGGTTTTACTTGTTTCAACCACGCTTAACATGTAAAGATTTAAAAGTTAGTCATGTTTCTTGTAATTTTGAACTTTGAATAATGTAACACCAAAACTTAAGTGGTTTTGTTCATTTCCACCAATTTTAACATGTAAAGATTCAAGCTTTATGCATGTTTCTTATAATTATAAACTTTGAATAATGTAACACCAAAACCTAAGTGGTTTTGCTCATTTCAACCATGTTTAACATGTAAAGATTCAGACTTTATGTACATTTATTATAATTTTGAACTTTGAATAATGTAACACCAAAACTTAAGGGGTTTTGCTCATTTTGATCATGTATAACATGTAAAGATTCAAACTTTAAGTGCTTCATTTCAAATTTTGAATTTTGAATAATGTAACACCAAAACTTAAGTGGTTTTGTTCATTTTGACCATGTTTTAACATGTAAAGATTCAAACTTTATGTGTGTTTCATGTAATTTTAAACTTTGAATAATGTAACACCCAAACTTAAGTGGTTTTGATCATTTCAACCATGTTCAACATGTCAAACTCAAACATTATGCATGTTTCTTATAACTTTAAACTTTGAATAATGTAAAACAAATTATTAAGTGGTTTTACTCATTTTAAACATGTTAACATGTAAAGATTCAAACTTTAGGCATGATTCTTATAATTTTAAATTTCTAATAATGTAACACCAAAAATCAAGTGGTTTTACTCATTTTAGACATGTTCAACATGTAGAGATTTAAATTTTAGGCATGTTTCTTATAATTTTGAACTTTGAATAATGTAACATAAAAGCTTAAGTAGTTTAGCTCATTTTGATCATGTTTAACATTTAAAGATTCAAACTTCATGCACATTTCTTGTAATTTTGAACTTTGAATAATACAACACCAAAACTTAAGTGGTTTTGCTCATTTTGGACATGTTCAACATGTAAAGATTCAAAAGTTAGGCATGTTTCTTCTAATTTTGAACTTTGATTAACGTAACATCAAAACTTAAGTAGTTTTGATCATTTTGGACATGTTCAACATATAAAGATTCAAACTTTAGACATGTTTCTTATAATTTTAAACTTTAAATAATGTGACACCAAAACTTAAGCACTTTTTCTCATTTTAGACATGTTTAACATGTAAAGATTTTAACTTTAGGCACATTTCTTATAATTTTGAACATCGAATAACGTAACACCAAAACTTAAGTGGTTTTGCTTGTTTCAACTATGTTTAACATTTAAAGATTCAAATTTTATAAGTGTTTCTTGTAATTTTGAACTTTAAATAATTAAACACCAAAACTTAAGAGGTTTGCTCATTTTTTGACAAAGTTTAACATGTAAAGCTTCAATTATATGTGCATTTTTTTATAACTTTGAACTTTGAATAATGTAACACCAAAATTTAAGTAGTTTTGCTTGTTTCAACCATGTTTAACATGTAAATATTCAAACTTTATTCGTGTTTCTTGTAATTTTAAATTTTGAATAATGTAACACCAAAACTTTAGTAGTTTTACTCATTTTGATCATGTTTAACATGTAAAAATTCAAGCTTTATGTGTGTTTCTTATAATTTTAAAATATGAATAATGTAAAACCAAAACTTAAGTAGTTTTGTTACTCATTTTGACCATGTTTAACATGTAAAGATTAAAAAATTATGTGTGTTTCTTGTAATTTTCAACTTTGAATAATGTAACTCCAAAACTTAAGTGGTTTTGCTCATTTTGACCATGTTTCACATGTAAAGATGCAAACTTTATATGTGTTTGTTGTAATTTTGAACATTGAATAATGTAACACCAAAACTTAGGAGGTTTTTCTCATTTTAATAATGTTTAACATGTAAAGATTCAAATATATTTGTGTTTCTTATAATTTTGAGCTTTGAATAATATAACACGAAAATTTAAGAAGTTTTGTTCATTTCAACCATGTTTAACATGTAAATATTAAAACTTTATGCACCTTTATTGTAATTTTAAAATATGAATAATGTAACACCAAAATTTAAGTGGTTTTACTCATTTTGATGATGCTTAACATGTAAAGATTTGAAATTTAGGCGTGTTTCTTGTAATTTTGAACTTTGAATAATGTAACACTAAAACTTAAGTGGTTATACTCATTTTGAACATGTTCAACATGTAAAGATTCAAACTTTAGGAACTTTTATTATATATTTGAACTTTGAATATTGTAACACCAAAACTTAAGAATTTTTGCTCATTTTAGACATGTTTAACATGTAAAAAATCAAAATTTAGGCTCATTTCTGATAATTTTGAACTTTGAATAACATAACACCAAAACTTAAGAAATTTTGCTCGTTTGGACATGTTCAACTTGCAAAGATTAAAAATTTAGGCACATTTCTTATAATTTTAACTTCATATAATGTAACATCAAAATTGAAGTGATTTTCTTTGTTTCAGACATGTTCAACATGTAAAGATTCAAACTTTATGCATGATTCTTATAATTTTGAACTTTTAATGATGTAACATCAAAACTTAATCGATTTTGCTTGTTTCAGACATGTTCAACATGTAAAGATTCAAACTTTAGGTGCATTTATTAAAAATTAAGCTTTGAATAACATAACACCAAAACTTAAGTGGTTTTTCTTGTTTCATACATGTTAACATATAAAGATTCAAACTTTAAGCATGTTTCTTATAATTTTGAACTTTGAATAATGTAACATCAAAATTGATATAGTTTTGCTTATTTCTAATATGTTTAACATGTAAAGATTCAAACTTTGGGTAGGTTTATTATAATTTTGAGCTGTAAATAACACCAAAACTTTGGTGATTTTTCTCATTTTGGATATGTTTAACATGTAAATATTCAAACTTTAGGCACATTTATTATAATTTTGAACGTTGAATAATGTAACACCAAAACTTAAGTGATTTTGCTCATTTTGACATGTTTAACATTTAAAGATTTAAACTTTATGCATGTTTCTTATAATTTTGAACTTTGAATAATGTAACACCAAAACTTAAGTGATTTTGCTCATTTTGGACATGTTTAACATTTAAAGATTTAAAGTTTATGCATGTTTATTATAATTTTGAACTTTGAATAATTTCACACCAAAATTGATATAGTTTTGCTTATTTTGGATGTGTTTATAATATAAAGATTCAAACTTTATGTGCCTTTATTATAATTTTGAACATTGAATAGTGTAACACCAAAACTTAAGTGGTCTTACTTATTTTGAACAAGTTTGACATGTAAAAATTCAAAATTTATGCATGTTTATTATAATTTTGAACTTTGAATAACATAACACCAAAACTTAAGTTATTTTACTCATTTTGAACATGTTAAACATGTAAAGATTCAAATTTTAAGTGTGTTTCTTATAATTTTGAATGTTGAATTATGTAACACCAAAACTTAAGTAGTTTTGCTCACTTAAGACATGTTTAACATTTAAAGATAAAAATTTTATATGTGTTTCTTATAATTTTTAACTTTAAATAATGTAACACCAAAACTTAAGTGATTTTGATTGTACCAACTTATTTAACGTGTAAAGATTAAAAACTTATGCATATTTTTTATAATTTTGATGTTTGATTAATGTAAGACCAAACCTTAAGTAGTTTTTCTCATTTTAGACATGTTTAACATGTAAAAATTCAAACTTTATGTGTTACTTATAATTTTGAACTTTGAATAACATAACACCAAAACATAACCAATTTTTCTCATTTTGAACATGTTTAACATGTTTAACTTTATGGGTGTTTTTGGCTAATTTTGGCCCACATACAAAGTATATACCTAAATAAATTAGTTGAGAAGAGTTTTAGAGCTTTGAAGGATCAAAATATTGACTTGTACAAGCTTTGAAGAGCTAGACCATTATTAGGACGTCATGAAGAAATGGATAGGTCAGCATGTTTATGTATTTAATAAGCACTCTTAGAAAGCCTCTCGAGCTAAAAAATTACATAGACATGAATTTATTCATTCCTTGATCATTCTATATAATTTTTATGTCTTGATGAGCTTGCTATCTCAAGTTACAAGCTTCCAAAGTTGAACTTGTAGAATGAAACAAGTGCATAGACATCAAGTTTAAGCCTTGAGAAGTAACCATTTAATTTCAAATGTCTTAAGAATTAATGTAGTGATGCTAAATGGTAAGATTATGTGAGCTTAAGTATAAATCTAATGATGCATAGTTGAATGATAGTGTTAGTGGGCCCAGGCAGATCCAATGGTGCATGATCAATCGTATATTAAAGATCAATTATGAGCATCAAGTTAAAATGTTAGTGGGGTCCACAGAAAGCATGTAGGACCAACAAGTATCACATTTTCAAAGGTTAAAACCAAATACTAATGTAGGGATACCAAGTGGCATGATATTATGAGATCATAGACATATCTAATGGTGTGCAAGTGATTGACAGTATCAGCAGGATCAAAAGATCTATGGTACACATTTAATCATGCAATCAAAGATCTATGGTGAGTGAGAGGTCAAAGAGTCAGTGTATCTTGAAGATGAATGAGAGACTGCCACATGGCACAAGCACAGAGGCAGATGGACTGACTATAAGATCTTATAGGATGAATGCAAAATTGATAAATAGCATAATCTAGAGGGCTCAGATCATGATCAATGACTAACATTAAAGTTTGAAAGCCAAAGGGTTTTCAAGTAGAAATCAAATTTGATTTAGGTTAAACCAGATTAATGTTTCAAAGGGTAGATATTTCCATTAGCACTTAGTTGAGCATCCTTAAGCATAAGACATAATGATATAGTTAGGATGGTCATGATGAAATATTCTAATGCCATTAAAGCATAGTCTTGACCTCTGATTCAAATATTTATAACTTACAAGGCCTATTTTTTGGGGTTTATGACTGTGATCATTGCTCTTTAAATAAGATCTATGCAAATAATGAGTCCTTAACTTCCACAAGTTTTAAAGGTAGAATAGGTATTTTTAGACCTAATATAGATATTAAGAAAGAAGATATGTGATCTATAGGTCTATATTGATATAATAGCTATAGGAAAACTAATAAAGGGGATTGGTTTTCAAAGTATAGAAGAGACCTATACCTGGATATTGAAATGGGGTAGATATATGATTAATGAAAGAGTGTCTCATCTTTTGATATAGTCATAGCTCTGATAGATAGTAGCTCAAAGTGGATATGATCATGGATCTATCGGGTGTGTGAATATGAAGACCTTTCCCTCATAATGAAGCAATGGAGATGGCATGGATGATCAAAATAGAGAGAGTTGGTGTTGGAGAGGTAGTTGGAATGTTGATTTTATTTAGAACCATAAATATCTTTTCTCCAAAAGTAAGCCCATGACTCATCATTCAAAATATACTCTTGTCTTCTAGTGGATCTCTCAGCCAATGAGAAGGAGCTTAAAGGATATTGGAGCAAATGAAGGTTAGTTTGTTGGTGAAGGATTAGCCCTGATATGAAGAATGCATACATACAAAAAGCAATCAATGGATTGCCACCACATTTCTTAATCATTAATGACTCCTTCTCCATCCTCACATGCATGTCCCCCATCTCTCTCATTCCTATTCTACTATCAATCTCTCCCTTTTCCCTAGCAATGAGTATATTTTAGTGGAAATGAGCTAAATGATGCATTAGAGGAGTTAGCCTCATTAAAAATCCTAGAGGTCCAACCCGACCATAGGTGACCCATAGCCTAGGGTTATTCCCATGTTGGACTAGATTTGGTAGTGGACTTAAACAATCCTTGCCTAGCAAAGGTGAAATCTAGACCTCTAAATAGTTTTTTGGCATGCCCAATGGGATGAGACCCAAAAGGGTGAAAAGATGGTTGGTGTGTCTTTCCTTTAATCAACTTTTGGAAGCAAGCAAATTAGCACCAATGGTGAATTTGGATCAAATATTTTGGTTATAAGCAGCCCACGTATGTCTCATTAAAGATTTTAATCAGTTCTTACATCTCATTTGACATGAAGTTGATATGAACAGCTATGGTGGATAACCCTATCATTCACCTCCTTATCAATAGTCCCAATATGATCCATATGAGCCAAATCAACCTTACCAAGGGTTTTATCAAAGCTATGATTAGCCTTATCAAATTTTTCATGATCCTTATTATCAAGAACATGGCTCTTACCTTCCTCATGACCCATATCAACCCTACCATGATCTCTATCAATATTATGATGAGCATCACCAACCATATACAGAGCCTTACCAATAGTATGATGACTCATACTAATCCTATGATTATCCTTATGATCAGTCATGGTAGAAACATGAAATGCCTAAATAGCCTACTCATACCCCAACCCATTCTATATACAACCTTAAAAAAGATCTATTGAAATAAGAAAAAAAATTGGTAAACATTGATACGTTGAAAGTGTATGGATAGGAAATTCCAAAACATGTCATTAGAGTGTTAAGCATGAAATATAATAAGCGGGGGGTGAATCAATATATTATATATCTTTTACTTAATCAGATTTCTTTTCTTTAACCACTCAATCATACATTCAAGATATGTAATAAAACTGAAATAATAATTTGCACCACATAAGAGAGAGAGAGAGAGAGGCACCAGACTTTTACGTGGAAACCCAAAGTGGGAAAAACCATAGATAACAATCTCAAGTATATGAATGAACACCAACTCAAAATACAAAGTTTGCAAGCACCAACTTGCAGGATCACCAAGCCCTTTGCCAAGCACCAACACAATAACTATTTGTGAGCATCAACCCACAGGAGCACCAACCCCTTATAAAGATTTTTGAGTACCAACCCATAGGAGCACCAACCCCTCTTGTGTATAAAACACAACTATCTCTCAATGTTACTTAACAAATG
This sequence comes from Torreya grandis, assembly GCA_037957365.1. NCBI lineage: Eukaryota > Viridiplantae > Streptophyta > Pinopsida > Cupressales > Taxaceae > Torreya > Torreya grandis. The sequence goes on along the minus strand of JARHVA010001563.1, from coordinate 420,031 downwards.
ATAGAACTCTACAATATCTCCTCCTTTTCTCTCTTCAAAAACAAATACAAACCATGCACTCTCTTGCATAAAAAATGGCTTCTCAAGCCTTTATTTATAGCTTTTCAAATAACCTTTTTCATTTACCCTTTGTGACCCTTCAATCCTCATGGAAAATGGAGTCAAACTTGCATGACCCTTCGTATCCTTGCATTTGAAAAGTCATATGGTGACCCTTCATAAACAAAAGTATCCTTTCCTCTTTTGTCTATCTTGGTGACTTTTCATATTCCTCAAAGTGTCCTTTCATGGAAAAATGTGTCATACCTCTTTTGTCTTCATATGGTGACTCTTGGAATTCCTCAAGGTGACTCTTCATCAAAACTATGTCCCATTCCTCTTTCATCTTTTACCCCGTGACTCTTTGACTTCTCCATGGGCCCTCTTTTGACTTATATGCAACCAAAAATTTATTAATTAATATTAAATAAATATTAACACATATTAGCCAAGATATGAATATTAAAAACACCATTAAATGCAATAGAGCTTGTATCACCAATAATGCTAGACCTTTGACATCAATGACAATATTTTCAACAATCTCCCCCTTTTTCATTGATGGTAACCTCAAACTAAAACTGCCACATTCTAAAAATTGCACATCCTACCATCTAAAAAACATACAATAACTCCCCTTTAATGTAGCAACCTATATCTATTCCCTATACCTCTTTCTACACCTATACCTATACCTATTATTCTCCCCCTTTGACATCAATGGCAAAGGGCCTACTTGGAGCTAACACTTAGCTCCCCCTCAACTGATGTTGAACCTCAATGGTAGGAAGTAAAAGAAATTACTCCCTACTTCTTTCGTAGATACTCAAATGTGTCTTTTGGTAGTGATTGTTTGAAAATATCTACAAACTACTCTGTAGTATTGATATACTCCATCTTAACCTATTGATTTGCAACCTGCTCTCTCAAAATGTGATATCTAATGGAAATATGTTTTGTTCTTGAATGCATCACTAGATTATTTGAAATATTTATAACACTTGTGTTATCATAAAAAATATAAATAAGTTCATCATACTTTACCTTGATATCTTCCAAAGTTTGCTTCATCCAAAGCACTTGAGTAAAACACAATACTACTGCAATATATTTTTCTTCAGTTGTAGAAAGTGATACTAAATTCTGCTTCTTGCTTAGATATGATACTAAGATATCACCAAGGAAGAAATCTCCTCCACTTGTACTCTTTCTATTATCCAAGCACCTTAACCAATCTAAATCTATATAAGCAACCAAAGTGAAATCTGTACCTGTGGAATACCATAATCCATAATCCAATGCCCCATTGATATATCTAAATATTCTCTTCACCAATTAAACATGACTATCTTTTAGAGATGACTGATATCTTACAACCATACCTATTGCATGCATGATGTCTAGCCTTGATGATGTCAAATATAGAAGACTACCAATCATAGATCTATACAAATATTGATTTGTAATAGGTGAATCTTCATCTTTGCTCACCTTATTTCCTATACACATTGTTGTGCCAACTAGTGCACAATCCTCAAAACCAAATTTATTCAACATTTTCTTGGCATATTTACTTTGAGATATAAAAATTCCTTTATCTGACTGAAATATTTGAAATCCTAAGAAAAATGACAATTATCCAAGTATAAACATCTCAAATTCTTCTTGCATATTATCAAAAAATCATTTTGTCATCTTTTCAATATTTCCTCTAAAAATGATATCATAAACATATACCACAATAATAAATTGATGCTCACCTTCTATTTTGATGTAGAAATTACTATTAGTAAATCCTCTCTTAAAATCTTGATCCTATAGGTACTTATCAAGTCTTGCATACCAAGCTCTGAGAGCTTGTTTCAATCCATACAATGCTTTTTCAATCTACATACATGGCTACTAATATTTGAGAGAATAAATCCCTTTTGCTGCTCAATGTAGACCTCTTCTTCCAGATTCCCATTCACAAAGGTAGATTTGACATCCATATGAAACACTTTGAAATGTTTAAACACTGCATATGCAAGAAACATTCTAATAGCCTCTAACCTTGTCACTAGTGCAAAATTTTATTCAAAATCTATTCCCTCAATCTAAAAATATCCTTTACATACTAATCTTGCTTTATTTCTGGTCACTTCTCTATTTTCATTCAACTTACTTCTATAAACCCATTTTGTTCCTATCACATTATGATCTTTTGGTCTAGGCACTAATTCTGAAGTATCATTCTTTTCTATCTGATTTAATTTTTCATCCATATCCTTAACCCAATGCTTATCATGTCTAGCTTCTGAAAACATTCTAGGCTGAATTTTGGATAACAAAAAAAATTAACTTGTTTAGATTCACTTACCATCATTCTTCTGGTGTGAATTCCTTCATTTATGTCCCCAATGATGTCACTTCCATTATGATTTCTCTAAACATATTTGGATGGAGTTTTGGTGCCCTTTTTCTCCTTCTTTTCATCTTCATTTGATTCTTCAAAACCTTCCTCTTCAATGATTTCAGGAATGTCTATTGTATCACTGATTCTTTGTGTTCCATCTTCTATCTTGACACTTGCACTTTCAACAATTTTTTTAGTTATTTTGTTATAACATTTATAATCTTTAATTTTGCAAAAATAACCAAGAAATATACCTTCATCTGCTTTGAATTCAAACTTACCGAGTTTTTCATCTATTCTTTTTATGAAGCATCTGCTACCAAAAACTCTGAAATAATCAACTATTGTTGGTTTGTCTTTCCATAGCTCATAAGGAGTCTTGTCACTATTGAATCTCAATAATGCTCTATTTTGAATATGCACTACTATAGAAACTACCTCTCTCCAATATTTATCTACTATCTTTGATTTATTTAGAATTGTCCTTACCATCTCCTGAACTATTCTATTTTTTCATTTAACTACTCCATTTTGCTATGGAGTTCTAACTTTTGAATAATGTCTCTTTATTCCATGGTCTTCACAAAACTTAATAAATTGATCTAACATAAATTCTCCTCCTTGATTTGATCTTACACACTTAATTTTCAAACTATTTTCATTTTCAACTAATGCTTTGAATGCTTTGAAATGTCTGAAAGCTTTTGATTTTTTTATAAACATTATCCAAGTCATATGTGAAAAATCATCAATAAACAACATGAAATACTTCTCACCTTGAGTACTTTGAGTTCTCATTAGTCCACATAGATCAGTGTGAACAAGCTCTAACATCTAAGTAGTCGAGTACTCTTTTGTTTTGAACCGTCTTCTAGCTTGCTTCCCATGCTGACAAGGTTCACAAAGCAAGTCAGATGGCTTTGTAATCTTTGGAAGTTTTTTGACTATTTGCTTCTTGTTGATGTTGACAAGATTGTAAAAATTTATGTGCCCCATTCTCTTGTGCGATAGCCAACTTTCTTCAATCTTGCTCAAGCAACATTTTTGACCTTTGATGTCTAATAGCATATACAAATTATTGTCTATTCTCTGATCATCTACAACCAACATATCTAAATCTTTTCTTATAATTTCAAAACTTTTTTCATAAAAATTTAGTGTGTGCCCATAATCACACATTTGATTTACACTCAAAATATTATGCTTAAGACCTTTTACATATAAAACATTTTTTTTTAGTTCTACCATTATCCAAACTTAGTGTACCTTTTCCAACAATTTTGGTAGTAGTATTGTTTTCAAATTTCACTGTGCCACCATTGATCTTCTTCAAGGTTATGAACTTTATCTTATCTCTTATCATGTGCCTTGAGCATCCACTATTAATGAATCATGGCTTTTCTTCATTTTTTGCATGCAAAGAAATCTACACCAATATAGATTTTTTAGGTTGTTTCTTTTGCCATGAACCTGTCTAAACTTTTTTCTTGATGAATGGAGCCTTGAAACTCTGGTCCTTTTTGACTGAGTCAAACACACTTATACAGTACCAGGCTATATGTCTAAATTTGTTACACTTGTAACATATTATGGCCTCTTCATTAAATCCTGATAGAGGAGCAAAAGAATTGTGGCTTCTACTTGATTCTACATGACTTTCCTTCTCCTTATTTCTAAAACTATTAGCTCTTTTTCAATATTCTATTTTTTTACGACCATATCCATTACAATAAAAATAGTAACCTTAAAAATAGGACCTATTTATGTATTTCTAACCTGATTGTCTTTTTGTAGCTTTGTTCCCTCTAGCCTTCTTTGTTTGAGATGTCCTCTATATTCTTAACTTCTTCCCTTTTATCTCTTTTTTTATAAGAGCCTCAACATAGCTCTTTCCTTTTTCTATCTATAGAAGTAGTGACCTCCTCTTTCTCTTTTTCAAAGCTAATACCTATCTTATCTGAATTGATCTTTGATTTTCTAATATCTTATTCAACATATTAGTGTTATTCTTAAATTTTGAATCATTGGCTACTCTATCATTGATTGCTTTATTTTTTTCTCAAGATCTACTTTTAAAGAAGCAATTTCAATAACATACCTTTCACATTATTTACTTACTATTTTCAACTATGTTGTTAGATCTTTTTCATTCTTCTTGGCTTCTTCAAAGTGTACTTGTAGATCTTCAATTATTTTCTTTTAATTTCTTTTCATTTTTCTCGATCTAGAGCTTTAATCTTTGATTCTTTTTTTCAAGAGATTTTAACTCTTCTAAAGCACAAATGAGTTCTCCTTCTAGATTCACCTCAGCTTCATCCTATTCTTCTTCTTGATCATCTATACTTTTACTTGTAGAGGCATCTTCATGTTTGGCCATGAATATAATATCTTCTTCTTCTGAGTCACTAACTCCACTATCTTGAGTTGAGCTAGGATCTTTAGAATACAAAATCTTCTTCTCGAATCCCTTCTTGAATTTACCTTTGAAATTATTCTTGTATGTAGACTTTCCTTCTTCATTGTCATCATTACCTTTATTTGGGCATTTAGCTACAAAATGTCTAATCTTTTCATAATTAAAACATTTAAAAGGTAGCTTTCCTTGATATTTACCTGTGCATTTTTTCATCTTGCGAATGAATAGAGCTCCATTATCATCTTCATCATCACTAGAATTATCACTTGATTCTTGAATTTTGCCTTCTCTTTATTTGATGTCTTGAAAGTCACTTCTCTCTTTGAAGGTTTATCTTTTTCAATTTGCATCTCATATGCCATAAGAATACCATGAAGCTCATCCATCTTTAGCTTGGCTAAGTCTTCATATCTTCAATTGCTAAAATTTTTGCATCATCTCTCAATGGTAGAGATCTCAAAACCTTTTGAACCATAGTCGATTCTTCTAAATTTTCTCTAAGACTTGAATCTGATTGACTATTTAATCAATCCGCAAGAGATAACTTGCTATATTTTCTTCTTCTTCCATCTTCAAACTCTCAAACTATCTTCTAAAAGTCTGAAGCTTAACTTGTTGAACCTTTCCATCACCTTTGTAAATATTCTCAAGTTTTACCCAAGTTTCATGAGCATATTTACATTGCATAACTTTAATAAGTTATGATTCACATAAACCACATAAAATAGCATTAAGGCTTTATCATTATTTTCACTTGCCTTCTTTTCTACTGGAGTAGTTACAAGTGTCTATGGCTCTTCATATTTCTCCACCACCTCTTTCCATATGTTGAATCCAAGGGCCATCAAATAAGTTTTCATCTTTATGCTCCAAAAAACATAATTCATCTCATCAAACAAAGGTGCCTTATATATAAAAAATCCTTCATGTGATTTAGCCATCGTGCTTTTTCGATCTTCCTTCAAGTTGTAAAACTTTTTCAAAAGGAACTTGCTCTGATACCAATTTTTACACATGAAATATATTGAGAGGGGGGGTGAATCAGTTTATTATATATCTTTTACTTAATCTAATTTCTTTTCTTTAACCACTCAATCATACATTCAAGATATGCAATAAAATTAAAATAATAATTTGCACCACACGAGAGAGAGAGAGAGAGAGAGAGAGAGAGAGAGAGAGAGAGAGAGAGAGAGAGAGAGAGAGAGAGAGAGACCATATTTTTACATGGAAACCCAAAGTGGAAAAAACCACAGAGAATAATCTCAAGTATATGAATGAATACCAAATCAAAATACAAAGTTTGCAAGCACCAACTTATAGGATCACCAACCCCTTTTTTGAAAACCAACACAACTATTTGTTAGCACCAACCCACAGGAGAACCAAACCCTTACAAAGATTTGTGAGCACCAACCCACAAGAGCGCCAACCCCTCTTGTGCATAAAACACAACTATCTCTCAATGTTGCTTACTCAACAAATGATAGAACTCTACAATATCTCCTTCTTTTGTCTCTTCAAAAATAAATACAAACTATGCACTCTCTTGCATATTATAAATGACTTTTCAAGCCTTTATTTATAGCTTTCCAAATGACCTTTGGCATTCACCCTTTGTGACCCTTCAATCCTCATGGAAAAATGGCACCAAACTTGCATGACCCTTTGTATCCTTGCATTTGAAAAGTCATATGGTGACCCTTCATAAGCAAAAGTGTCCTTTCTTTTTTTGTCTTTATCTTGGTGACTTTTTGTATTCCTCAAAGTGTCCATGGAAAAATTCACCATACCTCTTTTATCTTCACATGGTGACTCTTGGAATTCTTCAAGGTGACTCTTCATGAAAAAGGCATCCCTTTCCTCTTTCATCTTTTACCCCATGACTCTTTGACTTCTCCATGGGCCCTCTTTTGACTTATATACAACCAAAAATATATTCATTAATATTAACTAAATATTAACACACATTAGCCAAGATATGAATATTAAAAACACTATTAAATGTATCACCAATAATGCTAGACCTTTGACATCAATGACAATATTTCTAACATAGAGGGGTTAATACTATATTGCATTAGGTAAATGAGGAGTGGATGTCCTTCATTAGGAGGGGTTATCCTAGAAATAATGGTGACGTTCTTGATATAGACGGGCTCATTTCCAAGATTTAGGAGAAGTTGGGAGCCCATGAAGAACATATAGCACCCCATCACCCACCCTACCTTCCCTCATTCACTCCATGTCAACCTCATGTTGAGCTTCCCATCATCACTCATAAGCCCTCATGAAATGAGTTCCAAGGTCATCATAGTTCCGCCAACTCCTCTCAACCTTCCCCTCATGGAAGTCTATCTAAGGGAGATTCTAGGAGGAAAGTCAAGTTTGTGTTGAAAGAACCAACCATCATGAGAAATCAAGGTCTGATTTTGAAGACTCCCTTACTAAATAAACTCAATCTATAGATAAACATTTATACTAGACATTAGCAGATACAAAGGCATCATCACCTCAACTGCATGTACCTCTTTTCAACCCTCAATCCATCATGCACACTGTGTAAGAAAATCATAAGCCCAAGTTTCCATCTTGGAGTCAAGTAATGCAGTCAAGCAAACCCAAAGCTACTCAATCCCCAAACCTCTCCCCTCAATAATCTAAGTCCTTTCCTCTTGGAAATCCATCCAAAGTGGTATGCAGAAGGAAGAAGTGGTGATTATGGAAGTCAAATAAGAGACCATTCCTCCACTCCTTTCCCCTCAAAATCTCATAGCCTTTCCTTCATGGAGATCCATTCAAGAATCAAAACAATAAAGAGAGGAGGTGAATGTAATCCAAGATGAGCAACTCCATGAGAAAAATTAGGTACCTATGGTAACTTCTTTAGACCTCTCTCATCTTTTTAAATATTTTCAATGGTCTACTATGCCACTCTTTGAGAAAAATCCTCTCCTTTGTGAGGAAAATCAAGAAGATGTAGCTAAGGAGATATAAAATAATGATGACTTTAGTGATCAAGAAGAGGAAATCATTATTGGAACACCACTTAGAAAGAACAAGCATGTTTCGGTCTTTCATAATACTAAAGAAGATGAGATCCAATAGGAAGAATTTTTAAATGTGCATCAAGAGGTTGTTTCTTAAGAATGTCTTGATCACATATCAACTATCCAAAATCAAGAGTTTTCTCAAGATCTTGTAGTAGTTGATATAGATCAAGTACAAGCTCATCTTTCTTTAGAAGGTAGAATGAAGACAACTCATACAAAACCATTGCTAAGGTAGAGAACATTCCTGAATAATAAGTCCATTGGTAGTAGTTGTACCATGATTTCATGAGTGAGATTGAAGAACTTAAGATGGTAGGTTTGGATGGTAAGATAGTACAGTAGATTGAATCTTCCTCTGAGGATTCTATTAATTTTTTGGAGCTTTAAGAAGTTAATGCTACTCTAGAGATGCCAAAGCAAAATGTGAAGGTTGGTCTTGATGTGGAAGAACCCCATGAGGGATTAATATAAATGGAAGTCATGGATGATTTTGAGATATCTCTTATCAAAAAGGATCAAGATACCCTTCAAATTGATCCTATTGAGGTTAATCAAAGTGAGGAACAAAAAGATGATTTGTAGTTATACCTTAAATCTCTAAAAGGGGTTGAGGGACTTTGCAAAGATATGTTTCCCATTGGAGAGCATGTTCATGAATATTTTGATCTATAGTCACTCATTAAAGACCATGATGTAGATGGGGTTGGCCATTCAAAAATCCTCAAAATGATTGATGAGTTTACAAATGATATCAAGGAGAATAATATCACTCAAGGTGCCAAAAGGACTCAAGGATAATGCTTAGATAAGGTGTCACTTGAAGATATTGTAGTTGATAAGCAAAATGAGAAGGATCCTAAAGAACAAGACTAGTTTGTCTTTATTGGAAATTAGTTTGTTGTTGATGACTCACTCTAAGAGATGCTAAGATAGTTGGTAGGCAAGAAGAGAGCCTCATCTAGGGTCATGTTCAATCAACATCCTGCTTTGCAACTTGTACCATCTCTTAGACTAAGTGAGTTTATACATTTTCCTTTTGACCCAGGTGGATCATGTTTGTCTTAGATAGTTAGTTTCCTTGTAGATAATTAGTTTGTTTATTTTCTCCAAGTGTTATCCTATCACATTAGGTTAGTGGTCCTTAATTTATTTAGGTTAGTTTCCCTTCTATTCTATATTCCATTCAATAAGTGCCTTAGGCACTTTGTTTTGTTTTGTTATTTTGGGTCTTTTTTTGTTTTAGGAGTTATCTAGATTTTGGTAACTAGTTTTCAGCTTTAGATCACTATGTTAAATCAGAGACTTATGACTCCATGACAAATATACTAGTCAAGGCAAATGATCTAGGTTTTCAAGTATAGTAGGCATGCTTCCCTATGAGTCACTAGAATTGTTGGCCAATTTAGGCCCACATACAAAGAATTTACCTAGATAGATTAGCTAATCAAATTTATAGAGCTTTAAAGGATCAAAAGAATGACTTTTACAAGCTTTGAAGGGACATATCATCATTAGGATGCCATGAATAAATGGATGGGTCAGCCTATTTGTGCATTTAATAAGTGCACTTAGAAAGCCTCTCGATCTAAAGGATTACATGGACATGAAGTTATTCATGCCTTGATCATTCTTTGCCATTTTCATGTCTTGATGAACTTACTATCTCAAGTTACAAGCTTCCAAAGTTGAACTTGTAAAATGAAATGGGCACATAAAAATCAAGTTTAATCCTCGAGAAGTAACCATTTAAATTCAAATGTCCCAAGGATTAATGTGGTGCTACCAAATGGCATGATTGTGGGAGCTTAAGTCTAAATCTAACAACACATGGGCGACTAATAATGTAAGTGGGCCCAAACAAATCCAATGGCATGTGATCAATCATACATTGAAGATCAATGGTGAGCATCAAGTTAAAAGGTTAGCAGGGTCCATAAGAAACACATGGGACTGACAAGTGTCATGTTGTCAAAGGCTGAAACCAAAGACCAATGTGGGGATGCTAAGTGGCATGATCTCATAAGCTCATAGATAGATCAATGATGCACAAGTGATTGACAGTGTTAGTGGTAATTGAAGATCTATGGTATATGTTTAACTATGTAATCAAAGATTGACAATAAGTGGGAGGTTAAAAGGTCAGCTTATCCTGAGGATGATTGAGAGACCACCACCTAGTGCAAGTGCAAAGGCAGATGGACTGACTATAATATCCCATGGGATGAATGTAGAATTGATAGATATCACAATCTGGAGGGCCTAGATCATGATCAATGGCTGACATTAAAGGTTGAAAGCCAAAGGGTTTTCAAGTAAAAGTTGAATTTGACGCAGGTCAAACCAAAGTAATGTTTCAAAGGGTAGATGCTAACATTAGAGCTCAGTTAAGCATCCTTAAGCACAAGACATACTGATATAGTCAAGATGGTCATGATGAAATATTTTAATGCCATTAAAACACATTCTTGACCTTTGGTTTAAATATTTAGAACTTATGGGGCCCATTTTTAAGGGTTATAATATTATTTCATGACTACGATCACTACTCTTTAAAAGAAGATCTGTGCAACTAATGAATCCTCAAATTCCATAAGTTCTAAAGGTAGAATAGGTCTTCTTATACCTCTAACATAGAGATCAATAAATAAGCTATGTGATCTATAGGTGTGTATTAATATAATAGCTATAGGAAAAATAATAAAGGAGATTGGTTTTCAATCTATAAAAGAGACCTATGCTTGAATATTGAAATGGGGAGTGTATGTGATTAATGAAAGAGTGTTTCATTTTTTGATATGGTCATAGCTATGATAAATAGTAGCTTAAGGTGGATATGATCATGGCTCTATCAAGTGTGTGAACATGAAGACCTTGCCCTTATAACGAATCAAGTGGAGATGGTGTGGATGATCAAAATAGAGAGATGGTGGTTGGAGAAGCAATTGGAGCATTGATTATATTTAGAACCATAAAGATGTTTTCTCCAACAGTAAGTCTGTGACTAACTACTCTCACCAAAGATTTCAATTCTTTCATCATCAAGCCATCCCTTGAGATCAAAATTTTATTGTTGATTCCCTTGCTTCTTCAACATCTCTTTTTCATCTGCACCAAGTTATTTTTGATCCCACTTTTCTTATCCAAATAAGAAAATATCCATATTCTATTAAATCACATGATTCGCTAATCTACCACATTGAGGCCATCACCATTTGACAAATCCTATGGTATAATGACATCATTCAATTTTTGGAACACAAGATTAAAATTATGTATTTTGATATAACATTCAATTGAAATATGGTATAATAATGGTACTATGTCTTGTGCTTAAGCACAAGATTTCAATTATGTATTTTGATATAACATTCTATATTATCATAATGTTGAAGGTACCTTGCTCTATTGTGTTATGAAAGATGAGGTTCCTCCTCTTCTTGAATAAGCACATGGGGGCATTTATGGTGGCCACTGTAGCAGACATGCTACAACCTACAAATGCTTATGTATGGGCTATTTTTGGCCCACTATTGAAAATGATGCCATCAAATTTTCTAAATAATTTACTCCTTTACAGCTTCATGATGATTTAATTCATTCACATCCAACTAAACTTCAAACTGTGAAATCCCCCTGGCCATTCTCCATATGGGGATTAGATCTCAAAGGCAAATTACATCACTCTCAAGATGGGCATGTCTTTATAATCATAACCATGGAATATTTTAACAAATGGGTCGAGGTTATGTCCCTTGTTAATGTCACCAGTACCACCATATCAAAATTCATCCTTAATCAAATCATTTTCTGCTTTGGTGTCCCTCATACTATCATTTAAGATAATGGTGGTAATTTTAAAAATAAAGATGTCAAATAACAATGTGCTAAATTTAAAATCAATCATAAATTCTCCACACCCTATCATCCATAATGTAATGGCCAGTTTAAGGCCACCAATAAAATTATTAATGAAAATTTTCAAAATACTATTTGTGAAACCCACATAGATTATCACCTTCATCTTTATCTTGCTCTTTGGGCCTATCACACTAGCATACATACTACCATTGGGCAATGCCATTTTTTTTAGTCTATGGTTTTGAATCAGTCCTTCCCTTAAAATTTGAGCTTACCTCTCTTCATATATCTCTTCATGATATCATACATGATGAATAAATACGTAAATATCACCTTCATGCTCTTGATCTCCTTGATGAACACTATCTTTTTGCTTTACAACACAATTACCAATACAAGACCTGTATTACCAAACAACATAATAAACATGTTAAAGTTGGCACATTTAATGTTGGTGATCTTTTCCTAAAATTAGACTACACTCATGACAAAGAAGGTAAATATGCCTAAAAATGGTGAGGTCCTTACTTAGTCAAAGATATTATTGGTTCAAGTACCTACCACCTTCAAACCAATGATGGTTATATTTTCAAAGAACCCACCAACATAAAATTTCTCAAGAAGTATTTTGCCTAATCCTTCCCTTATTTTTCATGTTTTATCTATCCTATCTATGTAACACTTTTTGTAGGATACTTACACAGGTCTTACTTTCTATAGCAGTTCTCTATTTTCACAAACCTTAGTCCTTCATATTGGCGTTTTGGTTTTCCCTTTTTCTCACGAGTTTCATTATAAAACCATGGATATGACCCAATATTCATCATAATGTACTTTTATTCTCTCTTTTTTCATATTTTTCACACACTTTTTGGCACCCCTTGATTTTCTCATTTGTGAGTTGTAGTGTAAGACCATGGATAGGACCTAGCCTTCCTCACAAATACCACCTTTTTCTTACCTCATTTATTTTTTCAATACTTTTTTGCACCCTTGTAGGTTTCTCTTTTATGAGTTATAGTGTAAGACCATAGATAAGACATGGCCTTCCTCATATAATCACCATATCTTCACTCCTTATCTAGAATGTGTTTTGTAATGGTTATGACTTATTGATCCTTTATTCTCAAGCTTTAGCTTTTCTTTCTTTATAGATAAAATTTGCACAAATAAACTATGTTAACATATTTTCTTCCATTTTATGCATTATTATGAAAAATAATCACACTTTTCTATCAGTGTATCCCTTTTTCACCCTTTGTCACATGTTTTAAGATTTTGAGTAATTCAAATTGTTTCATGTTTCATTTCTCTTGATTTCCCTTTCTTTCACTCCAAATTGGATAAAATAAGGTTGAAGTCAAGATAGCACTTTTATTTTACCTATCTTTTATGAGACTCTTAGACACCATGCTTTCTAAGTTTTCTCTCTTAGCATCCAAGTCCCAAGTATTCAAATGAAAGTCATCTTTAGCACTCATGTTTGGTTTTCCAAATCCGTATAGAGGAGGAATAGAAAAACAAAAATCCATCAAGAAATTTAAAAGCCAAATCATTTAAAATAAAAGGCAATGATATATAAAAGGTAACATAAAAATTTAAAAATTTAAAATCACACCAAAATATATGATTAAAAGAACATCTCCTATCTCTAATCAAATCTCAAACTCCATAGTTAGCCTCACAATAGAGTTGAGGTCCATTAGGCTATGGTAGGCTAGTAGATTGGAATATGAAAATTTAACAAACTCTATGGTACTACCTATTTTCTCATACAATTACCCAATCTTCACAGTAGACTGATGGCTCTATAAGGGGTCTTGAAGAATGAGAAACATGTTGTGGGAAGGTAGGTCTATTTTAATTTTCATGCATATAACTTTCATTGGATGTCTCCATTCTTCATTTGTTGACCTAAGACTTGTGTGCCTAAGAGTAGTTCTTCAGATTTCTTAAGGTCGAAAGTCCTCTTATTTTGATGAACCTAATTTGAGTGTCTTGACTTTGATAAAGAGTTCCTCTATCATTATTGCCTCCACCCATTTCATTTCTCCCTTTGATAGGCCAAGTGTGATTCTAAATCTATTTTCCCTTCTTCTATACTTTTTTCCTCTTCATGTCTTAAATAATATTCTAGCACTACTTTGTTTTAGTTTTATCTATCCTTAGAACAAAACATGTTTGAGCAATCATGGATTACTTTATTTACACCATGGATATACATTTATAGACATAATTTTATTTATTTTACCATTTTTCATTGTTGTACTACCTTTTTTTCAAACAATTGAGTCCATTTCTACTTTCATGCATCTTTTCCCATTATTGAGTGAGGTTGTCATGTCACTTCTCACTCATTAATGTTTTTTTCCCTTTTATGCACTTTTTCCATTGATGATTGAGTAAGGATTGTTACTTCTCACTCATCAATATTGATTTACCATTTTGATTTCCCATTTTTGTTTAAGTAAGGGTTGTTACTAATTTCACATTGATGTTTGAGTACCATCCTTTTTGACATTTATCCTTGGTTTGACTTACTGAGTTTGCTTTACTTACTTAAGGTTTACTTGTTGGAATTTTTTGGTCTTTATTAGCTTGAGATTTTTGATTACCTAATTTAATCTAAATTTTGACTTTGTCATTTGGTCTACCATATCACTTGTCACCCCAACTTGTCAAATTTCCAAGTACATCCCATCTACATAACACTAATTATCTTGTCTTCCCTACGTTTGTTTGTTTTTGCTCTTTAATTTTGTATTCTTGGGTTGGTCGAAAGTAGACTCTGTGCCCTCTATAATTAAATCTAAAAACATAATAAATAACCATATAGTGATAAATGTAAGTCAAGGTATGCATCACATTTAATTTTTAGTTATTTCCCTTTCCATCATTTAAATTTTAGTTATTTTATGCTTTAAAAATACTATAATTTTTTTAGCTTCAGCATTATGTTTTACTATATTTTTTCTCGAAGCACCACCCTTTGTTGTACCTAAGTGACACATGATGAGATTCGAGTGGGGCATATGTATACACATAATATTTTCAAACTTGATCAATTTGTGATGCTTTATATCTTGCAAGAATCCATTGAGTCTTAATATCTCTCAGTGCATGTCTTGAGGGGTGTACCAGAAAAGGGGTGGGCAGACCATTTCTGATTTATAGATTGTTGTCCATTTTTCCATTTGCTATATACACACTTATATCTTAAAAACCATTCCTCTAATATTTGCCTCCTATTTTGCACACTCCTCTAGTCTTTTACCACCTTCATTAGCCCTTTTCTTAACCTAAACTAGTTTTTTGATAGTTTACATGACTATGTCAGTTGTGTCGACCTTGTATTCCTATTGACAAAACTTACTAAGGATCTAGGTCAGCCCTTGGCCAAACTAGTCTATGACTTAGTGAGTTTTTGTCAATTATGATACAAGTTTGATTGGGTCAATCTTGTCGATCAAAAATTTCATAAGGGTTTAGGGTTCAATCTACCTATATAAACACATCTATTTTGCCATTCTTAAAAAGTAGATAAGAGTTATTATTCATTTCCACTTCTTTACAATCTACTCTTCCACCATTCTACTTGAGGAATATTAGCTTAGAGTTTCTACTTGGAGAATAATCTAGTCTTGTGGAGAAGCTTGGATGTTTTGGCCTTTCTTAGTGATCCTTACAAACCACAACAACCTCTTACAAAGCACTTTTGACAAAGGGAGAGATTGAGTCTTGATGGATTCATTTTCCAAGTAAGTATCTCTAACTTTGTTCCTCTCTTTAGTATATAGAAGTAACATAAGTAATGGCTTTTGAATAATCTCTCTCTCTCTCTCTCTCTCTCTCTCTCTCTCTCTCTCTATGCATCAGGGTTTTACCTATACATAGTTTAATTAAGATTATCTTATACATGTTTAATTTTATGTTTACTGACCCCCACTTTATGTCATAAGCTTTGGTAGGCACTAGATTAGACTTTTACTTTACTTGTTATTAGTACAGTGAATATGAAAACATAGGACCTAGTTAGGGTTATTACATAATTTTGATAGACTGAAGGATTTGGAACCCTCCCTAGTAATATTATTATGGTAAAAAATCCATTTATTAGGTCTAGTGGATCCATATTGGTCATGACCCCAATTATCCAATGTATCCCTAATCAGAAGTGTAAGTAGGATATATCTTCTATAAACTAGAATTGATTTGTAGATCTGATGCATTTCTCATTGCATACATGTTCAACATGTAAAGATTCAAAGTCTAGGTGCATTTCTTATAATTTTTAACTTTGAATAATGAAACACCATACTTAAGTAGTTATGCTCATTTTGGACATGTTCAAAATGTAAAAATTCAAACTTTAGGCACATTCTTATAATTTTGAACATTAAATAATATAACACTAAAACTTAAGTGGGTTTGCTCATTTTGGACATGTTCAACATGTAAAGATTCAAACTTTATGTACATTTATTATAATTTTGAAATTTCAATAATGTAACACCAAAAATTAAGTGGCTTTGCTTGTTATAGACATGTTCAACAAGTAAAGAATCAAACATTATGTGAGTTTCTAATAGTTTTCAAATTTGAATAATGTAACACCAAAACTTAAGTGGTTTTGTTCGTTTTGAACATGTCTAAAGGGTAAAGATTCAAACTTTATGCATGTTTCTTATTAATTTAAACTTTGAATAATGTAACACCAAAATTTAAGTGGTTTTACTCATTTTGGACATGTTTAACATGTAAAAATTCAAACTTTATGCATGTTTCTTATAATTTTAAACTTTGAGTAACATAACACTAAAACTTAAGTAGTTCTGCTCATTTCTAACATGTTTAACATGTTAAGATTCAAAATTTATGTGCATTGCTTATAATTTTAAGCTTTGAATAAAGTAATACCAAAAATTAAGTTATTTTGCTCATTTAGTACATTTTAACATGTAAATATTCAAACTTTATGTGCATTTATTATAATTTTAAACTTTGAATAATGTAACAACAAAACTTAAGCAATTTTGCTCATTTTGGATATATATATTTAACATGTATAGATTCAAATTTAGGCATGTTTCTTATAATTTTGAAATTTGAATAATGTAACAACAAAACTTAAGTGATTTTGCTCATTCCAAAAATGTTTAATATGTAAAGATTCAAACTTTAGTCTCATTTCTTATAATTTTAAACTTTAAATATTGTAACACCAAAACTTAAGCAGTTTATCTCATTCTGAACATGTTTAATATGTAAAGATTCAAACTTTAGGCACGTTTCTTATAAATTTGAAATTTAAATAACGTAACACCAAAACTTAAGCGATTTTGCTCATTTTGGACATGTTTAACATGTAAAGATCGAAACTTTAGGTGTGCTTCTTTTAATTTTGAATTCAAACTTTATGTTTATTTCTTATAATTTTAAATTTTGAATAATATAACACCAAAATTTAAGTGATTTTTCTTATTTTGAACATGTTTAACATGTAAAAATTCAAACTTTATGTGTATTTCTTATAATTTTGAACTTTGAATAATATAACAACAAAACCTAAATGGTTTTGCTCATTTTGAACATGTTTAACAAACTTTATTTGCACTTTTTATAATTCTAAACTTTGAATAATGTAGCACCAAAACTAAAACTATTTTGCTCCTTTTGACTATGTTTAACATGTAAATATTCAAATTTTATTTGTGTTTCTTATAATTTGAGCTTTGAATAACTTAACACCAAAACTTAAATTATTTTCCTCCTTCTAAGCAATTTAACATGTAAATATTCAAATTTTATATGTAACACCAAAACATTAACTATTTTGCTCCTTTTGACTATGTTTAACATGTAAATATTTAAACTTTATCTATGTTTCTTATAATTTGAGCTTTGAATAACGTAACACCAAAACCTAAGCAACATTTCTCATTTTAACCATGTTTAATATGTAAAGGTTCAAACTTTATACACATTTCTTATAATTTAGGCTTTTAATAGCATAACACTAAAACATAAATGATTTTGCTTGTGTAGACCATGTTTAAAATGTAAAGATTCAAACTTTATACTCATTTCTTAGAATTTTTTATTTTGAATAATGTAACACCAAAACTGAAGAGGTTTTTCTCATTCTAAATATGTTTAAAATGTAAAGATTTAAACTTTATGCTCATTTCTTACAATTTTTAATTTTGAATAATGTAACACCAAAACTTAAGAGGTTTTGCTCGTTCTAAATATGTTTAACATGTAAATATTCAAACTTTATGCATTTTTCTTATAATTTTAAACATTGAATAATGTAACAACAAAACTTGAGTGGTTTTACTCATTCTAAACATATTTAACATCTAAGGATTCAAAATTTATGTACATTTCTTATAATTTTGAACTTTGAATAATTTAAAACAAAAACTTAAATTGTTTTGCTTGTTTCAAACATGTTTAACATGTAAAGATTCAAAATTTACATGCATTTCTTATAATTTTGAATGTTGAATAATGTAACACCAAAACTTAAGTGCTTTTACTTGTGTTGAACATGTTTAACATGTAAAGATTCAAACTTTATGCATATTTTTTATAATTTTGAAATTTTAATAATGTAACACCAAAACTTAAGTGGCTTTATTCATTTTGAAAATATATAACATGTAAATATTCAAACTTTATGTGCATTTCTTATAATTTTGAACTTTGAATAATGTAACACCAAAACTTAAGTGATTTTGCCCATTTCAAACATGTTTAACATGTAAAGATTCAAACTTTATGTGTACTTATTATAATTTGGAACTTTGAATCATGTAACACCAAAACACAAGTAATTTTGCTCATTTCAAAAATGTTTAACATGTAAAAATTCAAATTTTATGTGAATTTCTTATCATTCTTAACTTTGAATGATGTAACACCAAAATATAAGTAGTTTTACTCATTTTGAACATGTTCAATATGTGAAGATTCAAAATTTATGCGTGTTCCTTATAATTTTGAACTTTGAATAATGTAACACCAAAACTTAAGCAATTTCGTTCATTTCAAATATGTTCAACATGTAAAGATTCAAACTTTATGCATGTTCCTTATAATTTTTAATACTAAATAATGTAACTTCAAATCTTAAGTGGTTTGCTCATTTCAAACATGTTTGACTTGTACATATTAAAACTTGATACAAACATCTTATAATTTTTGACTCTAAATAATGTAACACCAAAACTAAAGTACTTTTGCTGATTTTGAACATGTTTGACTTGTAAAAATTCAAACTTTATGCATGTTCCTTATAATTTTGGACTCTAAATAATATAACACTAAAATTTAAGTATTGTTACTCATTTCAAATATGTTTCATATATAAATATTCAAACTTTATGTGCATTACTTATAATTTTGACCTTTGAATAATGGAACACCAAAACTTAAGCAATTTTACTCATTTCAAAGATGTTTGACATATAAAGATTAAAACTTTATGCGCGTTCCTTATAATTTTGAACTCTAAATAATGTAACACCAAAACTTAACTGGTATTACTCATTTTGAACATGTTTAACATTTAAATATTTAAATTTTATGCGTGTTCCTTACAATTTTGAAATCTGAATAATGTAACACCAAAACTTAAGTGGTTTTGCATGTTTGACATGTAAATATTCAAACTTTATGTGCATTCCTTATAATTTTGAACTCTAAATAATGTAACACCAAAACATAAATAGTTTTGCTCATTTCAAACATGTTTGACATGTAAAGATTCAAATTTTATGTATGTTCCTTATAATTTTGAGCTTTGAATAACATAATACAAAAAGTTAAGTGGTTTTGCTCATTTTGAATATGTTCGACATGTAAAGATTATGCGTGTTCCTTATAATTTTGAACTCTAAATAATGTAACACCAAAACTTAAATTGTTTTGCTCATTTTAAACATGATTGACATGTAAAGATTGCAACTTTATATGTGTTCCTTTAAATTTTGAACTTTCAATAATGTAACACCAAAACTTAAGTAATTTCGCTCATTTTACTCATTTTAAACATGTTTGATATGTAAATATTAAAACTGTATGCATATTCCTTACAATTTTGAACTTTGAATAATGTAAAACTAAAACTAAAGTGGTTTTGCTCATTTTAAACATGTTTGACATGTAAAGATTTTATTAAAATTTACCCATGTTCCTAATAATTTTGAACTTTCAATAATGTAACATGAAAACTAAAATGGTTTTATTCATTTTGAACATGTTTGACATGCAAAGATTCAAACTTTATGCACATTACTTATAATTTTGAACTTTGAATAATGTAACACCACAACTTAAGTGGGTTTGCTCATTTTAAATATGTTTGACATGTAAAGATTCAAAATTTATGCATGTTCCTTATAAATTTAAACTTTAAATAATGTAACACTAAAACTTAAGTTGTTTTGCTTATTTTGAACATGTTTGACATGTAAAGATTCAAACTTTATGCATGTTCCTTATAGTTTTGAACTTTAAATAATGTAGTACCAAAACTTAAGTGGTTTTTTTTATTTCAAACATGTTTGACATGTAAAGATTCAATCAAAATTTATGTGCATTCCTTATAATTTTGAACTTTCAATAATGTGACACTAAAATTTAATCAATTTTGCTCGTTTTGAACATGTTTGACATATAAAGATTCAATCTTTATGCACATTCCTTATAATTTTGAACTTTGAATAATGTAACATGTAAACTTAAGTAGTTTTGCTCATTTAAAACATGTTTGACATGTAAAGATTCAATATTTAGGCATATTCTTTATAATTTTGAGCTTTGATTAATGCAACATCTAAACTTAAGTGGTTTGATTGTTTTAAACATGTTTGACATGTAAAGAATTAAACTTTAGGCCTGTTCCTTATAATTTTTGACTTTGAATAATGTAACACTTAAACTTAAGAGATTTTAGTCATTTCAAACATGTTTGACATGTAAAGATTACAATTTTATGCATTTTCTTTATAATTTTGAACTTTGAATAACATAACACCAAAACATAAGAAATTTTTCTTGTTTAAAACGTGTTTTATATGTAAAGAATAAAATTTTATTCACATTCCTTATAATTTTGAACTTTGAATAATGTAACACCAAAACTTAAGTGGTTTTGCTCATTTCAAATATGTTTGACATCTAAAGATTCAAGTTTTATGCACATTCCTTATAATTTTGAACTTTGAATAATGTAACACAAAAACTTAAGTGATTTTATTCATTTTGAATATTGACATGTAAAGATTCAAAATTTATGCATGCTCCTTATAATTTTGAACTTTCAATAATGTAAAAGCAAAACTTAAGTAGTTTTTCTTATTTCAAACATGTTTGACATGTAAAGATTCAAACTTTATCTGAGTTCCTTATAATTTTGAACTTTGAATAACATAATACAAAAACTTAAGTAATTTTTCTCATTTCAAATATGTTTGACATGTGAAGATTCAAACTTTATGTGCATTCTTTATGATTTTAAATTTTGAATAAGTAAACACCAAAACGTAAGTGGTTTTACTTATTTCAAACATGTTTAACATGTAAATATTCAAACTTTATGTGCATTCCTTATAATTTTAAACTCTAAATAATGTAAAACCAAAACTTAAGTCAATGTGTAAAGATTTAAAATTTATACGTGTTCCTTATAATTTTAAAATCTAAATAATGTAACACCAAAACTTAAGTAGTTTTGCTCATTTTGAGCATGTTTAATATGTAAAGATTCAAAATTTATATGCGTTTCTTATAATTTTGAACTCTAAATAATGTAAAAGTAAAACTTAAGCAATTTTGCTTGTTTTGAACATGTTTGACATTTAAAAATTTAAACTTTACGTGTGTTCCTTATAATTTTCAACTCTAGATAAAGTAACACCAAAACTTAAATAGTTTTACTCATTATGAACATGTTTGACATGTAAATAATAAAAATTTATGTGCATGCTTTATAATTTTTAACTTTGACTAATGTAACACTAAAATTTAGGTGATTTTGCTTGATTTAAACATGTTTGACATGTAAAAATTCAAAATTTATTCACAATTTTTATAATTTTGAACTTTGAATAATGTAACACCTACTCTTAAGCAATTTTACTTGTTTCAAACATAGATGTAAAGATTTAAACTTTATATATGCTCCTTATAATTTTGAAATTTAAATAATGTAACACCAAAACATGAGCGGGTTTGTTCATTTTGAACATGTTTGACTTGTAAAGACTCAAACTTTATATGTGTTCCTTATAATTTTGAACTTTTAATAACGTAACACCAATACTGAATGGTTTTATTCATTTTAAACATGTTTGACATGTGAATATTCAAACTTTATGCACATTCTTTATAATTTTGAACTTTTAATAATGTAACACCAAAACTTGAGCAGTTTTGCTTGTTTCAAACATGTTAGACATGTAAAGATTCAAACTTTCTATGCATTCCTTATAATTTTGAACTTTCAATAACATAGCACAAAAACTTGAGCATTTTTTCTCATTTCAAAAATGTTTGACATGTAAAGATTAAAACTTTATGCGTGTTCCTTATAATTTTGAACTTTAAATAATGTAACATCAAAACATAAGTGGTTTTAATCATTTTAAACATGTTTGACATGTAAAGATTCAAACTATAGGTGCGTTCCTTATAATTTTAAACTTTGAATAATGTAACATCAAAACTTAAGTGGGTTTGCTCATTTTAAACATGTTTAACATGTAAAGATTGAAACTTTATGCATGTTCCTTATAATTTTGAACTTTGAATAATGTAACACCAAAACATAAATGGTTTTTCTCATTTTGAAGATGTTTGACATGTAAAGATTCAAACCTTATGCACGTTCATTATAATTTTGAACTCTAAATAATTAACACCAAAACATAAGTAGTTTTGCTCATTTTGAACATGTTTAACCTATAAAGATTCAAAATTTATGTGTGTTCATTATAATTTTGAACTTCGAATAATATAACACCAAAACTTGAGCATTTTTTCTCATTTCCAAAATGTTTGACATGTAAAAATTTAAATTTCATACACGTTCCTTATAGTTTTGAACTCTAAATAACGTAACACAAAAAAAAAGTGGTTTTTCTTGTTTCAAAAATGTTTGACATGTAAATATTCAAACTTTATGTGAGTTCCTTATAATTTTGAATGCTAAATAATGTAACACCAAAACTATAGGGTTTTTGCTCATTTTGAACATGTTTGACATGTAAAGATTTAAACTTTATGTGTGTTGCTTATAATTTTGAATTTTGAATAATGTAACACCAAAAATTGAGCTATTTTGCTTATTTTGAACATGTTTAACATGTAAATATTCAAAATTTATGGGTATTCATTATAATTTTTAAATCTAAATAATGTAACACCAAAACTTAAGTGGGTTTGCTCACTTTAAACATGTTTGAGATGTAAAGATTCAAAATTTATGTGCATTATTTAAAATTTTGAAATCTGAATAATGTAACACCAAAACTTAAGTGATTTTGCTTATTTCAAATATGTTTGACATGTAAAGATTCAAAATCTATGCATGTTCCTTATAATTCTAAACTCTAAATAATGTAACACCAAAGCATAAGTAGTTTTGCTTGTTTTGAATATGTTTGAAATGTAAAGATTCAAACTTTATGTGCGTTCCTTATAATTTTGGACTCTGAATAATGTAACACTAAAACTTAAAAGGTTTTGCTCATTTCAAATATGTTTGACATGTAAAGATTCAAACTTTATGTACATTCCTTATCAAAACTTAAGTGGTTTTGGTAATTCAAACATGTTTGGCATGTCAAGATTGTAACTTTATTCACGTTCATAATGTAACACCAAAATTTAAGCAATTTTACTCATTTGAAACATGTTTGACATGTAAAGATTCAAATTTTATGTACATTCCTTATAATTTTGGACTCTAAATAACATAACACCAAAAATTGAGTGATTCTGCTCATTTCAAACATGTTTGACATGTAAAGATTCAAAATTTAAGTACATTCCCTATAATTTTGAACAATGAATAATGTAACATCAAAACCTAAGTAGTTTTGCTCATTTTGAACATGTTTGACATGTAAAGATTCAAACTTCATGGGTATTCCTTATAATTTTTAACTTTGGATAATGTAACACCAAAACTTAAGTAGTTTTTCTCATTTTAAACATGTTTAACATGTAAAGATTCAAACTTTGTGCACATTCCTTATAATTTTAAAATATAAATAATGTAACACCAAAACTTAAGTAGTTTTTCTCATTTCAAACATTTTTGACATAAAAGATTTAAACTTTATGCACATTCCTTATAATTTTGAACTCTAAATAATGAAACATAAAAACTTAATCAGTTTGGCTCTTTTTGAACATGTTTTATGATGTAGGGGCATCAAACAAAATCACATGTTTCAAAATATTTTGTTGTTAATTTTGGCTTATTTGGTCCTAGATGTCCTATAGGGACCCATAGAAGGTAATAAGAGTCATTGGATAGTTTTGTAGTGGGGTTTTTTGGTCTTGATAACTTTCATACCAAAACTCCCTTTTTAAAAATTTAAATTTGAGTTTGCATTGTAGGAGCTTTTTATTATGTGTTAAATAGTGTCAAGTTGTCAAAAGTTGTGGTAAGGTCAAATAGTGAGTCTAGGTGTGTGTAACAAAGTGCTTTACATACATAACGTGGTATAAGAAAAAAATGTAAAGAAAATCCTTTTAGAAGGTAGTTGCTAAGATGGTAGTTAGTTAAGAAGGTAAATTTTATTGATTTGGAATGAGTTTTATAGGGATATAGGGATAGTCTCATAGAGAGGTTAGAGTAGTCAATTAGTAGGAGAATTTAAAGAGTTAATTAGGAAGTGGGGAGAGGTAAAAAAAACTATAGAGGGAAAGGTAGAATCAAGTAAAGAATAATGGAAACCCTATACTCTACCCATGAATTAGGATTGTATAAATGAATAAAACCTATAGAAGAATGAATCAAGCACATAATTATGTATCTTGGTGTTTTAAAATATTTTTTGAATGCATTTGATATGTTGAATTTTATGATCATTAGAGAATGAAAGCTTTGTTATGTAAGTTATCAAGCCTGTATATTGTAGGACTGTATTCTAATTTTTTGGGTATGGATACTAAAGATCTATAATCTAGTAAAGAAGGAAATTTGCCTAATTCAAACATGATGTAAACCAGATGATCTTAAGACATAATTAATGAAGATACTATTTGTAAGACATAATTAAGAAGTTTTGTTGAAAGGAGAAATAATGAGTTACAATGGATTTGATATGATATTTGGATAGTGTAGAGAGTCAATGTGAAGGATTGAAAACCCTTGGAAAAACCAATGAATATTTCAGGTAAAGATAGTGTTTATTGTTAACCCTATATATTCTTGTCTAAGATAGACTCTAAGTGAGTATTATTGATAAGATAGCCAAAAAATCTATTTAAATGCTGAATATTGAATTGAATTGGAGTGGTTTTAGTGTTAAGACAATGGAGAAAGACACATTAAGGTGTTATTCCACTTGGAGAAGCCTTTGGAAGTGTTAGGTGAGGGTAAAAGCAATAGAAGTCCTATATTTCTTTACACAGGTAGATTGTATGTTATAATTGATTGAGAAACAAGGCATAAAACATACATTGAAGTTGATCATTCAAAGTGGGAGCTTGGTAATGGTGGGAAAATTTTGAGTAGACCTTATTAAGGTAGTTTGATTGTTTGAAATTTCATAATATTCATTTAAATCTCAAAAGAGCCCTCTTAAGCCTATGTAGTTTGCAAAAACCCTACGTTTGGGTTTCGGAGGAAATGCCTTATAATAATTATTTGAACAAACCAAAGTCCATCAAAATGAGTCCATAAATAGGGTTTAGTATAGAGAAAAATATTTTAATAGTTTTAAGTTGATAAGTATTATGTGGTATGGAAACTAGATAATTGTGTGTTGAAATAGGAGGTAGAAGCCTAATAGGCCTAATTTGAGGCCTAAATAGAGACAAAAGAAGAATTTTATAGAGGAAACAATTTTAAATTTTGGTGGATAGAAGAAACACAATAAAGGGTATCAAAAAAATATTTTAGTTTGCCAATATGAAGGTGTACAAAACCATATTAAGTGAAAAATAGAAAAAAGGCTATTAGGTGAGGTTTTGGGTTTGAGAGGAAAAGTGGATTCTTGAAATTGTAAATGGGAATAGGTTGTGTTAAGACAAGTTTGAAAATTCATACGAAGGTTATCTATGACAAAATATTTACACCTAAAACCTAGAATAAAGAAAAGAGAAGTTTTAACCTAGTGTACCAAGGAGTTTTGTGAAGGTTAGTATAAGAGGAGAATGGAAGGAAGATAGAAGGTGAATAAAGTGAAATGAGTGGTAGAATATGAATTTAAGAAATGAGTCTTAAGGTAGAGAAATAACAATCAAAGATTTTGAACATGAAAATTATGTGAATGATTGACAAAACCAAGAAGATTAAGGACAATGTATGCAAGTTAGTGTATGCAAAAACAAAGATTGAGGTGATAGGCAAAGTATAATAATGATGCTCTACACCATTTGGTATCAGAGAATTAGATCATTGGGACAAGGAGTAAGAAGGTCAAAAAGCATAAAAGGTACATTATTTTTTGACTTTTCATTTGATGTTTTTGTTATTTTCATGAGATGTGTTGAAGTGTGAGTGGATATATAAGATTGGTAGTATCCCTATAACTTGTAGAGGCTTAGTTTGTGAGAGCTATTGATAAAGATTCTTAGGTGAGATTAAGGAGAGAGAGTGTCCTCATGAAAGGACAAGATAAGTAAATGACCTAGGTGAGGTCATAGTGAATGAGATAGACCTAGTGAGAGGTCAAAATATGTTAAGTGAGAGAAGGCTTGTTAGAGAAGGTAGGTACAGATGAGACCAAAGAGTTGTTAAGTATCTTCAAGAAGATGAAGAAAGATAGAGAAAGAAGAGGATAGGTAATATTTGATGAAAGCTACCACAAGGAGAAGAAGAGAATTAAGATGGAGAAAGAGATGATAGAGATGAGGTAGCAGATGGATTAGTTGTTGGTCATGCTAGAGAAGGTGAGAGAAATAGAGAACCCATATTGTGGATGGGTGATGAGAAATAAGCCACTCAAGTGGCCAATCAAGCCATAGGTAAAGAGAAGGTAAGTGTAAGCCATGAGAGAGGAGAGAAAGAAGAAAAAATTGCTTTATAATAAACTTATGAGAGAAATGATGAGATATAAGTTGAGTGAACAACCATGTGAGAAAGTAGAAGAAGAAAAATAGTACCTTGAGATGGAAGATATGCATGTGAGCGAAGAGAAAGAAGATGGTTACAATAAATTAGGAGATTAGAATGATGAAGAAGGAAGAGATCAATTTGAAAGCCTATTAGAAGGATTAGAAAATGAAGTATTGAATGGTGAAGTAATGGAAGAGAAAGAAGAAATTCAGGTTGCAGTAGTTGAGCATCTTGAGAAAGTGGACAAAGAGCATGGACATGATGCATTATTTGTAGTGGTACAATAGAATGATGAAAAAGAGCCTTGTGAAAACTTGAGATTCAGTAAAATAGTAGGAAATCAAGTAATTACTTTTGTATTTATTGCAAATGTGAAGAGCATGTTATTAGAAGGTGAAGATGTAGGTAAATTAATGTTTTTGGATATACACAACCCATATGATGGAGGCAAAGAGAGGAAAATGAGTACACATGAGATGTTGATTGATACAAGCAAGCAAAAAGGTAGAATAGTGTATGATAGGGGGGAAAAAGAGAGTAAAGAGGAGAAACTGAAGCATAAAGGAGAAGAAAAAGATGGATGATCCAAGGGAGAAGAATTGAAAGATGAGGAAGAATCATGCCATAGCTTATTGGAGTTCAAATTTCTTCTTCCCTAGAAGTATGATGAAAGGGCATTAAACAAAATCACATGTTTTAGTATATTATGTTGTCAATTTTAGCTTAGTTGGTCCTAGAGGTCCTATAGGGACCCATAGAAGGTGATAAGAGTCATTAGATAGTTTTGTAGTGGGTGTTTTTGGTCTTGGTAACTTTCCTTCCAAAACTTCCTTTTTGAAATTTTGAATTTACATTAGCATTGTAGGAGAATTTTAGTGTGTGTTCAATAGTGTCGAGTTGTCAAAAGTTATCGTAAGGTCAAATAGTGAGTCTAGGTGTTTGTAATAAAGTGATTTACATATATAAAGTGGTATAATAAATAAATGTAAAGAAAAGCCTTTTATAAGGTAGCTACCAAGATGGTAGTTAGTTAGGAAAGTAGTTTTTCTTGCTTTGAAACAAGTTTTGGAGGGACATAGGGATAGTCTCGTAGAGAGGTTAGAGTAGTCAGTTAGTAGGATAAGTTAGACAGTTAATTAGGAAGTGGGGAGAGGTAGAAATATAGAAGGAAAGGTAGAATGGAGTAAAGAATAATGAAAACCCTCTACTCTGCCCATGAGGCAGGATTGTATAAATGAATAAAATCAATAGAAGAATGAATCAAGCACATATTTATGTATCTTGGTATTTTACAATGTTTTATGAATGCATTTGATATGTTGAATGCTTTGATAATTTGAGAATGAAAGCTTTGTTATGTAAGTTTTCAACCCTATATATTGCAAGACTGTATTCCAATTTCTTGTGTATGGGTACTGAAGATCTACAATCTAGTAAAGAAGGGAATTTGCCTAATTTAAACATGATGTAAACTAGATGATATTAAGGATAAGAAATAAGTTTTTTTGAAGAATTGATCCATATATTTTTGTGTTTTATCATAAAGGAATATGGATCAAAGAATTATTGGTAAAGATATTATTTGCAAGACACAGTTAAGAAGTTTTGTTGAATGGAGAAATAACAAGTTGCAATGGAGTTGATATGATATTAGGATAGTGTAGAGGGTAAGTGTGAAGGATTGAAAACCCTTGGACAAACATATGTAGATGTCAGGTAAATAAAGTGTTTATTGTTAACCCTGTACATTCTTGTCTAAGGTTATGAGTGAGTATTATTGATAAGACAGTCAAGAAATCTATTTTAATATTGAATTGAATTGGAGTGATTGTAGTGTTAAGATAATGGAGAAAGACACATTAAGGTGGTAGTCCACTTGGAGAAGCCTTTGGAAATATTAGATGAGGGTAAATGCATTGGAAGTCCTATATTTCTTTACACAGGCAGACTATATGTTTTTAATGGACTAAGAAATAAGGAATAAAACTTGCATCAAAGTTGATCATTCAAACTGGTAGTTTGGTAATCATGGGAAATAGTGAAGACATTATTAAGGTTTTTTTATAGTTTCAAAGCTCATACTATTCATTTAAATCTCAAAAGATTCCTATCAAACCTTTGTAGTCTATTGAAACCCTGTATTAGGGTTTCAAAGGAAAAGCTTTATAATAATTGTTTGAACCAACCAAAGTCCATGAAAAGTAGTCCATATCTTGGGTTTAGTTTGGAAAAAAATATTATATTAGTTTTAAATTGATAAGTATTGTGTGGTACACTAGATGATTGTGTGTTGAAATAGGAGGCAGAGGCCTAATAGGGCTAATCTAAGGCCTAAATGGAGATATAAGAAGGATTTACCAGTGGAGACAAAGTCTAAAGTTTGGTGGAGAGAAGAAACACAATAAAGGGTATCAAAAAAATAGTATAGTTTTCCAATATGAAGGTGTACGAAACCATATTAAGTGAAAAACAAAAAAAAAAGGCTACTAGGTGAAGGTCGAGGTTGTGGGTTTGAGGAGAAAAGTGGATTCTTAAAATTGTAAATGGGAATAGGTTGTGTCAAGGCAAGTTAAAAAAGTCATATAGAGTTATCTATGGGAAAGTATTTACACCTAAAACCCAAAACAAGAAAAGAGAAGTTTTGACCTAGTGTACCAAGGAGTCTTGTGAATGTTAGTATAAGAGGAGAATGGAAGGGAGATAGAAGGTGAGTAAAGTGAAATGAGTGGCATAATATGAATGTAAGAAATGAGTCTTAAGTGAGAGAAAGAATAATCAAAGAATCTGAACATGAAGATTATGTGAATAATTGACAAAACCAAGAAGATTAAGGAGATTGTATGCAAATTGGTTTATGCAAAAATAAAGATTGAGGTGATGGGTAGATTATAAGAATGATGATTTGCATCATTTCAAACATAAGAATGACAAATTTTAATTATGAATAATGTAAATCCAAAAAATATGTGGTTTTACTCATTTCAAACATGTTTGATATATAAGCTTCAAACATTATGCATATTCCTTATAATTTTGAACTTTGAATAATGTAACACCACACCTTAAGTTGTTTTGCTCATTCTGAACATGTTTGACATGTAAAGATTTGAACTTTATGTGTTTTCCTTATAGTTTTGAACTTTGAATAACGCAACATCAAAACTTAAGTGGTTTTACTTATCTCAAACATGTTTGACATGTAAAAATTCAAATTTTATGCATGTTATTTATATTTTTAAACTCTAAATAATGTAATAGAGAAACTTTAGTGGTTTTGCTCAATTTGAACATGTTTAACATGTAAAGATTCAAACTTTATGCACGTTCATTATAATTTTGAAATCTGAACAAAATAACTCTAAAACTTAAGTAGTTTTCTTGCTTGGAACATGTTTGACATGTAAAGATTCAAAATTTATGTGTGTTCATTATAATTTTGAACTCTTAATAATGTAACACCAAAACTTAAGTAATTTTGCTCATTTTGAACATATTTAACATCTAAAGATTCAAACTTTATGCACATTCCTTATAATTTTGGACTCTAAATAATGTAACACCAAAACTTAAATAATTTGCCTAGTTTTCAATATGTTTAACATGTAAAGATTCAAACTTTATGCGTGTTCCTTATAATTTTGAACTTTGATTACCTAACACCAAATCTTAAGCTATTTTTCTCATTTCAGACATGTTTAACATGTAAAGATTCAAACTTTATGTGCATTCTTTCTAATTTTAAACTCTGAATAATGTAACACCAAAACTTAATAAGTTTTGCTCATTTTGAATGTGTTTAACATGTAAAGATTCAAACTTTATGTGAGATCCTTCTAAATTTGAATTTTGAATAACATAACACAAAAAATTATGTGATTTTGCTTGTTCTAGATATGTTTAACATGTAAAGATTCAAATTTTATGCACGTTACTTATAATTTTGAACTTTAAATAGTGTAACACCAAAAATTAAGTGATTTTGCTCATTCTAGACATGTTTAACAAGTAAAGATTCAAACTTAATGTGCGTTCTTTCTAATTTTGAACTTAAAATAATATAACACCAAAATTAAGCAATTTTGCTCATTCCAAACATGTTTAACATGTAAAGATATAAAATTTGTGTGTGTTCCTTCTAATTTTATACTTTGAATACTGTAACACCAAAACTTAAGCAGTTTTGCTCATTTTGAACATGTTTAACATGTAAAGATTCAAATGATATGCATGTTCCTTCTAATTTTGAATAGTGAATAATGTAAAACCAAAAGTTAAGAATTTTTGCTCGTTCCAAACATGTTTAACATTTAAAGATTCAAACTTTATGCACATTTCTTCTAATTTTGAACTTTGAATGATGTAACACCAAAACTTAAGTGGTTTTGCTCATTTTGAACATGTTTAACATGTAAAGATTCAAAATTTATTTGTGTTTATTATAATTTAAAACTTTGAATAATATAACACCAAAACTTAAGTGCTTTTGCTCATTTTGGACATGTTTAACATGCAAAGATTCAAATTTTATCTGTATTTCTTAAAATTTTGAACTTTGAATAATGTAACACAAAAACTTAAGTGGTTTTTCTTATTTTGGATGTGTTTAATATGGAAAGATTCATACTTTATCTACATTTCTTATAATTTTGAATATTGAATAACATAACATAAAAACTTAAGCAGTTTTGCTCATTCTGGACATGTTTAACATGTAAAGATTCAAACTTTACCCATGTTTCTTATATTTTTTAACATTGAATAATATCACACCAAAAGCAGTTTTACTCATTCTGAAAATGTTTAACATATAAAGATTCAAATTTTATCATCATTTCTTATAATGCAACACCAAAACATAAACAATTTTACTCATTTTAGATATTTTTATCATAATTTTGAACTTTGAATAAC
Source organism: Torreya grandis (assembly GCA_037957365.1). NCBI lineage: Eukaryota > Viridiplantae > Streptophyta > Pinopsida > Cupressales > Taxaceae > Torreya > Torreya grandis. The sequence goes on along the minus strand of JARHVA010001563.1, from coordinate 388,058 downwards.
CTAACACCAAAATTTAAGTAGTTTTGACCATTTAAAACATACTTAACATGTAAATATTCAAAATTTATTTGCATTTCTTGTAATTTTGAACTTTCAATAATGTAACACTAAAACTTAATCAATTTTGCTCATTCTAAATATGTTTAACATATTAAAAATTAAAATTTTATGCTTTTTTCTTATAATTTTTAACTTTGAATAGCGTAACACCAAAACTTAAGTTGTTTTACTCATTCTAAACATGTTTAACTGTTAAAGATTTAAAATTTATGTGTGTTTCTTAGATTTTTGAACTTTGAATAAGGTAACATGAAAATATGTGGTTTTGCTTGTTCTGAACATGTTTAACATGAGAAGATTCAAAATTTATGCACATTTCTTATAATTTTGAACTTTGAATAATGTAACACCAAAACTTAAGTAGTTTTTCTCATTTTGAACATGTTTAACATGTAAATATTCAAACTTTATGCACATTTCTTATAATTTTGAAATTTGAGTAATGTAACACCAAAATTTAAGTAGTTTTGCTCATTTTGAATATGTTTAACATGTGTAATATGTAAAGATTCAAACTTTATTCGTGTTTCTTATAATTTTAAAATTTGAATAATGTAACACCAAAACTCAAGTAGTTTTCTGATTTCAAACATGTTTAATATTTAAAGATTCAAACTTTATACACATTTATTATAATTCAAAATATAACACCAAAACTTAAGCAGTTTTGTTCATTCTGAAAATGTTTAAAATGTAAAGATTCAAACTTTAAGCACATTTATTATAATTCTAAACTTTAAAAATGAAACACCAAAACTTAAGTAGCTTTGCTCATTCTAGACATGTTTAACATGTAAAGATTCAAACTTTATCTATAGTTTTTATAATTTTAAACTTTGAATAAAGTAACACCAAAACTTAAGTGATTTTGCTCATTTCAAACATGTTTAACGTGTAAAGATTCAAACTTTATCTGAATTTCTTACAATTTTGAACACTGAATAACGTAACACCAAAACTTGAGCAGTTTTGTTCATTTTGGAAATATTTAACATGTAATTATTTAAACTTTGTTCATGTTTCTTATAAAGACTCAAACTTTATATGTGTCTCTTATAATTTTGAGCTTTGAATAATGTAACACCAAAACCTAAGCAACATTTCTTGTTTTGACCATGTTTAACATGTAAAGATTCAAACTTTATACACAATTCTTATAATTTTGATCTTTGAATAATGTAACACCAAAACTTTGGTTGTATTACTCATTTTAACCATGTTTAACATATAAAGATTCAAATTTTATGTGTGTTTCTTATAATTTTTAGCTTTGAATAACTTAACACCAAAATTAAAGTTGTTTTGCTCATTTTGACAAGTCTAATATGTAAAGAATAAAAATTTATACATGTTTCTTATAATTTTAAGCTTTGATAATGTAACACCAAAATTTATTTGGTTTTGTTTATTTTGACCATGTTTAACATGTAAATATTCAAACTTTATGAGCATTTCTAATAATTCTAAAATTTGACTAATGTAACACAAAAACTTAAGCAGTTTTGCTCATTTTAAACATGTTTACCATGTAAATATTTAATCTTTATGTAGTTTATTATATTTTTGAACTTTGAATAAGGTCACACCAAAACATAAGTAGTTTTGCTTATTTTGACCATGTTTGATATGTAAAGATTCAAACTTTATGCACATATCTTATAATTTTGAGATTTGAATAATGTAACACTAAAATTTAAGTAGTTTTATTCATTCTGACCATGTTTAACATTTAAAGATTCAAACTTTATGCACATTTCTTATAATTCTAAGCTTTGAATAATGTAATATGAAAACTTAAGCTATTTTACTCATTTTGATGATGTTTAACATGTAAAGATTCAAACTTGATGCATGTTTCTTATAATTTTAAGTTTTGAATAATGTAACACCAAAACATAAGTTATTTTGATAATTTCAACCATGTTTAACATGTAAAGATTCAAACTTTATACATATTTATTGTAATTTTGAGATTTAAATAGTGTGACACCAAAACTTAAGGGATTTTGCTTGTTTGTACCACGTTTAACATGTAAAGATTCAAACCTTATGTTCACTTCTTATCATTTTGAACTTTGAATAATGTAACACCAAAATTTAAGAGGTTTTGCCCATTCTAAATATGTTTAAAATGTAAAGATTCAAACTTTATGTGTATTTCTTATAATTTTGAATTTTAAATAGTGTAACACCAAAACTTAAATAGTTTTACTCGTTCTAAACATGTTTGACATGTAAAGATTAAAATTTTATGTGTGTTTCTTGTAATTCTAAACTTTGAATAATGTAACACCAAAACATAAATAGTTTTTCTTGTTTTGGCCATGTTTAATATGTAAAGATTCAAAATTTATATGCATTTCTTATAATTTTAAGTTTTGAATAATGTAACACCAAAACTTAAGTAGTTTTACTCATTCTAGCTGTGCTTAACATGTAAAAATTTAAAGTTTATGCATGTTTCTTATAATTCTAAGCTTTGAATAATGTAACACAAAAATTTAAACTATTTTCCTCATTTTGACCATGTTTCATGTGTAAAGATTCAAATTTTAGTCATGTTTTTTATAATTTTGAGCTTTGAATAACTTAACACCAAAGCATAAGTGGTTTTGCTCATTCCAACCAATTTAACATGTAAAGATTCAAAATTTATGTGTATATTTTATAATATTGAGATTTGAATAATGTAAAAAATAAAACTTTATACATATTTCTTATAATTTTGAGTTTTAAATAGTGTCACACTAAAACTTAAGTAGTTTTACTTATTTTGATTATATTTAACATGTAAAGATTCAAACTTTATGATTATTTCTTAAAATTTTGAACTTTGAATAATGTAACATCAAAACTTTGAATTTTGAATGTGTTCAAGATGTAAAGGTTTGATATTTATGCATGTTTCTTATAATTTTAAGCCTTGAATAATGTAACACCAAAATTTAAGTAGTTTTGTTCATTTCAAACATGTTCGACATGTAAAGGTTTAAACTTTATGCATGTTTCTTAAAGAATAATGTAACATGAAAACTTTAGTGGTTTTACTTGTTTTGAATGTGTTGGACATGTAAAGATTAAAACTTTATATATGTTTCTTATAATTTTGAGTTTTAAATAATATAACACTAAAACTTAAGTGGTTTTACGTGTTTCAAATGTGTTCAACATGTAAAGATTCAAACTTTATCTATATTTTTTATAATTTTGAGCTCTAAATAATGTAACACCAAAAACTAAACAATTTTACTCCTTTTGAACGTGTTCAACATGTAAAGATTCTAACTCTATGCGTGTTTCTTATAATTTTGAACTTATAATAACATAACACCAAAACTTAACCAATTTTGCTCATTTTGAACGTGTTTGACATGTAAAGATTCAAACTTTATGTGTGTTTCTTATAATTTTGAGCTTTGAATAATGTAACACCAAAAATTAAGTAGTTTTGCTCATTCAAACATGTTTGACATGTAAAGATTCAAACCTTATGTATGTTTGTTATCATTTTGAGATTTGAATAAGATAACACCAAAACTTAAGTGGTTTGGCTCATTGCAAACATGTTCAACATGTAAAATTCAAAATTTATGGATGTTTCTTATAATTTTGAGATTTGATTAATGTAACACTAAAACTTAAAAGGTATTGCTCCTTTTGATCAAGTTCAACATGTAAAGATTTAAATTTATGCACGTTTCTTATAATTTTGAGCTTTTGAATAAAATAACACCAAAACATAAGTGGTTTTACTCATTTTGAACATGTTCAACATGTAAAGATTCAAACTTTATGCAATTTTTTTTTTTTTTTAAATTTTGAGTTTTGAATAATGTAACACCAAAACATTGAAGAAGCTAGTGCTATAGGTGATATCAAGGAATATAGGGTTGAGAGGGGAAAAAAAACTTCTATTCAACTTCCACAATTTGGAAGCAAAATAAGAAGCTTACTAGAAATAAAAATCTAGAAGTTTATGGTTTAAAGAGGGAGATAGGAATACCTTTTTTTCCAACCAATCAGCTTCTAGGTGTAAGAGTTCTAATAGAATCACTCAATTACTAATGGAGGATAGAACCACTACTAAGGATGAAGACACTATATCTTAGCATATCCTCAACTTCTTCAAGAAACTCCTCTCAAAATATGGTGAGCTAGACCATTCTCTTGTCTCCTTAGCCTTATCTAATTTTGATATGGTACTCTCAGCTATGGACAATGCCTCCTTCACTAAAATCCCCTTTGATGAGAAAATTAAAAGTGCAATTTTTCTTATGGATGGGCTAAATGCTCTACCCGATGGCCTCCCCCCTTTTTCTTTCAAAAATATTGGGACATCATTCACCTAGAAGTTGAATAAGTGATCAAAGAATTCTTCTACTCCAAATCTATCATAAAAGAAATCAACAATACTTTCTTGGTCCTAATTCCTAAGAGACAAAGGGTATAAAATATCAAATACTTTAGACCCATCAATCTTTGTAACACCATTTATAAGATCTATTCATCTATTTTGGTCAAGCATATGCATCCCTTCTTGGATTCTATTATTTGAGAAAAATAGGGGGCCTTCATAACTAGTAGACAAATATCTAATGGCATCATCATAAATCATGAAGTGATCCATTCCATCACCAAATATTTTAGGCAACGTATGTTGCTTAAACTAGACATGTCCAAATCTTATGATAGGGTTTCTTGGTGGTTTCTCCTTTAGATTCTGGAAAAGATTAGTTTTCATCATAACCCCCTCTCCCCATACCTTTTCATCATACTGGCTAAACCATTAGGGAGAAGTTTGAGATAGAATTGCAATTAGGGTCAGATAATAGGAATCTTAGTTACTCAAAACATAGATCCTATCACCCATTAGTAGTTCATTGATGACACTATCATTCTAAGTGACACTTCAACTAGGGAAGCTAAATTCTCAAATGCATCTTTAATAATTATGAAAATGTGTCTAATAAATGTATCAATTTAAAAAAAATATCCCTTTTCTTAATAAACACACCTCCCACCTAGTAGAAAATGATTGCAAAGAATCTAAATTATCAAGTGGGCACTCAGCTAACCATCTGGGTATTCTCCTTTTGGTTGGAAAAATGGATTCCCATCTTTGGAATCCCCTGATTGATCATATTTAGGATAAATTAGTGGGGTAGAAAGGGAACCTTCTCACATAGGTAAGAAAATTTCAACTCCTCAAGGCTACAATTTAGAGCATTCCTATTTATTTCGTGTCAATTTTAAAAATGTTGGCCAACATTGCATCCAAAATCAAGCAAATTCAAAGAAAAAAATTCTTTAGAGAGGAACAAAAGAAAGGTTCAGATTCAATCTAGTTGCTTAGGAAAAGGTGTGTCTCCCAAAAGTAAATTGAGGTCTAAGCCTAGGAAGTATAAGCTCAATGAATAGAGACTTATTGGCAAAAATGGGTTGGTGAGTAATGAAAGAGAAAGGAGAAAGGACTAGAATTTTCAAGACCAAATACCTAGAAGGTGTGGAAGAGGATGCATTCCTATGGGAGGATGGACCTCCTAGAGGGTCCACCTTCTAGAAGGCCATATCCTTTTGTAAATACCTCCCTAAAAGAGGCATCTTATGGAAAATCAATAATGGTGAGAAAATTGATTTCTGGGAGGATGCATGGTTATCCCCCACCCCTCTCTCATTACAAGATCAAGGACTATTGGGAATTCATGGATAGAAGGAAATGATAGAAAACCATCCCCAGTAAAGGGTTTCCCTCAGAAGAATCACAAGCTATCCAAAATCTTAACAAGATTATTACTAATCTGCATATCCCCTTGGTTCAAAAAGATGCTTATTTCATCTAGAGAGCAAAAATACTTAAGATTTGGTGTTACATTATTCAAAGTTCAAAATTATAATAAATACACATGAAGTTTGAATCTATACATGTAAAATATGTTTGTAATGAGCAAAACTACTTAATTTTTGGTGTTCCATTATTTAAAGTTCAAAATTATAAGAAACATGAATAATGTTTGAATTTCTACATGTAGAATTTTTTTGAAACAAGCAAAATCACTTAAGTTTTGGTGTTATGTTATTCAAAGTTCAAAATTATGAATAATACACATAAAATTTGAATCTTTACATGTAGAACATGTCTGGAATGAGCAAAACCATGTAAGTTTTGGTATTATGTTATTCAAAGTTCAAAATTATAAGAAATGTGCATAAAATTTAAATCTTTACATGTTGAATATATTTAAAACTAGCAAAACCGCTTAAGTTTTGGTGTTACATTGTTTAAACTTCAAAATTATAAGAAAGGCACTTAAAATGTGAATATTTAGATGTTGAACAAGTCTAAAATGAGCAAAACTACTTAAGTTTTGGTGTTACATTATTCAGAGTTCAAAATTATAAGAAACACACTTAAATTTTAAATCTTTAGATGTTGAACATGTTTGAAACAAGCAAAACAACTTAAGTTTTGGTGTCACATTATTCATAGTTTAAAATTATAATAAGCACATCTAAAGTTTGAATCTTTACATGTTGAACATGTTTGGAATGATCAAAACCATGTAAGTCTTGTTGTTACATTATTCAAATTTCAAAATTATAAGAAATACCTCTAAAATTTGAATCTTCACATGTTGAACATGTTCAAAATAAGAAAAACCAGTTACATTTTGGTGTTACATTATTAAAATTTTAAAATGATAAGAAACACACTTAAAGTTTGAATCTTTACATGTTGAACATTTTAAGAATGAGCAAAACTACTTAAATTTTGGTGTTACATTATTTAAAGGTAAAAATTATAATAAAAATGCACATAAAGTTTGAATCTTTATATGGTGAACATGTCTAGAAGTAGCAAAAAGGATTAAGTTTTGGTGTTATGTTATTCAAAGTTTAAATTATAAGAAACAAAAAATAAAGTTTGAATCTTTACATGACGAACATGTCTAGAATAAGCAAAACCACTTAAGTTTTTATGTTATGTTATTCAAAGTTTAAAATTATAAGAAACATGCATAATGTTTGAATCTTTACATGTTGAACATGTCTAGAATGAAAAAACTACTTGTGTTTTAGTGGTAGGTTATTCAAAGTTCAAAATTATAAGAAAAATACATAAATTTTGAATCTTTACATGTCAAACATGTCCAAAATGAGCAAAATTTCTTAAGTTTAGTGTTACATTATTCAAGTTCAAAATTATAAGAAATGGCCATAAAGTTTAAATCTTTACCTATTTAACATGTCTGGAATGAGCAAACCTATTTAAGTTTTGGTGTTACATTAATCAAAGTTTAAAATTATAATAAATGTGCATAAAATTTGAATCTTCACATGTTGAACATGTCAAGAACAAACAAACCCACTTATGTTTTAGTGTTACATTCAAAATTATAAGAAACACACATAAAATTTGAATTTTTACATGTTGGATATTTTTTTAATGAGCAAAATTGCTTATGTTTTGGGGTTACGTTATTCAAACTTTAAAATAATAAAAAACACACATAAATTTTGAATCTTTACATGTTGAACATATCTGAAATGATCAAATATACTTATGTTTTGGTGTTACATTATTCTAAATTCAAAATTATAATAAATGTACATAAAGTTTAAATATTTATATGTTGGACATGTCGAAAACAAGCAAAATCAATTAAGTCTTGGTGTTAAATTATTCAAAGTTAAAAATTGTAAGGAAGGCACATAAAGTTTAAATCTTTACATGTTGAACATGTGCAGAACAAGCAAAGCCACTTAAGTTTTGGTGTTACATTATTCAAAGTTTAAAACTATAAAAAATGCATATAAATTTTGAATCTTTAAATGTTAAACACTTTTGAAATGATCAAATATGTTTAAGTTTTGGTGTTACATTACTCAAAGTCCAAATTTATAAGAAACATGTATAAAGTTTAAATCTTTACATGTTGAACATGTTTGAAATGAGCAAAACTACTTAAGTTTTGGTGTTGTATTTTTTAAAGTTTAAAATAATAAGAAATACACATAAAGTTTGAATATTTACATGTTGAACATGTTTGAAATGAGCAAAATTGGTTAAGTTTTGGTGTTACATTATTCAAATTTCAAAATTATAAGAAATGCACATAAAGTTTGAATCTTTACATGTTGAACATGTCTGAAATGAGAAAAACCACTTAAGTTTTAATGTTATATTATTCAAAGTTCAAAATTATAAGAAACACATAAATTTTAAATATTTACATGTGAAACATGTTTAGAATGAACAAAACTACTTAAGTTTTTTTGTTATGTTATTCAAAGTTCAAAATTATAAGAAACATGCCTAAAGTTTGAATCTTTACATGTTGAACAGGTCTGGAATGAAAAAAACTACTTAAATTTTACTGTTACATTATTGAAAGTTCAAAATTATAAGAAATGCACCAAATTTTTGAATCCTTACATGTTGAATAGCTCAGTTTTGGTGTTATGTTATTCAAAGATCAAAATTATAAGAAATACACCTAAGGTTTGATTCTTTTCTTTTTGAACATGTTTAAAACAAGAAAAACCACTTAGGTTTTTGTGTTACATTATTCAAAATTTAAAATTATAAAAAACATGCCTGAAGTTTGAGTATTTGCATGTTGAGCATGTCCAAAATGAGCAAAACCACTTAAGTTTTAGTGTTACATTATTCAAAGTTTAAAATTATAAGAAACATGCCTAGAGTTTGAGTCTTTACATGTTGAATTTGTTTAAAATGAGTAAAAATACTTAAATTTTGGTGTTACATTATTCAAAATTATAAGAAACACACATAGAATTTGAATGTTTACATGTTAAACATGTTTGTAACGAGCAAAATAGCTTAAGTTTTGGTGTTACATTATATAAAATTCAAAATTATATAAAATGTGGCTAGAATTTGAGTCTTTATGTGTTGAACATGTCTGAAACAAGCAAATCCACTCAATTTTTGGTGTTACATTATTCAAAGTTCAAGATTATAAGCAATGCACCTAAGTTTTAAATCTTTACATGTTGAACATGTCTAAAATGAGCAAAATTACTTATGTTTTAGTATTACATTATTTAAAGTATAAAATTATAAGGAACATGTCTAAAGTTTGAATCTTTACATGTTGAACATGTTCAAAATGAGGAAAATTGCTTAAGGGTGTTGTATTAATCAAACTTCAAAATTATAAAAAACAAACCTAAAATTTAAATCTTTACATGTTTAACATGTCTAAAATGAGCAAATCTACTTAGGTTTTGGTGTTACATTATTCAAAGTTTAAAATTATTAAAAATATGGCTAAAGTTTGAATCTTTACATGTTGAATATGTTCAAAATGAGCAAAACCACTTAATTTTTGGTGTTACATCATTCAAAGTTCAAAATTATAAGAAACATGTCTAACATTTAAATTTTTACATGTTGAATATGTCCAAAATGAGTAAAAACCACATAACTTTTGGTGTTACGTTATTCAAAATTCTAAATTATAAGAAAGGTGAATAAAGTTTGAATCTTTACATGGTGAACTTTTATGAAATGATAAAAAATACTTCAATTTTGGTGTTACATTATCACAAGTTTAAAATTATAAGAAATATGCCTAAATTTTGAATCTTTACATGTTGAACATGTCAAAACAAGGAAAATTGCTTGAGTTATGGTGTTACATTATTCAAATTTCAAGGAAAATATGCCTAAAGGTTAAATCTTTTACATGTTGAACATGTCTAAAATGAGCAAAACCACTTAAGTTTTGGTGTTACATTATTCAAATTTGAAAATTATAGAAAAAATATATAATGTTTGAATTTTTACATGTTGAACATGCCCAAAACAAGGAAAATTTCTTAAGTTTTGGTGTTAAGCTATTCAAAATTCAAAATTATAAGAAATGCACCTAGAGTTTGAATCTTTACATGTTAAACATGTCTAAAACAAGCAAAACTACTTGAGTTTTAGTATTACATCATTTAAAGTTTAAAATTATAAAAAATATGACTAAATTTTGAATCTTTACATGTTGAACATGTCTAAAATGAGAACCACTTAATTTTTGGTGTTACATTATTCAAAGTTCAAAAATATAATAAATGCACCTAAATTTTCAATTTTTAAATGTTTAACATGTTTTAAATGAGCAAAACTACTTAAGTTTTGGCGTTACATTATTCAAAAGTCAAAATTATAAGAAATGTGCATAAAGTTTGAATCTTTACATCTTAAACGTGTTGGAAATGAATAAAACCACTTATATTTTGGCATTACATAATTTAAAATTTAAAATCATAAGAAATGTGCATAAAGTTTGAATTTTTACATGTTAAACATGTTAAAAATGAGTAAAACAACATAACTTTTGGTGTTAGTTATGTTATTCAAAATTGAAAATTATAAGAAATACATATAAAGTTTAAATTTTTACATGTTAAACATGTTCAAAATAAGCAAAACCACTTATGTTTTGGTGTTACATTATTCAAAATTTAGAATTATACAAAACATGCATAAAGTTTAAATCTTTACATGATAAACATGCTTGAAACGAGCAAACCACTTAAGTTTTTTTGTTACATTATTCAAAATTATCATAAAAAGGCATAGAGTTTCAATCTTTACATCTTAAACATGTTCGAAATGAGCAAAACTACTTAAGTTTTAATATTAAATTATTTAAAATTCAAAATTATAAGAAATATGGATAAAGTTTGAATCTTTACATGCTAAACATGTTTGAAATCAGCAAAGCCATCTAAGTTTTGGTGTTAGGTTATTCAAAAGTCAAAATTATAAGAAACACATAAATTTGAATCTTTACATATTAAACGTGTTTGAAATGAGCAAAATTGCATTTTTGTTGTTATATTATTCAAAACTCAAAATTATAAGAAATGTTCATAAAGTTTGAATTTTTACATGTTAAACAATTTTGAAATGAGCAAACCCACTTAGGTTTTGGTATTACATTATTAAAAATTCAAATTTATAAGAAATACGTATAAAGTTGGAATTTTGACATGTTAACCATGTTAAAAATGAGTAAAATCACCTATGTTTTGGTGTTACGTATTCAAAATTCTAAATTATAAGAAATGCATATAAAGTTTGAATCTTTACATATTAGACATGTTTAGAATGATCAAAACTACTTAAGTTTTGGTGTTACATTATTCAGAATTCAAAATTATAAAAAACATGCAAAAATTATAAATCTTTATATGTTAAACATATTCAAAAATAATAAAACCACTTAAGTTTTCATGTTATGTTATTAAAAATTCAAAATTATAAGAAACACACATAATGTTTGAATCTTTACATGTTAAACATGTTTGAAATGAGCAAAATAGCTTACATTTTGGTGGTACATTATTCAAAATTCAAAATTATAATAAACATACATAAATTTTGAATCTTTACATATTAAATGTGTTTAAAACTAGTAGAACCACTTAAATTTTAGTGTTACATTATTCAAAATTCTAAATTATAAGAAATGTGCATAAAGACTTAATATTTACATGTTAAACATGTTCAAAATGACCAAAAATACTTGAGTTTTGGTGTTACATTATTCAAAATTATAATAAACGACCACAAAGTTAGAACTTTTACATGTTAAATGTGTTCAAAATGAGCAAAACTACTTAAATTTTCATGTTATGTTATTCAAAGTTCAAAATTATAAGAAACACACCTAAAGTTAAATTTTGTACATGTTAAAAGTGTTTAAAATGAGCAAAACCACTTATGTTTTGGTGTTACAATATTCAATGTTCAAAATTATAAGAAACATGCATAAAGTTTGAATTTTTACATATTAAACATGCTCGAAATGAGTAAAACTACTTAAGTTTTGGTGTGGTTTTATTCAAAATTTGAATTATAAGAAATTCACATAAAGTTTGAATTTTTACATTATAAACATGTTTGGAATGAGCAAAATTGGTTACGTTTGGGTGTTATGTTATAAATTTTTTGAAATTATGAAAAATGCACATAAAGTTGGAATCTCTACATGTTATATCAACTTTTGAAATCAACAAAACCACTTAAGCTTTGGTGTTATGTTAATCAAAATTATAATAAACACATATTCAAACTTTACATGTTATACGTGTTTGAAACAAGTAAAACCACTTAAGTTTTGGCATTACATTATTCAAAATTCAAAATTATAAGAACCACACAAAGTATGAATCTTTACATGTTAAACATGTTTGAAAGAATAAAATTGCTTAAGTTTTGGCATTCCATTATTCTATTATTCAAAATTCAAAATTATAATAAATGTGCATAAATTTTGAATCTTTACATTTTAAACATGTTTGAAATGAGTTGGTGTTATTCATAGTTCAAAATTAACGTGGATAAAGTTTGAATCTTTACATGTTAAGCATGTTTGATAGAATCAAAACCACTTAAGTTTTTGTGTTGCATTATTTAGAGTTCAAAATTATAAGAAATGCATATAAAGTTTGAATCTTTACATGTTAAGACTACTTAAGTTTTGGTGTTGCATTATTTAAAGTTAAAAACAATAAGGAACACACATAAAGTTTGAATATTTACATGTTAAACATGTTTGAAATAAATAAAGCCACTTAAATTTTGGTGTTGCATTATTCAATATTCAAAATTCAAAATTATAAGAAACGTACATAAATTTTGAATCTTTACATGTTAAACATGTTCAAAACAAACAAAAAAATTTAAGTTTTAGTGTTGTATTATTCAAACTTCAAATTTATAAAAAATGTGCATAAAATTTGAATCTTTGCATGTTAAACATGTTTAAAATGAGCAAAATGGCTTAAACCCAAAATTATAAGAAATGCACATAAAATTTGAATTTTTACATGTTAAATATATTTGTAATGAGTAAAACCACTTAAATTTTGGTGTTGAATTATTTAAAGTTCAATATCGTAAAAAAATGTGTATAAAGTTTTAATCTTTTCATGTTAAACATGTTCAAAATAAGCAAAACTGCTTAAATTTTGGTGTTACATTATTCATAGTTCAAAATTAATAAAACATGCCTAGAGTTTAAATCTTTACATGTTTAACATGTTCAAAATGAGCATTACCACTTCAATTTTAATGTTGCATTATTCAAAGTTCAAAATTATAAGAAACACACATAGATTTTGAATCTTTACATGTTAAACATGTTCGAAAAGAGCAACACAACTTAAGTTTTGGTGTTGCAATTTTTCAAAGTTTAAACTTTTCAAAAACACACATAAGGTTTGAATCTTTACATGTTTGAAGTGAGCAACACCACTTAAGTTTTTGTGTTGCATTATTCAAAATTAAAAATTATAAGAAAGATGTATAATGCTTGAATCTTTAGATGTTAAACATGTTTAAAATGAGAAATATCACTTAAGTTTTAGTGTTGCATTATTCAAAGTTCTAAATTATAAGAAACATGCATAAAGTTTGAATCTTTACATGTTAAACATGTTCAAAATGAATAAAACCACTTATGTTTTGGTTTTGTATTATTTAAATTTCTAAATTATAAGAAGCACACATAAAGTTTAAATCTTTACATATTAAACATGTTTGAAACAAGCAAATCTGCTTAATTGTTCGTGTTTTATTATTTTATGTTCAAAATTATAAGAAGCATGCATAAAGTTTGAATCATTACAGGTTAGGCATGTTGAAAATGAGCAAAACTACTTAAGTTTTGGTGTTGCATTATTCAAAGTTCAAAATCATAAGAAACACGCATAAGGTTTGAATCTTTACGTGTTAAGCATGTTTAAAATGAGCAAAACATCTTATGTCTTGGTGTTGCATTATTTAAAGTTTAAAATTATAAGAAATACATATAAAGTTTGAATCTTTATATGTTAAGCATGTTCTATTCGAGCGAAACCACTTACGTTTTGGTGTTGCATTATTCAAAGTTCAAAATTAAAAGAAATGCACATAAAATTTGAATCTTTACATGTTAAGTATGTCTGAAACGAGTAAAAACACTTAAGTTTTGGTGTTACATTATTCAAAGTTCAAAATTATAAGAAATGTACATAAAGTTTGAAGATTTAAATGTTAAACATGTTTAAAACAAGCAAAACTACTTAAGTTTTAGTGTTGTGTTATTTAAAGTTCAAAATTATAAGAAATGTGATAAAGTTTGAATCTTAACATGTCAAACTTATTCAAAATGAGAAAACCACTTAAGTTTTGATGTTGAATTATTCAAATTTCAAAATTATAAGAAACATGCATAAAGTTATAATCTTTTAATTTAACCATGCTCAGAACCAGAAAACTACTTATGTTTTGGTGTTGCTTTATTCAAAGTTCAAGATTATAAGAAACATGCATAAAGTTTGAATCTTTACATGTTAAGCATGTTCAAAATGAGCAAAACCACTTGATTTTTGGTGTTGTATTATTTAAAGTTTAAAATTATCAGAGACACACATAAAGTTTGCATCTTTACATATTAAGCATGTTCAAAATTGGCAAAACAACTTAAGGTTTGGTGTTACATTTTTCAAAGTTTAAAATTATAATAAACTCACATAAAGTTTGAATCTTTACATGTGAAGCATGTTTGAAATGAGCAACACTACTTAGGTTTTGGTGTTGTATTATTCAAATTTCAAAATTATAAAGAACATGTATAATGTTTGAATCTTTACATGTTAAGCATGTTCGAAATAAGCAAAACCACTTAAGTTTTAGTGTTGTTTTATTCAAAGTTCAAAATTATAAGGAACACACATAAAGTTTAAATTTTTACATTTTAAGCAAGTTTAGAACAAACAAAATTGCTTATGTTTTCATGTCATAATAGTCAAAGTTTAAAACAATAAGAAATATGCATAAAGTTTCAATACTTACATGTTAAAGCATGTTCAAAACAAGCAAAACTAATTATGTTTTTGTGTTGCATTATTCAAAGTTGACATAGTATTACAAATTTTGAACTAATAATTTAAGACCAAGTAACAACTTATTATCCTAGGTTTTACGATCTATATGTTCACATTATATGAAAACTTGCAACTCACAATTTATCACATAAATAATCTGGTTAGCAAGCCTAAAACTGGATGAGATTATCTTAACAAGGTGTTGTCTAATGAGACTATTTGAAATCTCCTTTTAAGCTAATCACATAAGCTAGTTAGATATATAAAAATAACCAAAAGATATTAGTTTATCTATGTATTCAAGATCCACATTTGCAATACTCAACCAATGATACCTCAAATTATATAACTTGATTCTCAAATATGGATAAGGATATATTTATCTTAGCGATATGATATAAACATAGTTATATAAAGGACCTATCAAAATATATTTTAAGCAATACAAATTATTTATTTTAATCTATAATCTGATTTCATCAAGTAATTTACTGAGTAAAATAAAAGCTCATTCCATTATGGTCTTCCTTATGGAATGATTTTGAACTTAGGTGGTAAATGTACTTGAACCTAAATTATTATAAATGTGTGTGTGTGTGTGTGTGTGTGTGTGTGTGTGTGTGTGTGTGTGTGTGTGTGTAATCCATTATAAATGGAATACTACTCTTTAGATATACATTCATATCTATATAAAAATATATATACCTACACACACACACAAAAGGAAATAGATCATAATGATATATATACACATTATAATAATATAAATTAAAATAAATAAAATAACTATAATAATAATATCATGATGTAGGCATCATTCCATCTAATGTTCTAAATGTTATACATGCTAATGGTACCAATGCAAGTTTAAAAAAATGATGCATCCGCACATGTATGACCTCACTTTGAAGGGGCAGATCTCAATGAGATAGATCCACAATTATTCCAAAGAAATGGGTTTTAATTATTTTTATGAGCTTTCGATGGGACTTCCAAACCACTTATGTTATTTTCAAATTCATCCCTTCCAAAAACTTCATCCCACCTATTTTAGCTCTGTGCACATAGTCTCCATGGGAGGTGATAGGGATAGATTGGAACCTACTTCTTGCTAGGAGGTCTACAAATAGAATAAAGTATGGAGGAAGATGAAAAAGGGAGGACTCATGGATTTCATGGAATGTATTATGAAACATAATGTTGGGATTGCTTGTGATTTTATGGTTGCCTAAAACAAGAAAAAAGTGACCATCTATGACATCACCATTAACATCTCAAAGGAGTTCATTGGCAAAGCCATCAAAATGCCATGTACAAACATGAAGGCCTTTAAAGACTAGTTGAAAAAGCAAGAGTCATTGTAGTACTTTTTTAGAATAAATGACTTTGTGCAAACAATAAAAAAGGCTTTCTCTGAGTTGATATTTCACATTATTGACCTAACATTTGCCTTTAGATCATGTAGCACATGACACTATAAGGTAAATACACACTCATTTTCTCCCACCACTTTCTAATTTTAAATCATTTCATTAGGTATAAAATTAATTTTCCCTACTTTCTTCTTAAGTTCCTTGAGAGTACCAACTTACTACACCAAGTAAATGAAATAAATCCCATCCTTCATCAAGGATTGATTCTCCTTTTGGTTAGAAATGGCCAAGCTCTCTACAGGTGGGAGGTTCCCTTCGAGGGTTCCTCCTCCAAGGAGGAATCCTAAGAGGACCCCCTGGTGGAAAATCCTATCAAAGGATCCCATCATCTCTCTGATTGTAACCCTAAGATAGTTTATTGACATCCCCCCTGATGACCTTTGACTTAAACTATTCATCCCCAAATTGAAACCCATTGCTCTAGAACTGGGAACCCCTATGAAGACATCTTGGAAAGGAAAATCCATTGTTATGGAGATGGAAAAGAACAAAATGTAGCTTGAGAATTTCAATTCAAAGGTCTAACAAGAAAGTTTGGGTCTGGCCAAACTCATTTAGGATTGAAATGCACTCCATAAACATGATAAAGCCATAGTCCAAGATTTCATCCTTTTTATATAGCCCTCTCAGTCCCCTACTTTTCAATCACCAAATGTTTTAAAATCCCCCCTCAAGGCTCCCCCAATGGGCTCCCCCCTAAGCAATCCCCATTGCACCTAGGTAAAAGGAAAAAAGTGCCCAGAATGATTTTCTCTAAAAAAGTAGTTGAAGGAACTGTACTCAAGCTAAAATTTCAAAGGAAAAACAAATCATCCTTACAAAGGACACTACAGACACTGAATACCATCAAGAGGGACTCTCTTCCTAGTAATAATAAAATACATTATAATATTTATTTATTTATTATTATTATTTTATTTATTTATTTTTAATTTTTTTAGGTTTATAATAACAGCCTCATTTGATGACTGGGATGTGAGCTTGGTCATGGTCAATCTCCAAAAAGAGGGTTTGGGGTGGGTAGACTAGCCTGACCCCTCCCCATTCCCACTATGGGAAAGTATTGGGGTTGGCTCAGCCATTGCGCCACCCTATATATATATATATATATATATATATATATATATATATATATAAACTAAAAAAATATTTCTATATAATCTTTATATTTATAGTTATTGTGTTACATATAATGATGTACACTTATTGTATTACCTTGGGAGGTAATTTATATGTTATTATCTTACCTTTGGGAGGTAATAGATAGTGTTTCTCATACCTCTGAGAGGTAATTGAGATGCCTCATACCTTTGTTTAAGAGGTAATTAAGATGCCTCAAACCTTTGGGAGGTAATCGAGATGCATCGTACCTATGGGAGGAAATTAGGATGCCTCATACCTCTAAGAGGTAATAGGATGCCTCATACCTCTGGGAGGTAATCGGGATGCCTCTTACCTCTAGGAGGTAATTGAAATTATTTTTATTCCTTCTCCCCTTGGATGATTTTTAGTGTTTTTTAGAAGTCACATAGTGTTCGTGATTTGATCTATTTTCACTTGTGTTTTGCTAAAAGTATTTATATTTGATTGAGTTTCATTTTTATACTGATTCGAAATCATCATTTTATTCTATTGTTTTTTATTTTTTTTCCAACGACCAATCATGGACATTGTTTTTGAAATTTATTTTGGATTTTTGGGTTTATCTTTTTTCTTTGAGACTACTTAGTCTCATTTTTTTCTTTTGGTTTTACCCTTATATGATCGGTTGATTCTCTTGTATATTTTTTTTATGATTATTGGTGTTGGTTTTATAAGTGTTTATATGTGCATAACAGGTATGCCTATGGTGTGGGATGGAGGATAAGAAGTAGCTTGGAATATAGTTAGTGGGTTGTGATGGGAACTAGTCATGTTGGTTCATGATACCGCCCTTCCCACCCCACCAAACGTGGTGCTTATGTGTGTGTGTGTGTGGTCCTTGCATGGGTTATGACTTTTTTTGAGAGATCTAAGGATTTTTTAGGATATAACACAATGTTTCTCAATCATTTCAGTAGTGGTATTGTTCTATGTTGATGATGGGAGGCCTAGATAGATGATTTGGTATGGAATGACTACTTGTTATTTTTGTATATACCTTGGTTGGTAATTCTAGGATGGTCCAATATGGTTTAAGGTTATTCAATTACCTTTAGATGGCATTACCATGGATGGATACCTATCCTAGTAGTGTAACCTCACCATGATTGATGCTCATTACTCTTCTCTCAATATGATTTAGACATTAGATGGATACTTGATATTTCATGATTGTCTGCTTCAGTTGGTTAATGATAGATGAAAATAACATGACTTATATTAGGATGAAATTTGTTATTACTTTCTCATTTTAGAGGCTAATTATGTTTGAGTTGGCACCTTATGATATTGATCAATATAACATAGTTTGATAATATCATTCAATGTGGGAGTTAGTTCAGCATGGTCTAGCATTCAGGTATTGCAGTAATTATATTGGTTCCATATTTGACACTATCTTTTTCATTCCTATTGTACAAGATTGTATAAGGGATATTTAGAACAAAAACTTATGTTCTAGCATATTAGAGTATTTATATTAGGGTTTTATTATTATCACCTCTATGACTATTTGGAGAATTGAGTATTTAAGCTTTGTTATATCATAGGGATTCACTCAGTAACTGATTATTACTATTCAAGAATGTGATAAATTATACTACATGAGTTTTATTTTAGAATCATCGAGGATGATGACTTTTTTAAGGGGGTGAATGTAATACCCCTCTCAAGTTCACTAGAGTTCTCTCGATGATGTGTCATCATGTGCATGACCGATGTGTCAAGTGTGTCACTAAACTTGACATATGAGCAAGATATATTATAGTGAGTAGTTGGTGTTATTTTGACCACCTTATTATGTTGGCTTAGTATCAAGTTCATTACTTCTCTTGTAGGACCACCTTGGGCCATATTTTCACATATTAGTCACTTTGGTTTTTAGAGGTTTCCTTGTCTATGTGTTATTTTTTAACAATTTCACTCTATTATAACTAGTTATGTATTTATTTTGTCAGCTTGCTTGAACTAGTCGTAGGGTCATGTTATGTTAAATTGGTCCCAATTAACTTTATTCTTTTTGGTATTTGACAACATATCTAGTTTTAAGATAGGAATGATAAATTTTTTTCTTTGGCGATTGAGCTCAAATAACATTTATTATTAAATGTGAATAAATTTGTAAATAATTATATATTGATATAAATAGATATTCAAATGACATGAAGTGGTTATGTGGGTTAAATAAATAGATGTATCTATTGATTCATAATTTGAAACAAATAAATAATTAGTTTTATATATTACTATTTCTGAATTTATATGTATCTTTACATTAATAAAAGTTAGAATAATACCTCTAGTTCTATAACAAACTTATTTTATCCAGTTCTCTAGTATTTTCAAGATATTAATTAATTTAATCAAATAAAGGACAAAAAAAAATTATAACTCATTGTGAATAATAAGATTAATGATAATAATTAAAAAGAAAGAAAAGTGTGAAACTCTAACTGTAAATGAAAATAATAAAATAACATAAGTCTCACCATTTTAAAATCCAACTAAAAATAAAAGAGGGTCATTTTGCAAGAGTGGGTAAGGGAGAAGAGGAAGAGAGATGGAAGAGAAATAAGAAAAGGGATGGAGGAGGAAAGAGAATGGAATGGAACTTCAATAGATCAAGCAAGGTATTCTCCTTTACAAATCTATGCTATTTTTCCAAATAAAAATAAGAAATTTATTTGGAATAGTTTGAGTTTTTAATAAAAAAAGGAATCTATTTATACACATACCCTATACCTTCGAAAATCCTATGATTTATCTCATTTTGCCTCCCAAAATAAATAGATTGAGATTTTATTTGTTTTTATAAAAAGATTACATTCTCTCTCTAAAAAAACAACTGAAAACAATATAAAATGAATATATTGTTTTTTAATTAATATGGGGAAGGGGAGCAGCCCAGCTTGTCCAATAGCCATGGCCACCGGCTATTGGCTATAGAACCCCCATTTAGGTTTTTTTTAAATTTAGGAAAAAAACCAAAGGTAAAACAAAAAAAATTTAAAAAAAAAACAAACAAAAAAAAGTAATATATAAAATTAAAGTATTACAATTTATAAAAAGAAAAAAAAAGAAGTAAAAGTAAATAAAAAAGAAATAAAGTATGATAATTTCTTTATTCATAAATAATATATGTAAATAATAATATATTAAAAATTCTTATATTAAGTTATATATATAAATAAATAAAATAATATTTGACATATACATGTGTGTGTGTGTGTGTGTGTGTGTGTGTGTGTGTGTGTGTGTGTGTGTGTGTGAGAGAGAGAGAGAGAGAGAGAGAGAGAGAGAGAGAGAGAGAGAGAGAGAGAGAGAGAGAGAGAGAGAATATTATATTTAATTTTAATCATGGGTATAATATTTAGATTGCACATATGTATAAGTATAGATATCTAAATGAAATATTACTTCATTTTTAGATGAGTACATATTCAACATTGAATGAACAAATATATATGAGGCCCATGAGAAGTTTTTCTTGGCGCTATTGTCAATCTCGTTTCAACAATATTTTTAGATTTTAGATTTGGAAGTGTATATATATGTATAATTAAAGTAAGATAAATCTTTTAATGTGGAGTTTAGGTTTAAATGTAGAAGTCTATCATTACTTTTATAATTGTGCATGTTATTTCAATTTGAGAATATAAATTATTGATTTGAGTACATATATATTTATGTAATGAATTCGAGATTAGATCATCACTAAGTACCGTTGGAAATGAATTTAATATTTGAAGAATTTATAAGTTTTATTCTGACTGTTAACTATACAAGTACATAAAGTTCAATATTAATACCTTGTTGAAATTATGATGGTTTAGTTCATTGAAGAAACTTTGATAATGAAGTTAAAACTAGATCTTACCCTAGTAAATATATAAATGATTTGACATTATAATTTACAATTTGTGAAGTATTGCAAATAATTTGAGTAGTATTCCTATTGATGTCATACTTGATAAAAGTTTAGAGAGTAACTATCTATACAATGCATGGGATTGTTATATTGATTTATTGATCTGATGGGTTTGTGTAATTATTTGCATGGGTGAGTTGTCATCACTAGTTTAACACTAATTGTAATTAATAGATGTGTAATAGTAAGTTGTTATTAATGATTAGTCATATATATTATCATTAGTCACTAAATCTAATATTTAAAATTATTTATTAATTTAAAAAAATAAAATAGTTTAGGGAGTAGAAATTCCTTACTCAGATTTTAGCTAACCTCCTTTGTTGACCATGTCCTAATGCAAGTGGAAGAATTCTAGTATTGTAGTCAGCAATATAATTTAGTACTATCGTTAGATATGATTATAGAGTAAAATTGAGTTGTTTTATTGTATTAGTTTTCTATCCAAAGTTTTGTAAAGAATTTATTTAATATGCCAAAGTGGATATAGTTGTAATTTTTATTTATATTTGTAAGCATTTAATCCTTATAGTGGTAGATTTAGCATGATTTTTTATTTATTATAATAAATTAACATTAATATATTTGTACTGTAAATATCCCAATTTATACAAGAGGAAATTTGATAATAAAAAGGATTTATTAAATGATTTAAGACTGTTAAAATACTTCTAGTGAATGATACTTTAGTAACCAATCAAATTAACTCTATTTACACTTAGATAAATTATGTGACAATTCTTAAATTTAATCATAATGAAATATTTTATAAATTATGTTACGTTTATGAAGAGTTGTAAAAAATCAGAGGGTCTTGGGTTTAATAGAAGGAGATATGAAGTTATTAGAGAAAGAGAGTGTGTGTGTTTACATTTGTTAGCCTGAGATTTATGTTTGGTTTTTGGAGTGCCACTAATAATTTAATTCTTTATAAATTATTATCAATAATTGATTAATCTATTTTTCTTTAATTTGAGAATTAAATGATCATTAAGTAAGAAGTTGATTTCCACCACCCACAATCCAAATTAAAGATGAATGTGCTTTATTACTCTCTATGATTTAATAAACTAAACAGTTAACAATTGAATTCTTCTATAAGAAGTAATGTAGATTTAAGTGTTATAATCTCCATACCAATGAGGGTATATTTGAAAAGTAATTAGAAGGGTAAAATTTGGTAAATCCTAGAGGCAAAAACATTAAAATAAAATAATTGACTACAAATAAATTATGATGTAATTAAGCAAACGAGTTAATAAGTGAAATAAAAGTGTATATATGATATATGTTATATGTAATTATTGATTTGTAATAAATCAAATATAGAGTTTTTTTGACTCCAAAACATAATAAAGAATAGTTCATAATGATAAAAACAAGGACTCTTCTTGGGATAATATTAGGGAGGAATTAAATATAATTAATAAAATATAAATGTTATAATTGTATAAGTAAGTTATTTGTAATGTGCTTTGTTTCAAATAATAAGTAACATTTAAATATTCTTTTATATTTGCATAGACATAAAAGAACGTATTAAAAATGAATGTTATACGAAGTAAACATGCATATTAAATAAATTTAGCTATACTTGAAAGAAGTTTAAGTACTCTTGGATATACTATGGATAATTTTGTAAATTATGTTTTCAAGATGGATACAACTAATTTGACTATAGAGATTAGTAAAATTATAGGAGGAAGATTAAAAAAAGAGTGATTTGAATATATAGTTGTGAATACAACATGATAAGAAAACATTTGTAATTGTATCTAAAAGTAGACTAAGGATGATTAAGATATATTTAAAAAATTAAAGGTAATAATAAAAGGTTTTATAAGTGGTAATAATAATACATAGTATTATATAAATATTTAACATTAGTATTAAATATATCATGTTGAATGGAAGAAGACACATAATAAACATGTGTCCCAAAAGATAAAATTAAGAAATAAAAGAATAAGATTCATATAAATATATATGTAGAACAATAATGATAGAGAAAATAATCTAGGTTATGGGAATTTTTTTATTAAAAAAAATCTAAAATTTTGGCATGAAAATTTTGGGCATTACATTTTGGTATCAGAGTCTAGGTTTGACACTAAGACCTCTGGAGATTGTATTTGATATTTGTTATGAAGTTGTAAAACTCATCATCATAATATTTCTTTGTTCAATTGTACTCACTATAAATTAGGATCATAAATTAATTTGTATGACCATGATGTTTGTACTTGGGTGAAGTTTACTTAAATTCTAGAATGATGACTTCATTGGCATGTCTATATTTTGACTTAGCATTATGTATAATATTTATTATGTGATATATATTTATTTATATATGATTGAATTTTAATGTTGTATATAAATTTTGTGTTTATTATATATATACTGAAGTGTTATTTTATTTTAATACACTTCTTTAGTATTTTAGTATTTTTGTAGAGGTGGTCTAGAAGATTGTTTTCTATAAGCTCTTACTAGGGTTTGAATACATTCCTCTAAGAAATTATGTTTGTATATACTATGATTTGAATATAAGTAAGATTGTAAAACCTACCTTGGTGTATCTTATTTTGGTTTTCAACATACAAACACATTTTTCACCTTTGGTTAAGAATTAATTGTGTGCATGCTAGCTTAGACTTATTAATTCTCCTAGATGTTAAGATTAGAGTTGTTACATTTAATTTTCATTGGTTTAATTTTATGTATAATTATTGAATAATAATATGATATGTTATTAATTTTAGGTATAAAACTATGGTATTTCCCAAGTAATTTGGTGACAATAATGGTATTTAGTGGTGAAGGAATGTATTATACCTTTAATAAGTATAGTGATTGATTGTATGTAGAAGCAAACCAATGAGATTTACATGCTTCTTACTACATGTGTATTATATAGATGAATCTTGAAGTTATAGTAAATGTGCTGAAATGATTCTTTCTTAGATCCAAGCTTGGATTTATACAACTTAAATAATTTTAAAAATCATAAATAGCCTTATGGTGTTAAAATAAAAGTGGTAATGATAGAACTATTACACATTTTTTTATAGACAAAAGAATACTTGTTTAAGAGTAATCTAATCCTTTAGTCGTGATATATTTATTATGAGTATTAATAAAATTAATATAATAGATTTTCTTTTAGAACTTTAGGTAATAATAACCTTAAACAATTGTTCCTCCCTTTTGTTCAATAAGCTTGTGATACGGGTACACCTTGATTTGGTAGTATATATGTTAGTTGTCTACAACATATAGCTAGCATTGGTTGTGGCTTTCAAAATATTGAGAATTATGACCCTTTTAGGTGATCATTATCTTCTACATTGACCATTACATCTTTTTATTCATTCATGTTATGTTAACACATGTAAAATCTAGTAGCATGCGATGCCATATTCGATGCATGGATCAAGATCTATAGAATCCTCTTTTCTTCATCTTATCACACCCTAATTAAGAATAGAAAAATCTTGGTCATTTGGGGGTGACTCAATGAGTAGTGAAGTTGATGTCCTATTTCTTCTCATTAATAATTACTTAGGCCATCTGGATACTTCTAGTATTTAAAATAGATAGCAGTTTTTAGTGATCAACACTCGAATATGCATACAATTTTCACTCAGTAGAATTTCAATGAGATATGTTTGGCAATGATATTTCCCTAGAGATCTATTACTTGGGAGTAGTTATATTTAGATATATGGATAGTATGCCTATGTTGGTATTTATGTGGCATTGGGATGCCATGTGAGAGAGTTGATAGTTGTCATTCTCCTTTATCTATATCAGTTGGTTGACATGGTAAATAATTATGGTCAAATGTCATTGGATACTTTACTTTTAGTAACACTTTGTTATGATATGGGTTGTTATTTAGTATTTTCAGTGATGATTAATGATAGATAATAGATAAAATCTCCACATGTTACCTTGGGACATTGTATTACTATACACAAAGAGACTTAGATATTCCTAATGAGATTTTAACTAAAGTTATATGTTGAAAATGTCATCTAGGATGACATTATGGCATCGATTGGAATGATAAAATTTTATTTTTGATATGTCCAACATGGTTACTCTCTATAAATAATGTTATTTGACAACATTTTGGTTACTTGAAAGTCCAAGATGTGGGATAGTATGATTAATTTTGATACTTTTATAGCAGTAATATATTGTGTGTGATATTTTCTCAATTGATTTGTATGGTGACACTATTACATATGATGATTTATAGTTATTGTCTTATCTTGGGAGGTAATTTATAGGTTATTATCTTATCTCTAGGAGGTAATAAATAGTGTTCTTCATACCTCTAAGAGGTAATTAAGATGCCTCATAGTTTTAAGAGGTAATTGATATGCATCCAATCTTTGGGAGGTAATCAAGATGCCTCATACCTCTGGGAGGTAATTAGGATGCCTTATACCTCTGAGAGGCAATCAAGATTCCTCTTACCTCTGGGAGGTAATTGAGATGATTTTTATTCCTTCTCCCTTTGGGTAACTTTTAGTGCTTTGCAAAAGCCACATAGTGTTTGTGATGTGATCTATTTTCACTTATGTTTCGCCAAAATTATTTATATTTGATTGAATATCATTTTTAAGTTGACTTGAAACCAACATTTTATTTTATTGTTTTTGAATTTTTTATCCAACGGCCGATCATGGACATTGTTGTTGAAATTTATTTTGGATTTTCGGGTTTATCTTTTTTCCTTTGAGACTACTTAATCTCATTTTTTTTCTTTTGGTTTTGTCCTTACATGATTGATTTATTCTCTTTTATATTTATTTTGATGATTGTTGGTGTTAGTTTCATAAGCATTCGTATGTGCATAAATGGTACACCTATGGTGTGGTATGGGGGAGAAGATGTAGCTTGGAGTATAGCTAGTGGGTCATGATGGGAACTAGTCACAGTGGTTTGTGATACCACCCTTCCCACCATACCAAACATGGTGGTTATACATGCACACACACATATGTGTTCCTTGCATAGTGTTGTTCCAAAAATTAGCTATACTCATTTTGTAGACAACCCCTATGAAACTTATCCATTTTGTAATCTACACTCTAAGTTCGTTGATCAAGACAAGATTCTCTTGATCTCAAGCAAAATCATCTAACATCTTAGGAGAGTTTGCAACATTCCCCCACCATAATTTATTAAAAATCGTGAAGCATCATAACTAATTAAAATGTCAATTTTGATCATTTTGGGGGTGTTAATGAAAATTTGAATTTTTAAAATGTCAATTTTGATCATTTTGGAGGTGTTAATGAAAATTTGAATTTGCTTGTGTAAAGTTGGCACTTTTTGCCACACTTACATGGTTTTTCTTTTTCTCATGCTCAAGCGGCACTTTTTTACACCATTACATGTTCCAAATTAAAAGGGTATGTGCATGATTAGTAGTTTTTACCACTTTTTACATTTTGTATAGGCACGTGTCAGGTCGGTCAAAATTCACCACCTAAATAAGATCTCTAAGTTATTAAACTTCAAGTGGCATTAATGGCCACTCATGCCAAGCATTAAAAGGCTTGTTTTCTAAGTTTTAAATGTGTTATTTCATTATTTTTTCTTGTCATTTCTTTTGCCAAAGTTTCTTATTTGATTTCTTGACCCTTCTCAAAACCGCTTGACTATGGTGATGGAGGATTCAAATAGATTTCAAAATTTACCACCATTAAGCTTGGGGTATTAAACTCAATAGGTAAGTCATTTTAACTATGTTCAACTTCTAGGGTTTCATTTTTTTTATCGGTACTTGTATTATATTGATTTCATTATTTGCTTGGTCTTTCATGTAAAACCCTTATTCTTCCATTCGTTTGTGTCCTAGATTATTTCTAGTGAGTCAAAAAATGAAAACTACCAACCATTGTTTATGCCCTAGGTTTTAAGTTGATGTGTGTCATTGGTGGTTTGACTCAACAAGGCTTTACCATTCAAAACATGTTAGTTGAAAACCAATTCTTAAAAAACATTGTAATGACAGCTATATTAGTTGCTCTCACATCTTCCTATTGTAAATAAGTCAAAGTGAAGTCAGCATTTTTCACCACTTATGTATTTGAAGATGCTTTCAAGTGGAAGTGCATGGGTGGAAAAATCTTCCACCCTTACACAAAAACCTTGAAACTCCAGTCGCATGTGGTATCGACAAAAATTGCCACTTGAAAATCAAACACCATTTATACCATATGCATTATTAGTAAAATTTGCCGCTCAAACATCAAAACTTGGAATTTTCTCATTCCCTATAGTGTTAGTAGTTTTTGCCACTCCAACATATAAACATTTTTATTATAATGTGTGATAGCAGCAAATTTTGTCACCGATACAAGTGCATAATATCCCACACATGCAAGGGCAAAAACTTTTGCCACCCATGTAAACATTCTCTCAAATTTTTCTAACTTTAGGATATTCTCAATTTTATTTTTCTAAATCTACTTTCCTCTAATTTTTTTGTCCTACTCACACTCTAGTCCTTTCAAGCATGTCTCCATAGTCATGATCATTGACATATAATTTTTCTTAATTACTAGTATTTCTCCTAATTTCATGATCATGATTTTTTTTAGTTTTGTAGTTTCTTCTATGGATCTTCTTTCTGCAACGACATCCTTCTGGTAATAGCTCATTTAAATGACTAAGTTATCTCTAAAGAAGTTGAAAGTGAAAAATTAAAAATATCAAGGTGTTTTTCCAATCACCTCATTTACTTCTAATATTAATGACATTAGAGATATAGAGATTGGCCATGTGAACATGGCTAAATTTGTGAAGAGAACCAGTCAAGCAATCCCAACTCTAAAATGAGGAAGATAATTAACAGTAACATATTTTTTGTATCTTCTTTCCCAATGGCAGCCCACAACACAAAATTTATCCTTCAGTGTACTCAATTTTATAACAAAGATACTAGGGCTGTGATGGACACTAGTGGTAATGTAATAATCATACTAGATCTTGAATTTAATGATAAGGTGTTTATGTGCCCTCCTGCTATAGAAGTGTTAAAGCTTGATTTTGTTGAAGCACAAAAAGAGTATGAAAAAAATATTGAAAAGGCAAAGAAGGTAATCAATAATAAATGGCTCAAGATGTCAAGGTAAAATTTGTCAAGGTGGCCACAGAGTTTTCCTAGAAGTGACTTTATAGAAGAAGTTAGTGATCTGATAAATCTTATTAATAAGATAAGAGGTTTGTTCTCTTCCTCACTCTTTCATGAATGGATGTATCCTTTCATCAAGGTAATACTTCAAGGTAAACAAACCATCTTCTAGGGAGAACAAATCAGTAATGCTTTGCATGAATAATTGATGAAGGTATCCACTACCTTCAAGTTCTACATGACTTCTTATTTGGTGTATATTGTAGCTTCTATGAAAATCTTTCTAGGTCTAACATCAGAAGGAGATAGGAGGGTAATCCTTGTGTATCAATATTATTTTCAATTAACATTGAAGGGTTTTATTCATCATTTTATGAGAGTAAATGATGCTTTATTTGTAGTATTTTTATGTCTTTTTGATCCTCAACTAGAACAAAAAAGAGCGTTAGATGAGGCTTGAATAGTGATAAATGATTTTGGATGTATGTTCTTATAGTTTCCTTCTTTCTCATACCTAAGGGTTAGATTTTTCCAAGGTCATCCTTATATGCTTCCAAGATTCTCCTCAGACAAACTGGTCTTAATGGAGTTATGCAGATAAATAATCATCGTGCATACTAAACAAATGCAGCTCAAGAAGCCTAGTTTTAGGTTCCTAGTTGAAATTGGTAGGTATTCAATATTTAACTATTGCAAAGGCTAGGGCCATGGAAACTGAGATGCATCTTGTAACTATGAAGCATTTCAAGAGAAGACCAAAGTTTGACTATAGGGGTGTAAAAGACAAAATCAAGAGGAAAACCCAATTCCATGAACCTATGGTTGAAGATGTTTGGGTAGATTTAAGAACATGAAGAAAAATGGTGATACAAATTGAAGCAATTTTTTCCCCTTAGTTTATTTTCCAGTTTTTAGATGCACTTTTGAAACAAATTTGGACATATTTACATATACTTTTTTCATATGTAATTACATGTAAAAACATAAGAAGTCTCAAGTCAATAAGGACTCCTATTTTTGAATAGGTCAAAGTAGTTAGGTTTTTCCTAAATTTTCTCAAGGCCTCTCCCTATAAATAAAGAGGGCCTCTATTGTAATTATCAATCTTTTAGTTATTGAAGTGAAACTCTACCAAATTGAAGAGAATTTTGAGACTTTGAGTTAAATTGTAAATCAAAATTTATCAAGTGAATAAGAAAGAAAGTGATCATTCAAACTTTGTGTTGAAATTACTTGTGTTGTATTGGAAATTGTTCTTATATCCTTTTCTTAATACGATCTTATCTATTTGATTAAATAGTAGTATGAGTGAGAATAATTTGGGAGATGTTCTAAAGTTGATTGCGGAGATTTTGTGCTACAACAATTATCTTTAGTTTGTGTTTTAGTATTTTAAAGTAAAGGATATTGGAAAGGCTTTGAACTACTATTATCTTTTGTGATCATATATTTTGTCATAGTGTTCAGTGAAGAATTTGGATTGCACCTCATTCTACTATGTTCTAAGTTATAAATTAGCAAAAGAAGCAACAATCGACTTTGTGCTCTCATGGGTTTCTTGGTTTTTCAATTAGTATCAAGAAAGTGTTCTTTTATTTTGTAAACATCATTTCTAAAAAAAGAGAAATGAATGATATGATCTCACCCATGAATTAGTATTTAGTTTAAATTAGTTTGTGATAGTTTATAGGGAACCTCCCCTTTGCTGAGAGGAGAGATTTATCTCATTACACTGTGGTCGATATAACCATTTTGCCTTTAGTTAGTTGAAGATAAAATATTCACCCAACACATAGATAATGACTCTTTTTGAGAGGTCTATAGAGTTTTTATGATAGAGCATAGTGTTTCTCAATAATTTTAGTAGTGGTATCATTCAATGTTGATGATGGGAGGTATAGATAGATGATTTGATATGCAGTGACTACTTGTTATTTTTGTATATACCTTGATTGGTTATTTTAGCAAGGTTATTCAATTAGCTTCAGATGACATTACCATGGATGGATGCCTATCCTATTAGTGTACCCTTACCATGATGTATGCTCATTACTCTTAGCTCAATATGATTTAGACATTAGGAGGATACTTGAGATTTCATGAATGTGTGCTTCAGTTGGTTAGTGATAGATGAAAATAACATGACGTATATTAGGATCAAATTTGTTCTCACTTGTTCATTTTATAGGTTAATTGCGTTTCAATTAACACCTTATGATATTGATCAATATATCATAGTTTGATAATATCATTGAATGTGGGAGTTAGTTCAGCATGGTTTAGCATTTAGGGTATTACAGTGATTATATTGGTTCCATATTTGACACTATATTTTTCATTCCTATTATACCATGGGATTCTATAAGGGCTATTTAGAACAAGAACTTATGTTCTAACATATTAGAGTATTGATAGTAGAGGGTTTTGGTGTTATCACCTATGACTATTTACAATATTAAGTATTTAAGGTTTGTTATATTATAGAGATTCACTCAATACTAGATTATTACTATTCAAGAATGTGAAATTATATTACATGAGTTTTATTTTGGAAGCATCAAGGATGATGCTTTTTCAAGGGTGGTGAATGTAATACCCCTCTCAAGTTTACTAGAGAGCTCTCGATGATGTGTCATCATGTGGATGATTGATGTGTCAAGTGTGTCACTAAACTTGATATGTGAGCAAGTATATTATTGTGAGTGGTTGGTGTTGTTTCAGCCATCTTATTATTTTGGCTTAGTATCAGGTTGATTACTTCTCTTGTAGGACTGCCTTGGGCTATGCATGTTAACTAACTCTTATAACAATTCATACTTTCACGTATTACTTTGGCTTCTAGGGGCTTCCTTGTCAATATGTTATTTTTTGACAATTTCACCTTGTTAGAATTGGTTATGTATTTATTTTGTCAACTTGCTTGAACCAATCATAGGGTCATGTTATTTTAAATTGGTCCCAATTAGTCAAATTTATTTTTCTTTGTATTTGATAACATATCTACTTTTAAGATGGGAATCATAATTTTGTTGCTTTGACAATCGATCTCAAATAATATTTACCATTAAAGGTCAATAAATATGTAAATAATTATATACTGATATAAATAGATCTTAAAATGACATGAAGTGGTTATGTGGGTTAAATGAATAGATGTGTCTATTGAATCATAATTTGA
The DNA here is from genome assembly GCA_037957365.1 of Torreya grandis. Classification (NCBI taxonomy): domain Eukaryota; kingdom Viridiplantae; phylum Streptophyta; class Pinopsida; order Cupressales; family Taxaceae; genus Torreya; species Torreya grandis. The sequence goes on along the minus strand of JARHVA010001563.1, from coordinate 356,274 downwards.
AACAAATAAATAATTAATTTTAAATATTACTATTTTTAAATTTATATGTATCTTTATATTAATAAAAGTTAGAATAATATCTCCAGTTCTATAACAAACTTATTGTATCCAGTTCTTTAGTGTTATCAAGATATTAATTAATTTAATCAAATAAAAGCAAAAAATGACTAACCCATTGTGAATAATAATACTAATGATAATAATTTTTTAAAAATAGTGTGAGACCCTAACCCCAAATGAAAATAATAACATAACACAAGTGTCTCCATTTTATAATCCAACTAAAAATAAAAGAGGGTCATTTTACAAGAGTGGCTAAGGGAGAAGAGGAAGAGAGATGGAAGAGAAAGAAGAAAAGGGATGGAGGAAGAAAGAGAATGGAATGAAGCTTCAATAGATCAGGCAAGGGATTCTCCTTTCCAAATCTATGTTATTTTTCTAAATAAAAAATAGAAATTTATTTGGAATGGTTCATTTTTTTATATAAAAAAAAGAATATATTCATACACAAACCCTAGACCTCAAAAAATCCTATGATTTATCTCATTTTTCCTCCCAAAATAAATAGATTGAGCTGTTATTTGTTTTTATAGAAAATTTACATTCTCTCTCTAAAAAAACTAAAAATAATATATTCTAAAAAAATATACATATATTTTTATAAATTCTATGTATATTATTGTTAAATTAATTTTTACTCTTATTTAATTTTAATAATAAAAATGAGTATATTGTTTTTTAATTAATATGGGAGTGACCTAACTTGGCCAACGGCCATGGCCATGGACTGCTAGTTGTAGAACCCCCATTTAGTTTTTTTTTTTTTTAAGTTATATATATAAATAAATAAAATAATATTTGATGTATGTGTGTGTGTGTGTGTGTGTGTTAATATTATATTTAATTTTAATCATGGGTAAATATTTAGATTGCACATATGTATATGTATAGATATCTAAATGAAATATAACTTCATTTTTGGATGATTACATATTCAACATTGAATGAAAAAATGAATATATATATATATATATATATATATATATATATATATATATATATATATATATATATATATATATATATATATATATATATATTGTGTGTGTGTGTGTGTGTGTGTGTATCTATGTATATGTATGTATGTATATATATGTATGTATGTATGTATGTGTGTGTGTATATATATATATATATATATATTGTGTGTGTGTGTGTGTGTGTGTGTATCTATGTATATGTATGTATGTATATATATGTATGTATGTATGTATGTGTGTGTATATATATATATATATTACGAGACCTGCAAAACTTTGTTCTTTGGGGCTATTGTCAATCCCATTTCAATAATATTTTCAGATTTTAGATTTGGAAGTGTACATAAATGCATAACTAAAGTAGGATAAATATTTTGATGTGAAGTGTATGTTTAAATGTGAAAGTCTATCATTACTTTTATAATGGTGCATGTTATTTTGATTTGAGAATATAAATTACAGATTCAAGTACACATAAATTTGTGTAATGAATTCAATATTGGATCATCCCTAATTACATATATTCTAACAAAAATATATTCTAAAAAAAATATATTCTAAAAAAATATACATATATTTTTATAAATTCTATGTATATTATTGTTAAATTAATTTTAACTCTTATTTAATTTTATTAAGAAAAATGAGTATATTATTTTTTAAATAATATGGGAGAGACCCAACTTGGCCAACGGCCATGGCCATTGACTGCTAGCTGTAGAACCCCCATTTAGTTTTTAAAAAAAGTTATGTGTATAAATATATAAAATAATATTTGATATTAAATAATTGTTATTTTATTAAGTTGTATATATAAATAAATTAATTAATATTTGATGTGTGTGTGTGTGTGTGTGTGTGTGTGTGTTAATATTATATTTAATTTTAATCATGGGTAAATATTTAGATTGCACATATGTATATGTATAGATATCTAAATGAAATATTACTTCATTTTTGGATGATTACATATTCAACATTGAATGAAAAAATGAATATATATATATATATATATATATATATATATATATATATATATATATATATATATATATATATATATATTACGAGACCCACAAAACTTTGTTCTTTGGGGCTATTGTCAATCCCATTTCAATAATATTTTCAGATTTTAGATTTGGAAGTGTAAATAAATGTATAACTAAAGTAGGATAAATATTTTGATGTGGAGTGTAGGTTTAAATGTGAAAGTCTATCATTACTTTTATAATGGTGCATGTTATTTTGATTTGAGAATATAAATTATGGATTCAAGTACACATATATTTGTGTAATGAATTCAATATTGTATCATCCCTAAGTACCGTTGGAAATGAATCTAACATTTAGATAATTTAGAAGTTTTATTCTGATTGTTAACTATACAAGTACACAAAGTTCAATATAACCTTGTTGAAATTATGATGGTTTAGCTCATTGAAGAAACTTTGATAACAAAGTTAAGACTAGGTCTCACCCTAGTAAATATATAAATGATTTGTCATTACAATTTACAATCCATAAAGTATTGTGAACAATATGAGTAGTATTCCTATTGTTGTCACACTTGATGAAAGTTTAGAGAGTAACTAGCTATACAATGCATGGGATTGCTAGATTGATTTGTTAATTTGATGAGTTTATGTAATTATTTGTATTAGTAAGTTGTTATTACTAGTTTAACAATAATTGTAATTAATAGATGTGTATAGTAAGTTGTTATTAATGATTAGTCATATGTATATTATTATTAGTTGTTAAATTTAATATTTAAAATTGTTTATTAATTTGGAAAAATAAAATGGTTTACAGAGTAGAAATTCTTTGCTCAACTTTTAGCTGACCCCCTTTGTTGACCATGTCCTAATGTAGATGGAAGAATTCTAATATTATAGTCAACAAGATAATTTAGTACTATTGTTAGATATGATTATAAAGTAAAATTGAGTTGTTTTATTATATTAGTTTTCTATTCAAGGTTTTATAAAATATTTCCTGATAGGCCAAAGTGGTTATAGTTGTAAGTCTTGTTTGTATTCATAAGCATTTAATTCTTATAGTGGTAGCTTTAGCATGATTTTATATTGATTATAATTAATTCACATTAATTTTTTTGTACTATAAATATTCCAATTTGAGCAAGAGGAACTTTGATAATAAAGAGGATTTATTAAATAATTTAAGACTACTAAAATACTTATAGTGAACATTACTTTAGTAACTAATCAAGTTAACTCTATTTATATTTAGATAAATTATGTGACAATTTTTAAATTTGTTTATAATGATATCTCTTGTAAATTGTATTACATTTATGAAGAGTTATAAAAAATCAAAATGTATTGGGTTTAATGGAAGGAGATATAAAGTTGTTAGAGAGAGAGTGTGTTTACATTTCTTAGCTCGAGATTTATGTTTGGTTCTTTGAGTGCCACCAATAAGTTAATCATAAAAAGATAATTTAACTCCTTGTAAACAATTATCAATAAGTGATTGATCTACTTTTTTCTAATTTGAGAATTAAACGATCATTAAGTAATAAGTTGATTTCCTCCACCCATAATCCAAATTGAAGATGAAAGTGCTTTATTACTATCTATTATTTAATAAAATAAATAGTTAACAATTGAATTCTTATATAAGAAGCAATGTAGATTTAAGTGTTATAATCTCCATACCAATGAGGGTATCTTTGACAAGTAACTAGAAAGGTAAAGTTTGCTAAATCTTAGAGGCAAAAATATCAATTTTTTTTTGACGATAGATGAGTTATGATGTACTTAAGCAAACAAGTTAATAAGTGAAATAAAAATGTATATATGACATATGTAATTTGTAATCATTGATTTGTAAGAAATCAAATATAGAGTATGTTTGATTCCATAGCATAATAAAGAATATTTCATAATGATAAAGACAAGAATTCTTCTTGAAATAATATTAAGGATAAATTAAATATAATTAATATAATATACATGTTATAATTGTATAAGTAAGCTATTTGTAATGTGCTATGTTTTGAATAATGAGTAACAATTAAATATACTTTTAGATTTTCATAGACATAAAGGAATGTATTAAAATTGAATGTTATAAGTAAACATGATTCTTAAATTAATTTAGCTATACTTGAGACAAGTTTAAGTACTCTAAAATATACTATGGATAATTTTGTAAATTATGTTTTCAATAGGATTACAACTAATTTGACTATGGTGGTTAGTAAAATTATAGGAGGAATATAACCAAAAAAAGTCATTTGAACATATAGTTGTGAATATAACATGATAAGAAAACATTTGTAATTATATCTCAAAGTAGAGTGTGGATGATTAGAATATATTTAACAAATTAAAGGTAATAATAAAAGGTTTTATAAGTGGTAATAATAATACATAGTATTATATAGATATTTAACATTAGTATTAAATATATCATGTTGAATAGAAGAAGGCACATAATAAATAGGAGTCCCAAAAGATAAAATTAAGAAATAAGAGAGCAGGATTAATTTATATAGATATGTAAGTCAATGATAATAGAGAAAATAATCTAGGTTTATGAGAAATTAAAAAAAAAATCCAAAATTTTGACACAAAATTTTTGGGCATTACCTCCCACTTGATGTGCTTTGTGAAATAGTGTATATGAAGATGCAAAATGCTAAAACTAGGTGTGTTTAAGGTGGCTAAGGACTGATGTAAGGGTTTGAATAAGCTTGTGGTTATATTGGATGGTTGTATGTAGAGAATAGAAAAATATGTTTGAGTAGTCTTGCTTGCTTTGTGATATTTGTTAACCCCTTATAAATTAACTTTGAATAGGCTTTTATAGAGATCTATTGATATAAGGTTAAATTTATTCATGTTAAGCTAACAAGAAGAATGATAGGAACTAGAATGAAGTGACCATTGGAGCTAAAAATACAATTGGATAGAAGCACTAAAAATGGACACCCTAATGTCTGATATTGTAGTCTAATTTGGATTGGAATCATCATAGGAAATGCAGTCTAAGATAGATAGATAGATAGATATGAATGCTAAATTCCAAGAACCAATTTGAATAGTGGGGACTCTTTTCTAATCTGTATTAGTTCCGAGTGATGGCCTCGACCCCTCTTCTCGATAGCCCAATATGATAGATCAGATCTAAGATCTAAGATAGGTTTAGGGTTTAGGTTTTGGGAATAAGTAAAAAGGTGTCTAGAATCATGAGATCATGCAAGAGGGACCTATGAGTTGGGTGTCACAAGCCACACTCAAGCTACCAAATTTTATATTTTATATGACTATATTTACCCCTCCTTTATTTTAGTGATACAACAAAGCAAAATAATAGGATAAAGGAAAAATATAAAGAAGCATACCTAAACTTACCTACAAGGGTGAAGCTCATGAAGCTATGTGATGTTGGGTGTGCATAAAGTGAGCATGTTGTGAAGTGTAAATCTACAAAATAAAATTATGTGTAGATCAGTTCTTATTAGATATCCTATTTCTAAAATAAGAATATAAAAAATTAGGTAAGAAAGAGAGAGGAAGATAAAGTAATGAATAAACCTCATCAGGTATGCAAACCAATACAAAACCTATTATGATGCTGAGTGATGTTGGATGGTGTGTTGAATGATGCTATACCAAGAGTAATATCACAAATAGAGTTAAGTGTTTAATTTCTTGAGAGTGACTCAAAAATGTAAAGGCTAGCCCTTTGGCTCCGTCATCACCTACTAAGTGAAGCTATGTGATTATGCATGTGTTATTCGATGTATGGACTATGTGTCCAATACTTTTGAGTAGGTGGCTCAAGAATCTAAAGGCTAGCTAGTCCTTTGGCTCCATCATTGCCTTGTAAAGTGAATCTATGAAATGATACCAATATGAAATGTGTGTTGTATGAGATGGCTTCTAAATCCCATAAATATTCTATAAGCTGACAATGTGACACGGATAGCTAAATGTGTGCTAGAAACTAGGCCACTCTTGGCCAATCAAAAAAGGAGGAGATTAGGCTTGTATGAAAGCCATTTCAAAACTAGGCAATAGGCTTTTGTTAAATCCATTTATAAATGATGGAAAACACCTATAGATGGAATAAGGCACACAACTACTAGTAATACCTGTATAATATACTAAACTCAAAAATAAAAGAAGTAAAATGAGTTGCACACATTGCCCCCAATCACTAGTGTCTAAAATATGGATTCTAATCTAAAAATTATACCAACTACCTAATTTGAAACTAGAAGTGAGAGCCATCATGTCTTGCATGATTCCTCATATATCTAGATTCTTTAAGAAAAATTGTACCAAAACTACTGATTTTGAACTAAATTATAACTGATAAAACTATAAATGTACTTACCTTTCTATCTATTTTTAAAAAAATCTAGTCTTTTTTATATTTGGATAAGAGCACCAAAATTAGACACCCTACTATCCCGTACTATAGTTTAATCTTGGCACTCTTATCTTATGCTAATTCTAAATATTATTCTAGAATTGTCACTATCTACCTAGTCTATTCTACCTGGTTTGAAGTCTAGATACTCTTATAGGTGGTCTAAGAGCTGATTTTTCAACTGATAAGAGCTCTAATCTTTGTGACAAAACCCCTATTTGTTTCCCCTTCTTTTGAGATTAGGAATGAAGACCTTGTAATAACTATCCTCAGAAGAAATATCCTTGTAAGTGTGTTATGTTATGATAATACATGATATAAAAATGATAATCGACAAGATATCTCAAGATATAGCATGGTTTGTAATAGAGATTATTAGATCAATAGGGGTATGCCTAGATCAATATAAAAATATAATAGCATGTGGAATATAATGAACTATAGCTAGAAGTCTGGTTAGTTGTTAGTTGTGACGGTGGGATGAAGCATGAAGTCTGGTTAATGCATGATGTTAATCATGGCATTGCAAATAATTTGAGAAGTAAACAAGCAACAAGCACACAAGATAAGAAGTAAGAATCATACAAGAGTGTCCAAGGGGCTAAGATTATAAGGGACATGGGCATATGTCACTCATTTTGGAAAGTAAGCATACAAGGCATGTTCAAATGCCACATACACATACAAATGAAACAAGCAAGGTTGGCACAAGAACCATAGGCACATAAAAGAATATAGGAAAAAAACATTGGAAAATGTCTTAAGGCACACACAAGAATAGAAGGAAAGGACATTGGTAAATGTCCTAAGGCACATACAGGAGATAAAATAGGAACTAAGAAATGCAATCACATCTAGTTGTGCAAAGCAAGAAAGGAAAGAATGTAAAATACTAGAAATATAATTGCATCTTACTAGTCAAAGAAAGAGGTGAAAGTATACAAGACATGGAGTACAAGACTAGGTATATGCTAAGAAATAACTATTACTAGTGAGTGTCAATAAGCTAGTAAGTAATGCACATCAACATGATAACTAGAGTGTGTAATGTAGGAATGACATGACTTGGATCATGTCATCATGTAGAAGATGACCCCAATGGGTAAATATATTGATGTATTTCTCAAATATATAAGTAGGATGCCTCATTAATGGGTAGAGTAAAGCAATCATGGATCTGGAAGTCACTACACACACTCAAAGAAGATCAAGTGAAGCATGGTAATGTAGATAAATTAACAAACAATAACATAGAATAGAAAATTTAAGTCTAGTATGATAGTATAAATGTAAAGCATGGTGATGCATATAATTGAAATGTTCTTTGTGTTTTTAAAATATTTAAATGCTTTTCAATTTTTGAATGTTTTTGTATTTTGAAATGTTATATTATTTTAGTATTTTGAAATTTTTGTATTTTTTTTGGTATTTTTTAAAATATATTTGAATGGTTTTGGTATTTTTTTATATGAGATATGTACAATCAATCATGAAGATACTATGTACAATAAAATTGAGAAACTATGTACAAGTAATTCAAAAGAAGCTATATACAAGTAATTTTGAAAAATTGTGTACAAGTAAGCTAAAAAATTATGTACAAGTAACCTGACAAAAAAGGATATTAACTGATGAGTCTCATGAGAGACTCCCTGTCATGGTGTCTTGTATCAAACAAAATAATTATGTGTGATTGTGAAGAATAAGGGAATGGCTACAAATATGACTTTGAATATTCAAATTCATTATCAATATCTTGGAAATCATAATAACTTGTATTGTTCCACTCATCATTATCATGTTGATTTTGAACCAATAGAATGTTAGTGTTGACTTTTGTTGTATCTAGGTCTTTTCCTTTGATAAATTGTGTTTTTGAATGATTTACCTTAGGATGTTCACTAAATCCCAAACTTTGGTGATAGACATTCTTATAGATAAGTTAGAGATAGATGGAGTTCATGGAACCCTAACAATGTATGAAATGAAGACAAGTGAAAGAACACCTGCAAAAAAAGAAGTTGTATTCAAGGTAGAAAAGAAGCCAAAAGATAAAAAATCACAAGATAAGAAAGTCAAAGATAATGACGATGAGTCGATCAGAATAAAGTTGAAGATAGGTTTAGGTAAATACAAGGTACATCTACCTTTTAAATGCTTCAATTATGGAGAGATTGAACACTTTACCAACAAATGTCCTTATAAACATAAGACCAAGGATGATGTAGAGCATGATGAATATCATGATGATGATAAAAAGTCTTATAAATCTGATAAGATCAATAAAAACTTCAAAAGATATGATAACAAGAAAAAATACTTCAAAAATAAAAAAAATCTTTACACCAAGGAAGATTGTAGCTCAACTAGTGAGAGTGAGAGAAGTGATTTAGAGAGTGATCATGAAGGTGATGATCCTACTGTCAATGAGGTTCTCTCTATGGCTTTGAGGTGTTATTGGTGATTCAGATAAAAAAAGAGATGAGGTGGATTTTGAGGTTGAGCTGATGAATACTCTAGAAGAACTAAAGATGGTAAAGAAGTATAATAGGTTGATGAGATCTTTTATCAAAGATTATGAACAATAAATCAACTTATTTGAATCTAGACTAAGAAACAACTCAAATCTAGAGGAATCCATATGGATTTGAGGTGTTATTGGTGATTTAGATAAAAAAAGAGATGAGGTAAAGAAGTAAGCTACTCAAATCTAGAGGAATCCATATGGATTTGAGGTGTTATTGGTGATTCAGATAAAAAAAGAGATGAGGTGGATTTTGAGGTTGAGCTGATGAATACTCTAGAAGAACTAAAGATGGTAAAGAAGAATAATAGGTTGATCAGATATTTTATCAAAGATTATGAACAATAAATCAACTTATTTGAATCTAGACTAAGAAACAACTCCAACGAATAAGAGGAAATAGTTAAACAGGTGGAAATTCAACTTTAAATTGTGACCACATGCTTAGAGGCAAAAGAAGAAGAATATACAAGGTATGTAGCTAAAGTGAACTCCTTGAGAGCTGAATCGAAACAAATATCAAATAAGGTCAAGTCTTTTATGATGTTTGAAAAGAGTAAGAATGATTTAGACAACATTATGAGTAGTCAAAAGATTACTAGTGATAAACAGGCCTTAGTTTCATTATAGATCAAGAGAAGGACATTAATATGATCAAAAGGTGAAAGATGGACCAAAGAATGAGGGTGCTGACAGAATAAAGCTTGATACTTTCAAGAAATATAATAACATAAGGTATAGTAATCCTTTCAATGGTTACATTTCTTCATGTAAAAAATTTTGTCATAGAGCAAGGCATTATATAAGGCCCTTCAAGAATGAATTTGAATGGAACAATGAGGAGAACCATCAGCCAAGAGTTATGGATCATGCTATGTTTTTATCTAAAAGGATAATATGTTTTAATTGTCATAAGGTTGGTCATATTGCAAATTACTGTAAGCATGATTTATCAAAATAAAATAAGAAATTTGAGGCTTCTAGAGTACAAGAAAGAAGACAAGATAGTAAGTGGAAACCCAAGATAGCTAAGGTTGATGACCAGTTGTAAGTTCAAGTGGACTATTTGCCATGGTGGAGCATAATGAAGTTACAAATGAATGCTAATAATTTTCCCTATTGGCTAAGATTATAAATGAAGAAGTCAATTCAAATAGATCAAATCAAAATTGTGTTTAAATAGAGATTGTAAAAAACAAGTCAAAAAGGCTACTCATAGCTAAGAGAATCATAAAGAAAGATCAGTCTAGTAAAGACATGGAGATCTAGGAATCTCTTGAATTTATGTTATTATAACTCTTTAGATCAGAGGTGACTCCATTAGGATTCATGGAGGCATTTAGTTAGTAAGCAAGAAGCATGAAGGATGCTCTATCATAGGGGGAGTTATGTGGTCTTAGGTAATCATTAGATTCAATGATCAATCAAAAAGTTTGTTGTAGGTGTGATCACAAGAAACAAGGTACAAAAATTTCACATGATGACTTGATCAAGCCAAGTCACAATTTTGAAAATGTCTTAAAACTCTCATGGTGATAAGGGGATCCAATCATGCCTCATGAGTAGGCATGTGAGCCTGGTCTTTTCTAAAAGTTTCTGACATAAATAATTGATGAGGTTGTTTGAGAGAAAATGTATGTTTCCCCAAGTCCAAGGATCAAACAGTTGTCAAGAAGATGAATCTTTGTCATTAATGTCAAAGGCTAAGAAATTTATTGTTTCAAGATCAAGTATTGAATAAGATCTAGCTTGAAGGAAAGAGAATGATCTGATATGATTAAGAATGTTTGCCATCAATGACAAAGGGGAAGATTATTGAGTAATGTTCCTAGTGTTGGTATTAAGGCATTGATGTTGTCATTGATGTCAACAATCAGGACCAAAACTCAAGCTTTTTTGCTCATTTCAAACATGCTTAACATATAAAATTCAAACTTTATGCATCTTTTTTATAATTTTCAACTTTGAATAATGTAACACCAAAACTTAAATGGTTTTGCTCATTTTGAACATGCTTAACATGTAAAGATTCAAACTTTATGCATGTTCCTTAAAATTTTGAACTTTGAATAATGTAACATCAAAACTTAAGTGGTTTTGCTTGTGTTGAACATGCTTAACATGTAGAGATTCAAACTTTATTTACATTCCTTATAATTTTTAAATTTGAGTAATATAACACTAAAACTTAAGTATTTTTACTCATTTCAAACATGTTTAACATGTAAAACTTAAAACTTTATGTGTGTTCCTTATAATTTTAAACTTTGAATAACGTAAAACTAAAATGTAAGTGGTTTTACTCATTTTAAACATACTTAACATATAAATATTCAAATTTTATGTGCATTTCTTATAATTTTGAACTTTGAATATTGTAACACCAAAATTTGAGGGGTTTTGCTCATTTTGAACATGTTTAACACATAAATATTCAAACTTTATGTGTGTTTCTAATAATTTTAAACTTTGAATAATGCAACAATAAAACTTAAGTGGATTTGTTCATTTAAAACATGCTTAACATGTAAAGATTCAAAAAATTTATGTGTTTTTTTATAAGTTTGAACTCTAAAAACACCAAAACAAAAGTGGTTTTGCTCATTTTCAACATGCTTAACATGTAAAGATTTAAAATTTATGCGTGTTCATTATAAATTTTAAGTTTGAATAATACAATACCAAAACTCAAGTACTTTTGCTCATTTCAAACATGTTTAACATGTAAAGACTCAAATTTTATGCGCATTTCTTATAATTTGGAAATTTGAATAATGTAACACCAAAACTCAAGTAGTTTAACATGTAAAGATTCAAACTTTATGCATGTTGCTTATAATTTTGAACTTTGAATAATTCAACACCAAAACTCAAGTAATTTTGCTCATTTTGAACATGTTTAACATGTAAAGATTCAAACTTTATGTGTGTTTCTTATAATTTTGAATTTTGATTAATGCAACACCAAAACTCAATATGTTTTGCTCGTTTCAAACACGTTTAAGATGTAAAGATTCAACTTTTATGTGTGTTTCTTAAAATTTTGAACTTTGAATTATGTATCACCAAAACTTAAGCAATTTTGCTTGTTTTAAACATTCTTAACATGTAAATATTCAAACAATATACACGTTCCTTATTATTTTGAACTTTGAATAATGTAACACCAAAACTTAGGTGGTTTTGCACATTTTGAATATGCTTAACATGTAAAAATTCAAAATTTATTTGCATTCATAATAATTTTTAACTTTGAATAATGTAACACTAAAACTTAAGTAGTTTTGCTCATTTTGAACATGTTTAACATGTAAAGATTCAAACTTTATGTGTGTTCCTTATAAATTTGAATTTTGAATATTGTAACACCAATAAGTAAATGATATTGCTCATTTTAGACATGCTTAAAATGTAAAGATTCAAACTTTATGCACATTTCTTATAATCTTGAAATTTGAATAATGTAACACCAAAATGTAAGTGGTTTTGGTCATTTTGATCATGTTTAACTTGTAAAGATTCAAAATTTATGTGAATTTTTATAATTTTAAAATTTGAATAATAGAACACCAAAATTTAAGTGGTTTGCTCATTTTGAATATGTTTAACATGTAAAACTTTAAATTATATGTGTTTCTTATAATTTTAAACTTTGAATAGCATAACACCAAAGCTTAAGTAGTTTCATACATTTCGAACATATTTAACATGTAAAGATTCAAACTTTATGCCTGTTCCTTATAATTTTGAACTTTGAATAATGTAACACTAAAACTTAATCAGTTTTACTTATTTCAAACATGTTTAACATGTAAAGAATCAAAATTTATGTGTGTTCCATATAATTTTGAATCATGTAACACCAAAACTTAATTAATTTTGCCCAATTAAAACATGCTTAATGTAATTTAAACTTTATGTGCATTCCTTATAATTTTGTACTTTGAATAATATAACACCAAAATTTAAGTGCTTTTGGTTGATTCAAACATGGTTAACATCTAAAGATTCAAACTTTATGCGTGTTTCTTATAATTTTTAACTTTGAATAATAAAACACAAAAACATGAGTGGTTTTTATCATTTTGAACATAATTAACATGTAAAGAGTCAAACTTTATCAGTATTTTTTATAATTTTGAACAGTGAATAATGTAACACCAAAATTGAAGTGGTTTTGCTTGTTTTGAACCTGCTTAACATGTAAAGATTTAAAATTTATGTGCATTTCTTATAATTTTGAACTTTGAATAATACAACACCAAAACTCAACTGGTTTTAATCATTTTTAACATGTTTAGCATGTAACGATCCAAACTTAAAGCATGTTTCTTATAATTTTAAACTTTGAATAATGCAACGTCAAAATTCAAGTGATTTTGTTCATTTTGAACATGTTTCACATGTAAGAATTCAAACTTTATGTGTGCTCTTTATAATTTTTAACTTCGAATAATGTAACTCCAAAACATAAGTGGTTTTGCTCATTTCGAACATGCTTAACATGTAACGATTCAAACTTTAAGCACATTCCTAATAATTTTGAACTTTGAAAGATGCAACACCAAAATATGAGTGGTTTTGCTCATTTTAGACATGTTTAACATGTAAACATTCCAACTTTATGCACATTCCTTATAATTTTGAACTTTGAATAACGCAACATAAAAACATATGTGATTTTCCTCATTTTAAACATGTTTAACATGTAAAGATTCAAACTTTATGCATGTTCCTTATAATTTTTAACTTTGAATAATACAACACAAAAACTCTGGTTTCAATCATTTTAAAAATGTAAAGATTTAAACTTTATGCATGTTCCTTATAATTTTGAACTTTGAATAATATAACACTAAAACCTAAGTAGTTTTACTCATTTTAAACATGATTGACATGTAAAGATTCAAACTTTATGTGTGTCCCTTATAATTTTGAACTTTGAACAATGTAACACAAAAATTAAGTGGTTTTGCTTATTTCAAACATGCTTAACATGTAAAGATTCAAACATTATCTTTGTTTTTTATAATTTTAAACTTTGAATAATGTAACACCAAAATATAAATGGTTTTATTTATTTTGAACATGTTTAACATGTAAAAAACTAAATTTTATACAAAACTATACACTTGAAACAAGAAAAACTACTTAAATTTTTTGAACTTTGAATAATGTAACATAAAAATATAAGTGGTTTTATTTATTTTGAACATGTTTAACATGTAAAGATTTGAGTCCTTACATGTTGAACATGTCTAAAATGAGCAAATCTACTTAATTTTTGTTGTTACGTTATTCTTATAATTTAGAACCTTGAATAACATAACACCAAAACTTAAGTGGTTTTACTCATTTTAAACATGTTCAGCATGTAAAGTTTCAAAATTTAGGTGTATTTCTTATAATTTTGATATTTGAATAATGTAACACAAAAACTTAAGTAGTTTTGCTCATTTTAGACATGTTCAACATGTAAGGATTCAAACTTTAGACACATTTATTATAATTTTAAAATTTAAATAACATAACAAAAAAAAATTAGTTTTTATTGTTTCAGGTATGTTAAACATGTAAATATTCAAACATTATACATGTTTTTTATAATTTTGAACTTTGAATAATGTAACACCAAAACTTAAGAGGTTTTCCTCATTTTGGACGTGTTCAACATGTAAAGATTCAAACTTTAGGTGCGTTTCTTATAATTTTGATCTTTAAATAATGTAACGCAATAGCTTAAGTGGTCTTCTTCATTATAGATATGTTCAACATGTAAAGATTCAAACTTTAGGTATGTTTATTATAATTTTGAACTTTGAATAATGTAATAGACAAAATCAAGTAGAATTACTCATTATGGACATGTTAACCTTGTAAATATTCAAAATTTAGGTGTGTTTTTTATAATTTTGAACTTTGAATAACATATCAACAAAACTTTAGCTGTTTTGCTCATTTCAAACATGTTTAACATTGAAAGACTCAAGCATTATGTGTGTTTCTTATGATTTTGAACTTTGAATAATGTAACACCAAAATCTAATTAGTTTTGCTTGTTTCAAACATGTTCAACATGTAAAGATTCAAAATTTATGCATAATTCTTATATTTTTGAAGTTTACATAATGTCACACCAAAATTTAAGCAATTTTGCTCATTTTAGACATGTCCACCACGTAAATATTCAATCCTTATGCATGTTTTTTTTTTATAGTTTTGAACTTTAAATAATGTAACACCAAAACTTAAGTGGTTTTACTTGTTCCATAAATTTTCAACATGTAAAGATTCAAACTTTAGGTGTGTTTCTTATAATTTTAAACTTTGAATAATGTAACACCAAAACTTAAGTGGTTTTTATCATTTTAAATATGTACAACATGTAAAGATTCAAACTTTATGCATGTTTTTTTATAATTTTGAACTTTGAATAATGTAACACCAACACTTAAGTGGATTTGATCATTTTGGATATCTTCATCATGTAAAGATTCAAACTTTAGTTGTGTTTCTTATAATTTTGAAATTTAAATAATTTAACCCTAAAACTTACGTAGTTTTGCTCATTTTAGACATGTTTAACATGTAAATATTCAAATTTAGTATTACTTGTTTCAGAATAATGATTCAATCTTCAGGTATGTTTCTTATAATTTTTAACTTTGAATAATGTAACACCAAAAATTAAGGAATTTTATTCATTTTGGATATGTTCATCATGTAAAAATTCAAACTTTAAGCATGTTTCTTATAATTTTAAACTTTTAAAGTAGTTTTACTCATTTGAAACATGTTCAACATATAAAAATTTAAACTTTATGTGTGTTTCTTATCATTTTCAATTTTGAATAATGTATCACTAAAACTTAAGTGGTTTTGCTCATTCTAGGCATGTTAAACATGTAAAGATTCAACTTTAGGTGCATTTATTATAATTTTAAACTTTGAATAATGTAACACCAAATCTTAAGACATTTTGTTTATTCTAGACATGTTTAACATGTAAAGATTCAAATTTTAGACACTTTTCTTATAATTTTGACCTTTGAATAATGTAACACCAAAACTTAACTGCTTTTACTCATTTTAGACATGTTCAACATATAAAGATTCAAACTTTATGTGCATTTCTTATAATTTTAAACTTTGAATAATGTAACACCAAAACTTAAGTGGTTTTGCTCATTCTAGACATGTTTAACATTTAAAGATTTAAACTTTATGTGAGTTTCTTATAATTTTGAACTTTGAAAATGTAACATAAAAACTTAAATGGTTTTTCTCATGTCGAACATGTTCAACATGTAAAGATTCAAATCTTAGGCAGATTTATTATAATTTTGAACTTTGAATAATGTAACACTAGAACTTAAGTGGTTTTACTCATTTTAGACATATTCAACATGTAAAAAATTGAACTTTATGCACGTTTCTTATAATTTTGAACTTTGAATAATATAACATGAAAACTTAAAGTTTTTTTCTCATTTCAAACATGTTCAACATATAAAAATTCAAATTTTAAATGTTTTTCTTATAATTTTGAATTTTGAATAATGTAACACTAGAACTTAAGTGGTTTTACTCATTTTAGACATATTCAACATATAAAAATTCAAACTTTATGCATGTTTTTTATAATTTTGAATTCTGAATAACTTAACACCAAAAACTTAAGGAATTTTGCTTATTCTAAACATGTTCAATATGTAATGATTCAAACTTAAGTGTGTTTCCAATAATTTTGAACTTTGAATAATGTAAAACCAAAACTTAAATGGTCTTGCTCATTACGAACATGTTCAAAATGTAAAGATTCTAAATTTAGGCATGTTTCTTATAATTTTGAAATCTGAATAATGTAATAAAAAAACTTAGCATTTTTGCTCATTTAAGACATGTTTAACATTTAAATATTTAAACTCTATCTACATTTCTTATCATTTTGAACTGTGAATAATGTAACATCAAAAGTTAGGCAGGTTTACTCCTTTTGAACATGTTTAACATGTAAAGATTCAATATTTTTATGCATTTCTTATAATTATGAAGCTTTGAACAATGTAACACCAAAACATAAGTAATTTTGCTCATTCATGACATGTTCAACACATAACGATTCAAACTTTATGCACATTTCTTATAATTTTAAACTTTGAATAATCTATCACCAAAACTTAGGAAGTTTTACTCATTTTGGACATGTTCAACATGTAAAGATTCAAACTTTATGCATGTTTTTTATAATTTTGAACTTTCAATAATGTAACACAAAAACTTAAGTGGTTTTTATCATTTTGAACATGTTGAACATATAAAAATTTAGAATTTAGGTGTGTTTCATATAATTTTGAATTTTAAATAACATAACACCAAAATATAAGTGGTTTTGCTCATTTCAAACATGATTAAAGATGTAAAGATTCAAACTTTATGCATGTTTCTTATAATTTTGAACTTTGAATAATGTAATGCCAAAACTTAAGTAGTTTTGTTCGTTTCAGACATGTTTAACATGTAAAAATTCAAACTTTAGGTGCATTTATTATAATTTTGAGTATTGAATAATGTAACACTAAAACATAAGTGGTTTTGCTCATTTTAGACATGTTTAGCATGTAAATATTCAAACTTTAGGCATGTTTCTTATAATTTTTAACTTTTAATATATAACACCAAAACTTCAGTGGTTTTTCTCATTTCACACATGTTTAATATGTAATGATTCAAACTTTAGGCATGTTTATTATAATTTTGAACTTTCAAAAACATACCACCAAAACTTAAGTAATTTTTCTCATTTCAGACATGTTCAATATATAAAGATTCAAACTTTAGGCATGTTTCATATAATTTTGAAAGTTGAATAACATAACACCAAAATCTAAATGGTTTTGCTCATTTTAGACATGCTTAACATGTAAGGATTCAAAATTTAGATGTCTTTATTATAAATTTTAACTTTGAATAATGTAACACCAAGACTTAAATATTTTTACTCATTTAAGACATGTTCAACATGTAAAGATTAAAATATTAGGCATGTTTCTTATAAATTTGAACTTTTAATAATGTAACACCAAAACTTAGTGGTTTTGCTCATTTTAGATATGTTCAACATGTAAAGATTCAAATTTTAGGTGCATTTCTTATTGTTTTAAACTTTGAATAATGTAACACCAAAACTTAAGTAATTTTACTCATTTTGGACATGTTCAACATGTAAGGATTTAAACTTTTTACATGTTTCTTATATTTTTGAACTTTTAATAATGTAACACCAAAACCTAAATGGTTTTACTCATTTTAAACATATTCAACATGTAAGGATTTAAACTTTAGTTGTGTTTATTATAATTTTCAGCTTTGAATAATGTAACAAAGAAACTTAATCAAAATTTCTCATTCTAGACATGTTAGAACATGTAAAAATTCTAACTCTAGACATGTTTCTTATAATTTTGAACTTTGAATAATGTAAACCAAAATTTAAGCAATTTTACTCATTTTGGATATATTGAACATGCAAAGATTCAAACTTTAGGCACATTTCTTATAAGTTTGAACTTTGAATAATATAACACCAAAACCTAAGAGGTTTTGCTCATTTTAAACATGTTTAACATTTAAAGATTATAAATTTATGTGAGTTTATTATAATTTTGAACTTTGAATAACCTAACACCAAAACTTAAGTAATTTTGTTTGTTTTAGATATCTTCAACATATAAAGACTTAAATTTTATGCACATTTCTTATAATTTTGAACTTTGAATGATGTAACACAAAAAATTAAGTGGTTTTAATCATTTTAGATATGTTTAACGTGTAAAGATTCAAACTTTATGTGTGTTTCGTATAATTTGAACTTTGAATAATGTAACACCAAAACTTTAGTGGTTTTACTCATTTTGAACATATTCAACATGTAAAGATTCAAACCTTATGTATGTTTATTATAACTTTGAATTTTTAATAACGTAACATCAAAACTTAAGTGGTTTTGCTCATTTCAGACATGTTTAACGTGTAAAGATTCAAATTTTATGCACGTTTATTATAATTTTGAACTTTGAATAGTGTAACACCAAAAATTAAGTGTTTATGCTCATTTTGGACATGTTTAATATGTAAATATTCAAATTTTATGTGTGTTTCTTATAATTTTAAACTTTGAGTAATTTACAATAGAACTTAAGTGTATTTTCTAGTTTTGAACATGTTCAACATGTAAAGATTCAAACTTTGTGCATGTTTCTTATAATTTTGAAATTTGAATAATGTAGAACCAAAAAGCTCATTTCAAACATGTTTAACATGTAAAGATTCAAATTTTATGCACTTTTATTATAATTTTGAACTTTGAATAGTGTAACACCAAAAATTAAGTGTTTATGCTCATTTTGGACATGTTTAATATGTAAATATTCAAATTTTATGTGTGTTTCTTATAATTTTAAACTTTGAGTAATTTACAGTAGAACTTAAGTGTTTTTATAATTTTGAACATGTTCAACATGTAAAGATTCAAACTTTGTGCATGTTTCTTATAATTTTGAACTTTGAATAATGTAAATCCAAAACTTAAGTAATTTTTCTCATTTTAGACATGTTAAACATGTAAAGATTCAAACTTTACATATGTTTCTTATAATTTTGAATTTTGAATAACTTAACAAAAAAACATAAGTAGATTTGCTCATTTTGGGCATGTTCAACATATAAAGATTCAAATTTTATGTGTGTTTCTTATAATTTTGAAATTTGAATAATGTAACACCAAATCTTAAGTAGTTTTCCCTATTTTGGACCCACTCAACATGTAAAGATTCAAATTTTAGATGAGTTTATAATAATCTTAAACTTTAAACTATGTAACAAAAAACTTAAGTGATTTTCCTTATTATAGACATATTGAACATGTAAAGATTCAAATTTTAATTGTGTTTCTTATAAGTTTGATCTTTGAATAACGTAACACTCAAACTTTAGCAATCTTTCTTATTAAGGGCATGTTAACTATGTAGAGATTTAAACTTTAGGCATGTTTATTATAATTTTGAAATTTTAATAATTAAATAATAAAACTTTAACATTTTTTCTCATTTTGGAGATGTTCAACATGTAAAGATTAAAACTTTATGTGCATTTATTATAATTGTGAACTTTGAACACCTTAACACCAAAACTTAATCAATTTTGCTCATTTTGAATATGTTCAACATGTAAAGATTTAAACTTTATGCATATTTCTTATAATTTTGAACTTTAAATAATGTAACACCAAAAATTAAGTAGTTTTACTTATTTCAAATATGTTCAACATTTAAAGATTTAAACTTTATAGTGTTTCTTATAGTTTTTAACTTTGAATAATGTAACACCAAAAGCTAAGAAATTTTGATCATTTTGAACTTGTTCAACATGTAAATATTCAAACTTTAGGTGCATTTTTTTATAATTTTAAACTTTGAATAATGTAACACCAAAATATAAGCAATTTTGTTGATTTTGGATATGTACAACATGTAAAGATTCAAACTTTATGCGTGTTTCTTATAATTTTTAACTTTGAATAATGTAACACCAACACTTAAGTAGTTTGATCATTCCAAACATATTATGCATGTAAAGATTCAAACTTTAGGTGCATTTCTTATAATTTTAAACATTAAAAAATGTAACACATAAACTTAAGTAGTTTTACTCATTTCAAACATGTTTAACATGTAAATATTCAAACTTTAGGTGCGTTTCTTATAATTTTGAACTTTTAGTAAGGTAACACCAAAACTTAAGCAATTTTGCTCAATTTGGACATGTTCAACATGTAATGATTGAAAATTTAGTTGTGTTTCTTATAATTTTGAAATTTGAATAATGTAACACTAAAACTTAAAGAGTTTTTGTCATTTTGAACATGATCTATTATGTAAAGATAAAACTTTCAACATGTTTCTTATAAATTTAAACTTTGAATAGTGTAATACCAAAACTTAAGTGGTTTTGCTCGTTTTAGACATGTTCAACATGTAAAGATTCAAACTTTGGGTTTAATTTTTATAATTTTGAATTGAATAATGTGACACCAAAACTTAATCTATTTTACTCGATTCGAACATCTTCAACATGTAAAAAAATTAAGTGTGTTTTTTTAAATTTTAAACTTTGAATAACATAAAAAAAAAATTAGTAGTTTTACTCATTTTAGACATGTTGAACATGTAAAGATTCTAACTTTAAGTGTGTTTCTTATAATTTTGAACTTTTAATAATGTAACACCAAAATGTAAGTGATTTTGGTCATTCTAGACATGCTTAACATGTAAAGATTCAAACTTTAGGCATGCTTCTTATAGTTTTAAATGTTGAATAATGTAATACCTACCAAAACTTAAGAGTTTTGCTCATTTCAAACATGTTTAACATGTAAAGACTTAAAATTTAGGTAGGTTTCTTATAATTTTAAACTTTGAATAATGTAACACCAAAACGTAAGAGATTTTACTCATTTTAGACATGTTAAACATGTAAAGACTCAAACTTTATGCATGCTACTTAAAATTTTGAACTTTAATAATGTAAAACCAAAACGTAAGTAGTTTTACTCATTTCAGACATGTTCAACATATAAAGATTCAAACTTTATGCATGTTTCTTGTAATTTTAAACTTTGAATAATGGAACACCAAAGCTTACAAGATTTTTCTCATTTTGGACATATTGAAAATGTAAAGATGTAAAATTTAGGCACGTTTCTTATAATTTTGAACTTTGAATAATGTAACACAAAATCTTAAGCGATTTTTCTCATTTCAAACATGTCCAACATGTAAATATTTAAACTTTAGGTATGTTTATTAAAATTTCAAACTTTGAATAAGTAACACCAAAACTTAATTATTTTTATTCATTTCAGATGTGTTCAACATGTAAAGATTCAAATTTTATGTGCATTTCTTATAATTTTCAATTTTGAATAACATAACAATTAAACTTAATGGTTTCACTCATTTTGAACATGTTCAACATGTAAATATTTAAACCTTAGGCTTGTTTCTTATAATTTTGAACTTTGAATAATCTAACATAGAAACTTAAGTAGTTTTGCTCATTTTGAACATGTTCAACATGTAAACATTCAAACTTTATGCATGTTTCTTATAATATTGAACTTTGAATAATGTAACACCAAAACTTAAGTGATTTTGCTTATTTTGGATATGTTCAACATGAAATGTTTTAAACTTTAGGCACATTTTTTAAAATTTTGAAATTTGAATTAAAAAACCAAAACTTAAATGGTTTTGTTCATTCTAAATATGTTCAACATGTAAAGATTATAATTGTAGGTGGGTTTCTTATAATTTTGAAATTTGAATAATAGAACAATAAAAATTGAGTGGGTTTGCTCATTCTTGACATGTTCAACATGTAAATATTCAAATTTTAGGTGGGTTTCTTATAGATTTAAACTTTGAATAACATAACACCAAAATGTAAGTGATTTTGCTCATTTCAAACATGTTCAACATTGAAAGATTCAAACTTTAGGTGGATTTATTAAAATTTTAAACTCTGAATAATGTAACATCAAAACTTAGGTGGTTTTTCTCATTCCAAATATGTTCAACATGTAAAGATTCAAAATTATATGAAACACATCTAAAGTTTGAATTTTTAGATGTTGAACATGTCTAAAATGAGCAAAACTACTTATGTTTTAGTATTACATTATTTAAAGTATAAAATTATAAGGAACATGTCTAAAGATTGAATATTTACATGTTGAACATGTTAAAAATGAGGAAAATTTCTTAAGGGTGTTGTATTATTAAAAGTTTAAAATTATGAAAAATGTGCCTAAATTTTGAATCTTTACATGTTAGACATGTCTAAAACAAGCAAAACTACTTAAGTTATGTTCAAAATTATAAGAAACACACCTAAATTTTGAATATCTACATGTTGAACATGTCTGAAACAAGTAAGACTACTTACACTTTGGTGTTAAATTATTTAAAGTTTAAAATTATAAGAAACACACATTAAGTTTGAATCATTACATATTGAACATGTCCAAAATGAGCAAAACCACTTACATTTTGGTGTTACAATATTCAAAGTTTAAAATTATAAGAAACATGAATAAAATTAGAATATTTACATGTTAAAAAAGTTAAAAATGAGTAAAACCACTTAATTTTTGGTGTTACATTATTCAAAGTTTAAAATTATAGGAAATATGTATAAAGTTTGAATCTTTACATGTTGAACATGTCTAAAATGAGCAAAATTGTTTAATTTTTGGTGTTACATTATTTAAAGTTCAAAATTATAAAAAAGTGCACCTAAAGTTTTAGTCATTACATGTTGAACATATTTGGAACAAGCAAAAACACTTAAGTTTTGGTGTTATGCTATTCAAAGTTTAAAATTATAAGAAACACGCATAAATTTTGAATCTTTACATTTTAAACATGCCCAAAATGAGCAAAACTACTTAAGTTCTAGTGTTATGTTATTCAAAGTTTAAAATTATAAGAAATGTGCATAAACTTTGAATCTTTACATGTTGAGCATGTCTGAATAGAGCAAAATTGCTTAAGTTTTGGTGTTACATTATTCAAAGTTAAAGATTATAACAAACATGCATAAATTTTGAATATTTACATGTTGAACATATCCAAAATGTGAAAAACCACTTAAGTTCTAGTGCTATGTTATTCAAAGTTCAAAATTATAAGAAACATGCATAAAATATGAATCTTTACATGTTGAACATGTTTGAAATGAGAAAAACTACTTAAGTTTTGGTGTTATGTTGTTCAAAGTTCAAAATTATAATAAATGTGCAAAAAGTTTGAATCTTTGCATGTTGAATATGTCCAAAATGAGCAAAAGCACTTAAGTTTTGGTGTTACATTATTCAAAGTTCAAATTATAATAAATGTGCATACAGTTAGAATCTTTACAAGTTAAACATGTTTGTAATGAACATAATATTACTTGAAAAGATGAACATCTTTCCAAGTAGTGTTCTTTTCTCTTAGTGGGTCTCATTACACCAAAACTTACTATATATCTCTATTATGTAGCTTAACACTATGATGGTTTAGGATTATCATTGGTTTCAGTTGGATCTTTTCCTCTTCCATGACATATAAATGAGTCTAATCCAAAACATGAGATGGATCATATATATACTTTCTTAGAAAAATATCATGAAATACATCATGAATCCTTGATAGAGAAGGAAGAAGTGTCAGTCGATATGTAATAAGACTAATCTTTTCCATAATGTTAAAGGCTTAATAAATCATGGAGCTAATTTGGAAGCCTTGTCAAACTTAATATAGTTTTTTTACAGTCTAACACATAGAAAAACTTTGTCTCCCATGTTGAATTCATGTGGGGTTCTCTTTTGATCTACATAGCTCTTTATCTATCAGAAGTTGTTTTAAAATTTTGCCTTATTAATTTTATTTGTCTATCATATCCCAATATTAAATCAAGTCCAACAACAACTCTATTTTCCAAGTTGTCCTAACCAAGAAAATTTCTACATTTATGCCCATATAAAGCTTCAAACAAAACCATATTTATGGCAAAATGGTAAGAGTTATTATATGCAAAGTCAACTAGATGTAGCTAGTCTTCTCATTTAGTTTGTTAATCCATTACGTACATGTGCAACAAATCTTCAACCACATAGTGTAGCCTTTCCATTTGCCCATTCATTTTCGATGATATAAAGAACTAAAATTTAACCTTGTTTTAAAGGCTACAGTCAATGTACACCAAAATATTGAAGAAAATAACTTGTTACGATATGATATGATTACTTCAAGTATGTTGTGGATTCTAACCACTTCCTTCATGAAGCATTCCACAAATATGGAAACATCATCTGTTAAGTTTCTAACAATAAAGTGGCCAACTTTAGTGGCTTTATCAATCACCGTGATGATTGTATCATGCTTGTTGCATAATTTTGGTATCCCCATAATAAAATCAAGTGAGAATATAGTCCACTTATCTCTTGGAATATCATGAGGGTACAATAGCCCTCCTAAATAACAATTATTAGCTTTGACCTGTTGGCATTCCAATCATTTCACTACAAATTCAATGATATCATGCTTCATTCTAGGCCAAACATAGATCTTTTTCAGGTCATGTATCATCTTTGTAACCCGTAGATGAGCATAATAATGTGTTGTATACGCTTTCTTAAGTATATAATTTCTCAAGTCACCCAAACTAGGTACATATATTTGACCTTTATGCCTTATAAGGCCATATTCTACAACAAAAAATTCAGCAAATATTTTTGTTATAGGCTCGTCAGCCACACCTGCTCTCACATCGTAACATAATTCATCAGCAAGTTATTATTCCAAAATAACACTTTTGAAATTTCTTTATAATATTGATAAGGTAGAAAGGTACATGTGTCTACTAAGTACATCAACCACATGATTCTCCTTTCCTTTGACATATGATATGTCTATGTCAAAATTACTTAAAAATTCCATCCACCTATGCTGGCATGCATTTAATTTTTTTTGAAAAAATAAATACTCAAGACTAGGGTGATCTGATTTCACCTTGAAAATCTTTCCCAATAGGAAATGTTTCCATTATAGAATGCTCCCTCTCATGCATTAGATAGTTATTTGGATGGTCTTTCAATTCCCATGACTCATAAGCCATAACTTGCCATCTTGGGTCAAGATGCCTCCATAGCCTTCTTTAGAAGCATCAGTCAAAACTTCAAAGTTCCTATTTGGGTCTAGTATGATAAGGATAGGTGTTATTGTAAGCAACACTTTCAACTTATTAAATGCCTCCTCACACTGAGGGGTCTAAACAAATTTCTTGACTTTATGCTACAGGAGGTAATGGGATAAGCAAACTAGAAAAAAATTCACTAAAACACTGATAATAACTAGCCAAACCCATAAGCTATGCACTTCATGCACATTAGTAGGAGCAGGCCAATATTGAATAATTATGATCTTCATAGGATCGATAGTGATGCCTTCTTTAGAAATATTATGTCTCAAATAATAAATTTTAGATTCATTAAATGCATATTTGGAGAGTTTTCCATACAACTTATGTTGTCTTAGCGTTTGAAAAATAAATGAAGGTGCTAATCATGCTGAGCCTCATTTTAAAAATAAATTATAATGTCATCAAGAAAAACCATAACAAATTTATCCATAAAGTCCTTGAATATGTTGTTCATAAGATTCATAAAGGATGTAGGTGCATTAGTTAAGCCAAAAGGTAGAACCAAGAACTCATAGTACCCATATTGAGTTTTAAAAGTTATTTTATGAATGTCTTCTTCTTTGATTCTCAATTGATGATAGGCCTGATCTCAAGTTAATCTTAAATAAGATTGCAACACCCTTCATTTGGTCAAACAAGTCATTAATTCTAGGCAAATGATAATAGTTGTTGATTGTTACCTTATTTATCATGTGGTAATCAATGCAAAGCTTCAATGTTCCATCCTTCTTCTTTATAAAGAGCATCATATCACCCTAAGGAAGCACACTTGGCCGATACTTTTTCTATCCAAAATTTATTACAATTGAACTTTTAATTATTGTAAATCAGACACATTCATGTGGTAGGGGATTTATAAGTAGGGGTAAATCCAGGTATGATATCAATAGAGAAATAAAATTCTTTCTTAGGTAGTAAACTGATCAACTTCTCAAAAATGACATCCATAAACTCCTTCAAAATAGGAAAATCAACATGTACCACCTCCTTTTCAATGGGTAATTCCTATAGTTGGACTACATAAAGCATGCAACCATTCCTTACAACTCTTTTTAGCTATAGTTGAGAGTGTTTTACATCTTATAGACCCTTTCATGCCTTACAATTCTACAATTTGGCTAAGGTCATTGGTGCATTGCACTCTTTTTCCCACATAATCAAGTATGGTTTTATATTCATGCAGCCAATCCATCCTAAGGATGAGATCATAAGACTTTAAAGGTGTGAGAAAAATATTCAACTTGGTCTTAAAAATACCAAAATCTAATTTTGCTTATTCTAAGCACTCAATAATCACTTTCTTGTCAGTACTAAACTCAACTTCTCAACCTTCTCTTATCAAGATAGGTTTAATATTACATTGCTTTGTAGCAAAAGGAGAAATAAAGCAATTTGCTACACCTAAATCAATCAATATAGTCAAAGAAAAACCATTAATTATACCTCAAGTTTTAATTGGAGTGGCTTGTAAGTCAACATTATGATATAAAAAGTAACATATACCCTATAATTTACTGCTTGGCTTTTTTTGAACTTGAGACAGTCCTTTTTATAGTGATTTTCACCACATTTCTAACAAATAATAGGTCTAGAATATTCCATCGAAATAGTATTAGCACCTATGGTAGGCCCATGTTGGTTGTTTTGATGTTGTTCCTTCCTGTAAGAACCATATTTAGAAGATCCATGGGACTTGATATTTTTGTTTTGATTAGAAAATTTTCTAAAAAATGTATTGCCATAAAAAAATCTATAGTTATGATTAGATTTTTAGAGTTTCTTGTTCATGGGAGAAAGGTTATTTGCTTTGGATTGCTGCCTACTTGTCTTAAATTCTTATCTTGCCTTTTGACGAGACTTTTATGTTTCCTTAGCCCTGTAGGTTGATTCAATTAGTATAGTAAAGTCCTTGGGTTCATCATATTTTTGTCATGCATGAGTCTTAAGCCCAAGTTTGAACTTAGTAATCTTGGTTTCTTCATCATTCATATAGTTCACATGACATAGAAAATTTTGAAACTTATTCTCTTACTTAGTAATAGACATGTTTTCTTTCTTCAAAAGCTAAAAATTGATGATTTTTTTCTCTTTATAGTTTGCATTTAGATATCTCTTATGAAATTGAGTCTTAAAAATAGACCAAGATAAGTTTAAAGGCTAATATCCTTCAATAACACAAAAATGATTCCACCATAAAGTTTTAGGACCAACTAGCTGATAGGTAACGACCTTGACTTTCACATTTTATGGCATATTATGCAAGTTGAAGTACTTATACAAGTGCACCATCCATGAATTAACTACATCACTAGATACCTCACCCAAAAAGGTAAGTGGTAGAAGCTTATTCATCTCTTTGATGATTAAGTCAATAATGGTCAAAGGTAATTCTTGAATCACAGGTCCTTCTACCTAGCCCATTTCTAATCTAGGTACTTACTCTTGGGATATCTTTTCAAGATTGTTCAATCTTTACTCTCGGTTTTCAATCTTTCCTTAAAAGGTATTAAGAGCTATCAAGATTCCACTGAGGATCTCCTCATGCTTATCAATTAGATTCCCACTGATTGCTTCAACATTGGGTACTTTGATATATATATTAGCATTATTCATAGGTAACTCTTCCTTGTTACACATGAGGATGTGTCCATGATGACCCCTTCCTCATCCTCTACCTTTGCCCCTTGTTGGGTTGACATTAAAGGGGTTTTTATGGATGTTGCCTTCACTTGATCACTATAGTAATATAAAATGTAAAAATTGGTAACTTAAGTGTGGCTTATGACACCCAACCCATATGTCCCTCTTGCTTGCTCTTATGACCCTCATAAACATCTTTTTATTGATTCCTAGTCATTTGTAGCCTTTCAAACTTAATATTAGCTCAATTAGACTATTCTTTTCATGACTAATCTATCCCCCTAGCCCCATCATCAGCTCAAAAATAATAATACCACACTTGGACTACAACACTGGTGCCATTCTTGTTGACTTTAGGTGCTCTTATTCAAGTGTATTTTTGGCCCCAATAGTCATTTCCTTCTTGTTCCCCATCTTTCTCCTTGTCAGCCTAATGTGAGCACATTCAACCAATGACCAATAGATCCCTATAAAATTCCATTCAAAGATCATTTGAAAAGGATTAGAAATATCACTAAGCAAACAAGAATACAAGCAAGACTACTCAAGCAATCTTCCCTATTCTCTATATACAGCCAGCCAATACACTTACATGCTTATTCAAATTTTTAAAATAGTCTCTGACCACCTCAAACACATCCATTTTAGTATTTTATATATTCATACACTTTATTTCATAAAACACATCAAGTGGGAGAACTACATATGGCTTGATCCCTCTTTAAAGCATTGGTATGTAGACAACATGCCCACACAAGGGGTGTGGATGTTTAGTGAATATTACACACACTAACCCCTCCATTTTTCTCAAAATTGGTCAAATCACAATGGAGTATATGTTTTGAAGAGAAAATATTCTCTACAGGGAGCTCTACAAACTTTCAGCTACTACTAAAACTTCATAAACAAGGTCACATAGGCATAGCAAACAAAACACAAAAAGCTTAGATCTCTTGGATAATAGTGGCAGAGGTGGAGTATAACACCTATGTCACTCTTGTCTAGTTTCAATACTCCTATCCAATCATAAAATAAATGTTAGATCCTGGTTTGTGATAGTGTCCCAGTCTTGCATAATGAATCTCAGACCCTGTCTTAGTTGTATCAGTCAATTTTATCTAAGTATTATTTTCTCCCTCTTATTACTATTTTTAGAAAAGTTAAAATTGTAATCTAATTTACACAAATTATTACCTTAGTTATTTCATATTTATTTACTAATTTTAATATTCAAATCCTTTAACTAAATTAGGAATAATACACCAAAATTCTAAAAAATTGTCAAATCATTTGATGAACCTGACTTTCTTTGTTTGCACATAAAAACCCTAGAAACCTTAGAGTAAATTTCCTACTAATTTTTTCCTATATTTTTCTAATTTTTTACTTGCATAATAAAATAAAAAATTAGCATTACATTTTAAAAAAATTAGTAATTTTAAAATAATTTTCTTTCAAACTCTAGTTGCCCATACTAGGTTCCTAGATTTTTCTCGTAATTTTACAATAATTTTTTGATTTTTTATTAGCATATTAAAATTATACATTCACCTCAAATTTCAAATTTCAATAGTAATTTTCAAAAATAATTATTTTTTAAAATGCTAGTGGCACATCCTAGGACCTATTAAATCATAAATTTTTCAATATTTTTTTGATTTTTTACTTACATACATAACTTAAAAATTACTATAAATTTAAAAATTTTGTAGTAATTTTCAAATTAATCATCTCTCAAACCCTAGCTACATACACTAGGTCCCATCGCTTCTTCAAGTATCACCTTACACCTAAAATCAGATCTAAAAATGGATCTCAATTATTTTTAGATATTTTTTGCATTTATAATGAATAATAAGGAGACCATACTTGGTCCTATCATGCACATGAATGATTAAGTCTACCATATGTTAATACAAAGCTTCATTCTTTGAATTTCATGCCTAATTTTCATAACATGTGATGATATTAAGAAAGTCATTATTAAACATAGTAAGATACCTCTCCTTCAAAGCAAAGTTTACTTGTCTTTAATACAAGGTTTCATCTCTTGCTCTCTATCTCTCATATGGAAAAAATTTCAATTTTATCATGCTAAACACATTAGAAATGTCATAACACATGCCAATTTTTTTCATGCATTCATGCATAAATTCATGCTTCCTATCCCTTTCTTTCTATCTCTCATACGGAAATTTTTTCAAGTTTATCATGCTAAACACATTAGAAATGTCATAGCACATACCAAAGTTTCTTATGCATTCATGCACAAATTCTTGCTTTTTATCCCAAACTTGTTATCTCTCATATGGAATGTTCTTTATAAATATATTGTTATACAACTTATAACTCCAATTACATGTATTTTATCCCACATACATGGTTTATATCTAGAGGATCCATTGCATAAGCTAACAATCACCAATCAAGTATACTATTTCTCCTAATGCATACATGCATCCTATAGCCTCTTCAAACCCTCTTCAACGCATGTGCTTACATGTTCAATCATAATCTACTAGGGTTTGCACTTGTGAGACTCTAAGGAATCAAATCACCAATATGAGTAAGCTATTTTCAGATTTACAAACATAGAATCAACTATTACATGAAAATATCACAACATTGGAAAATTAGATTATAATACAAAAGCCTCAAAGGCACCCTAATATCAATCATGTATATTCACCTTCACCTAATCAATTGGTCGATATCAAAACAAGAAATTACCATTGTACATATCAAAACAAGAAATCACAATAAAGTAAATCTACACCTAGTGATTCAAAAAGCATTCAAATGTCAAATAAGAGATCAAGTGAGGTACTAAGGGAAATGATTGAATCTAAGTTGATCAAACTACTTCCTTTACATCTAGTGATAAGATCCAAATATTATTGTGCATATCATAGAATGCATGGGCATCACACAAATTTATGTTTTGCATTGAAACAAAATATATAATAGATAATTTCTAATTAGGACCCTATACAAGGTAAATCAATCAAGCAATCCATAGTGACATAGGAACACATTCACAAAAGGTAAAATTTAGAAATAGTGTAAAAGTGGTTACCAAAGCATAACTCAGAACAACAAAAGGATCAAAAAAAAAATCAAAGCAAGGAATAGTACCACATGCATAGGTAAAGCATGAAAAATATGTAAATATAACTCTCCAAAATGAGCCTCAACTTTCAAAGTAGTATAGGTTTAATTAAAAATATCTACAACAGTTTGATTATCAAGGTCAAGGGTTGGGCAAGCAAGCTCAAGACATCACTACTATTCTAGTAGTTGATAATATTTGTCACCAAGATTTGGGATTTATTGAACATCCTAAGGAAAATCATTCAGAGACATAATTTATCAAAGGAAAAGATCTAGATATAATAAAAGTCAACACTAGCATTCCATTGGTTCAAGATCAAGATGATAATGATGAATAGAATAATATAGGTTATTATGATTTCTTAGATATCGATAATGAATTCAAATATTAAAAGTCATATTCACAGTCATTCCCTCATGGTCTACAATCATGCATGATTCCTTTGTTTGATATAAGACACCATGATAGGGAGTCTCCCATTAGACTCATTAGTTAGTATCCTTTTTTTCTCAATTTTTTTGTACACAATCTCCTTCATGCTTGATTGTACATAACCTATATCAAAGATACCAAAAACATTCAAATATTTCAAAATACAAAAACATGCAAATAATCCAAAAACACCAAAAATATTTTGATTGTATGCATAATCCATGCTTTACATTTTTACTATCATGCTAGACTTACATTTACTATTATATGCTATTATTTGTTGATTTATCTACATTACCATGCTTCACTTGATCTTTTTTGAGTGTGTACAGTGACCTCTAGCTCCTTGAATGCTTCATTTGATCTTTTTTGAGTGTGTGCCATGACATCCAGCTCTTTGAATGATTCACTATTAAGGGGGCATCTTACTTCTACATTTGAGACATACATTGATATATTTACTTACTAGGGCCATCTTCTACATGACTACACCATCTAGGTTATGTCATTCTTACACCACATGTTATATTACATTATTTAATAGCTTACAAAGATTACTTTATCAACACTCACTAGTATATAACACTTATGTATTTCTTAGTATATACCTAGTCTTGTATTAACATGTCTTGCATAATTTTTTTTTTTTTTTTTTTGATTAGTTAGGTGTGATTGTATTTCTAGTATTTACATGCTTTTCTTTCTTGCTTTATGTAGCTGGATGTGATTGCATTTCTCAGTTCTTATTTGTCTCTTGTATGTGCCTTAGGATATTTTATAATGTCTTTTGCTTCTATGTCTTGTGTGTACCTTAGGACATTTGCCAATATCCTTTACTTCTATTCATATGTGTGCTTTAGGACATTTGCTAATGTCCTTTTCCTATAATCTTCTATGTGATTGTGGATTTCATTCCAACTTTGCTTGTTTTCAAATGTATATATATGTGGCATTTGAACATGCCTTGTATGATTTCTTTTCAGTATAAGTGACATGTGCCCATTTCCCTTATTTTTTGGGCCCCTTGGCCACTCTTATACGCTTTTTACTTCTTACCTTGTGTGTTTGTTGCTTAATTGTTTTTCAATTGTTTGCAATACCATGATCCACATCATGTATTAACTCACTTTTTTGGATGCCATGATGGACATCATGCTCAATCCCTCAATGAAAACTAACAACTAACAACTAACACTTATAGTTCTCATTCAATACTTTGCACATGTTATTACATTGTTATATCTATTTAGACATACCCCTATTGATCTAATAATCTCTTAATACAAACCATGCTATATCATGTATCTTTGTAGCATAACACACTTATAAGGGTCTTAATTCCTACCCTCAAAAGAGGAGGAAAAAAATAGAGGTTTTATCCTAGATTTTAGTGCTCTTGATAGTCAAAAATCTAGCATTCAGAACACCCAAAAAAACAACCAAACATTAAATTAGTTAAAACAGACCATGTAGCTAGTGAAAATGTTAGAACAATCATCAAATTTAACCTAGGAAAACAACATTGAGATTGGAATGCAAATTTTGGTGCCACTACTATCTATTTTTAGTGCTCTTATCCAAACAAAAAAACAAAAAATTTAGAAGTAGGCAAAAAAGTAGGTTTAGCTACAGTTTCACATAGTTAGACGAGTTCAAAATCAATAGTTTTTAGTAAACTATTGTTTAGAGAATATAGATATAGGGCTAATGTGTGGCATGAAGTCTCTCACTTATGGTTTTAGATATGATAGTTGATATAATTCTAGATCAAAATCCATGTTCTAAATACTAGTGATTAGGGGTAATGTGCACGACATATTTATTTTCTTTTCTTTCCAAGTTTAACATTACCCAATCATTCTTAGTAGTTTCATGTCTTATTCTATCTATAGGTGGTTGGCATCATATGAAAGCCTAACTTTTGCATTTCATAGTGGCTTTCATATAAGCCTAGTGCACCAGTTTTGAAGTGGCTTTCATAGAAGCTTAATCTCCATCTTTCAGAGTGGCCAAGAGTGGCCTAGTTTCTAGCATACATTTGGCTATCCACACCAAAATTATCAAATTATGGAGCATTCATAGGCTTTAAGATCTATCTCATTTAAAATACATTTCATATCGGTATCAGTTTATAGCTTCACTTCACAAGACAATGATGGAGTCAAAGGACTAGCTAGCCTTTATATCCTTGAGCTACCTATTTAGAGGGATTGGACACATAATCTAGACATCGATTAGCACATGTATGGCCATATAAATTCACTTAGTGGGTGATGATGGAGCCAAAGGGATATCCTTTGTATTCTTTAGCCACTCTTAGGGAATTGAGCACTCAGCTCCATTCATGATATTACTCTTGGTTCAACACACATCTAACATCACTCAACATCACAACATGTTTTATATTGGTCCATGTACCTGGTGAGGTTTAATAATTCTTTTCTCTTCCTCTCTCTCTTACTCAACTTTATACATTATTATTTTAGATATAACATATCTAATAAGAATTGATCTTCTCTTTGTTTTTTTTTATAGATTCACACTTCATAGCGTGTTCTCTCTATGTACACCCAGCATCATGATAGCTTCATGAGCTTCACCCTTGTAGATAAGTCTAGGTATGCTTTCTATTTTTTATTTATCTTAGTATTTCACTTTGTTGTATCACTAGAATAAAGGGGGAGGAAATGTAGTAATATAAAATGCAAAAATTGATAACTTGAGTTTGGCTTGAGACACCCAACCCATAAGTCCCTCTTGCTTAATCTCATGACCCTCATAGACATCTTTTCACTGATTCCCAGTCACTTATAGCCTATTATAATTAATCCTAGCTCAATTGCACTACTTTTTCCATGACTAATCTATCCCCTAGTCCCCATCAACTCTAGACAATAATGCCACACTTGGACTACAAAGTCAATGCCACTCTTATCTACTTTCAGTGATATTATCCAAGTGTATTTTTGGCCCCAATGATCATTTCCTTCTAGTTCCCCATATTTATCCTTATCAGCCTAATGTGAAAACATTCAACCCATGACTAATAAATCCCTATAAAATCCCATTCAAAGATCATTTGGAAAGGGTTGACAAATATCACTAAGAAAGTAAGAATACAAGCAAGACTACTCAAACAATCTTTCCTTTTCTCTACATACAACCAGTCAATACACTTACAAGCTTATTAAAATCCTTACAATAGTCTCTAGCTACTTGAAGCACATCTAGTTTAGTATTTTGTATATTCATACACTCTATTGCACAAAGCACATCAAGTGAGATAACTACATATGGCTTGATCCCTCTTCAGAGTATTGGTATGTAGGTAGTGTGCCCATATAAGGGTTGTGGATACATGTTCAGTGAATCTTACACATACTAACCCCACCCCCTTCTTTCTCAAAATTGGTCAAAGTACAATAGAGTATCGAATTTAAAGAGAAAAGTTTTTCTATAGGGAGCTCTACATACTTTCAGCTACCAAAACTTCATAGATAAAGTCACACAGGCATAATGAAAAAAACATAGAAAGCTCAAATCTCCTAGACAAAAATGATAGAGGTAGACTATAGTGTTGGTTCCACTCTTGTCCACTTTTGGTACTCTTATCTCAGTTGTATCAGTAAATTTTTAGCTAAGTCTTATTTTTTCCCTCTTATTATTTTTAAAAAGTTCAAATTTGTAATCTAATTTATACAAATTAGTACCTTAATTATTACATATTTATTTATTACTTTTACTACTCAAACCCTTTAACTAAAGTAGTAATACCACACCGATATTCCCAAAAATTATTAAATCAATTACATTCTAACCATATAGAGAGTTATAAGTGATCACATAGTAGATTAAAATTATAAGGAAAATCATTCCCAAAGATTCATAGAGTTGAAAACTTCTCTTATACTAGTAGATGAAATAACCTAATAAAAATTTGGAATTATATATCAGAGCACATTCAAGATGCATGTTATACCCACTAACCTCATTCATTAACACAAGTGATAAATGTTTTGTACACTTAGGTACGTGCAACTAGAATTGAAGGAGGTGAACTAGGGTAATTAGCTAGAGGTAAATACATACAAAAGGTGTTATAGAGAAGCATGTTACTATATTATTGTTTTATGAGGTTCAAGATGTATTAGTGTATGCATACATTGATAAGACCTGAGCACCATATGTGGCACTCATACTTCCATATAGGACTTTCTGGGTCCTTAATCCTAGGTGTTTACCTCATGAGATATTTTCAATGGGTTTCAATCCCACTCAAGGATGGTTAAGTTAAAGGATTAGTTTAAATGAGAAGGATAACTTTATTATCCTAATTTATAGTTTAAGTTAACATAAGTTTATGTTAAAAGTGTTGTTTATCAACCTTAGCTTATATCTCAAACAAGTAAACAAAATTAGTAACTAGAAATCAATTCAAGACATGTATATTTCTAATAATTCATGTAGTAGAATATGTTATTACATAAAGAGAAAATAGATTTAAAATACAAGGTTCCATAATAATAACGATCGAGGTCATAAATGCCTTATGACCTTTGAGGTCACTGTATTATTTATATAAATAATTCTTACATCATTTGCTTACTAACATGGATGTTATTTCTTAGAATAATGATTAATGATATGGTTATGATCAACATCATTATCCTATAGGAATTAAATAAATGCATTTATATAACTATTTAAATTTGCATCCAATGTGACATTATGAACAAAAAAGTCTAAGGCATCTAATCAATCAAACCTTAATTATCTACTTGTTTCAAGAGAAGAAAAACTTATGTAATTATTCAATAGCTACGCTAGTTAGATAACTAATGAAGAAAGGATTCAATTATTTTTATATAATATTTCATTATCACATAAGTAAATGTATACCTATAAATCATTAAATTTAGAATTAAATCCATAACTGAGATAGATTAGAATAGGGCAACAAGTGATTTATACAGTAGAAATGATCAAGTAATAGAATGCAACACAATCAAAACAATTGGAATTCATTCGAGTTTTAAGTTGAGTTGAATCCAAATAAATTTTTCCACTTAAGGAACTCTTATAATTTCTTTTTTTGGCAAGCCAAGGCATCGAGCCAAGTAAGTTTAGCTGTTACACTAGAAAGTGAAAACACATATAACCCAACATGAAAGAAATCAACAAGCATATAGATGTCAGTTATTTAACTATGCATCATCAAAAGGAGTAGAAGTGTTATATAAATTGTTTATATTCTTTCATTAATTCATAAGAATGACATTATCTTAATTTCCTTTAAGTTCTTTCACTTAATCACATGAATATTATGTGTAGAATTATTATACATGCTTATGATTAAATCAAGGGTTTTAGTCAATCATTATTTCCTTCATTATGTAATCCAAGAGTAAAAGTATTAATTTTTATATTACATATATGTGACATACATGTCTTAATAAATGAGATTAATAGTTTTCAGATCATATATATGAAAATTACATACCGTACATGCAACCAAGTATGTCTAAAATGCATGTTTAAAAAAAAGGATTTTGATTTGTTTTCTACATGAACTAGCTACCAAAAGTTTATGCATTGCTGAAAATGACTAAGAGATCCATATGCATCTATGTAAATGGATTTACTGCATACATAATGTGATAATTCAAGATTATCTAATAAACTGAATCTTGATGAATCAAAAAGATAATTTATATCTATTTAACTATTTAATATAATCAATATTATTCTAAGCTTTGGAATTTGAACGGAATCTACATTAGAATAAGATACCTTCAAAAGCAACAAAGATCAACTATCACACATAGTCATGTTTAACTATGAAACTTAATTGATTTGTGCCATAGATAGTTATAACATAGTCAAGATATTAATCAAACTAAAGACCATTATATATATATATATATATATATATATATATATATATATATATATATATATATATATATATATATATATATATATATATATATATTATATAAAAGAATAACACAGTTGGTATAATCTTTAAAATGAAACCAAAGCAATCATAGCTCAATTGAATAATAAAATATCAATCAATAATAAATTTAACCAGACATAACTTCAAGCCATGAAATCAAAATCACTCATTGACTATCAAAAGGTAATGATCAAAAAGTGGCCCAATTTCTTTTAATGTCACAACATATATATAGACAAACTATAAAACATAATATAGTCACCCATAATTTTGCTAGTTGATCAAATATAAATGTAGTCATCAATTAACCCATTTAGCCTTGAGAAAGGTTCCAAGTCACAATATATATAATAGGTTAAGCAATCAAAGACTAGACACTAAAGGACTATGAGGATCAAAACATGTGAAAACACAAGAACATGCATTATGGACATGACTTTGTAAACAACAGGTAAAAATGTTTCACAATGAAGCCCATACAAAAAACCCAGATCACTTCATGATTGGGATATGATAGAACAAAATATGACATACTCCAAATGGGGTGAAAAATACTCACACAGCCAAGTCATGCTACACAAGGAAACATAGTCACCATTTTAAGGAAATGTAATCACATATTAAATTAAAATGCAATCATATTTAAATGAAATGTAGTCACCTTCCAAATAAAATGTAGTCACCTTATAAATAAAAACAAAATCATCTTCCAAACAAAAATGTAGTCACCTACTAGGTTTTTGCATACGTACACTAAAAATCCAAATACTTCAACCATAGATGTTTGTGATGATCACACACACACACACACACACACACACACACACACACACACACACACACACACACACACACACAGAGGTGGTTCCACCTACCCAAATTGACATAGAAGCCTGAATCCATATAAAACAAAGTAAACAATGAAATGATTATAGTTCTCAATAAGTTAAAGAAACTATGGAATCGATAACCCCAAATAAATGTATGAAGAGTCCAAAACTCATAAGCTATAACAAAAAAATAATAAATTCAAATAATAATAACCATATATTCATGTATATACCTATTTATTATTTATACATAAATGATATATATATTGATTTATGGGGTCTACATATGCATCCATAAGTCCTAAGACTTTTGACTACATAAGCAACCTTTTAACATTATTTTCCAATTTACATGCTAAACAAATAACCAAAAAACAAATATAACTTACTCAATATTTCAAATAACTCTAAAAACCTAAGATAGATCAAAACCTCTATATTATTTCCAAGAAATTTATGTGTATGTGAAGTCTGTCATGGCCAACATCAAAACTAGCCACACTTTCCACTATTCTCTCCTCTATTCTTCTATCCTCCTAACCCGATCAACTTCTTTTATCTACCATCCTAACTCTCCTTTCCTTCTATCCATTTTTCCATACCCATTTAATGTCTACATTCTATGGGAGGAGAGAGAAACCCTCCTCTATATCCTAAGGTAAATCCCCCACTAACTTGACCACAAATGGCCCATTTGGAGAACTTCATAATTAATCTAACAACTGACTAATAAGAATGTAGGTTAGTGATTAACCTCCATGTTTAACATTAATCAAAATGGATTAGCAATATAACCTCCATCATTCATGCCACCAACCATAGTAAATGGCATTAAATATGATTGTAGTCGATGTTAATTGATGCGATGTCAAGGCAAGGGTGTGTCAAGGGTAGGTCTTAGGTAACATGTTTGCATATGTAAACAGGATCTACTTAGGTGTGTAAAAAAGAATGAGGGCCTTTGCAGAGGAATAAATTAGAGTTGGCACAATGTGGAATAAATACTATGGCTGTAATAATCATAATGGTAAGTAATGGTAAATAATGACATTCATTAAGGACATGGTATACCGAAAGCAAAATAGTAAAGTACATTACCAATCGACAAATACAAAGACCAAAGTTGATAATTGATAAACATAACAATCAATCAAGATGTTTGAAGCATAGAAAATAAAACCAAATAAGTATACCTATCATACATGTCTAACTTGCTCATAATTTACTTAATTCTAGGAATATAACCTCCAACATCTACCTAAATTATAGATAAAACTTGCAACCACCAAAAAAGATGTCAATCATACCATATCAAAAATTGATAAATAAATATAGATTAATAATGTCATCAATTATGATAATAAGTCCATGAAATCATTAAGTATAGAATTAACCATGTAGCCCAATAGCACTACAATAAGTACTACATAGAAGTCCAACTGAAATAATAACCAATAATTAGTTTTAAAATAATAATTTTTCAATTAGTATAATAGATTATAAAAAGGTGGGATTGTAATAGTTAAACATGTTTGAAATGAGCAAAACCACTTAATTTTTACTGTTCCATTATTCAAAGTCTCAAATTATAAGAAATGTGCATAAAATTTGAATCTTTACATGGTAAATATGTTTGAAACAAGAAAAATAGCTTAAGTTTTGGTGTTAAATTATTCAAAGTTTAAAACTATAAAAAAAATGCATAAAGTTTGAATCTTTACATGTTAAGAATGTTTGAAATGAGCAAATTTGCTTAAGTTTTGGTGTTGTGTTATTCAAAGTTCAAAACAATAAGAAACACTTAAAGTTTGAATTTTTATATATTCAAAATGACTAAAACCACTTAAGTTTTGATGTTGCATTATTCAAAGTTCAAAATTATAAGAAACATGCCTAAAGTTTAAATATTTACATGTTAAACATGTTCAAAAAGAGCAAAACTATTTGATTTTTAGTGTTGCATTATTTAAAATTGAAAATTAAAAGAAATGTGCATAAATTTTAAATCTTTACATGTTAAACATGTTCAAACTGAGCAAAACCACTTCAGTTTTGGTGTTGCATTATTCAAAGTTTAAAATTATAAGAAACGTGCATAAAGTTTGAATCTTTACATGTTAAACATTTTCAAAATGAACAAAACTATTTGAGCATTGGTCTTGCGTTATTCAAAATTTGAATTTGTAAGAAACACACATAAAGTTTGAATCTTTACATGTTAAATAGGTTTGCAAAGAGCAAAATGACTTGAGTTTTGGTGTTATATTATTTAAAGTTCAAAATTATAATAAGCGTGTATAAAGTTTGAATATTTACATGTTAAACATGTTTAAAATGAGTAAAACCACTTGAGTTATGTTCTATTATTCAAATTTCAAAATTATAAGATACGTGCATAAATTTTGAATCTTTGAAAACAAGCAAAACTACTTACATTTTTGGTGTTACATCATTCAAAGCTCAAAATTATGAGAAACATGCATAAATTTTGAATCTTTACATGTTGAACAGGTTGGAAATGAGCAAAACCACTTATGTTTTGGTGTTATATCAATACTAAAAAATAAAAATAAAATGTGCATAAAGTTTGCATCTTTACATATCTAACACATTTAAAATAAGAAAAACTAATCAAGTTTTGGTGTTACATTATTCAAAGCTCAAATTATAAGAAATATGCATAAAGTTTGAATCTTTAAATGTTGAACACATTCAAAATGAATAAAATTGCTTAAGTTTTAATGTTAAATAATTCAAAGCTCAAAATTATAAAAAAAATGCATAAAATTTAAATATTTACATGTTGAACATGTTCAAAACAAGCAAAATTGTTTAAGTTTTGATGTTACATTATTCAAAGCTCAAACTTATAACAAACACACATAATGTTTGAATCTTTACCTGTTGAAAATAATCAAAATAAGCAAAACCACTTAATTTTTGGTGTTACATTATTCAAAGATCAAAATTATAAAAAAATGCATATAAAGTTTAAATCTTTATGTGTTAAACATGTTCAAAAAGAGCAAAAATACTTAAGTTTTAGTTTTACATTATTCAAAGCTCAAAATTATTATAAACATCCATAAATTTTAAATATTTACATGTTGAACATGTTCAAGACAAGAAAAACCACTTTTGTTTTGGTTTTACATTATTCAAAGATCAAATTTATAAGAAATGTGCATAAAGTTTAAATCTTTACATGTTGAACATGTTCAAAATGAGCAAGACCACTTAAGTTTTATTGTTACTTTATTTAAATCTCAAAATTATAAAAAAATACACATAAAATTTGAATCTTTACATGTTGAACACATTCAAAAGGAGCAAAACCACTTAAGTTTTAGTGTTACATTATTTAGGTCTCAAAATTATAAGATACAAAGATAAAGTTTGAATCTTTACATGTTGAACATGTTCAAGAACAACAAAACTGCTTAAGTTTTGGTGTTACATTATTTAAAACTCAAAATTATAAGAAATGCAAATAAAATTTTATTCTTTACATATTGAACATGTTTAAAATGAGCAAAATTGTGTATGTTTTGGTGTTACATTATTCAAAATTATAAGAAATGCACATAAAGTTTGAATCTTTACATTTTGAATACATTTGAAAGGAGCAAAATTATTTATGTTTTTGTGTTACATTATTGAAAGATTAAAATTATAAGAAATGTGTATAAAATTTGAATCTTTACATGTTGAACACATTTGAAATGATCAAAACTACTTAAGTTTTGGTGTTACATTATTCGAAGCTCAAAATGATAAGAAACGTTCATAAAGTTTGAATCTTTACATGTTGAACACATTTGAAACAAGCAAAAGTACTTATATTTTGGTGTTATATTATCCAAACCTCAAAATTATAATAAATGTGTATAAAGTTTCAATTTTTACATGTTGAACATGTTTGAAATGAGTAAAATTACTTAAGTTTTGGTGTTACATTATTCAAAGCTCAAAATTATAAGAAATGCACATAAAGTTTGAATCTTTACATGTTGATAACATTTGAAATGAGCAAAATCATTTATGTTTTGGTGTTATATTATTCAAAGCTCAAAATCTTAAGAAATGTGCGTAAATTTTGAATCTTTACATGTTGAACACCTTTGAAATGAGACAAACCACTTAAGATTTGGTGTTATGTTATTTAAAGGTCAAATTGAATCTTTACATGTTGATCACATTTTCAATAAGCAAAATCACTTAAGTTTTGGTGTTACATTATTCAAAGCTCAAAATTATTCGAAAGATGGATAAATTAAAATTTTTGAATTTTTACATGTTGAACACATTTGAAATGAGCAAAAATGCTTAAGTTTTGGTATTAAGTTATTCAAAGCTCAAAATTATCAGAAATGTGTATAAATTTTGAATCTATATATTGAATATGTTTAAAACCAGCAAAACTACATAATTTTTATTGTTACGTTATTCAAAGCTCAAAATTATAAGGAACATGCATAAAGTTTGAATTGTTATATGTTGAACACATTCAAAATGAGCATACTTGGTTAAGTTTTGGTGTTATATTATTAAAAGCTCAAAATTATAAAAAATGCACATAAAGTTTGAATCTTTACTTATCAAACATGTTCAAAATGAATAAAATAGCTTAAATCTTGATGTTACATTATTCGCAGCTCAAAATTATAAGAAACACGTATAAAGTTTGAATCTTTACATGTTGAACATCTTTCAAATGAGCAAAATCACTTATGTTTTGGTGTTACATTATTCAAAATTATAAATTATAAAAAATGTGAATA
Organism: Torreya grandis; assembly: GCA_037957365.1. Lineage (NCBI taxonomy): Eukaryota > Viridiplantae > Streptophyta > Pinopsida > Cupressales > Taxaceae > Torreya > Torreya grandis. The sequence goes on along the minus strand of JARHVA010001563.1, from coordinate 312,750 downwards.
AAGTTTGAAACTTTACATGTTAAACATGTTTAGAACAAGCAAAATTGATTAAGTTTTGGTGTTACATTAATCAAAGCTAAAAATTATAAGAAACAAGCATAAACTTTGAATCTTTACATGTTAAACACATTCAAAATGAGTAAAACTACTTAAATTTTAATGTTACATTATTCAAATCTCAAAATATAAGAAATGCACATAAAATTTGAATCTTTACATGTTGAACACATTCAAAATGAGTAAAACTACATAAGTTTTAATGTTATATTATTCAAACAAAGCTCAAAATATTAAGAAATGCACATAAAGATTGAATAATTACATGTTAAACATGTTCAAAACATGCAAAAGTGCTTAAGTTTTGGTATTAAGTTATTTAAAGCTCAAAATTATAAGAAACATGCCTAAAGTTTGAATCTTTACATGTTGAACATCTTTGAAATAAGTAAAATTGCTTACATTGTGGTGTTACTTTATTCAAAGTTCAAAATTATAATAAATGCACCTAAGGTTTGAATCATTACATGTTGAAAATGTTTGAAATAAAAAAATCCCTTAAGTTTTGGTGTTATGTTATTCAAATTTCAAAATTATAAGAAACACACATAAATTTTGAACATTTACATGTTGAACACCATCAAAATGAGCAAAACCACTTATGTTTTGGTGTTCCATTATTCAAATCTCAAAATTATAAAAAAACATGTATAAAGTTTGAATCTTTACCTATTGAACACAATCAAAATGATCAAAACTGCTTAGGTTTTAGTGTTACATTATTCAAAGCTCAAAATTATAAGAAACATGCATAAAGTTTGAATCTTTACATGTTGAACAGAGCAAAATCACATAAGTTTTGGTGTTACATTTTATTCAAAGCTCAAAATTATAATAAATGCACACAAATTTTAAATCTCTACTATTGAACATGTTCAAAATGAGTAAAACCACTTAAGTTTTGGTGTTACATTATTCAAAGCTCAAAATTATAAGAAGCATGCATAAATTTTGAATATTTACATGTTGAGCACATTCAAAATAAGCAAAACCACTTAAGTTTTAGTTTTACATTATCCAAAGCTCAAAATTATAAGAAACATGGATAACATTTGAATCTTTGCATGTTGAACATGTTTGAAATGAGTAAATCTACTTAATTTTGGTGTTTCATTATTGAAATCTCAAAATTATAAAAAATGTGCATAAAGTTTGAATCTTTACATGTTGAACACATTTGGAATGAGCAAAATTGATTATGTTTTGGTGTTACATTATTCAAAGCTCAAAATAAGTAACATGCATAAATTTTGAATCTTAACATGTTGTACACATTTAAAAAGAGTAAACCCATTTAAGTTTTAGTGTTACATTATTCAATGCTCAAAGTTATAAGAAACATGCATAAAGTTTAAATCTTTACATATTGAACATGTTAAAAACAAGCAAAACCACTTAAGTTTTGATGTTACATTGATAAAAGTTAAAAATTATAATAAATGCACATAAAGTTTAAATATTTACATGTTGAACACATTTGATGCTAGCAAAATTGCTTATGTTTTGGTGTCACGTTATTTAAAACTAAAAATTATAAGTAACACGCATAAAGTTTAAATCTTTACATGTTGAACACATTCAAAATGAATAAAATCATTTAAGTTTGGGTGTTACATTATTCAAAGCTCAAAATTATAAAAAATATGCATAAAAATTGAATCTTTAAATGTTGAACACATTTGAAATGAGTAAGTCATCTTAAGTTTTGGTGTTACATTATTGAAAGTTTAAAATTATAAGAAATAGACATAAAGTTTGAATCTTTACATATTAAACATGTTTGAAACAAGTAAAACCACTTAAGTTTTGGTGTTAAGTTATTCAAAGCTCAAAATTTTAAATTTTAAAATGTTCATAAATTTTAAATCAATACATGTTGAAAATGTTCAAAATAAGAAAAACTCATTACATTTTGGTGTTACATTATTCAAAGCTCAAAATTATATGAAAAACACATAAAGTTTAATTCTTTACATGTTGAGGACATTTAAAATGAGCAAAACTACTTAAGTTTTGGTGTTACATTATTCAAAACTCAAAATTATAAGAAATGCAAATAAAATTTGAATCTTTACATGTTGAATACATTTAAAATGAATAAAATTGCTCAAGTTTTAGTGTTACATTATTCAAAGCTCAATATTATTGATAAATATGCATAAAATTTGAATCTTTACATGTTAAACATGTTTAAAATGAGCAAAACTATATAATTTTTGATGTTACATTATTCAAAGCTCAAAATTATAAGAAACATGCATAAAGTTTGAATATTTATATGTTGAACATGTTCAAAATAGCAAAACTGCTTAAGTTTTGGTGTACATTATTTAAAGTTCAAAATTATAAGAAATGTGCATAAAATTTGAATGTTTACATGTTAAACACACTCAAAATGAGAAAGATCACCTAAGTTTTAGTGTGACATTATTCAAAGCTCAAAATTATAAAAAATACGCATAAAGTATGAATCTTTACATGTTGATCACGTTTGAAATGAGCAAATTGCTTTAATTTTAGTGTTACATTATTCAAACCTTAAAATTATAAGAAACACAAATAAAATTTGAATTTTTAAATGTTGAACATGTTCAAAATGAGCAAAACTACTTAAGTTTTAGTGTCACATTATTCCAAGCTCAAAATTATAAGAAATGTGCATAAAGTTTGGATCTTTACATGTTAAAGATGTTTGAAGTGAGCAAAGTTACTTATGTTTTGGTGTTACATTATGCAAAACTTAAAATTATAAGAAACATGTATAAAGTTTGAATCTTTACATGTTGAACATGTTTGAAACGTGTAAAACTACTTAAGTTTTGGTGTTACTTTATTCAAAGCTCAAAATTATAAGAAACATGCATAAAGTTTGAATCTTTACATGTTAAAAACATTCAAAATGAACAAAACTATTTAATTTTTGGTGTTGTGTTATTCAAAGCTCAAAATTATGAGAAATGCACATAAATTTTGAATCTTTACATGTTGAACACGCTCGAAATGAGCAAAACTACTTAAATTTTGGTGTTACTTTTTTCAAATCTAAAAATTATAAAAAACACACAAAAGTTTTGAATCTTTACATGTTGAAGACATTCAAACTAAGTACACCCACTTAAGTTTTGGTGTTACATTATTCAAATCTTAAAATTATAAGAAATGCACATAAAGTTTGAATCTTTACATGTTGAACACATTAAAATAGTAAATCTACTTAAGTTTTTGTGACACATTTTTCAAAAACCAAAATTATAAGAATCACAAATAAATTTTGAATTTTTACAAGTTGAACACATTCAAAATGAGCAAAACCACTTATATTTTGGTGTTACATTATTCAAAGCTCAAAATTATAAGCAATGTGCTTAAGTATTGAATCTTTTCAAATAAAACATGTTCAAAATGAGTAAAATCGCTTAAGTTTTGGTGTTAAATTATTCAAATCTCAAAATTATAAGAAACACATATAAAGTTTGAATTTTTACATGTTGAACATGTTCAAAATAAGCAAAAACCTGTTAAGTTTTAGTTTTACATAATTCAAAGCTCAAAATTATAAGAAATATGCATTAAATTTGAATTTTTACATTTTAAACACATTCAAAATGAGAAAAACCATTTAAGTTTTGGTGTTACATTACTCAAAGCTTAAAATTATAAGAAATGTGGATAAAGTTTGAATCTTTACATGTTGAATAGGTTCAAAATGAGCAACACCACTTAAGTTTTGAAGTTACATCATTCAAAGCTCAAAATTATAAGAAATATGTATAAAGTTTGAATATTTATTTGTTGAAAACTTTAAACATGAGCAAAACCACTTAATTTTTTATGTTACATTATTCAAAGCTCAAAATTATAAGAAGCATACATAAAATTAACATCTTTACATGTTGGATAAGTTCAAAATGAGTAAAACTACTTAAGTTTTGGTGTTACATTATTCAATGTTTAAAATTATAAGAAGCGTGCATAAAGTTAAAATATTTACATGTTGGATAAGTTCAAAATCAGTAAAACCACTTATGTTTTGGTGTTACATTATTCAAATTTCAAAATTATAAGAAACATGCATAAAATTTGAATCTTTACATGTTAAACGGGTTTGAAATGAGTAAATCTGCTTAAGTATTAGTGTTACATTATTCAAAGCTCAACATTATAAGAAACATGGATAAAGTTTGAATCTTTACATTAAAACATGTTTAAAACAAGCAAAACAGCTTATGTTTTGGTGTTACATTATTCACAGTTTAAAATTATAAGTAACATGCATAAGTTTGAATCTTTACAAGTTGAACATGTCCAACATGAGAAAAATCGCTTAAGTTTTTATGTTATATTATTCAAAGTTAAAAATTATAAAAAACGAGCATAAAGTTTGAATCTTTACATTGTCTAAAATGAGCAAAACCACTTATGTTTTGGTGTTACGTTATTCAAAGTTTAAAATTATAAGAAATGTGCATAAAGTTTGAATGTTTACAAGTTGAACATGTCTAGAATGAGCAAAACTGGTTATGTTTTGGTGTTACATTACTCAAAATTCAAAATTATAAGAAATGCACATAAATTTTGAATCCTTACATTTTCAACATGTCAAGAATGAGGAAAACTGCTTAAGTTTTGGTGTTGCATTAAAGTTCAAAATGATAAGAAACTTGCCTAAAATTTGAATCTTTACATGTTGAACATGTCCTAAATGAGCAAAACCACTTAAGTTTTGGTGTTACATTATTCAAAGTTCAAAATTATAAGAAACAAACAAAAAATTTGAATCTTACATTTTGAACATGTTTGAAATGAGCAAAACCTCTTAAGTTTTGGTGTTACATTATTTGAAGTTCAAAATTATAAGAAATGTGTATAAAGATTGAATCTTTCCATGTTGTATAGATCTAAAATGAGTAAAACCACTTAAGTTTTCACCTTAAATTATTCAAAGTTAAAAATTATAAGAAATATGCATAAAATTTTATGTTTTATATGTTAAACATGTGTAAAATGAGTAAAACTACTTAAGTTTTGGTGTTACATTATTCAAAGTTTAAAATTATAAGAAACATGCATAACATTTGAATCTTTACATGTTAAACATGTCTAAAATAATCAAAACTACTTAAAATTTGGTGTTACATTAGTCAAAGTTTAATATTATAAGAAATGCTTTTAAAGTTTGAATCTTTACATGTTGAACACGTCTGTAATGAGCAAAACAACTTATTTTTCATGTTATGTTATTCAAGGTTCAAAATTATAAAAAATGCACATAAAGTTTGAATCTTTACATGTTGAGCATGTCCAGAATGAATAAAAGCACTTAAATTTTGATGTTACATTATTCAAAGATCAAAATTATAAGAAACACCTAAAATTTAAATCTTTACCATTTGAATATGCCTAGAATGAGCAAAATTGTTTGTGTTTTGATGTTACCTTATTTCAATTTAAAATTATAAGAAACATGCATGAAGTTTGAATCTTTTCATGTTGAACATTTTGAAATGATTAAAATCAGTAAAGTGTTGGTTTTATGTTATTCAAAGTTCAAAGTTATAAGAAACGTGCATAAATTTTGAATCTTTACATGTTGAAAATGTCTGAAATGAGCAAAAGCACTTAAATTTTGGTGTTACATTAATCAATGTTAAAAATTATAAGAAACATGCCTAAAGTTTGAATCTTTACATGTTGAACATGTCTAAAATAAGCAAAACCATTTAAGTTTTTGTGTTACGTTATTTAAAATTATAAGAAACATGCATAAAATTTGAATCTTTAAATGTTAAACATGTCAAAATGAGCAAAATTATTTAAGTTTTGGTGTTAGGTTATTCAAAGTTCAAAATTATACGAAATGTGCTTAAAGTTTGAATCTTTACATGTTAAACATGTCTAGAATGAGCAAAATCACTTATGTTTTACTGTTACATTATTCAAAGTTCAAAATTATACAAAATGTGCTTAAAGTTTGAATCTTTACATGTTAAACATGTCTAGAATGAGCAAAATCACTTATGTTTTACTGTTACATTATTCAAAGTTCAAAATTATAAGAAATGCGCACAAATTTTGAATCTTTACATGTAAAACATGTTCAAAATGAGCAAAATTGCTTAAGTTTAGTGTTACATTATTCAAAGTTTAAAATTATAAAAAACACACATTAAGTTTAAATCTTTACATGTTGAACTTGTTTGGAATGAGTAAAACTACTTAAGTTTTGGTCTTATGTTATTCAAAGTTCAAAATTATAAGAAACACACATAAAGTTTGAATCTTTAAATGTTTAACATGTCTAAAATAAGTAAATCCTCTTAAGGTTTGGTGTTACATTATTCAAAGTTTAAAATTATAGGAAATGCACCTAAAGTTTGAATCTTTACATGTTGAACATGTCTAGAATGAAAGAATAAAAAACATGTCTAAAGGTTGAATCTTTAGATGTTGACCATATCTAGAATGAGGAAAACCACATAAGTTTTGGTGTTACATTATTCAAAGTTTAAAATTATAAGAATCTTGCCTAAAGTTTAAATATATACATGTTGAACATGTCTGGAATGAGCAAAACTACTTAAGTTTTGGTGTTACATTATTCAAAGTTCAAAACTATAAGAAACAGGTATAAAGTGTGAATCTTTACATGTTAAACATTTGAAATGAGTAAAACTAATTATGTTTTGGGGTTACATTATTCAACGTTCAAAATTATAAAAAACACATCTAAAATTTGAATCTTTACATGTTGAACATGTTTGAAACAAGCAAAACCACTTAATTTTTGGTGTTATATTATTCAAAATTCAAAATTATAAGAAATGCACCTAAAGTGTGAATCTTTACATGTTGAACATGTCCAAAATGACTAAGAATGCTTAAGTTTTGGTGTTACATTCTTCAAAGTTTAAAATTATAAGAAATGCACCTAAGGTTGAAATCTTTACATGTTGAACAATTTTGAAATGAGTAAAACCACTTAAGTTTTAATGTTACGTTATTCAAAATTTAATATTATAAAAAATGTGCATAAAGTTTGAATTTTTACATATTGAACATGTCCAAAATGAGTGAACCCACTTAAGTTTTGGTATTACATTATTCAAAGTTCAAAATTATAAGAAACGTGCGTAAAGTTTGAATCTTTACATGTTGAACATGTTTGGAATGAGCAAAATTACAAAGTTTTGGTGTTACATCATTCAAAGTTCAAAATTATAAGAAACTTGCCTAAATTTTGAATCTTTACATGTTAAACATATTTGAAATGAGCAAAACTTCATAAGTTTTGTGTTATATTATTCAAAGTTCAAAATTGTAATAAACCTGCCTAAGGTTTGAACCTTTACATGTTGAACATGTCCAAAATGAGCAAAATTGCTTAAGTTTTGGTGTTATATTATTCAAATTTCAAAATTATATGAAACTTGCCTAAAGTTTGAACCTCTACATGTTGAACATGTCCAAAATGAGCAAAACTACTTAAGTTTTAGTATTACATTATTTAAAGTTCAAAATTCTAAGAAACGTGCTTAAAGTTTGAATCTTTACATATTGAACATGTCTAAAATGAGCAAAACCACTTATTTTTTGGTGTTACCTTATTCAAAGTTTAAGATTATAAGAAGTAAACAAAAAGTTTGAATCTTTACATGTTGAATGTGTCTGGAATGAGCAAAACCAATTAAGTTTTGGTGTTACATTATTCAAAACTCAAAGTTATAAGAAACACACATGATGTTTGAATCTTTACATGTTGAACATGTCTGAAATGAGCAAAATTACGTAAGTTTTGGTGTTATGTTATTCAAAATTTAAAATTATAAGAAACGTGCCTAAAGTTTGAATCTTTACATGTTGAACATGTTTGAAATGAGCAAAACCTTTTAATATTTGGTGTTATGTTATTCAAATTTCAAAATTATATGAAACTTGCATAAAGTTTGAGTCTTTAAATGTTGAACATGTCCAAAGTGAGCAAAATTATTTAAGTTTTTGGTGTTACATTATTCAAAGTTCAAAATTATAGGAAACATGCCCAATGTTTGAATTTTTACATGTTAAACATGTCCAGATAAAAAAAAATTGCTTAAATTTTAGTGTTACATTATTCAAACTATAAAATTCAAAGAAATGCACTTAAAGTTTCAATCTTTACATGTAAAAAATGTCCAAAATGAGCAAAACCACTTAAGTTTTGGTGTTACATTATTCAAAGTTCAAAATTATAAGAAACATACAAAATTTTTGAATATTTACATGTTGCACATGTTTGAAAGGATAAAACTACTTAATTTTTGGTGTTACATTATTTAAAGTTCAAAATATAATAAACATGCATAAAGTTCGAATCTTTACATGTTGAACATGTTCAAAATGAGTAAAACCTCTTAAATTTTGGTATTACATTATTCAAAGTTTATAATTATAAGAAACATACTTAAAGTTTTAATTTTTACATGATGTATATGTCTAAAATGAGGAAACCTACATATGTTTAGTGTTTCATTATTCAAATTTCAAAATTATAAGAAACCTACCTAAAGTTTGAATCTTTATAGGTTGAACATATCCAAAGTGAGGAAAGCCACATAAGTTTTAGTGTTACATTATTCAAAGTTCAAAATTATAAGAAACTCACTTAAAGCTTAAATATTTACTTGTTGAACATGTCTAAAATGAGCAAAACCACTTAAGTTTTGGTATTACATTATTCAAAGTTTAAAATTATAAGAAACATGCCTAAAATGTGAATCTTTACATGTTGAACATGTTTGAAATGGGCAAAACCCACTTAAGTTTTGGTCTTAATTATTCAAAGTTCAAAATGATAAGAAATACATTTAAAATTTGGATCTTTACATGTTGAACAAGTTTGATGTGAGGGAAACCATTTAAGTTTGGGTGTTACATTATTCAAAGTTCAAAATTATAAGAAATGTACCTAAAGTTTGAATATTTACATGTTGAACATGTCCAAAATGAGTGAAATTGATTAAGTTTTAGTGTTATGTTATTTAAAGTTAAAAATTATAAGAAACACACCTAAAGTTTAAAACTTTATATGTTGAACATGTTCAAAATGAGTAAAACCAATTACATTTTGGTGTTATGTTAGTCAAAGTTCAAAATTATAAGAAACGCACATAAAGTTTGAATCTTACATGTTGAACATGTCCAAAATGAGTGAAACCACTTATGTTTTGGTGTTACATTATTCAAAGTTCAAAATTATAAGAAACACACAAAAAGTTTGAATCTTTATATGTTGAACATGTTCATAAGGATTGAAATCACTTAGGTTTTGGTGTTACCTTATTCAAACTTCAAAATTATAAAAATATTCATAAACTTTGAATCTTTACATGTTGAACATATCCAAAACAAGCAAAACTGCTTAGGTTTGGTGTTACGTTATTCAAAGATCAAAATTATAAGAAACATGCCTAAAGTTTGAATCTTTAAATGTTGAACATGTTTGGAACAAATAAAACCACTTAATTTTTAGTGTTATATTGTTCAAAGTTAAAAATTATATGAAACACACCTAAAGTTTGAATTTTACATGTTGAACATGTCTAGAATGAGTAAAACTACTTAAGTTTTGGTGTTACATTATTCAAAATTTAAAATTATAAGAAATTCACCTAAAGTTTGATTCTTTCCATGTTGAACATGTCTGAAATGAGCAAAATTGCTTAAGCTTTTGTGTTACATTATTCAAAGTTTAAAATTATAAAAAAATGACCTAAAGATTTAATCTTTACATGTTGAACATGATCAAAATGAGCAATATCGCTTAAGTTTTGGTGTTACATTATTCAAAGTTTAAAATTATATGAAGCCCATTTAATGTTTGAATTTTTACTTGTTGAACATATTTGGAATGAGTAGAACCACTTAAGCTTTCATGTTATGTTATTCAAAGTTCAAAATTATAAAAAATATGCCTAAAATTTGAATATTTACATGTTGAACATGTCCAAAACAAATAAAAATGCTTAAGTTTTGGTGTTATGTTATACAAAGTTCAAAATTATAAGAAACATGCATAAAGTTTGAATGTTTACATGTTGAACATTACATGTTGAACATGTCTAGAATGAGCAAAATTGCTGAAGGTTTATGTGTTACATTATTCAAAGTTCAAAGTTATAACAAACAAACATAAGGTTTAAATATTTGCATGTTGAACATGTTCAAAATAAGAAAAACCATTTAAGTTTTCGTATTACATTATTTAACATTTAAAATTATAAGAAACTCACATAAAGTTTGAATCTTTACATGTTAAACATGTCTAGAAAGAGTAAAACCACTTAAATTTTGGTGTTATGTTATTTAAAGTTCAAAATTATAAGAAATGCACATAAATTTTGAATCTTTACAAGTTGAACATGTTTGGAACAAGTAAAAGCACTTAAGTTTTTGTGTTACATTATTCAAAGTTCAAAATTATAAGAAACATGGCTAAAGTTTGAATCTTTACATATTAAACATGTCCAAAATGATCAAAATCGCTTAAGATTTGATGTTACATTATTCAAAGTTCAAAATTATAAGAAACATGCCTAAAATTTGTATCTTTACATGCTCAACATGTCTAAAACAAGAAAAATCATTTAAGTTTTGGTGTACATTATTCAAAGTTTAAAACTATAAAAATTGTGCATAAAGTTTGAATCTTTATATGTTAAACATGTCCATAATGAGCAAAACTACTTATGTTTTGGTATTACATTATTAAAATATCAAAATTATAATAAACATGCATAATGTTTGAGTCTTTATATGTTGAACATGTCTAAAATGAGCAAAATTGCTTAAATTTTGGTGTTACATTATCTAAAGTTCAAAATTATAAGAAATCTACTTAAAATTTAAATCTTTTTATCTTGAACATGTTTGAAATGAGCAAAACCTCTTAATTTTTGGTGTTACATTATTCAAAGTTCAATAGTAAAAAAAACATGCATAAAGTTTGAATCTTTACATGTTGAACATGTTCAAAATGATCAAAACTTTGGTGTTACATTATTTAAAGTTCAAAATTATAAGAAACATGCATAAAGTTTAAATATTTACATGTTAAGCATTTCTAGCCAAGTAAAACTACTTAAATTTTGGTGTTACATTATTCAATGTTCAAAATTATAAGAAACACACATAAAGTTTGAATCTTTACATGTTGAACATGTCCAAAATGAGCAAAACTATTAAATTTTTATTGTTATGTTATTCAAAGTTTAAAATTATAAGAAACACACTTAAAGTTTGAATCTTTACATGGTTAACATGTCCATAATGAGCAAGACCACTTAAGTTTGAGTGTTATATTAATCAAAGTTCAAAATTTTAAGAAATGCACCTAAAGTTTGAATCTTTACATGTTTAACATGTTCATAATGAGGAAGACCACTTAACTTTTTCTATTACATTATTCAAAGTTTAAAATTATAAGAAACTCATCGAATGTTTGAAACTTTACATGTTGAATAATAGGTTTGAAATGAAGAAAACCACTTAAGTTTTGGTGTTATATTATTCAAAGTTCAAAATTATAAGAAACATGCCTAATATTTGAATCCTTACATGTTTAACATGTCCAAAATTAGTAAGACCACTTAAGTTTTGGTATTACATTTTCAAAAATTCAAAATTATAAGAAACATGTATAAAGTTTGAATCTTTAAATATTGAACATGTCCAAAATGAGAAAAATTGCTTAAGTTTTGGTGTTAGATTATTTAAAATTCAAAACAATAAGAAATGTGCCTAAAATTTGAATTTTTACATGTTAAAGATGTCTAAAATGAGCAAACCCATTTAACTTTTGGTATTAAATTATTAAAGTTCAAAATTATAAGAAATATACCTAAAGTTTTAATTTTACATGTTAAACATGTCTAGAACAAGCAAAACCACTTAAGTTTTGGTGTTACATTATTCAAAATTTAAAATTATAAGAAAAATGCATAAAGTTTGAATCTTTACATGTTGAACATGTTCAAAATGATCAAAATTGGTTAATTTTTGATGTTAGATTATTCAAAGTTCAAAATTATAAGAAATGCAAATAAAGTTTGAATTTTTACATGTTGAACATGTCTTAAATGAGCAAAACTCCTTAGGTTTTGGTGTTATGTTATTCAAATTTCAAAATTATAAGTAACACACATAAATATTGGATCTTTACATGTTGAACATGCCTAAAATGAGCAAAACTGCTTAAATTTTTTTGTTATATTATTCATAGTTCAAAATTATAATAAACATGTCTAAAGTTTAAATCTTTACATGTTGAACATGTCTGAAATGAGCAAAATTGATTAAATTTTAGGGTTACATTATTCAAAATTCAAAATTATAAGAAACATATAAAGTTTGATTTTTTACATATTGAACATGTCCAAAATGAGAAAAACCCACTTAAATTCTAGTGTTACATTATTCAAAGTTCAAAATTATAATAAACGTACATAAAGTTTGAATATTTACATGTTGAACATGTTTGAAATGATCAAAACTGCTTAAATTTTAGTGTTACATTATTCAAAGTTCAAAATTATAATAAATGCACATAAAGTTTGAATCTTTACATGTTGAACATGTTTAGAATGAACAAAATATTTTAATTTTTTGCATTACATTATTCAAAGTTGAAAAATTATAAGAATGATGAAACTTGCACAAGTTTTGGTGTTACATTATTCAAGGTTCAAACTTATAAGAAATCCACCTAAAGTTTGAAACTTTACATGTTAAACATATCCAGAATGAGGAAAACAACATAAGTTTTGGTGTTGAATTATTCAATGTTCAAAATTATATGAAACCCATTTAAAACTTAAATATTTACATGTTGAACATGTCTAAAATGAGAAAAACCACTTAAGTTTTGGTGTTACATTATGCAAAGTTTAAAATTATAAGAAACATGTCTAATGTGTGAATTTTCACATGTTGAACATGTCCAAAACAAGCAAACCCACTTAAGTTTTTGTGTTACATTATTCAAAGTTCAAAATTATAATAAATTCACCTACAGTTTGGATCTTTACATGTTGAAAAAGTCTGAAATGAGGGAAACTACTTAAGTTTGGGTGTTACATTATTCAAATTTCAAAATTATAATAAATGTTCCCAAAGTTTGAATCTTTACAAGTTGAACATGTCCAAAATGGGTGAAATTGCTTAAGTTTTAGTGTTACATTATATTCAAAGTTTAGAATTATAATGAATGCACCTAATTTTTAAATCTTTATATATTTAACATGTCCAAAATGAGTAAAACTACTTACTTTTTGGTGTTATGTTATTCAAAGTTCAAAATTATAAAAAACACATATAAAGTTTGAATCTTTACATGTTGAACAAGTTCAAAATGAATGAAACTATTTCTTAAGTTTTGGTGTTACATTATTCAAAGTTCAAAACTATAAAAAACACACATAAAATTTGAATATTTACATGTTGAACATGTCTGTAACAAGTGAAAACACTTAGGTTTTATTGTTACATTATTCAAAGTTCACAATTATAAGAAACATGCATAAAGTTTGAATTTTTACATGTTAAACATGTTTGAAATGAGTGAAACCACTTAGGTTTTGGTGTTACATTATCAAAGCTCAAAATTATAAGAAATGTACCTAATGTTTGAATCTTTAGATGTTAAACATGTCCAAAACAAACAAAACCACTTAGATTTTGGTGTTACATTATCCAAAGTTTAAAATTATATGAAACATCTCTAAAATTTGAATCCTTACATGTTGAACATATCTGAAATGAGCTAATCCACTTAAGCTTTTGTGTTACATTATTTAAAGTTTAAAATTATATGAAACGCACCTAAAACTTGAATCTTTACAAGTTGAACATGTTTGGAATGAGCTAAACCACTTAAGTTTTGGTGTTACATTATTCAAATAAAAAATCTACCTAAAGTTTGATTCTTTCCATGTTGAACATGTCTAAAATGAGTAAAATCACTTAAGTTTTGGTGTTATGTTATTCAAATTTTAAAATTATAAGAGACCTACCTAAAATTTGAATCTTTACATATTAAACATGTCTAAAAGAAGCAAAACCATTTAAGTTTAGGTGTTACATTATTCAAAGTTCATAATTATAAGAAACCCACCTTAAGTTTGAATCTTTACATGTTAAACATATCTCGAAAGAGGAAAACAACATAAGTTTTGGTGTTACATTATTAAATGTTCAAAATTATATGAAACCCATTTAAAACTTAAATATTTACATGTTGAACATGTCTAAAATGAGAAAACCCACTTAAGTTTTGGTGTTACATTATGCAAAGTTTAAAATTATAAGAAACATGTCTAATGTGTGAATTTTCACATGTTGAACATGTCCAAAACAAGCAAACCGATTTAAGTTTTTGTGTTACATTATTCAAAGTTCAAAATTATAATAAATTCACCTACAGTTTGGATCTTTACATGTTGAAAAAGTCTGAAATGAGGGAAACTACTTAAGTTTGGGTGTTACATTACTCAAATTTCAAAATTATAATAAATGTTCTTAAAGTTTGAATCTTTACAAGTTGAACATGTCCAAAATGGGTGAAATTGCTTAAGTTTTAGTGTTACACTATATTCAAAGTTTAGAATTATAATGAATGCACCTAAAGTTTAAATCTTTATATATTCAACATGTCCAAAATGAGTAAAACTACTTACTTTTTGGTGTTATGTTATTCAAAATTTAAAATTATAAGAAACACATATAAAGTTTGAATCTTTACATGTTGAACATGTTCAAAATGAGTCAAACTGCTTCTTCAGTTTTGGTGTTACATTATTCAAAGTTCAAAACTATAAAAAACACACATAAAATTTGAATATTTACATGTTGAACATGTTTGTAACAAGTGAAAACACTTAGGTTTTATTGTTACATTATTCAAAGTTCACAATTATAAGAAACATGCATAAAGTTTGAATCTTTACATGTTAAACATGTCTGAAATGAGTGAAACCACTTAGGTTTTGGTGTTACATTATCAAAGTTCAAAATTATAAAAAATGTACCTAAAGTTTGAGTTTTTAGATGTTAAACATGTCCAAAACAAACAAAACCACTTAAGTTTTGGTGTTACATTATCAAAGTTCAAAATTATAAAAAAATGTACCTAAAGTTTGAATTTTTAGATGTTAAACATGTCCAAAACAAACAAAACCACTTAGGTTTTGGTGTTACATTATCTAAAGTTCAAAATTATATGAAACATCTCTAAAATTTGAATTTTCACATGTTGAACATATCTGAAATGAGCTAATCCACTTAAGCTTTTGTGTTATATTATTCAAAGTTTAAAATTATATGAAACGCACCTAAAATTTGAATCTTTACAAGTTGAACATGTTTGGAATGAGCTAAACCACTTAAGTTTTGGTGTTACATTATTCAAAGTTTAAAATTATGAAAAATCTGCCTAAAGTTTGATTCTTTGCATGTTGAACATGTCTAAAATGAGTAAAATCACTTAAGTTTTGGTGTTATGTTATTCAAATTTTAAAATTATAAAGACCTACCTAAAGTTTGAATCTTTACATATTAAACATGTCTAAAAGAAGCAATACCATTTAAGTTTAGGTGTTACATTATTCAAAGTTCATAATTATAAGAAACCCACCTTAAGTTTGAATCTTTACATGTTGAATGCATTCAAAACAAATGAAACCACTTAAGTTTTGGTGTTATGTTATTCAAAGTTCAAAATTATAAAAAATGCACCTAAAGTTTAAATCTTTACATGTTGAACATGTCCAAAACAAGCAAGACCACTTAAGTTTTTGTGTTACATTATTCAAAGTTCAAAATTATAAGAAACATGCACAAGTTTGAATGTTTACATGTTGCACATGTTTGAAATGAGTAAAACCACTTAAGTTTTTATGTTACATTATTCAAAATTCAAAATTATAAGAAATAGCCCTAAGGTTTAAATCTTTACATCTTAAACATGTTTGGAACGAGTGAAATGACTTAAGTTTTGGTGTTACATTATTCAAAGTTCAAAATTATAAGAAACTCACATAAAGTTTGAATCTTTACATATTGAACATATTTGAAATGAGCAAAACCTCTTAAGTTTTGGTGTTACATTATTCAAAGTTTAAAATTATAAGAAATATGCCTAAAGTTGGAATCTTTACATGTTCATCATGTCCAGAACGTCCAAAATCACTTAAATTTTAGTGTTACATTATTTAAAGTTTAAATTTATAAGAAACATGTTGAAAGTTAGAATATTTACATGTTCAACACGTCTAAAATGAGCAAAACCAATTAAATTTTGTTGTTACATTATTTAACTTTCAAAATTATAAGAAATGCACCTAAAGTTTGAATCTTTGCATGTTAAACATGTTTGAATCGAGTAAGACTACTTAATTTTTTGTGTTACATTATTCAATTCAAAATTATAAGAAATAATCTTAAATTTTGAATCTTTACATGTTGAACATGTCCGAAATGAGAAAAATCACTTAAGTTTTTATGTTACATTATTCAAAGTTCAAAATTATAAGAAACATGCTGAAAGTTTAATATTTAAATATTGAATATGTCCAAAATGACTAAAACTCTTTAAGTTTTGGTGTCACATTATTCAAAGTTCAAAATTATAAGAAACACAGCTAAAGTTTGAATCATTACATGTTGAACATGTCCAGAATGAGCAAAACTACTTAAGTTTTGGCGTTATGTTATTGAAAGTTTAAAATTATAAGAAACATGCCTAAAGTTTGAATCTTTACATGTTAAACATGTCTGAAATGAATTACAACACTTATATTTTGGTGTTACATTATTCAAGGGTTTTAAATGATAAGAAATATACCTAGAGTTTGAATCTTTACATGTTTAACATGTTTAAATTGAGCAAAACCACTTAAGTGTTGGTACTATGTTATTCAAAGTTCAAAATTATAAAAAAAACGTGTATAAAGTTTGAATCTTTACATGTTGTACATGTAAAAAAAAGTAAAACTACTAAAGTTTTGGTGTTATGTTATTCCAAGTTTAAAATTATAAGAAATGCATTTAAAGTTTGAATCTTTACATGTTAAACATGTCTAAAATGATCAAAACCACTTAAATTTTGGTATTACATTATTTAAATTTCAAAATAATAAGAAACACACATAAAGTTTGAATATTTATATATTAAACATGTTCAAAATGAGCAAAACTACTTAAGTTTTGATGTTACATTATTTAAAGTTCAAAATTATAAGAAACACATATAAAGTTTAAATCTTTACATTTTGAACATTTCTAGAATGAGCAAAACTATTTAAGTTTTGGTGTTACATTATTCAAATATCAAAATTATAATAAATACACATAAAGTTTGAATCTTTACATGTTAAACATGTCTAAAATGAGTAAAACTATAAAACTATTGATGTTCTATTGTTACATTATTCAAAATTCAAAATTTAAAGAAACGTGCCTAAAGTTTTAATCTTTACATGGTTAACATGTCCGTAATGAGAAAGACCACTTAACATTTAGCGTTACGTTATTCAAAGTTCAAAATTATAAGAAAGACACATAAATTTTGAATCTTAACATGTTAAACATGTTAAATGAGGAATACCACTTAAGTTTTTCTGTTACATTATTCAAAGTTCAAAAATTATAAGAAACTCATCTAAAGTTTGAATCTTTACATGTTGAATAAGTCTAAAATGAGAAAAACCACTTAAGTTTTCATGTTATGTTATTCAAAATTAAAAATTATAAAAAACATGAATAAAGTTTGAATCTTTACATGTTGAACATGCCCAAAACAAGAAAAGCTACTTATCTTTTTTATAATATTATTCAAAGTTCAAAATTATAAGAAACACACCTAAAGTTTGAATCTTTACATGTTTAACATGTCTAAAATGAGCAAAATTACTTAAGTTTTGGTGTTACATTATTCCAAGTTCAAAACTATGAGAAACATGTATAAAGTTTGAATTTTACATGTTGAACATATCTAAAATGAGAGAAACCACTTAATTTTGGTGTTATATTATTCAAAGTTCAAAATTATAAAAAACACATCTTAGTTTGAATTTATACATGTAAAACATGTCTCAAATGAGTAAAACTACTTAAATTTTGGCGTTACCTTATCCAAAGCTCAAAATTATAAGAAAGGTGAATAAAGTTTGAATCTTTATATGTTGAACATGTCCAAAACAAGCAAAACCACTTCAATTTTGGTATTACATTATTAAAAATTTAAAAGTATAAGAAATGCATATAAAATTTGAATCTTTACATATTGAATATGTCTAAAACAAGCAAAACCACTTAATTTTTGGTGTATATTATTCAAAGTTCAAAATTTTAAGAAAAACACATAAATTTTGAATATTTACATGTTAAACATGTCCAAAAATAGTAAAACCACTTAAGTTTTAGTGTAACATTATTCAATGTTCAAAATTATAAGAAATGTGCATAAAGTTTGAGTCTTTATATGTTAAACATATCTAAAATGAGTAAAACCACTTAAATTTTATTGTTACATTATTCAAAGTTCAAAATTATAAGAAACCTACCTAAAGTTTGAATCTTTACAAGTTGAACACATCTAAAACGAGCAAAACATCTTAGGTTTTGGTGTTATGTTATTCAAAGTTCAAACTTATATGAAAAGTGCCTAAAGTTTGAACCTTTACAATTTAAAGATGTTTAAAACTAGTAAAATTGCTTAAATTTTGTTGTTACATTATTCAAAGTTCAAAATTAAAAGAAACGTGCTTAGAGTTAGAGTTTTTACATGTTCAACATGTCTAAAATGAGTAAAAACATTTAAATTTTATTGTTACATTATTTAAAGTTCAAAATTATAAAAAAAGAAGCCTAAAGTTTGAATCCTTACATGTTCAACATGTTTAGAATGAGTAAAACCACTTAGGTTTAGGTGTTACATTATTCAAAGTTCAAAATTATAAGAAACATGCATAAGATTTGAATCTTTACATGTTGAACATGTCCAAAATGAGTAAAACCTAAGTTTTGGTGTTACATTATTTAAAGTTCAAAACAATAAGAAATGTGTCTAAAATTTGAATCTTTACATGATGAACATATTTGAAATGAGAAAAACCATTTAAGTTTTGATGTTACATTATTAAAAATCATAAAAAATGTGCATAATGTTTGAACCTTTACATGTTGAACATGTTTGAAACAAGCAAAACTACTTTAAGTTTGGTGTTATTATTTAAAGTTCAAAATTATAAGAAACACACCTAAATTTGAATCTTTACATGTTGAGAATGTCTAAAATGAGAAAAACCATTTAAGTTTTGGTGTTATGTTATTCAAAGTTTAAAATTATAAGAAACATGCTTAAAGTTTGAATCTTTACATATTGAACATGTCTAAAATGAACAAAACTGCTTAAGTTTTGATGTTACATTATTCAAATTTCAAAATTATAAGAAGCATACCAAAAGTTTGAATCATTACATGTTGAACATGTCTAAAATGAGCAAAACTACTTAAGTTTATATATTACATATTAAAAGTTAAAAATCATATGAAACATGCCTAAAGTTTGAATCTTTACATGTTAAACATGTCTGAAATAAACAAAACAACTTAACATTTTAATTACATTATTCAATACTCAAAATTATAAGAAATGCACCTAAAGTTTGAATCTTGACATGATGAACATTTCTCAAACAAGCAAAACTACTTAAGTTTTGGTGTTATATTATTTGAAGTTTAAAATTATAATAAACATGCTTAAAGTTTGAATCTTTACTTGTTGAAAACATGTCTAAAATGAGCAAAACCACTTATCTTTTGGTGTTACATTAATTAAAATTCAAAATTATAAAAAATGCATTTAAAGTTTGAATCTTTACATGTTAAACATGTCTAGAATGAGCAAAAGTGCTTGAGTTTTGGTGTTACGTTATTCAAAGTTCAAAATTATAGCAAACATGCATAAAGTTTAAATCTTTATAGTTGAACATGTTTAAAATGAACAAAACCACTTAAGTTTTAGTGTTAGATTATTCAAAGTTTAAAATTATACTAAACGCACATAAATTTTGAATCTTTACATGTTGAACATGTCTCAAATGAGTAAATATGTTTAAGTTTTGGTGTTACATTATTCAAAGTTCACAATTATAAGAAACATGGATAACTATTAAATCATTACATGTTGAACATGTTTGAAATGAGCAAAACTACTTAAGTTTTGGTGTTACACTATTCAAAGTTCAAAATTATAAGAAATGTGCATAAAGTTTGAATCTTTACATGTTAAACATGTCTTAAATGAGCAAAACTGCTAAAGTTTTATTATTACATTAATCAAAGTTTATTTTTTTTAAAAAAAATGCCTAAAGTTTGAATCTTTACATGTTGAATATGTTCATAATGAGCAAGACCATTTATGTTTTGGTGTTACATTATTCAAAGTTTAAAATTATAGGAAACACACCTAAAGCTTGAATCTTTACATGTTAAACATGTCCATAATGAGGAAGACTACTTAAGTTTTGATGTTCCATTATTCAAAGTTCAAAATTATAAGAAATGCACTAAAATTTGATTCATTACATATTGAACATGTTCGAATCGAGTAAAACCACTTAAATTTTAATGTTACATTATTCAAATTTCAAAATTATAAGAAACACACATAAAATTTGAATCTTTACATGTTAAACATGTCTGAAATGAGTAAAACTGATTAAGTTTTTTTGTTACGTTACTCAAAGTTCCAAATTATAAGAAACATGTCTAAAGTTTAAATCTTTACATGTTGAATATTTTTGTAATGAGCAAGACCATTTAAGTTTTGGTGTTACATTATTCAAAGTTCAAAAAATAAGGGAAACACACCTAAAGTTTGAATCTTTACATGTTGAACATGTCCATAACGAGAAAGACTACTTAAGTTTTGTTGTTACATTATTCTAAGTTCAAAATTATAATAAATTCACTTAAAGTTTGAATCATTACATATTGAACATGTTCAAATCAAGCAAAACCACTTAAATTTTAGTGTTACATTATTCAATGTTCAAAATTATAAGAAACATGCCTAAATTTTGAATCTTAACATGTTTAACATGTCCAAAATAAACAAAAATGCCTATGTTTTGGTGTTACATTATTTAAAGTTCAAAATTATAAGAAATGCACATAAAATTTGAATCCTTATATGTTAAACTTATCTTAAATGAGCAAAACTACTAAAGTTTTATTATTGCATTATTCAAAGTTTAAATTTAAAATAAATGTTCTTAAATTTTGAATTTTTACATGTTGAATATGTTCATAATGAGTAAGACCATTTAAGTTTTGGTGTTACATTATTCAAAGTTCAAAATTATAGGAAACACACCAATAGTTTGAATATTTACGTGTTGAACATGTTTTTAATGAGGAAGACTACTTAAGTTTTGGTATTACATTATTCAAATCTCAATCAGAAGAAATGCACCTAAATTTTGAATCATTACATATTGAACATGTTCAAATCAAGCAAAACCACTTAAATTTTAGTGTTATGTTATTCAAAGTTCAAAATTATAAGAAACATGCATAAAGTATGAATCTGTACATGTTGAACATCCCTAAAATGAGCAAAATTACTTAAGATTTTTGTTACAATATTCAAGAATCAAAATTATAAAAAACACATTTAAAGTTTGAATTTTTACATGTTGAACATGTGAGCAAAATTGCTAAAGTTTTGGTGTTACATTATTCAAAGTTCAAAATTATAAGAAACTTGTTTAAAGTTTAAATATTTGCATGTTTGATATGAGCAAACCCACTTAAGTTTTGGTGTTATGTTACTCAAAAATTCAAAATTATAAGAAACATTCCTAAGGTTTGAATAAAGCTTTACATGTTGAACATGTTCGAAATGAGCAAAATCATTTAAGTTTTGGTGTTATATTGCTCAAAGTTTAAAATTATAAGAAAATCACATAAAGTTTAAATCTTTTCAAGTTAAACATGTCTGGAATTACTAAAACCACTTAAGTTTTGATGTTACATTATTCAAAGTTCAAAATTATAAGAAACATACATAAAAATTTCAAAATTATAAGAAACATGTCTAGAATGAGCAAAAGCACTTAAGTTTTGATATTACATTATTCAAAGATCAAAATTATAAGAAACGTGCCTAAATTTTGAATCTTTACATGTTGAACATGTCAGGAATGAGCAAAATATCTTAATATTTAGTGTTACGTTATTCAAAATTTTAAAATTATAAGATACGTGCATAAAGTTGTAATCTCTACATGTTGAGCATGTCTAAAATAAGCAAAACCACTAATTTGTTTTTGTTTTGTTATTCAAAGTTAAAAATTATAAGAAACATACCTAAATTTTGAATCTTTATATGGTTAACATGTTTGTAATGAGCAAGATCACTTATGTTTGTGTGTTATGTTATTCAAAGTTAAAAATTATATTAAACACACCTAAAATTTGAATCTTTGCATGTTGGACATGTCTGTAATGAAGAAGATCACTTAAGTTTTTGCATTACATTATTCAAAGTTCAAAATTATAAGAAACATGCCTAAAGTTCAAGTCTTTACATGTTGAACATGTTTGAAATGAGGAAAACTACTTAAATTTTGGTGTTACATTATTCAAAGTTCAAAATTATAAGAAACGTACATGGATTTTGAATCTTTACATGTTAAACATGCCTAAAATAGGCAAAACTGCTTATGGTTTTTTTATGTTATTCAACTTTCAAAATTATAATAAATATGCCTAAAGTTTGAATCTTTACATGTTGAACTTGTCTGAAATGAACAAAACTCTTTAAGTTTTTGTGTTATATTATTCAAAGTTAAAAATTATAAGAAATGCACTTAAATTTTGATTTTTTACATATAAAACGTGTCGAAAATGAACAAAACTACTTCGGTTTTGGTGTTACCTTATTCAAAGTTTAATATTATAAGAAACACAAATAATTTTAAATCTTTAAATGTTCAACATCTCCAATACAAGAAAACCACTTAAGTTTTTGTGTTAGGTTATTCAAAATTTAAGATTATAAGAAACATGCATAAAGTTTGAATTTTTACCCATTGAATATGTCTGAAATGAGCAAAACCAATTAAGTTTTTGTCTTATGTTATTCAAAGTTCAAAATTATAATAAACGTGCATAAAGTCTGAATCTTTATATGTTTAACATGCCCAAAACAAGCAAAACTACTTGAGTTTTTTAGTTATGTTATTTAAAGTTTAAAATTATAAAAAATGTGCATAAAATTTGGATTTTTACATGTTTAATATATCTGAAATGAGAAAATTTTCTTAAGTTTGGGTGTTACATTATTCAAAATTCAAAAATATAAAAAATATGCATAAATTTTGACTATTTACATGTCGAACATGTCAAAAACTAGAAAAAACACTTAAGTTTTAGTGTTACATTATTCAAAATTAAAAATTATAAGAAACATATTTAAATTTTAGATTTTTACATGTTAAACATTTTTAAAATGAGCAAAACCACTTAAGTTTTGGTGTTACATTATCCAAAGTTTAAAATTATAAGAAACATACATAAGGTTTGAATCTTTACATGTTGAACATGTTTACAATAAGTAAAATTGCTTAAATTTTGGTGTTACATTATTCAAAGTTCAAAATTATAAGAAACACACATAATTTTGGAAAATTTACATGTTAAACATGTCTAAAATGAGCAAAACCACTTAAATTTTAGTGTTACATTATTCAAAGTTCAAAATTATAAGGAACATGCATAAAGTATGAATCTTTACATATTAAATATGACTCAAACAATCAAAACCACTTAAGTTTTGGTGTTATATTATTCAAAGTTTAAAAGTATAAGAAATGCACATATAGTTAGAATCTTTACAAGTTAAACATGTTCAAAATGAAAAAAATTACTTAAGTTTTGATGAAGTTTAAAATTATAAGGAACATACATAAATTTTGAATCTTTACATGTTGAACATGTCTCAAATGAAAAAATTAGCTTATGTTTTGGTGTTACGTTATTCAAAGTTCAAAATTATAAGAAACACCTTTAAAGTTTGAATATTTATATGTTGAACATATCTAGAATGAGCAAAACCACTTATGTTTTGGTGTTACATTATTTAAAATTCATTATTATAAAAAATGCACCTAAAGATTGATTCTTTACATGTTAAACATGAATGAAATGAAAAAAATTGCTTAAGTTTATAAGTTATGTTATACAAAGTTGAAAACTATAATAAACCCACATAAAGTTTAAATCTTTACATATTAAACATTTCCAAAATGAGCCAAACTGCATAAGGTTTGGTGTTACATTATTTAAAGTTCAAAATTATAAGAAACACACATAAATTTTGAATCTTTACATGTTAAACATCTCTAGAACTAGAAAAATTACTAAAGTTTTGGTGTTACATTATTCAAAGTTAAAAATTATAATAAATGCACCTAAAGTTAGAATTTTTACATGTTCAACATGTTTAGAATGAGAAAAACCACTTATGTTTTGGTGTTATG
Source organism: Torreya grandis (assembly GCA_037957365.1). NCBI lineage: Eukaryota > Viridiplantae > Streptophyta > Pinopsida > Cupressales > Taxaceae > Torreya > Torreya grandis. Next base: position 288,115 of record JARHVA010001563.1, on the reverse strand, counting down.
TTATTCAAAGTTCAAAATTATAAGAAGCATGCCTTAAGTTTAAATATTTACATGTTGAACGTCTCTAGAACATGCAAGACCACTTAAGTTTTGGTGTTATGTTATTCAAAGTTCAAAATTATAACAAACATGCCTAAAGTTTGAATCTCTAAATGTTAAACATGTCTAAAACTAGCAAAACTGCTTAAGCTTTAGTGTTATATTATTCAAAGTTTAAAAATATAAGAAACACATAGAATTTTTGAATCTTTACATGTTGAATATGTCTTGAATGAGCAAAACCACTTAAGTTTTGGTGTTACATTATTCAAAATTATAAGAAACATGCATAAAGTTTGAATCTTTACATGTTGAGCATGTCTGAAATAAGTGAAACTACTTATGTTTTGGTGTTACAAACCCTCTCTATCTATACGAAAATCAACCTAAAATTTGAATCTTTATATGTTGAACATATCTGAAACGAGCAAAACCACTTAAGTTTTTGGGTTACATTATTCAAAAATCAAAATTATAAGAAATGCACATAAAGTTTTAATCTATTGAACCATGTCTAAAATGAGCAAAACCATTTAAGTTTTAGTGTTACGTAATTCAAAGTTCAAAATTATAAGAAATATAACCAAACATTGAATCTTTCCATTTTTAATATGTCTAGAACAAGTAAAATTGCTTAAGTTTTGGTGTTATATTACTCAAAGTTCAAAATTATTAAGAAACTCACCTAAATTTTGAATCTTTACATATTGAACATGCCCAAAACATTACAATCTGCTTAAGTTTTAGTGTTACATTATTCAAAGTTAAAAATTATAATAAATGTGCTTAAAGTTTGAATCTTTACATGTTGAACATGTCCAGAATGAGCAAAACTACTTAAGTTTTGGTGTTATGTTATTCAAAGTTCAAAATGATAAGAAACCCACCTAAAGTTTGAATCTTTACATCTTGAACATGTTTAAAATGAGAAAAACTTCTTAAGTTTTGGTGTTACATTATTCAAAGATCAAAATTATAAAAAATATGCATAAAATTTGAGTCTTTACATATTGAAAATGTCTAAAACAAGCAAAACCACTTAAGTTTTGGTGTTACATTATTCAAAGTTCAAAATTATAAGAAACCCACCTAAAGTTTAAAACTTATGTTTTGGTGTTATATTATTCAAATTTCAAAATTATAATAATCAAAACCACTTATGTTTTGGTGTTATATTATTCAAATTTCAAAATTATAATAAATGTGCCTTAAGTTTGAATCTTTACGTGTTTAGTATGTCTAGAATGAGTAAAATAGCTTCAATTTTGGTGTTACATTATTTAAAGTTCAAAATTATAAGAAAAACACCTAAAGTTTGAATATTTACATATTCAACATGTCTAGAATGAGCAAAACCACTTAAGTTTTGGTGTTAAATTATTTAAAGTTCAAAATTCTAAGAAACATGCCTAAATTTTGAATCTTTATAGATTCAACATGTCTAGAATGACTAAAACTTCTTAAGTTTTATTGTTAACTTTTTAAAAGTTCAAAAGTATAAGAAACATATATAAAGTTTGAATCTTTACATGTTAAACCTCTTTGTAATGAGCAAAACCACTTGAATTTTGTGTTATATCTTAAATCTTAAATCTTTACATGTTAAACATGTTTAAAATGAGAAAAACCACTTAAATTTTAGTGTTACATTATTCAAAGTTGAAAATTATAAGAAATGTGCATAAAGTGTGAATCTTTACATGTTGAACATGTCCAAAATGAGTAAAACTACTTAAGTTTTGGTGTTACTTATTCAAAGTTCAAAATTATAAGAAATGCAACTAAAGTTTAAATCTTTACATGTTGAACAATTTTGAAACAAGTAAAACCATATAAATTTTGGTGTTATTCAAAATTATGAGAAACATGCATAATATTTGAATTTTTACATGTTGAACATGTCCAAAATGAGCAAAACCACTTATGTTTTGATGTTACATTATTTAATATTCAAAATTATAAGAAACGTGTAGAAATTTTGAATCTTTACATGTTGAACATATCTAGAATGAGCAAAATTGCTTAAGTTTTGGTCTTATATCATTCAAAGTTCAAAATTATAAGAAATGTGCATAAATTTTTGAATATTTACATGTTGAACATGTATAGAATGAGCAAAATTGCTTAAGTCTCGGTGTTAAATCATTCAAAGTTCAAAATTATAAGAAACCTTTTTAAAGTTTGAATCTTTACATGTTAAACATGTCTGAAGCGAGTAAAATTACTTTAGTTTTGGTGTTACATTATTCAAAGTTTAAAATTCTAAGAAACCTACCTAAAGTTTTAATCTTTACATGTTGAACATGTCTAGAATGAGTAAAACTGCCTATGTTTTGGTCTTACATTATTCAAAGTTCAAAATTATAAGAAACATGCCTAAAATTTAAATCTTTACATGTTGAACATGTTGAAAATGAGCAAAACTATTTAAGTTTTAGTGTTATCTTATTCAAAGTTTAAAATTATAAGAAACACATTTAAAGTTTGAATCTTTATATGTTGAATATGTCTAGAATTAGTAAAGCCAATTATGTTTTGGTGTTACATTATTCAAAGTTCAAAGTTATAAGAACACACATAAAGTTTGAATCTTTACATGTTAAACATGTCTAAAATGAGCAAAATTCCTTAAGTTTTGGTGTTACATTATTCAAGGTTTAAAATTATAAGAAACATATCTAAATTCTGAATCTTTACATGTTGAACATGTCTGAAATGAGTAAAACCATTAAAATTTTAGTGTTACATTATTCAAAGTTCAAAATTATAAGAAACTTGCATAAAATTTGAATCTTTAAATGTTAAACATGTTTGAAATGAGTAAAACCGCATAAGTTTTGGTGTTACATTATTCAAAGTTTAAAATTATAAGAAACATGCCCAATTTTAAAATCTCTACATGTTAAACATGTTTGGAATGGGCAAAACCCACCTAAAATGAGAATCTTTAAAGTGTTTTAAAATTATATGAAACATGCTAAAAGTTTGAATCTTTACATGTTAAACTTGTCTGAAATGAGCAAAATTGCTTAAATTTTGGTGTTACATTATTCAATTTTCAAAATTATAAGAAACTCACCTAAAGTTTGAATTTTTATATGTTGAACATGCTAAAATGAGCAAAACTACTTAAGTTTTGGTAGTACAATATTCAAAGTTCAAAATTATAAGAAACATGCATAAAGTTTGAATTTTACATGTTAAAAATGTCTGAAATGAGTAAAACCACTTACTTTTTGATGTTACACTATTCAAAGTTCAAAATTATAAGAAAAACACTTAAATTTTGAGTCCTTACATGTTAAATATGTCTAGAATGAGCAAATTTGCTTAAGTTTTGGTGTTACATTATTCAAATTTCAAATTATAAGAAATGTGAATAAAGTTGGAATATTTATATGTTGAACATGTCCAAAATGAGCAAAACCACTTAAGTTTTAGTTTTACATTATTCAATGTTCAAAATTATAAGAAACATGCATAAAGTTTGAATCTTTGCATGTTGAACATGTCTAGAATGAGCAAAACTACTTACATTTTGGTGTTACATTATTCAAAGTTGATAATTATAAGAAACGTGTATAAAGATGGAATCTTTACATGTTGAACATGTTCAAAACGAGAAAAAATGCTTAGGTTTTGGTGTTATGTTATTTAAAGTTCAAAATTATAAGTAAAATTTAAATCTTTACATGTTGAAATGTCAATAATGAGCAAGATCGTATAATTTTTTATGTTACATTTTTCAAACTTCAAAATCATAAGAAATGCACCTAAAATTTGAATTTTTACATGTTGAACATGTTTGTAATGATGAATACTGCTTGAGTTTTGGTGTTACATTATTTAAAGTTCAAAATTATAAGAAACACACCTAAAGTTTGAATCATTCATTACATGTTGAACATGTTTAAAATGAGCAAAATTGCTTAAATTTGATGGTTACACTATTCCAAGTTTAAAATTATAAGAAAAATGCATAAAGTTTGAATCTTTACATGTTGAACATGTTCGAAACGAGTAAAACTACTTACTTTTTTTGTTATATTATTAAAAGTTTAAAATTATTAGAAACACACCTAAAGTTTGATTCTTTACATGTTGAACATGTTTGAAATGAGAAAAATTGCTTAAGATTTGGTGGTACATTATTCAAAATTTAAAATTATAAGAAACATGCATAAAATTTGAATCTTTACATGTGGAACATGTCCAAAATGAGTAAAACCACTTAAGTTCTGGTGTTACATATTCAAAGTTCAAATTTATAATAAATGCACATAAAGTATGAATATTTACAGGTTGAACATGTCTAAAATGAGTAAAATTGCTTATGTTTTAGTGTTATGTTATTCAAAGTTAAAAATTATAACAAATGTGTATAAAATTTGAATCTTTACATGTTGAACATATTTGAAATGAGCAAAATTGGTTAAGTTTTGGTGTTACATTTTTCAAAGTTTTAAATTATAAGAAACATGCATAAATTTTGAATCTTTACATGTTAAATATGTCTAAAATGAGCAAAGTTGCTTAAGATTTGATATTACATTATTCAAAGTTCAAAATTATAATAAACACACATAAAGTTTGAATCTTTATATGCTGAACATGTCTAGAATGAATAAAACTACTTAAATTTTGGTGTTACATTATTCCAAGTTCAAAATTATAAGAAACACTCTTAAAGTTTGAATCCTACATGTTGAAAATGTTTGGAACGAGCAAAACCACTTAAATTTTGGTGTTACATTATTCAAAGTTTATTATTATAAGAAACATGCCTAGAGATTGAATATTTACATATTAAACATGACTGAAACAAGAAAAACCACTTAAGTATATGTATTACGTTATTCAAAATTAAAAATTACAAGAAACTCACATAAAATTTGAATCTGTACATATTAAACATGTCCAAAATGAGCCAAACTACTTAAGTTTTTGTGTTACATTATTCAAAGTTCAAAATTATAAGAAACATGCATAAAGTTTGAATCTTTACATGTTAAACATGTCCAAAATTAGAAAAAATGTTTAAGTTTTGGTGTTACATTATTCAAAATTCAAAATTATAAGAAATGTGCCTAAAGTTTGAATCTTTACATGTTGAACATGTCTGAAATAAGGAAAACCACTTAGGTTTTGGGGGTTATGTTATTCAAAATTCAAAATTATAAGAAACATGCATAAAGCTTGAATCTTTACATGTTGAACGTTTTTAGAATGAGCAAAACTGCTAAAATTTTGGTGTTACATTATTCAAAGTTCAAAATGATAAGAAATGCACCTAAATTTGGAATCTTTACATGTTCAACATGTCCAAAATGAGCAAAACCACTTAAGTTTTGGTGTTATGTTATTTAAAGTTCAAAATTATAAGAAGTGTGCCTAAAGTTTAAATCTTTAAATGTTGAACATCTCCATAACAAGTAAGTTCATTTAAGTTTTGGTATTATGTTATTCAAAGTTCAAAATTATAATAAATGGACTTAAAGTTTGAATCTCTACATGTTAAACATGTCTGGAGCTAGCAAACCTACTTAAGTTTTAGAGTTATGTTATTCAAAGCTCAAAAATATAAGAAATATATATAAATTTTGAATCTTTACATGTTGAACATGCCTAGAATGAGGAAAACCACTTAAGTTTTGGTGTTACATTATTCAAAGTTTGAAAATCTAATAAATGTACATAAAGTTTGAATCTTTACATGTTGAGCATGTCCAAAACAAGTGGAACTACTTAAGTTTTGGTTTTACATTATTAAAAGTTCAAAATTTTAAGAAACACATATAAAGTTTGAATCTTTATATGCTAAACATGTCTAAAACAAGCAAAACTACTTAAGTTTTGGTGTTATGCCATTCAAAGTTCAAAATTATAAGATACCAAGCTAAAGTTTGAATTTTTCATCTTGAACATGTTCAAAATGAGCAAAACCTCTTAGGTTTTGGTGTTACATTATTCAAAGTTCAAAATTTTAAGAAACACACCTAAATTTGAATCTTAACATGTTAAACATGTTTGAAATAAGAAAATCCACTTAAGTTTTAGGGTTATGTTATTCAAAGTTCAAAATTATAATAAATGCACATAAACTTTGGGTCTTTACATGTTGAACATGTCTGAAATGAGGAAAACCACTTAATTTTGGGTGTTAAGTTTAAAATTATAAGAAACCCACCTATTGTTTAAGTCTTTACATGTTTTGAAATGAACAAAACCACTTAAGTTTTTGTGTTACGTTATTCAAAGTTCAAAATTATAAAAAATGTACCTAAAGTTTTAATCTTTACATGGTTAGCATGTCTAGAATGAGTAAAATCACTTAAGTTTTGGTGTTACATTATTCAAAGTTCAAAATTATAAGAAATGTGCCTAAATTTTAAATCTTTACATGTTAAACATGTCTAGAATGAGAAAAACCACTTATGTTTTATTAATACATTATTAAAAGTTTAGAATTATAAGAAATTTGCATAAAGTCCAGAATGAGCAAAACTACTTAAGTTTTGGTGTTACATTATTTAAAATTATAAGAAACTTGCCTAAAGTTTCAATATTTACATGTTCAACATGTCTAGAGCAACTAAAACCACTTAAGTTTTGATGTTATGTTATTCAAAGTTCCAAATTATAAGAAATGAACTTAAAGTTTGAATCTTTACATGTTAAACATGTCTAGAATGAGAAAAACCACTTAAGTTTTGGTGTTACATTATTAAAAGTTCAGAATTATAAGAAATTTGCATAAAGTCTAGAATGAGCAAAACTACTTAAGTTTTGGTGTTATGTTATTTAATGTTTAAAATTATTATAAATGTTATTGGTTTGAATCATCTCTTTCTCTTCAATCCTTCTCTTGGCTTAAGGTATTTGACACACACTCTTTATTTAACTTATATCTCTGCCTCTCCTTTCATATATACCTATAGTTTCTCACTTCATTCCTACATCCTTCATTAGAATTCTCAATATCTCAAGAAACCTTTTAACACATTAACTCAAACTATCTCAACATAATGTACAAACTAAATCAAATCTTGAAACAAAACTCAACATACCTTGCCATAACTTGACTCTATGCATGATTTGAACTTTTCTAGTGTCTTGACTCCATCATACCCCTCTATTTATTAGTTCTTGTAACATTTCACTAGCTTTTTTCTTTGACACAAACTTTTTTAGTAGCCTTTTTTAAGGCTTTTCCCAATGGACGGATGTGTATTGTTCTTTATTGTCAAACCAAAACAACCACTATATACCCTTTATCCATGTCTAACAAACTACAAAGTTTCAATCTTCAACTCAATATTTTGACCACTCTTTCAAGCATTTCTAGCCCTCGAATTAGGTCTTCTAGGTTTGTTAATCCCTATCTATCACTCAGTCCTATGTATGTGTATTAAAACATATGGAAACAGCTAGAAAAATAATTAATATATTAGAATAGATCACATCATTAGCTATCAAATATAAAAAAATTCTGTGCATTAACCTAGTAGATTCATTTTATAAAAGGAATTTCTTTTCAAACCCTAGAAATAGGGTTCACAGTAATTGTGTAACCTCAGAAAGAAATACTTTAGTTTAAAATATTTATATGACATTTCACATGACTTCAAGTGTTGATTATGTTTAATTTAACCTCCATGCAACTTTCACAAGTGTTGGAATTCCATTAGGTATCTTCTCAGGGTTGATGTACTCACATTTTGAACCAACTATGCACATAGACACAAGATTGTTTAGACCCAAAAAGGGATTCTTTAACTCCTATCACTCCAAAATGGAATTCTAAATCAAACTAAGTAATATATAACCTTTGTACTATGTTTACAAATCCTAATACATTAATACTTAATTTGTAAATCTCCTCTGTTCAACTTTTCCAACAAGATATTGCTTGACTCTGTATAGAAACATAGACAACTACAGGATTAATGTGTATGCAATCAAAATTACATGATTCATAATGAATTAATCCTAGATCAAATAAGATAGAGCGCACCTACACTTCCGATTGAGTATACACTTTTTAATTAGGAGCATGACCAATATAGAGATCTGCTAGACCTAATTAGGGAATCACTCATCACAACATATCATGTTAGGAAGGATTTCAAAGCCTATAGTCTAACATAATCACACAACCCTAAAAGAGCCATATGATTTGATATTTCACTTATTTCAATAAACAAGTGAAATTAAATTAATCTAGTGTACACTAGAGCTTGTGGCATAATGTGAGGGGTTAGATGCAAAGCAATCAAATAAAGTAAGTATGAGTAACACCCTAATACATAGAATATGAAAACTAATATTATTTTATCCAAACTTATGTTACTTTTATCTACTAAAAGAGAGGAGAACAGAGTTAGAAAATACTTAGTTGAATATAAACCCATCATGATTCAATCTCTCCCTTGGCCAATGGGGCTTTATAAGATGTGGTTCATAAGGATCACTTTGTTAGGCCAAAACATCCAAGACCTATCTACAAGACTAGATGCTCCAAAATAATAAATCTAAGCTAAGACTCCTCAAGTAGAATGGTGGAAGAGTAGATTATAAAGAAGCATGAGTAAATAATAACTCTTTATTGCATATTCTAATAATGACCAAATGACCTTGTATATATAGAGAATCTCACCTTAAAGTCATTTAGACATATAGATTATGCTAGGTTGATCGATTTGACCTAGTACATTATTGAGCTAATACCTAAAGTTTGTGCTAGGTCGATCGAAAGATAAACAAGTCAAAAGAGCTTAAGTGACCCTAGAATATACTAGGTTGACCAAGTGGGCCCAGTGTACTAAATAGGTAAAAAGGGTGTAAAGCAAGGAGAAGAATGATAAAAAGAGGAAATGACTAGAGGAATGTGCAAGGGAGGGGAAATAACTTAGGTAAAGGTTTTAGGCGCTGAATGGAAAATTGGGAATAATGTGGCAATAAGGGACAATAATCTTACGAAGCACCAAAGGTCTACCCACCCCTTTCTTGATGCACCCCTTAAGGCATGCACTCAAAGACATTGAGTCATGATGGGTTCCTTTAAGATGTAAAGTATTAATATTTGATAATAGTTAAAAATATTATGTGTATACATATGCCTCACTCGAAGCTCATCATGTGTCACTAAAGTGTAATGGGCGATGGTGCTTTGAGAAAGAACATAAGGACACACACAATGCTGATGCTAAAAAAGTTGTAGTATTTTAAAAAGCATAAAATAATTGAAAGTAAATGATTGAAAGGAAAACTAATCTAAAACATAAATAACTAAAAAGTAAAACTAATGTGTACCTTGACTTACCTTTTATCGTGTTATGGTTGTCATCTATATTTTTAGTTTTGATTGTGTTGGGCACAAAGAATACTTTTGACAAACTCAAAAATACAAAACTAAGGAACAAAAATAAACAAATTCAAGAAAATCCAAGTAACGGGTGTTATGTAGATAGGATGTACTTATAAATTTGACAATTTGGGTGACAAGTGATATGTTAGACCAAGTGATCAAGTCAAATAAGAGTAAATTGGGTAACCAAAAAGCCAAGGTTACTAAATATCAAAAAACCCAAACAAGTAAACTCCAAGTAAAAAAGGCAAACTCACGAACTCAAACTAAGGATACATGTTTAAAAAGGAATGATAAGCAAGACAAATCAATGGTAGAAAGAGAGAAAAAAATTTAAAACAATATTGATGAGTGAGCAATAACAATCCACATCTCACTTAACAATGGAAAAAGATGCATAAAAGGGAAAACAACATTGATGAGTGAGCAGTAACAAGCCACATCTCACTCAATAATGGAAAAAAGGTGCAAAATCAAGTGTTTATGATAGCATGACAACAAAATCATGATAAATGAGAAAGGGAAAGTAAATTAAATTTAGTAAATGAAAATTTTTATCATGTAAAAGAAAAAGGTGATCCATATTTTCTCAAACATTTTGTTTTAGATCTAAAGGTAGATAAAACTGAAACAAAGTAGTGCTAGCATGTTTTTAAGAAATGAAGAAGGAATTTAAAGAAGAGGGAAAATAGATTTGGAATCACAATTTGGCTATCAAGAGAGGAAATGAAATGGGTGGAGGGTAGAATGAAGGAAAAACTAAGGTAGAGAAACTTTTTATCAAAGTCAAGACACTCAAATTTGGTTTGTTAAAACAATAGGATCATTGACCTTAGGGACTCTGAAGAACTTCTTTTAGCTACACAAGTTTTATGTCAACAAATGGAGTATATAGCTAATACCATGAAGGTTATATGCATGAAAAGTAAAATGAACCTACCTCCCCACGACATGTTCCCCATTCTTTAGGACTCCTTAGAGAGTCATCAGTCTACTATGAAGATTGGGTACTTGAATGAGAAATTAGATAGTACCATAGATTTCTTTTGAATTCCCCTATTCCAATCTACTATCCTACCACACCCCAAATGAATTCATCTCTATATGAAGCTAACTATGGAGTTTGAGCTTTGATTGGAGATAGGAGATGTGCTTGTAATCACATATTTTAGTGTCAATTTAATTTTTGAGATTTATATATTGCCTTTTAGATAACATTACCTTTTTTTTCAAATGATTTGACTTTTAACTTTCTTGATAAATTTTTTATCCCTTCTCCATATAGATTTTAAAAACCAAACATGGGTGCTAAAAATGTCTTTAATTTGAATACTTTTGGACAAGTTTGCTAAGAGAGAGAACTTCAAAGAGCATGGGGTCTAAGAGTCTCATAAATCTAGGTGAAATAAAAGTGCTATCTTGATTTTGACCTTGTTTTATCCAATGAGGAAATGAAATAAAGGGTAAATCAAGAGGAATGATACATAGAACAATTTAAATTACTTTAAATTGTAAAAAATGTGACAAATAACATAAAGAAGGGATGTAATGACAACAAATGTGTGATTCTTTATCATAAGAAAGAGGGAAATGGAGGAAAACATGTTAACATAGATTGTTGTACAGATTCTATCTAGCAAAAGTAGTAAAATCTAATATCTAATAACAAAGATCATAAAGAATATGAAAATAATGGTAATTTTATGAGGAGAGTTAGGTCCTATCCATGGTCTTATGAAGTAAATCATAAAAGAGAGAACCATGAGGGTGCTAATAAATAAGATAAAAACAAAAGTGAGGGAGCCTTTGTACAAAGCACCTCATAAAAGAAAAACCCAAAGGATGTTAAAATAGTATTAGAAAGCAACAAAAATGGAAAAGAAAATAAGATGAAATATGGTGGTTTTGTGAGGGATGTCAGGTTATATCCATGGTCTTATGAAGTAACTCATAAAAGAACAACCCAAGGGGCACTAAATCAAAATTAGCAAATAGAAATAAGATTGAAAAAAAAGATAATGAAGACTATGGTGCATCAAGAAACCAAAAGACCTAAAGGGAGGACTAAAGTTTTGTGAACAAGAGGGAATTACTGTAGAGGGAGAGATTAATTCTTAATTAACCTACAAAAAGTATTAGATAGATAATGATAGAAAGCATAATAAGAATGAAAAGATTACGCAAAGTATTTTTTTAAGAATTGAGCATTGGTGGGTTCTTTGAAAACATGGCCTTCATTAGTTTGAAGGTGGTAAGTACTTAGACCAAGAATATCTTTAAATAATTATGGACCCCACCATTTTTGGGCATACTTGCCTTCTTTTTCATAAGTTTAGTGTAATTTAAGGACAAGATCACCAACATTAAATGTGTAGATTTTGAAACATTGGTTATATTATCGGGTAATACAAGCCTTATATTGGTGATTATATTGTAAGGTAGAGAGGTGACATTCATCAAGTAGATCAAGATCATGAAGGAAAGCCTCATCCAATTCCTCATCTAGAATGATACCATGAAGAGATATATGAAGAGAAGGAAGCTCAACTTAAAAAGGAAGAACTGACTCGAAACCATATACTAGAGAAAATGGAGTTGCCCCAGTGACAACATGAATTCTAGTTCAATAGGCCCAAAGCATGGGATAAAGATGAATATTCCAATACTTGTGGGTTTCATGAATTGTATTTTGAAGAATTTTAATGAGAATAATGTTAGTGGCCTCAGTTTGACCATTGCACTATGGATGATAAGGAGTGGAAAATTTGTGATTAATCTTAAATTTGGTGGAAAGTTATTTAACATGTCTATTTTAAAAATTACCACCATTATTAGAAATGATGGTATGAGAAATACCAAAATGAAAAATGATTTAGTCTAAAATTAATTTAGATATGGTAGGACTAGTAACATTAACAAGGGGCATGGCTTCTACCCACTTGGTAAAGTATTTGGTAGTGGTGATAATAAATATGTGTCCATCTTGGGAACAAGGAAGTTTACCAATGAGGTCAAATCCCCATGTGGAAAATGGCCAAGGATATTCAATGGTTTGAATTTCAACTAGTGGTGAATGAATGAGATCATTATGAAGCTAACAAGGATTACGCTTTTTATCACATTCAATAGAATTCTTTTCTAGAGTACGCCAATAATAACTCATACATAGGTATTTTCAAGCTATAACATGTTTGCTATAATGACCACCACAAATACCCCCATGTGCTTGTTCAAGTAGAGGAGGGACATCATCTTGCATGACACAATAAAGCAAGGTACCTTCATCATTGAGATAATAAAAAATGTTATGTCTAAATACATACTTGAAAGCTTATTTATAGAGATGTGTATTTTCACAAGAATCCAAGTCAAGAGGATAAGTTTGATGTTCTAAGAATTGTATGAGATCTTGATACCATGGGAATTATCAAATGGTGACAACTTCAATGTGGTAAATAAGCGAATCAAGAGGGTGAGTAGATGATGGGGATTTGATTATTATGATAAAATAAAGATAAAAATAACTTGATGTAGATGAAAAAGAGATGCTAAAGATTTAAGAGAATCAACAATAGAATTTTCATCTCTAGGAATAGGCTCAATTGTAAAAGAGATAAAATCCTTGGCAAGATTGATTACGATTTGATGATAGGTGATAAGTTTTTCACTTTTACATTGATACACACCACTAACTTGATTGAAAATGAGAAATCATGAAGGTACTGTATATCTAAATCAAGAGCAGCTCTCATACATAAGATAAGAGATTCATATTCAACCATGTTGTTGGTGACATCAAATGTAATATGTAAATCTAAAGGAATGATCTTTCTAAGAGGACTAATGAGAATGAAACCTACCCTAGCTCCTTGAAGGCATTTAGCACCATCAAAGTGGAGGGTCAAAGTATCCTCATGCAAGTTAACATTAATTTTAGGAAGCTCTTCGATAACTACCTTTGATTTAGTAGTACCATAGGGTGGGAAAGATTCATCAAGTTGATTAGCTTCAAGATTAGGAGTAAAGCTATGGAAATAATTTTTAAGAGAAATTGCTTGATTAATACTTTCAATATAAAATTTATTATCATCTGGAAGGTTATCTTGAAGGGAAAAAGTGGTTGAAATAGGAGTTGTGGTAATTTGGTCAGCTATGACTTGCCCTTTCACAAATTTTTGCATGACAATGTGAAGATTGATTTCCATTAGTAAGACCATCCATTTACCAATTTTATCTCCTCAAAGAAATGATTTGGAGGATAGATAGCGAGGTAATCATGCTCAATTTTAGTATAACATGTTTCATAATCAATGAGGCTTTGGCTAATATAGTAGATAGAATATTCCTTGCATGTATCATTCTATTTGGCAAGCATTACCCCTACTAAAATAGGTGTGGAAGAATTATAAAGAATCAAAGGTTTATCATTAGAAGGAGGATGAAGTGTAGGTAGATGAAGCAATGACTCTTTCATATTTTCATATGCTTTTTGACATGGATTGTCCATTCCAAGGCTATACCTTTCTTAATAAGGGAATTAATGGAGTGAATTCTATAAGCCATCTCGGGAATGAATCATCTAATTTCCCCAAGTTTGCCTAATTAGGTACAAATATCATGAATAGAATGAGGAATGGGCATGTTAATAATAACATTAATCTTAGCTGGATCAACATCAATGCCATAGAGAGAGACTAAGAATCTTTAAAACTTTCCATATGTAACTCTGAAAACACATTTAAAAGGATTAAGTCATATTTAAGGAGACGCTCAAAGATGATGGAAAGATAAAAAAGGTGAATATTACGATGCTTGGATTTGGTGATAAGGTCATCCATGTATGTTTTGACAATTTTATGGATGAGGTCATGAAAGATATGATTCATTATACATTGGTAAGTGGCCCCAACATTTTTGAGACTGAAGGGAATTTTTACATAACAATAGGTACCCCATTCCATGGTGAAAGTAGTCTTATGTTGGTCCTCAGGAGTTATATGCATCTGATTATATCTTAAAAATCCATTCATAAGAAATAACATTTCATATCTATCTATGGAATCAACAATAGCAAATATTGAAGGCAAAATAAATTTGTATTTAGGATAAGCAAGATTAAGATTATGGAAATCAATGTAAATATGAATGACCATAGTGACCTTTTTCTAAACAAGAACAATATTGGAAACTCATTCAAAATAATCTATAGGTTTAATAAATTTAGCATCAAGTAGTTTGATGATTTCCTTATGGCATAAGTTGGTTACTTTGGGAATAAATTTGTGTTGCTTTTGACGCACAAGTTTGGCATCAGGATAGGTGATGATGTTATGGACCACTATGCTAGGGTCAATGCCAGGCATGTCTTGGAAAGACCATGTAAATTCCTCTTGATACTTATAAAAAATTAGGCTGAAATTATCATGTTTATAAGGTGAAAGTTCTTTGGAAACTATGATTGGTTGAGGGCACAAGGGAGTACCATATTCAATATGAGTTGTTTCTTCAATAAGCATGGCATTACCATCTTGAAAGTGGTATGGTACATTGGGTAAGGATGAAATTGGATTAGTTTCAAGATCAATGCTAGTGATAAAATTTTTGAAGCAAGGAGTTTTAGTTTTAAAATGACCAAGTTTATGATATTGCCATGGTAGTTGAGGTTCCTGGGCATAAAGTAACTCATTAATATCTTCATCACTAGGCAAAGTAGGAAGATGACCACAATACTCACCATCTACTTCTAGATCTAAACTTTGGTTACCATGATGATCATATTTGGAATGTATTTGATGGACATTGGTTGCTTTTGCATCAAGTATGATTGCAGGAGTAGAAGAAGTAGATGGAGTGGAAGAGGTTGATGGGCAAAGGATTATATTTGTTGGAAGGATCAAAAGGTGAAAGTGCTTCGAGAGTTTTGAAAAGTGTAAGTTATTCTACCACATAAGGAGAATTGAGGAGGATTAATACGAAGAACATAACCCTCAAGTTCTAAGTGTTTAGCTATAGAAATGGTATGCACATCTTAATTAAAAGCATGAATTTAGGCTAAGGTCTTTTGATAATGTAAGACATCCAAGTCTCTTAGTTGATCTTGGGCCATGATATAGTTATCATCATATGTAGGAGAAATTGTACATGCTTGGAATTCAAGAGGATCTTCAAGAGGTCAAATTCCAAGATTACTATTAAATGTTCTACGAGACATGGTGAGAGGATATTGAAACAATTTAGCCACTTTGAAATCATTGAAAGTAAAATCATCTTTAAATAAATATGGATCTTGAGCATTATATGGAGGAGAAAATCAGTAATCTTATCCATGAGAAGAACGGTACAATCCTTAGGTAAAAGAGAAGGAAGTCAGTCTAAAATATATGGAGGTAATTTGGTCATATTGGAAGTATGTTATAATTCATTGGGTTCATCATCGTCAAAATCTACAAGATCAACTTGTAAATCAGGATTCATATTGATGAATTTGGGTAAAGGAGCAATATTAATTTTAGGTATCATAAGAATATGATATTATGATTTAGGATTAGGTAATTAGATAATCCATGATTTATGATATTGGATTCATGCTTATAGCATTTCATGTTATGGAGAAATTTAATGCATTGACTACCGGAAGAAGTAATGGCCCTCATTCGATGAGTATGTGGATGACCATGGAGTATGTTATAAGATAAAGGAAGGTTAAGGGAAGCCATAAGTTTGGTCCAAAATTTTCTTAGGACCAATGGTTAAGGGAAGCCATATACAACCAAGTGGCTTTTTATTAGTCTTATCAAAACCATGATAAGTAAGATGGGTTTGTTTAAGATGACCTTTATTATAACCAAGTTGTTGTAGAATCCATAAAGAGGTTACATTAATACTAGAATTTTTTGAATGAGGGTGGTATTAATGTCTATTTTGATGAAGAGAGGTGGATCATTGGCATGAAAAAGGATTTTATCATTAATCATGTCTTTTTTAAGGAATTCAATGGAAGGTTTTGAAGAAGGACACATAGATTCGATGGTATTAATGTTAGTTGGTTGAGAATTAATAGAAGGTGGTTCTTCCTCTAAGGAAGATGGATCTTCAATCTCTTAGAGTTATTGCATAAGGAATTTATGATGATAAGGTGAAGTACAAACCAACTCCATAAGAGGAATCTTGTATGTCATATAGTTAAGTTATTCAAGAAAATTCCAATGAGATTTAGAAGAGCCACAGAGTTTAGAAGACACATTAGACTTTGGAGGAATAGATGTGGTTAGAGGATTAGAAAGAAGAATTTTTCCTTAGGTGCTTTTGATTAAATATTTATGGTGGTGGTATTTTTAATCAATTGTTCCTCTAAAGAAGGTTTCTTAGGCTTGGTAATAGGATCTTTGTGGGTAGGTTTCTGATGATAGTTAACTTTAGCCGTATTGGCATATTGAGAGTTGTTAAAGTATTGATCATAATCAACATCAATTGCACAAACATACTTAGAAGTTGATTGATTATGGGAAGAATATTTTTGGTTATTAGATATAGAAGCCTTAGAGGATTGTCATTTTTTAGCAGTATTAGTGTACTCTTGATGATGATGTTTGATCATGGTTTCATGGTCAAATGAATCACCAAGCATATAAGAAATAACACATTTAGAAATCCCTCTACA
Organism: Torreya grandis; assembly: GCA_037957365.1. Classification (NCBI taxonomy): domain Eukaryota; kingdom Viridiplantae; phylum Streptophyta; class Pinopsida; order Cupressales; family Taxaceae; genus Torreya; species Torreya grandis. The sequence continues at coordinate 271,049 of JARHVA010001563.1, read as the reverse complement.
AGATTCATGAGAAAGTCCAATGTTGGCATGAAACCAACAAAAGATATTGGGATCATACCACTCAGGAGGAGCATTAGGATATTTGAAAGGTTTAGATCGTGATAAAAATTATCTCGTTTGATGTACTAAAAGAGGTATGTGAGATGGTAAAAGAATATCATTTTTGAAAACTCCTAATTTGGCTTGAGAAGTGTTACTAGTGATAATATTGGATGTTTAGAAAGATCCTTTAAGAAGTTTAGAAATAGGTTTGAATTTCTTCTTAAGAAAGTCTTGCCATTTAGCTTGGTAAAGAGATTCATTAAGATTTTGAGGAGCAAAGGTTCAAACCTTCTATTGAAGAGTGGTAGTTAAAGTGATGGTAAAGAGTTTGAATAAGTTATCATAAGATATATTATGATTGACTTTATGATCTAGGGATTTCCATCATTTAATAAAGTCATGCACTATTTCGTTAGGAGTTTGCTTAGCATTTATGAAATGGCTAGGATAATTTTTAGGAAGATCATTATTTTGAAATTCTTTAACTAAAGGATTGACCAAATCTTCAAGTTACCAAATAGAATGTTGAGGTAATTGGTTATACCATTTTAATACATCACCAGTAAAATTTTCAACTAAGAGTTTAGTAGTGGAAAATGTATTAGTTTGGATTCATTCTTTATAGAGATTACCAAAGGTTTTAAGAAATGAGGCAAGGTCTTTAGTCCCATCATATTTGATAGTTGGTGATATGTTACCAACGTCAATATTTTGAATGGTTTGAAGCATCTTTTTATTCATTATTGATTGAGGAATAACATTACCTAAGGCATCTCTAAGAGGTGGAGGAATGTAGTTAGGATTAGCTTGAGGATGCATGATTGGAGGTCAATTAGTCACATTGATTAAGTGTTGTTGAAGTTGTATAATGTTTATTTGTTGAATTACTAGAGCTAATAGTTGGGTTCTATCAGGTGGTGGGTTCGAGTTAGAAGGAGCACTCCTCACATTGGTGTGGGGAGGATTATTGGAAGGAGGGTTGTTGATAGGATTATTAAGTAAACATGTGTCAATCACTCCTACATTGGTTTGAAGATTTTGAGAAGTTTCTTGATAGGTGTAAAAAGGATTGGATCCATCAACTTCATCTTGAGGTGTTATTTGAACCATGTGAAAATTTGAAGATGAAGGAGGAGAAGACGTGCCCCAAGAGTGATGGTTCTCTTGGGAAGAAAAGAAAGGGAGAAATGAACATAATAAGAGACCTCATTTTGATTAAAAACAAATGAACAAAATGCAAAATTAAAGAGATGGAGAATTAGGTTGATAAACAGGGATAGTAGGAAATAGAACTAGGTCGATCAAGTGTAAAAATAGGACCTATAGACTAAATTGGGTCAACCAAGTTGACCTAGTAAGATTGACCTAGTACAATAAAAAGGGAAAAATAAAAAGATTGATAGTAAGATAAGGAATAAAACAAGATAATTTGTAGCTAATTCAAGAAAGTTAATACAATAGAAAGGGAAAAATAAAATAAGATAATTTGTAGCTAATTCAAGAAATTCAATGCTAAAAGTAAACAAACAATCAATTACATTGATGTTAGTCAATCTAATTGAAGCACCCAAATTGAAAATCTTTCACCACTATTGGCTAGTGAAATTTTTTGCACACACAATTGAACAAAGAGCAAGAAAACAACTTGGAAAGTAAAGCTAGCTAATTGGTCAACCTAGAATGTTAGATTATTTAAGAATGATTTTAAATGATAGAAATTTGGCTACAAATACGATACTAAATAATAATCTATGGATGGTTTTAGGTGTGTTTAGGATGAAAAGGGGTTGTAGTGATAATGATACAAGCTTGGTATTAGGGCCTAACCCCTGACTTCACACACCACAATGATAAGGGTGTCAGGTGCTTCTCCAAAATATACCATTAACCATAATTTATACTTGACCAGAGTATCAAGTCAACTCCCCCCTTGGTGATAAAATCCAAGCAGGTTGGCCTGGGTAGTCAAATGTTAAAATGCTTTTTGATGTTAAGTGATTTGGTCATGTGTGCATAAAATAAAAATAGTGAAAATAAGTGATTAATTAAAAACCTCCTAATTAAACTATATGAACTATTCTAAGCATGAGAATAGCTGAAATGAAATATGTGATTGGTATATAAGGTGAATTATAACTTTCAAACAAGGTATAGTGAAAACACAATATGCACAAAAAATAGAACTAGGTCAAGAGTCTGGAAAACCAACTAGGTCGACCAGGTCAACCTAGTTATTTTAGACAACAAATAAGACATAGAACTAGGTCGACCAGGTTGATTAGTTGGTTATGCAGAGGTAGTTTTGAAGGATGTAAACTTGAAAAGAAAGAACAAAAATAAAGAGATATAGAAGAATATAAACTCACCTTAGTGGTTTATAGATAGAAATTATTGATCTAAAACCCAAAAACTAGTTCAATTTGGTGACCCAAGCAATATAAAAATCTATTGAAAAAGTGTTGAAAATGTACTATGTCGATGTAGTCAACCTAGTTGGTTAGATTGAAAGTCTGGAAATGTATTAGGTCAAGCTGGTCGACCTAGTAGGATGATCTAAAAGTCTAGAAACTAGAATCTATACTTGGTTGACCTGATTGATTAAGTTGTACAACAACTATTGCAAAGTGACTGAAAATACACGAGGTCAATTGGGTTGACCTAGTAGGCTGAACTAGAATTCTAGAAAGTGCTAAAAGCATGTACTGGGTTGAGATGGCCGATCCAATTGCCTATTCCTATGCACAAAGAAAAAGAAAACTGGGTTGACAGAATCAAACTAATACATCAAAATATATGATAGAGATGATGATAAATTAATGAAATAAAAGTGAACAAATCTAAAAAGGGTTGGGTTCACGTCGGGTTCATCAAAATATATGCAATTGGAATTTCATGATGTACAATGAATTAATCCTAGATTGGATAAGATAGAGTACACCTACACTTTCAATTGGGTATACACTTGTTAAGTGAGAATATGACCAATATGGCAATCTACTAGTCTTATTAGAGGATTACTTATATCACTTGTCACAACATATCATGATAAGAAGGGTTATAAAGCGTACAATCTAACACAATTTCATAATAACCCTAAAGGAGCGCTATGATTTGATATTTCACTTATGTTAATAAACAAGAGAAAGTAAACTATTCTACTAATAAGAAAGTAAACTAATCTAGTGCACACCAAATCTTGTGGCACAATGTGAGGGGCTAGATGTAAAGAAATCAAATATGTATAGGGAACTTCAAATAAAGTATGAGTAACACCCTAATACATAAAATATGAATAGTAATATTATTCGATCCAACACTTATGATACTTCTATCTACTAAAAGAGAGGAGAACAGAGTTAGAATATACTTATCTAAATGTGAACTCATTATGATTCAATCTCTCCCTTGGCTAATGGGGCTTTGAAAGAAGTTGTTGTGGTTCATAAGGATCACTTTGTTAGGCTAAATCATCCAACATGCATCCACAAGACTAGATTCTCCAAAATAAGAAACCTAAGCTAAGACTCCTCAAGTATAATGGTGGATGAGTAGATTGTGAATAAGTATGAGCAAATAATAACTCTTTATTACATGTTCTAATAATGACTAAAATAACCTTGTATAATAGGAGTATTTTTAGACATGTCGGTTGTGCTAGGTCGATTAGGTTGACCTAGTACATTCTTAGGCTAATGCCTAAAATCTGTACTAGGTTAGCCAAAAGACAACAAGTCAAAAGAGATAAAGTGACCATATAATACATTAGGTTGACTAGGTCAACCTAGTGTACTGAATAGGTAAAAAGGGTGTAAAGTAAGGATAAGAAGGATAAAAAGAGGAAAAGACTAGAGAAATGTGCAAGTGAAGAAAAATAGATTAAGCAAGGGTTTTAAGAGCTGAATAGATTGGGAATAATGTGGAAATAAGGGACAACAATCCTGCAAATCACCAAAGGTCTACCCACCCCATTCATAGTTTACCTCTTAAGGCATGCACTCAAAGAGATTGAACCACGATGGGTTCTTGCAAGATGTAAAGTGTTTGTATTTGATCAAAGTTAAAAATATTATGTGTATATATAATGCACTATTTAATGAAGGAATGATGTATTTAAATGCTTAGGGTTTGTCCAAAACTATAATAGGATTGGAAAGACCACTTCTTATCAATTTAGAATTTACCATTCTCTCAAAATATATGCTCAGTACTATTTTCAATAAAATATCAACACATAGTATTACCTAGCCTTTGTTAATGAAATATTTTCATAGAACTAATGGATACCAAGCTAATTATCCTTCAAAATTTACACACACTTATTCATAATTTTTTATATTAAAACATACTATTCAAACATATCAAGATGATGCCTACACCTTCACCTTGTTCACACAGTTAATTCCTTAAGCACACGATACAGTCTTAAAATAGGGTACAAAGTTGTCTTGCATTTCTCATTCAAAACTATGAAAAAAAGTTCATGAACTATAAATAAATTCACCAAATACAATGAAATCCACTTACCAACAATGCTAAGAAAGTTAGAACTTGTTTTGATTAACAATATCTTATTATAGTTTGTCTGCACATTCTTTGTTATTGCTCATACTAAGAATACAAGTCTGCATCAACATTATTTTACAACAAAAACTATATATTTATTTTATTAGGGTTTATGAAATTTTATATTTAGAATCCAAACCCCCATCAACTCTCTACCTCAAATTAATGATTACACAAAATAACTATCTATTCATAAAGACTCTCAAAAATATCATAACTAACTACTTGTACATTACAAAACTACCTAACTCCTAGCATAACCACCTAGGTGGCTCATTATGTGAGTCATTTATGAACTTATGTGTCACTAACAACTTACAACACAAGACCACCATATAGTTACCTCTTACTAGCATGACATTTGCTCACAACTTTAGACTAAAAATTCAAAATTTTAAATGATGGACTTTTGGCAGGAAAATCTAATACAACTCTAATTCAAAAAATTTAAAAGTTTTAACACCCAATTTTGACTCCTATAAACTTAACATGACTTCAAAAACTTGCTAAAGACTCAATATATTTGAACTAAACCAAAATTGACCAAAATGTGATGATGTTCTTACATCATACTATCGAGGAGTAAGAGAAACTTTCCCTAAAAGTTATGAAAGATTTTGACTTTGATGTTCTTTGCTGCATTTCTCTTCCAAGAGTCCACCTAGATCCCAAGGCCTCATTGAAACATATATTATTATTGGATAATTTCTCATGATGGTTCCTCATTTTGTTGTTTTTTGCTTGTTCTTCTTCTTGCCTTATTTATTCAATTTGTTCATAGGTAGTTATTTCTCTTTCTCTTTCCTCCAATGATGTCTACATGAAGCAAACATGTCAAATAAAACCTCCTCTTACTTGCTCCCTTGGTCTTCACTTTGTTCTTTGGTTTCCATCTCTTCTTTTCCTTGATTCAAGATTATCTCCAATGCACACTCAGTTACCATGATGCTTGCTTGGTCTCCAATGAGATTCAAATCTTCTAACTCCATAATATACTACCATATCTTATTCTCATCTATTGTATATTCATCCTTTTCACCTTTATCTTTCATTGATTATAAATAAATCATTTCTATCGGCTACAACTCAGCCTTATCAAGTACCCCAGCTTGTTCTTCTTCCTTATATCCTCTTGTTGCCACCTCACAAGTCTCTTCAATCATGTTCAACACTTTATTTATTTCTATTATACCTTATTTTCCTTTAGCTAGCACATTCATTAATTCCAAAGTACTCTCATACAAATAATCCTTTCCAATATCTATTATCAACATACTCATCAAATATGACATTGAAATGAATACCTTGTACTTTTGGGCTCTCCTCCACTCTTTCTTGACTGCAATCTTCCTCCTTTTTTCCTATCATGAGGGATTGTACTACTACAACTCCCATTTCTTCTTCATCTTCATCCAATGGATCACCCTCTTCAAGGTAACACAATATTATGTCACCATACTTAGCTATCCACTAAAATTATGCATCACTAACATGTTGTTTATGCTTCAATCCTTCACCTGTATATAAGCATTCAAGAAAATCATTAGTTATAATCTTGTGAGACTTGTTTTACTCCTTGTTTATCTCTTTAAGCTACTTTTCTTTCATCCTTTGTCTTCTCCTTTACATCAACTATTTGAGAGGCCATCTCACCTTCTTATTTATACATACACTGAATCTTGACCTTATCTCTTCCAAGAGTTTCTCTAGCCTTGTTAATGCCTCTTTTATCTCAGCTATCTCCTTCTCTCTTTTTATCCATATTTTCTTTGCTTCCATATTCTTCTCTTCTTGACAAAACTTCCACTTATCTTCTTGACCATTCACTTAGTCTATCTCACTTGACTCTCTATCCCTTAGAGTCAATCTCTCTCTCTTGTCCTCACCTAGGACTCTCTTATCTTGTCCTTTCTTGAGGATTCCCTCTATCTCAAGTTCACCTATGAGCTCCTCTTTTGAGATTCTTAATAGATCTTCTCTCTCTTCAAGCTTATTTTCATTTATATCTCTACCTCTCCTTTCATATATACCTACAATTTCTCACTTCATTCTTGCATCCTTCATTAGCATTCTCAATATCTCAAGCAACCTTTTAACACATTAAATCAAACTATCTTAATACATTGTACAAATTGAATTAAATCTTAAAATAAAACTCAACATACCTTGCCAAATAATTCTCCTTCTTTGATAACACATGATGCAGAGGTCATCATATAATTGGTCCTTCATGTATGAAAACAAGAAACATGTTCATACATGAAGGACCAATTATATCCACTCTTACCTCTGCCAATCAACCTAGTTCTGACATTTGACTTTGTATTTATATCTTTGTCTCTTTTTACCTATTCACACACTTATTTAAAATAAATATTTAATCCTTTTCTTTGCTTTATATCCCTCTCTCTGCTTGCTGTCATTACATGAAATCTCACTCTTGACTCTTCTCTTGAATATCATAACATTTTACTCATTCTTTAGTGCAATATTCATGCATAACTTGACTCATGCATGATTTAAACTTTCCTAGGGTCTTGACACCATTATACCCCTCTATTTATTCCTTGTACAACTTCTTTCCACCTACATACTTGTCTTTAAGTTGTTATAACCTTTCACTAGCTTCTTTCTTTGACACACTTTTTTTAGTAGTTTTTGTAAAGGCTTTTACCAATGGACAGACATGTGCAGTTATTTATCGTCAAACTAAAACCACCACCATATACCCTTTATCCATGTCTAGAAAACTACAAAGCCTCAGGCTTCAACTTAATATTTTGACCACTCTTTTAAGCATTTATATCCTTTGAATTAGGTCTTCTAGGTCTGTTAAGCCCTATTATTCATTCAGTCTTGTGTATGAGTATGAAAATGTATGGAAACAACTTGGAAACTCATGAATATCTTATACTACATCATTATCTATCAAATATCAAAAATTTGGTGCATTTCACTAGTAGATTCATTTTATAGAAGTAATTTCTTTTCAAACCCTAGAAATGAATGATTGCATAAAACAACTATCTATTCATAAAAACTCTCAAAATCTCATAACTAACTACTTCTACATTGCAAAAATACCTAAATCCTTACATAAACACCTAGGTGACTCATCATGTGAGTCATTTATGAACTCAGGTGTCACTAAAAACTTACACCATAAAACCACCCTATAGTGACCTCCTACTAACATGACATTTGCTCACAACTTTAGACTAAAAATTCAAATTTTCAAATGACGGAATTTTGCTAGGAAAGTATAGTACAACTCTAATTCAAATCTTTTATAAATTCTAACACTTAATTTCAACTTATAAACTTAACATGACTGTACAAACATGATAACAACTCAAGACATTTGAACTAAACCAAAATTGACCAAAATGTGATGATGCTCCTACATCAAAAATGAGAAAAACTACTTAAGTTTTGGTGTTACATTATTTAAAGTTCAAAATTATAAGAAACATGCCTAAAGTTTGAATCTTTACATTTTGAAATGTACAAAATGAGCAAAACTACTTAAGTTTTGGTGTTATGTTATTCGAAGTTCAAAATTATAAGAAACTCACCTAAAGTTTGAATGTTTACTTATTGAACATGTCCATAACTAGAAAAATTGTGTAAGTTTTGTTGTTACATTATTAAAAGTTCAAAATTATAAGCAAGGCACCTAAAGTTTGAATCCTTACATGTTGAACATGTCCCAAACTATCAAAATCACTTAACTTTTGGTATTACATTATTCAAAGTTTAGACTTATAATAAAAATGCCTAAAGTTTGAATCTTTACATGTTGAACATGTCTAGAATGAGAAAAATTATTTATTTTCAGTGTTACATTATTCAAAGTTCAAAATTGTAAGAAACTCACTTAAAGATTAAATCTTTACATATTGAACATGTCCAAAATGAGAAAAATTGCTTAAGTTTTAGTGTTACATTATTCAAATTTCAAAATTATAAGAGATACCCCTAAAGTTTAAATCTTTAGAATGTTGAATATGTCTAGATTAATTAAAACCACATAAGTTTTGGTGCTACATTATTCTAAGTTCAAAATTATAATAAATGTACCAAAAATTTGAATATTTACATGTTGAACATGTGGAGAATGATCAAAACTACTTAGGTTTTGGTGTTACATTATTCTAATCTCCAAATTATAGGAAACATGCCTAAATTTTTAGTCTTTACATGTTGAACATGTTCAAAATGGGCAAAATTACTTAATTTTTGGTGTTACATTATTCTAAGTTCAAAATTATAAGAAACACATCTAAAATTTGAATCTTTACATGTTGAACTTGTCTAAAATGAGCAAAATTGCTTAAGTTTTGGTGTTACATTATTCAAAGTATAAAATTATAAAAAACATGTTGAATCTTTACATGGTTAACATGTCTAGAATGAGCAAAACTAGTTAAGTTTTGGTGTTACGTTATTCAAATTTCAAAATTATAAGAAACATGCTAAAAGTTTGAATCTTTACATGTTGAACATGTTTGAAACAAGCAAAATCACTTAAATTTTGGTGTTACATTATTCAGAGTTAAAAATTATAAGTAATGCACCTAGAGTTTGAATCTTTACATGTTGAACATGTCTAAAATGAATAAAACTACTTAAGTTTTAGTGTTATGTTATTCAAAGGTCAAAATTATAAGAAATGTGCCTAGTGTTTGAATCTTTACATGTTAAACATGTTTGTAATGAGAAAAACCACTTAAGTTTTAATTTTAAAATATTCAAAATTCAAAATTATAAGAAATATGCTTAAAGTTTAAATATTTACATGTTGAACATGCCTAAAAAGTATGTTTTGGTGTTGCATTTTTCAAAGTTGAAAATTATAAGATACGCACCTAGAGTTTGAATCTTTAGATGTTGAACATCTCTGCAATGAGAAAAACCCACTTAATTTTTAATGTTATGTTATTCAAAGATTAAAATTATAAGAAATGTGCTTAAAGTTTATATCTTTACATGTTGAATAAATCTGAAATGAGTAAAACCACTTATGTTTTGGTGTTATTCAAGATTCAAAATTATAAGAAATGTGTATAAATTTTGAATATTTACATGTTAAACATGTCTATAATGAGCAAAACCACTTAAGTTTTGGTGTTATGCTATTCAAAGTTAAAAATTATAAGAAAAATACAAATATTTTAAATCTTTACATGTTGAACATGTTTGAAATGAGCAAAACCACTTAAGTTTTAGTGTTACATTATTAAAAGTTCAAAATTAAAAGAAATGCACATAGAGTTTGAATCTTTATATGTTAAACATGTTTAAAATGAGAAAAAATAATTAATATTTAGTGTTGCATTATTCAAAGTTTAAAATTATACGAAACATGCATACAGTTTGAATTTTTACACGTTGAACATATCTAGAATGAGAAAAACTACTTAAGTTTTAAGGTTACATTATTTGAAGTTCAAAATTATAAGAAATGTGAATAAAAGTTTGAATATTTACATGTTTAACATGTCTAAAATGAGCAAAATCACTTAACTTTTGATGTTGCATTATTCAAATTTCAAAATGATAAGAAATGGGAATAAAGATTGAATCTTTAAATGTTAAACATGGCTAAAACAAGTAAAACTACATAAGTTTTGGTGTTACATTATTCAATGTTTAAAATTATAATAAACCTGCATAAGTTTTGAATCTTTACATGTTGAACATGTTTGGAATGAGTGAAACCACTTAAGCTTTGGTGTTGCATTATTCAAAGTTCAAAATTATAAGAAATACAAATAAAGTTTGAATCTTTATAGGTTAAACATGTCTATAATGAGAAAAATCACTTATATTCTAGTGTTACATTGTTTAAAAATCAAAATTATAAGAAAAACACATAAATTTTGAACATGTCTAGAATGAACAAAATTGCTAAAGTTTTGGTGTTACATTATTCAAAGTTTAAAATTATAAGAAATGTACTTAAGGTTTGAATCTTTACATGTTGAACATGTTGGGAATGTGCAAAACCACTTATATTTTGGTGTTATGTTATTCAAAGTTTAAAATGATAAGAAATGCACCAAAAGTTTGAATCTTTACATGTTGAACATGTCTGCAATGACTAAAACCACTTAATTTTTGGTGTTATATTATTCAAACTCCAAAATTATAAAAACCATGCCAAAAGTTTGAATTTTTACATGGAGAAGATGTCTAAAACAAGCAAAACTATTGAGGTTTTGGTGTTATTTTATTTGAAGTTTAAAATTATAAGAAACACATCTAAAATTTGAATCTTTACATGTTGAACATGTTTGAAATGAGTAAAACTCTACTTAAATTTTGATTTTATGTTATACAAAGTTTAAAATTATAAGAAACACATCTAGAGCTTGAATATTTTCATGTTGAGCATGACTGAAGCAAGCAAAACTATTTAACTTTTAGTTTTACATTATTCAAAGTTTAAAATTATAAGGAATGCACATAAATTTTGAATGTTTAAATGTTGAACATCTCTAAAATGAGAAAAACTACTTAATATTCTATTTTACATTATTCAAAGTTCAAAACTATAAGAAACATTCCTCAAGTTTGAATCTTTACATGTTGAACATGTCCAAAATCAGCAAAATCTCTTAAGTTTTTTAATTCAAAGTTCAAAATTATAAAAAAATGCACATAAATTTTGAATCCTTCCATATTGAACATGTCCAAAATGATCAAAACCACTTAGGTTTTCATGTTAAATTATTTAGACTTCAAAATTAAAACAAACATGAATAAAATTTGAATCTTTACATGTCGAACATTTTTAAAATAAATAAAATGATTTAAGTTTTGGTGTTACATTATTCAAACATCAAAATTATAAGAAACATACATAAATTTTTAATCTTTACATGTTGAACATGTCTAAAATAATAAAAAATTCTTAAGTTTTAGTGTTACGTTATTCAAAGTTCAACATTATATGAAATATGCATAAAGTTTGAATCTTTACATGTTGAACATGTTCAAAAAGAGAAAAAAAACTTAAGTTTTGGTGTCACATTATTCAAAATTATAAGAAACACACATAAAGTTTGAATCTTTACATGTTAAACATGACCAGAAAGAGCAAAACTACTTATGTTTTTATGTTACATTAAAAATTATAAGAAATACACATAAAGTTTGAATCTTTACATGTTGAACATGTCTAGATTGAGTAACACTGCTTATGTTTTGGTGCTACATTATTCAAAGTTCAAAATTATATGAAACACACGTAAGGTTTCAATCTTTACATGTTAAACATGTTCAAAATGAGCAAAATTGGATAAATTTTGGTGTTATGTTATTCAAAGATTAAAATTATAAGAAACGTGACTAAGGTTTGAATCTTTACATGTTAAACATTTTTAGAATGAGAAAAATTGCTTAGTTTTTGGTGTTACATTATTCAAAGTTCAAAATTATAAGAAACACACTCAAAGTTTAAATTTTTATATGTTAAACATGTTTGAAATGATCAAAACCACTTAATTTTTGGTGTTACATTATTCAAATTTCAATATTATAAAGATACTTAGAGTTTGGATCTTTACATGTTGAACATGTCTAGAATGAGCAGACCTACTTAAGTTTTGGTGTCATGTTATTCAAAGTTCAAAATTATAAAAAACATGCATAAATTTTTATTCTTTACATGTTGAACATGTATAAAATGAATGAAACCACTTAAATTTTGGTGTGACATTATTCAAAGTTCAAAATTATAAGAAATTTGCACAAAGTTTAAATCTTTACATGTTGAACATGTCTAGAATGAGCAAAACCACTTAAGTTATGGTGTTATGTTATTCAAAGTTTAGAATTATAAGAAACACACATAAATTTTGAATATTTACATGTAAAACATATCTAGAATGAGAAAAACCACTTAAGTTTTAGTATTATATTATTCAAAGTTCAAAATTATAAGAAACGTGCATAAAGTTTGAATCTTTACATGTAGATCATGCCCAAAATGACCAAAACCACTTAAGTTTTGGTGTTATATTATTCAAAGTTAAAATTTATAAGAAATTCACATAAAGTTTAAATATTTACATGTTAACCATGCCCAGAATAAACAAAACCACTTAGGTTTTGGTGTTACATCATTCAAAGTTCAAAATTTTAAGAAATATGCATAAGTCTGAATTTTTACATGTTGAACATGTTCAAAATGAGCAAAACTGCTTAAGTTTCAGTGTTAAGTTATTCAAAGTTTAAAATTATAAGAAATACACAAAGTTTGAATTTTTACATGTTGAACATGTTTGGAATGAGTAAAATGATTTATGTTTTGGTGTTACATTATTCAAAGTTTAAAATTATAAGAAATGTGCATAAAGTTTGAAGCTTTACATGTTTAATATGTTTGAAATGAGAAAAAATGCTTAAGTTTTGGTGTTACATTATTCAAATTTTAAAATTATAAGAAACATGCATAAAATTTTAATCTTTACATGTTAAGCATATCTAGAACAAGCAAAGCCACTTATGTTTTGGTGTTACCTTATTCAAATTTCAAAATTATAAGAAACACACATAAAGTTTGAATCTTTACATGTTTGAACATGTCCAAAAAGAGCAAATCTTCTTAATTTTTTGTGTTGTGTTATTCAAAGTTCAAAAGTATGATAAATGACCCTAAAGTTTGAATCTTTAAATATTGAACATGTTTGGAATGATCAAAATTGCTTAAGTTTTGGTAATACATTATTAAAAGTTCAAAATTATAAGAGACGTGGCTAAAGTTTGAATCTTTACATGTTAAACATGTCTGGAATGAAAAAAAATCTTAATTTCAAAGATAAAAATCATAAGAAATGCATGTAAAGTTTGAATCTTTACATGTTAAACATGTTTGAAATAAGTAAAACCACTTAAAGTTTTGGTTTGCATTATTCAATGTTCATAATTATAAGAAATCATCCTTTAGTTTTAATCTTTACATGTTGAAAATGTATGAAACATGCAGAACCACTTAAGTTTTTATGTTACATTATTCAAAGTTTAAAATTATAAGAAATGCATCTCAAGTTTTAATTTTTACATGTGGAACATGTACAAAATGAGAAAAACCAATTAATTTTTGGTGTTAGGTTATTAAAAGTTCAAAATTATAATAAATACACCTAAAATTTGAATCTTTACATGTTGAGCATGTCTGAAATAAGCAAAACCACTTAAGTTTTGGTGATACTTTGTTCAAAGTTCAAAATTATAAGAAACGCACCTAATGTTTGAATCTTTACATGTTGAACATGTTTGAAAAGAGAAAAATCTCTTAATTTTTAATGTTACATTATTAAAAGTTCAAAATTATAATAAATGCATCTAAAGTTTGAATCTTTACATGTTGAACATGTTAAAAATGAGAAAAATTGCTTAAGTTTTGGTGATATGTTATTCAAAGTTTAAAATTATAAGAAATGCGCTGCAAGTTGAATCTTTGATAGAGAAAATATTATTATTTAGAATGCACATGAAATTATATTTCATGATACAAATCAAAATTAGAATAAACATTACATTCAATAGACTAAGAAAGACTCTTCATTTCACATTCCCAATGACTTTTCCTATTCCTACAAGAATGGAAAGCTTATTTTATTAAACAAAACACTAGAAACCTAAGCTAAATACCTAGGATTAATAAAAAATATGTACAATATTGTTACATCACCCCCTTAATCTATAGGGGTCTTTGTTAGAACAAGCATTCCACTAAAATTTTCATTTTTTTCTCATTCAAACACTTTTGTGAGGATGTGTACTATTTGCTCTATTGTCAATCAATGTTGCAAGTTGACACTATCATCTTTCACATAGTGCCAAATCAAATGAAATTTGGTATTGAAATGCTTGATTTGATCGTGAAAGATTGGAGTTTTCCCCATCTAGTTTGCAAAAGTGTTGTCAACTGTGAAGGCTATTGATAAAACCTATTGTCTTACAAATTTGAAAGAACCCTTCTAGGCCACAAGATTTCTCTAGTTTCCTCTGAAGTGGCCATTATATTCTACTTCTACAAATTATTGGCACTGATTGCTTCTTAGATTTCCATCTGACAACTATTATTCCTAAATTTAATAGAAAATGTGAGGTGTACTTTCCATCTTCATGATCACCAGCATAATCAAAATATGAATACCCAACCAGTTTGAAGTTTGTTGCCCTAAAGTATTTTAGCCCAAAATGTTGTGTGTCTTTAAGATAATTGAGGATGCTTTTTTATTCTACCCAATAACTCTCCCTATGTTGTATGAATCTTAAGAAGACACCAACTACAAATGATATATCTGGTCGAGTGGTAGTCACATAAATTAGACTTCTAATGAGTTATCTATATTTAGTGGCATCAACCAAATCTATTGAATCTTCAGATGTTAATTTGAGATTCTATTCCATGGGCATTCTAAGAGGCTTACAATATTCCATTTTAAACTTGCTTAGAATGTCACCAATATACTTCTACTAAGTGATAAAGAAATACTTTAGTTTTTGAGTTACTTCCATACCTAATTAGTAATGAAGATAACCCAAATTAGTCATTTCAAAGATTTTCATCACCTCTAATTTGAATTATAAAGTGTACCATTCATTGTTCCTTGTGATGAAAAAATCATCAACATACACCACCACATACAACTATTTTGATGAAAAGAGTTTCATCTTCAAACTCAAAACATTTGAAGTTCATGTTCAAGGGGCTTATCTCAAACCATACAATGATTTTTATAGTTTACATACCTTGTTCTCTTTTCCCTTTACTAAAAAACTATCAAGCTGTGTCATGTACATAATTTCCTCGAGGTCTCCATTCAGAATGTAGTTTTGGTATCCATTTGGTGAACTTTCCATCCATTGTGAGTTGTCAGAGCCAACATGGTTTGAATGGTAATCTATTTTGTTGTAGGTGCGAAGGTTTCATTCTAGTAAATTCCTTTATTTTGAATATACCCCTTTGTGACAAGCTTTGATTTATGTTTGTCAAGTGAGCCATCTACCTTGTATTTATTACAATAGACCCACTTATACCCAATAAATTTGTAATGATATGGTGGATCAACCAGATTCCAAGTCCCATTTTTTACCAGTGAATTATAATCATCTTTCATTGATTTTCTCTAAGATTCAATATTCTTAGCTTATTTGAAATTTGTTGGTTCTAAATCTAATGCAACATTGAGTTCCTCTTGAGAATCATCCAGTGTGAGTTTTCCAATCGTGTCCTAAATTTCATCAATAGACTTGTCTAGTTTAGAGGAGGTTACAAGTGCACTTCGAGTTACTATTTTCCAAACTTTATCAAGCCTCACATCTTTTAGTGTTTGAGTGGACCATTTAGGAATCTTATTCTATGTTATAAGTGCTTCAAGTTCATCCTATAAAGTTCCTTCACCATATACCCTTTATTTTATTACCCCCTATTTAATATCTAATGAAATTTTACTCTCTCCTTTAGGAGGAATTTCAAGCTCATGTATAGGAGATATTAGAAAATTAATATATTCCCAACTCTATGTTCCCCACTCATTATCTAGAACATACAAATCACTCTCTTTGTAGACATCAAACTTTGCATATTTTTCTAGTTAATTCAACTACCGATCGATATGATCTTTGTCCTTTGAAGTTTCACAAAAGACAACTTCTCTTGTGATAAGAATTTTTTTATCTTTCTCATCGTATAGCCTGAATGCCTTAGAGGAATTAGAATATCCCAAGTGGATGCATTTTTGACTCTTGTGGTCTAATTTGTTTCTCTTCTCATTGGGAATTAATGTGTAACAAGTGGATACAAAAATCCAAAAATGTCACATTGAAGGGAGGTAACCACACCACATCTCATACAGAGTCTTTGACTCAAGAGATGTTGATGGTGATCTGTTATGAAGGTGTAATATTGTTATTTTATCTAATTCAGCCCAAAAGTGCAAATTTACCCCTTTGAAATACAGAATTACATGAACCATATTCATCAAAATTTTGTTCATTCTTATAGCTACTCTATTGTGTTGTGGAGTGTGAGGAAATATGAGATGGAATTTGATCCTATTTTTCTCAAGATAGGATTCAAACTTATTTGATGTCATGAATTCACTACCATTATCTATCATGAGTGTCTTGATACAGGTTTGTGCTTCATTTTCAATCATTATTTGAAACTTTTTGATAGTATCAAAAGCTTTTGATTTCTATTTCAAAAAGTATATCCATGTCATATTGCTATAGTGATAAATGAACAACATGAATTACTTATAACCACCAATGGAGAGGATTGGAAGAGAACACAAGTCTAAATGAACAAGCTGTAATTTTTTGTCTACTTTTCACTGTGACTTTGGAAATGGTTCTCTTACATGTTTAGCCAAGATGTCTTCACACTTCTCATCTAATTTTGTAGATAATGTAGGCATGCCAACAACACCATTCTTTTACAATACATGAATGATGTTAGAATGAGTTTACCCAAATTGACTATGCCACAACATGTTTGGAGGCATTATGTCTTCCATAAGATGAGCATAATTCCTTGAATTTGATGTCTCACCCTTTAGTTTGATTATTTTCCCTTCCTCATATCTAGTTGAGATGACTACATTGTCACCTTTTCTCTTGATTATGACATCACCATTATCCAATATAATGATATGGACTTATTGCCTTGTGAGCACTAGGGACAACAAATTTAATTTCAATTGAGAAAGGTAGAGAACATTCTCAAGTTTGTAGTCTAAAATCCCTAGACACTTGAGTTGAATTATACCTCTTCCCTATGGTTATATATTTGATATATCTACAAGGTATACTGAGCCAAAACTTTCTTCATTATACTCCTCAAATAAGTCTTTTCAAAAAGTCATATGTTGAATGGTGTTAGATCAAGAACCCAAGCATCAAACTATGAGCTAGATGGTGTTAAGGGATATCAACTCATTGAGCTAGATTCACATGAGCTTATATTAGTGAGAAGTGTTTACTTTGAATAAAGTCCTTTAGACTTGTCTTCTAATATTTCTCATTCTTCTTCCTTAGAAGAATCAGATAGTAGTGATGATTATAGTCCTATTTTATCTACTCATAGAGATGATGAGGTATTACCTCCCTAATAGGGTTTAGCATGTTATGTTCCTAATCCTCCTCCATATCCTTAACCATTGATACCTTTGTGGGCTAGACAAACTTTGGTAGATGCAGACCCTCTTATTAGGGATCCATTAGATAGAAGGAGAACACAGTCATATAATGATCTTCCACATTCCTACATTGCCATAACTTATGATCCATAGTATTTTCAAGAAGCCACAGGGATAGTTGAGTGGGATTCAATGATGGAAGAAGAGTATGACTCATTGATTAGGAACAACACTTGGGATCTTGTTCTTCTTCCTAAGGGAAGAAAATTAGTATGATGTAGGTGGATATATCAGACCAAGTTTGCAGTGGATGGAAATATTGATAATTATAAAGCACGCTTAGTGGCCAAAGGTTTTTCTCAAGTAAAAGGCATTGACTATAGAAAAATATTTGTGCATATTGCTAAGATGAATTCTATTCACTTGATACTGGCTATTAGTGTAACTCATGGTTAGGTTGTACATCAGATGGATGTGAAAAGCATATTTTTTCATAGGGATCTTCATGAGAATATTTATAAGGAGTAGCGATAGGGGTTCATTCAAGATTTTTCACTAGTATGCTACTTGAAGAAGTCTATCTATGGTCTAAAATAAGCCCCTAGGGTTTGGTATTCTAAGATGGACAAATTTATTCCCTTAGTTGTGTTCTCGAGATGTCACTCAGATCCAAATGTCTACATTCTATGGTAGGAAGATTCACTATTATACTTGGTGCTCTATGTTGATGATCTCATTATTATAGGTAACACAACATCGATCATCAATAGTGTTAAGGCTACACTTCATGACATTTTTTCTATGACAGACATGAGATTATTGCATTATTTTTTAAGATTTAGATAGCATAGTCTTCTTCTAGGATTACACTTTCACAACCCAAGTATGCGATGGACTTGTTATCTCAATTTCACATGGCTGATTATAGGCCTGTACCAACAACTTTCTTATCTAGAGTTAGACTTGAGGTTCATTATTCCACTCCCTTGGTTGATACCACATTATATTACTAGCTTGTACGTAGCCTCATCTATCTGACTCATACACAACCTACCATTTCATATGTAGTTGGCATGTTTTCATGCTTTATGCAAACACTACATGAGATTCATTAGAGAGTCACTAAGCACATTTTGAGCTACATTCAGGGCACTATCAGATACAAGATTCACTATATAGTAGGTATAGGTTTAGATTTGGTGGGATACATAGATTTTAATTGGGTTGGCGATTATGATGATTGTAATTCCCCTTCTAGTTACAACTTTCACTTCAAATTTGGCCCCATTTATTGGCAGAGTAAGAAATAAAATGCTATTTCTCTTTCATCTATAGAGGGTAAGTATCATGGAATATTAATGCCACTACTAAGGCTATTTCACTTCAGAATATTCTCACTAAGCCATTTTAGAAGCCATCAATAATCTACTATGATAACTAGAGCACTATCCAAATCTTGAAGAATCTAGTTCATCATCAGAGAACCATTTAAACACATAGAGATCCATATGTACTTTATTAGGGAGTTGATTCAGGTGGAGATAATTGATCTTCAATATTGTCCTATGAAGGAATAGATTCTAGATATTTTCACCAAACCTTTGACTAAAAGAAAGTATCTTCACTTGAGATCTCTTTTGAGGGTGCAAAACATCATTTCTTTATGGAACATCATTTTTTAGGAGGGGTCTCCTAGACCTTCATTTTAAGGAATTTTTTTCTTTTGTGTTTTCTCCTTTCATCATCTATTTGTATAGAGTACCTAATATGGCTACACATTTCTAGGACTTTTATCTCCATAGTCCTACCTAAGCTTCACTTATGCAGGGGTATTGGTCCATTTATTTGCTTTATTATATTTATTATTTATTATTTTGGTAAACTAATTATTTATTCTAATTAGTTTATTATGATTATTAATAATTTTCACCAGATAGGATAAGCTTGCTTAGCTAGTAGTTAACTTAGACACTTATATTATTATAGTGGAGTTCCACTCCACTATTCAAGGTAAGATAAGATAAAATTGTTTAACTAATAGTCAACTTATGTTGATCATTTATACAAGTTGGACACCTATCTTGTTAGTGTGGAGTTGCACTCCACTATTTGTGTAGATAGATATCAGTTGAACTACACATGTTGTGTGAGTTCTCTGATATTTATCATGCACACCTTGCTCTATTTAAACAATGTCTATTTATGTATTCTATATCAAATTAATATTGAATTATCAAATTAATTCATCATATTTGAGTTATATATAGTTATTGTTTATTAATATTATCATTTTATCTCTTATTTATGCTTTTTATTAGATTCATTAGATCTTGTAGCTAATTATAACAAATATTTTGACTGTAAACATGGTTGAAATGAGTAAAAATTTCTACATTTTGGTGTTGTATTATTTAAAACTCAAAAAATATAGGAAACACAAATAAAGTTTGAATATTTTGATTATAAACATGATTGAAATGAGTAAAACCAGCTATGTTTTGGTGTTGCATTTTATAAAATTCTAAAATTATAGGAAATGCACATAAATCTTGAATATTTTGATTGTAAACATGCTTGAAATAAGTAAAACTTCCTAAGTCTTGGTATTGCATTATTCAAAACTCAAAAATAATAGGAAACATGCATAAAGTTTAAATATTTTGATTTTTAAACATGCCTAAAATGGGTAAAACAACCTAATTTTTTGTCTTGCTTTATTCAAAACCAAATAATTATAGGAAAAACACATTAAGGTTGAATATTTTCTTTGTAAACATGCTCAAAATGAGTAAAATCACCTATGTTTCATTATTGCATTATTCAAAACTTAAAAATTATAGAAAATGCACATGAATTTTGAATCTTTTAATTGTAAACATGTTCAAATTGAGTAAAACCACCAAAATTTATGTGTTTCATTATTCAAAACTAAAAAATTATAAGAAATGCAGATAAAGTTTGAATATTTTGATTGTAAACATGCTAGAAATGAACAGAACCAAATATAGAAAACACTCTAAGAAATGCAATTTTATAAAATTCTAAAATTATAGGAAATAAGCTTGAATCCTTTCTTTGTAAACATGCTCAAAATGAGTAAAATCACATATGTTTCATTATTGCATTATTCAAAACTTAAAAATTATATTAAATGTGCATAAAATTTCAATTTTTTTACTGTAAACATTCTCAAAATGATTAAAACCACCTAAGTTTTGGTGTTGTATTATTCAAAACATAAGATATATAGGAAACACACTTAAATTTTGAATCTTTTGATTGTAAGCATGCTTGAAACAAGTAAAACTACCTATGTTTTGGTGTTCCATTATTCAAAACTCTAAAATTATAGGAAACATGCATAAAGTTTGAAACTTTTGATTGTAAACATGCTCAAAATGAGTAAAATTGCCTTAGTTTTTGTGTTATATTATTCAAAACTTATAAATTAAATGAAATGTGCATAAAATTTGAATCTTTTAATTGTAAACATGCTAAAAATAAGTAAAACAACCTAAGTTTTGGTGTTACATTATTCAAAACTAAAAAATGATGGGAAATTTATATAAATTTTGAATCTTTAAATGTAAACATGCTCAAAATGAGTTAAAAAAACCTAAGTCTTGGTGTCACATTTTTTAAAATTCAAAAAATATAGGAAACACACATAAACTTTGTAAAATAACCTATGTTATTGTGTTGCATTATTCAAAACTCAAAAATTATAGGAAATACATATAAAGTTTGAATATTTTCATTCTAAACATGCTTAAAATGAGCAAAACTACCTAACTTTTAGTATTGCATTATTCAAAACTAAAAAATGATGGGAAACACATAAATTTTGAATAATTTGATTTTAAACATGCTCAAAATGAATAAAATTACCTGTGTTTTGGTGATTCATCAATCAAAACTAAAAAATTATAGGAAATAGACATGAAGTTTGAATATTTTAATTATAATCTTGCTCAAAATGAGTAACACCACCTAAGTTTTGGTGTTGATTTATTAAAAACTCAAAAATTATTGGAAACACATATAAAGTTAGAATCTTTTGATTGTAACACATGCTCAAAACAAGTAAACCTACCTATGTTTAGGTGTTACATTATTGAAAACTCAAAAATTATAAGAAACACACATAGACTTCAAATCTTTTGATTGTAAAGATACTTAAAATGAGTAAAACTACTTATAATTTTTGGTTGCATTTATTGAAAACTCATAAATTATAGGAAACATGCATAAAGTTTGAATCTTTTGATTCTAAACATGCTCTAAATAAGTAAAAATACCTAAGTTATGGTGTTACATTAAACAAAACTCTAAAATTATATGAAATGTGCACAAAGTTTGAATCTTTTGATTGTAATCATGCTCAAAATGAGTAAAACTACTTAAGTCTTGGTGTTACATTATTTAAAACTCAAAAACAATAGAAAAAAATCATAAATTTTGAATCTTTTGATTATAAATATGCTTAAAATGATTAAAACTTCCCAAATTTTATCATTGCATTATTCAAATCTTAAAAATTATATGGAATGTACATAAATTATGAATATTTCAATTGTAAACATGTTCAAAACAAGTAAAATCACCTAATTTTTGGTGTTTCATTATTCAATACTAAAAAATTATAGAAAACATGCATAAAATGTGAATATTTTGATTGTAAACACATTCAAGAGGAGTAAAACTGCATAATTTTTGGTGTTGCATTTTTCAAAACTCAAAAATAATAAGAAACACAAATAAAGTTTGACTCTTTTGATTTTAAACATACTTAAAATGAGTAAAACCACGTACAAGTTGACTCTTTTGATTGTAAACATGATTGAAACAAAATTGCCTATGTTTCAGTGTCGCATTATTGAAAACTCAAAATTTATAGGAAACAGGCATAACTTTTGAATTTTTTGATTGTAAACATGCTTGAAACAAGTAAAACCACCTAGGTTTTAGTTTTGCATTTGTCAAAACTCAAAAAATATAAGAAACATGAATAAAGTTTGAATAGTTTGATTATAAACATGTTTGAAATGAGGAAACTACCTAAGTTTTGGTGTTTTATTATTCAAAACAAAAAAATTATAGGAAACACATATAAAGATAAAATATTTTTATTGTAATCATGCATAAAGTTTGAATATTTTGATTGTAAACAGGCTCAAAATGAGAAAAACCACCTAAATTATGGTGTTGCATTAGTTAAAACTCAAAATTTATAGGAAATATGCATAAAATTTGAATATTTTTATTGTGAACTTGCTAAAAATGAGTAAAACTACCTAAATTTTAGTGTTGCATTATTAAAAACTAAAACATTATAGGAAAAGATCATAATATTTAAAATTTTTGATGTAAATATGCTTAAAACAAGTAAAACTACCTAAATTTTGGTGTTGCATTATTCAAAACTCAAAAATTATAGGAAACATGCATAAATTTTAAATCTTTTAATTGTAAACATGCTCAAAATGAGTAAAAATACCCATGTTTTGGTGTTACATTATTCAAAACTCAAAAAATTTAAGAAACATGCATAAAGTTTGAATATTTTGATTGTAAACATGCTTGAAATGAGTAAAATGGCCTATGTTGTGGTGTTATATTATTCAAAATTCAAAAACTATAAGAAACCCATAATTTTTAAATCTTTTGATCGTAAATGTGCTCAAAATGAGTAAACAAACATTATTGGAAATATGCTTTGAATTTTGAATCTTTTTACTATGCATGTTTATAATAAAAAATCAAACATTATTGAAAATATGCATAAATTTTGAATCTTTTGATTGTAAACATGCTCAAAATGAGTCAAAGTACCTAAGTTTTGGTATTGCATTATTCAAAACTCAAAATGATAAGAAATGCACATAACATTTGCATTTTTTGATTGTAAACATGCTCAAAATGTGTAAAATAACCTATATTTTTTTTCTTGAATTATTCAAAACTCAATAATTATAGGAAATGCAAATTAAATTTGATGATTTTGATTGCAAACATGCTTAAAATGAGTAAAATCATCTAAATTTTGATGTTGCACTATTTAAAACTAAAAAATTATAGGAAATGCACAAAAAGATCAATTTTTTTAATTGTAAACATGCTCAAAATAAGTAAGACGACCTTAGTTTTGGTGTTGCATTATTCAAAATTCAATAATTATAGAAAAATGAATAAATTTTGAATCTTTTGACTATAATTTTTTTTGAAATGAGTAAAACTACCTATGTTTTGTGTTACATTATTTAAAACTCAAAAATTGTAAGAAACACAAATAAAGTTTGATCCATTTGATTGTAAACATGCTCAAAAGGAGTAAAACCACATATGTTTTGTTGTTGCATTATTTAAACTTAAAAAAGATAGGAAACACAAATAAATTTTGAATCCTTCGATTGTAAAGATGCTCAAAATGAGTAAAATTGCCTAAGTATTGGTGTTATATTATTTAAAACTCAAAAATAGTAGGAAGCCTACATAAATTTGAATCTTTTGATTGTAAACATACTTGAAATGAGTAAAATTGCCTACATTTTGGTGTTGAATTATTCAAAACTTAAAAATTATATAATACATGCATAAAAATTAAATATTTTGATTGTAAATATGCTCAAAATGAGGTTTTCTAAGTTTTGGTGTTGTATTATTCAAAATTAAAAAATTATAAGAAACACATAAATTTTAAATATTCTGATTATAAACATGCTCAAAATGAGTAAAACCACCTATGTTTTAGTGTTGCATTATTCAAAACTCAAAAATTATAGGAAACATGCATAAATTTCGAATCTTTTGATTGGAAACATGTTCAAAAAGAGTAAAATTGCCTAAGTTTTGGTGATGTATTATTCCAAACACAAAAATGATAGGAAACATGCATAAATTTTGAATGTTTTGATTGTAAACATGTTGGAATCGAGTAAAACAACCTATGTTTTGGTGTTGTATTATTCAAAACTCAAAAATAATAGGAAATGTGCATAAAGTTTAAAACTTTTTATTGTAAACATGCTCAAAATTAGTAAAATTCCTTATGGTTTGGTGTTGCATTATTCAAAACCCAAACATTATATGAAACAGGCATACAGTTTGAATCCTTTAATTGTAGAATGCTCAAAATGAGTAAAAATACTTAAGTTTTGGTGTTGCATTATTCAAAACTAAAAAATTATAGGAAACACATGTAAAGTTTGAATGTTTTGATTGTAAACATGCTCAAAATGATTAAAACCACCTTAGTTATGGTGTTGTATTATTAAAAACTCAAAAATTATATGAAATTCACATAAAGTTTGAATCTTTTCGATGTAAACATGCTAGAAATGAGCAAAACTACTTAAGCTTTGCTGTTACATTATTCAAAACTCAAAAATGATATGAAATGAGCATAAAGTTTGAATGTTTTAGTTGTAAACAAGCTCAAAATGAGTATAACTACCTAAATTTTGGTGTTACATTACTCTAAACTCAAAAATTATAGGAAATATGCATAAGTTTAATTCTCTTGATTGTAAATATGTTTGAAATGAGTAAAATCTCCTAAGTTTTGGTGTTGCAGTATTTCGAACTCATAAATGATAGGAAATGTTCATAAAGATTGAATCTTTTGATTATAAACATGCTCAAAATGAGTAAAACATCCTAAGTTTTTATGTTACGTTATTCAAAACTCAAAAACTATACCTGAAACACACATAAAGTTTAATCTTTTAATTGTAAACATGCTCAAAAATAGTAAAAATGCCTAAATTTTAGTGTTGTATTATTCAAAACTCAATAATTATAGGAAATACACTTAAATTTTGAATCTTTTGATTCCAAATAGGCTTAAAATGAGTAAAACCACCTAAGTTTTGATGTTTCATTATTCAAAACACAAAAATTATTCAAAACACACATAAAGTATGAATCTTTTATTTGTAAACATACTCAAAATGAGGAAAATAGCCTAAGTTTTTATGTCAAATTATTCAAAACTCAAAAATTATAGGAAATGTGTATAAAATTTTATTCTTATGATTGTAACAATGATCAAAATGAGTAAAACTGCCTAAGTTTTGGTATTTCATAATACAAAACTAAAAAATTATTTGAAACATGCATAAATATTGAATAAAGTCCTTTAGACTTGTCTTCTAATATTTCTCATTCATGTGTTTGAAATGAGCAAAACAACTTTTTTTTTGGTGTTACGTTATTCAAAGTTTGAAATTATAAGAAATGTGCTTAAAGTTAGAACCTTTACATGCTAAACATGTTCAAAATGAGCAAAACTACTTATGTTTTGGAGTTACATTATTCAAAATTAAAAATTATTGAAAAAATGTGCATAAAGTTTGAATATTTACATATTAAACATGTTCAAAACAAGTAAAACCTCTTATGTTTTGGTATTATATTTTTTAAAATTCAAAATTATAAGAAATGTGCATAAAATTTAAATCTTTACATGTTAAACATATTTGAAATGAGCAAAACCACTTGAGTTTTGGAGTTACATTATTAAAAATTTAAAATTATAAGAAACGTGCATAAAGTTGGAACCTTTACATGTTAAACATGTTTAAATGAGCAAAATTATAAGAAACACGTATAAATTTTGAATTTTTACATGTTTAATGTGTTTGAAATGAGCAAAACCATTTATGTTTTGGTGTTATGTTATTCAAAATTCTAAATTATAAGAAACATATATAAAGATTGAATATTTACATATTAAACATGATTGAAACAAACAAAAATGCTTGTGTTTTGGTGTTACATTTTTCAAAATTCAAAATTATAAAAAACATGCATAAAGTTGGAACCTTTACAAGTTAAACGTATTTGAAATGAGTAAAACCACTTAAATTTTGGTGTTACATTATTCAAAGTTCAAAATTATAAGAAATGTGTATAAAGTTTCAATCTTTACATGCTAAGCATGTTTGAAATAAGAAAAAGCGCTTATATTTTGGTGTGACATTATTCAAATTTAAAAATTATTAGAAATGTGCATAAAGTTTGAATCTTTACATGTTAAGCATGTTTGAAATGGGAAAAATCACTTAAGTTTTGGTGTTATGTTATTCTTAGTTCAAAATTATAAGAAGCGTACATAAAGTTTGAATATTTACATGTTAAACCTGTTAGAGATAAGTAGAACTACTTATGTTTTTGTGTTACTTGATTCAAATTTCAAAATTATAAGAAACATGCATAAAGTTTAAATCTTTACATGTTAAATGTGTTCAAAATGAGCAAAACCACTTATAGCTTGGTGTTACATTATTCAAAATTTAAAATTATAAGAAACACACATCATCATGTTAAAAGTGTTTGAAACGAGTAAAATAGCTTAAGTTCTCTTGTTATATTATTTAAAATTCAAAATTATAAGAAATGTGCATAAACTTTTAATCTTTTCATGTTAAACATGTTCAAAATGATCAAAACCTCTTAAGTTTCGGTGTTACATTCTTCAAAACTCAAAATTATAAGAAACATGGATAAAATTTTAATCTTTACATGTTAAACATGTTGGAAATGGATAAAACTACTTAAGTTTTGATGTTACATTATTTAAAATTCAAAATTATTAGAAACGTGCATAAAGTTTGAATCTTTACATATTAAACATGTTCAAAATCAGTAAAATTGCTTATGTTTTGATCTTACATTATTCAAAATTCAAAATTATAAGAAATGCACATAAAATTTGAATATCTACATATTAAACATGTTCAAAACAAGCAAAAATGCTTAAGTTTTGGTGTTACATTATTTAAAATTTGAAATTATAAGGGACATGCATAAAATTTGAATCTATACATGTTAAATGTGTTCAAAATGAGCAAAACTATTTAAGTTTTAGTGTTACATTATTCCAAATTCAAAATTCTAAGAAATGATCATAAAGTTTGAATCTTTACATGTTAAATGTGTTTAAAATGAGCAAAGCCATTTATGTTTTGTCATTAAGTTATTTAAAATTCAAAATTATAAGAAATGCACATAAGTTTAAATCTTTACATGTTAAACATGTTCGAAAGGCATAAAAGTACTTAAGTTTGATGTTACATTATTCAAAGTTCAAAATTACTAAAAATATGCATAAATTTTGAATCATTACATGTTAAACATGTTCAGAATAATCAAAACCACTTAAGCTTTTGGGTTACACTATTCAAAGTTCAAAATTATAAGAAACACAGATAAAATTTGAATCTTTACATGTTAAACATGTTCAAAATGAGTAAAACTACTTAAGATTTGGTATTTCATTATTCAAAGTTCAAAATTATAAGAAACATGGATAATGTCTGAATGAGTAAAATTGCTTAAGTTTTGGTGCTACATTATTCAGAGTTAAAAATTATAAGAAATGTGAATACAGTTTGAATATTTACATGTTAAACATGTTCTAAAGGATCAAAATCATTTAAGTTTTGGTGTTATGCTATTCAAAGTTGAAAATTGGAAGAAACATACATAAAGTTTAAATTTTTACATGTTAAACATGTTCAAATCAAGCAAAATTGCTTAAGTTTTGGTGTTACATTATTGAAAGTTCAAAATTATAAAAAAATGGATAAGGGTTGAATCTTTACATATAAAACATATCAAAATGGGAAATACCACTTAAATTCTGGTGTTAAGTTATTCAAAGTCCAAAATTATAAGAAACACAAATAAAGTTAGAATCTTTACATGTTAAACATGTCTGAAATAAGCAAAACTATTTAAGTTTTGATGTTACATTATTCAAAGTTCAAATTTAAAATAAATGCAAACAAATTTTGAATCTTTACATGTTAAACATGTGCAAAATGATAAAAATTACTTATTATTTGATGTGGCATTATTCAACATTGAAAATTATAAGAAACATGTATAACATTTGAATCTTTACATGTTAAACATGTCGGAAACAAGCAAAACCACTTCAATTTTTATGTGACATTATTCAACGTTCAAAATTATAAGAATTGTGGATAAATTTTTAATCTATACATGTTAAACCTGTCCAAAATGAGCAAAACTACTTAAGTTTTTGTGTTATGTCATTCAATGTTCAAAATTTTAAGAAATGCAAATAAAATTTGAATATTTGCATGTTAGACATGTCTAGAATGAGCAAAATCACTTAAGTTTTTTTCTTACATTATTTAAAGTTTAAAATTATAATAAATGCATATAAAATTTGAATCTTTGCATGTTATACATGTCCAAAATGAGAAAAACTATTTAAATTTTGGTGTTACATTATTCAAAGTTCAAATTATAAGAAACATAGATAAAGTTAGAATCTTTACATGCGTAAGTTTTGTTTGGTGTTATGTTGTTCAAACTTCAAAATTAGAAGAAATGCATACAATGTTTGAATCTTTACATGTTAAACATGTTCTGAATGAGCAAAATCACCTAAGTTTTGGTCTTACATTATTCAAAGTTCAAAATTAGAAGGAACACACAAAGTTTAAATATTTACATGTTAAATATGTTTGTAATGATCAAAACTATTTAAGTTTTCGTGTTACATTACTCAAATTTCAAAATTAGAAGGAATGTCCATTAATTGAATCTTTACATGTTAAACATGTCTAAAATAAGCAAAATCACTTAATTTTTAGTGTTACATTATTCAAAGTTCAAAATTATAAGTAATGGGCATAAAGTTTGAATCTTTACACGTAAAACATGTCTAGAATGAGCAAAACTACTTAAGTTTTGGTGTTACATTATTAAAAGTTCAAATTTAGAAAATCCTCAGATAAAGTTTGAATATTTACATGTTAAACATGTTTGGAATGAGCAAAATTACTTAAGTTTTGGTGTTACATTATTTAGAGTTCAAAATTAGAAGGAAGGCAAATAAAGTTTGAATTTTTAAATGTTAAACATGTTTAAAATGAGAAAAAAATCTTAAGTTTTGGTGTTTCATATTTAAAGTTTAAAATTAGAAGGAACAAGGAATGCGCATAAAGTTTGAATCTTTGCATGTTAAAAATGTTCAAAACCAACAAAACTACTTAAGTTTTGGTGTTACATTATTTAGAGTCTAAAATTATAAGGAACATGCATAAGGTTTGAATATTTACAAGTTAAACATGTTCGAAATGAGTAAAACTACTTAAATTTTGGTGTTATGTTATTCATAATTCAAAATTATAATGAACACACATAAAGGTTGAATCTTTACATGTTAAACATATTCTGAATGAGAAAAACTAAAGTATTAGTGTTACATTATTCAGAGTTCAAAATTATAATGAACATGCATAAAATTTGAATCTTTACTGTCAAACATGGTCAAATTGAGCAAAACCACTTAAGTTTTGGTGTTACATTATTTAGAGTTCAAAATTATAAATAACGAACATAAAGTTTGAATTTTTACATGTCAAACATGTTTGAAATAAGTAAAATCATTTAATTTTTGGTGTTACGTTATTCAAAGTTTAAAACTATAAGGAACATGCATAAAGTTTGAATCTTGACATGTCAAACATGTTCAAAATGAGCAAAAGCACTTATATTTTAGTGTTACCATATTCAAAATTCAAAATTATAAGAAATGCACATAAAGTTTGAATCTTTACATGTCAAACATGTTTAGAATGAGAAAAACCACTTAAGTTTTATTTTTAGATTATTCAGAGTTCAAAATTATGAGGAATGCACATAATGTTTGATTTTTTACATGTCAAAAATATTCAAAATGAATAAAACCACTAAAGTTTTGAACTTACATTATTCAGAGTTAAAAATTGTAAGGAATGTGCACAAAGTTTGAATCTTTACATGTCACACATGTTCAAAACAAGCAAAATTGCTTAAGTTTTTGTGTTACATTATTCAGAGTTCAAAATGATAAGGAATGCGCATAAAGATTGAATTTTTCATGTCAAACATGTTCAAAATGATTAAAAACACTTTAATTTTGGTGTTACATTATTCAAAGTTTAAAATTATAAGGAACATGCATAAAGTTTGAATCTTTACATGTCAAAAATGTTCCAAATGAGCAAAACTACTTAAGCTTTTGTGTTACATTATTTAAAGTTTAAAATTATAATGAACGCACATGAAATTTGAATCTTTACATGTCAAACATGTTTGAATTTAGCAAAACTACTTAAGTTTTGGTGTTATGTTATTTAGAGTTCAAAATTATAAGGAATATGATTAAAGTTTAAATCTTTACATGTCAAACATGTTTGAAATCAATAAAAACCTCTTAAGTTTTGGTGTTATGTTATTTAGAGTTTAAAATTATAAGTAACATGCATAAAGTGTGAATCTTTACATGTCAAACATGTTTGAAACAAGCAAAACTGCTTATGTTTTGGTGTTACATTATTCAAAGTTCAAAATTATAACATGCATGAAGTTTAAATCTTTGCATGTCAAACATGTTTGAAATGAGCAAAACTACTAATTTTTGGTGTTACATTATTTAAAGCTCAAAATAATAAGTAATGCATATAAATTTTGAATCTTTACATGTCAAACATGTTCAAAGTGAGCAAAACTACTTAAGTTTTGGTGTTACATTATTCAAAGTTAAAAATTATAAGGAATGCCCATAAATTTTTAATATTTACATGTCAAACATGTTCAAAATCAGTAAAATCACTAAGTTTTGGTGTTATGGTAATTAGAGTTCAAAATTATAAGCAACATTTCTAAAGTTTGAATCTTTACATGTCAAACATGTTTAAAACAAGTAAAATAGCTTATATTTCCGTGTTACATTATTTAGAGTTTAAAATTATGAATAACTTGCATAAATTTTAAATATTTACATGTCAAACATGTGTGAAACAAGCAAGACAACTTAAATTTTGGTGTTATGTTAATTAGAGTTCAAAATTATAAGGAATGTGCATAAAGTTTTAATCTTTACATGTCAAATATGTTCAAAACATTTAAAATTGGTTAAGTTTTGGTGGTACATTATCAGAGTTCAAAATTATAAGAAACACACATAAACTTTTAATCTTTATAGGTCAAACATATTTGATATGAGTAAAAACTATTTAAGTTTTGGTGTTATATTATTTAGAGTTCAAAATTATAAGGGACGTGTATAAAGTTTGAATCTTTACATGTCAAACATGTTCAAAATGAGTAAAAGCACTTAAGCTTTGGTGTTACATTATTCAAAGTTCAAAATTATAAGCAACGTGCATAAAGTTTGAATTTTTACATGTCAAACATGTTTGAAATGAGTAAAATTGCTTAAGTTTTGGTGTTACATTATTAAAAGTTCAAAATTATAAAGAACATATATAAAGTTTGAATTTTTATATGTCAAAATGTTTGAAATGAGCAAAATCACTCAGGTTTTGGTGTTGTGTTATTGAAAGTTCAAAATTATAAGGAATACTTAGAAAGTTTAAATCTTTACATGTCAAACATGTTTGAAACGAGCAAAATCGCTCAAGTTTTGGTGTTACATTATTGAAAGTTCAAAATTATAAGGAACGATCATAAAGTTTGAATCTTTATAAGTCAAACATGTTTAAAATGAACAAATCCACTCAAATTTTGGTGTTACATTGTTAAAAGTTCAAAATTATAAGGAATGTTGATAAAGTTCAAGTGTTTACACGTTAAACTTGTTCAAAACAAACAAAACTGCTCAAGTTTTGGTATTACATTATTCAAACTTTAAAATTATAAGGAACATGCATAAAGTTTGAATCTTTACATGTCAAACATGTTCAAAATGAGCAAAATGGATTAAGTTTAGGTGTTACGTTATTTAAATTTCATAATTATAAAGAACGTGCATAAAGTTTGAATCTTTACATGTTCAAAATGAGTAAAATTGCCTAAGTTTTGGTGTTATGATATTCAAAGTTAAAAATTATAAATAATTCATATAAAGTTTGAATCTTTACATGTCAAACATGTTTGTAACAATTAAAATTGCTTAAGTTTTCATGTTACTTTATTCAAAGAAAAAAATTATAAGGAATAAACACAAAGTTTAAATCTTTAAATGTCAAACATGTTCAAAATGAGCAAAACTACTTAAATTTTGGTTTCACATTATCCACAGTTCAAAATTATAAGGAATGTGTGTAATGTTTGAATCTTTTCATGTTAAACATATTTAAAACAAATAAAACCACTTAAGTTTTGGTGTTACATTATTCAGATTTCAAAATTATAAGGAACACACATAAAGTTTGAATCTTTACATGTCAAACATGTTCGTAATGATTAAAACTAAAAATTATAAGGAATGCACATAAAATTTGAATCTTTACATGTCAAACATGTTTATAACGAGTAAAACTACTTAAGTTTTTATGCTACATTATTCAAAGTTGAAAATTATAAGGAACACACATAAAGTTTAAATCTCTACATGTCAAACATATTCAAAATAAGAAAAATTACTTAAGTTTTAGTTTTACATTATTCAAAGTTCAAAATTATAAGGAACGCATACAAAGCTTGAATCTTTACATGTTAAACATGTTTGAAATGAGCAAAATTGCTTAAATTTTGATGTTACGTTATTTAGATTTTGAAATTATAAGAAACATGCATAAAGTTTAAATCTTTACATGTCAAACATGTTTAAAAGGAGTAAAATAGCTTAAGTTTTGGATTTAGATTATTTAGAGTTCAAAATTATAAGCAATACATATAAAGTTTGAATCTTTACATGTCAAACACGTTTGAAATGAGCAAATCAACTTAAGTTTTGGTGTTACATTATTCAAAATTCAAAATTATAAGGAATGAGCATAAACTTTGAATCTTTACATATTAAACAAGTTTGAAAGGAGCAAAATTACTTAAGTTTTGGTGTTATATTATTCAAGGTTCAAAATTATAATGAACTTACATGAAGTTTCAATCTTTACATGTCAAAATATTTGAAATGGGCAAAACCAATTAAGTGTTGGTGTTATGGTATTCAAACTTCAAAATTATAAGGTATGTGCATAAAATTTGAATCTTTACATGTCAAACATATTTGAATTGATAAAAATTGCTTAATTTTTTGTGTTACGTTATTCAAAGTTTGATATTATAAGGAATGTGTTTAAAATTTGAATCTTTGCGTGTCAAACATATTTGAAATGAGCAAAACCACATAAGTTTTGGTGTTACATTATTTAAAGCTTAGAATTATAAGGAACACACATAAAATTATAATATTTACATTTCAAACATGTTCAAAATGACCAAAACCACTTAAGTTTAGGTGTTATGCTAATCAAAGTTCAAAATTATAAGGAACAAGCTGAAAGTGTAAATTCTTACATGTCAAACATGTTCAAAATGAACAAAATTGCTTCAGTTTAGGTCTTACATTATTCAAAGTTCAAAATAATAAGCATGCCTAAATATTGAATCTTTAGATGTCAAACATGTTTGAAATGAGAAAAATCACTAACGTTTACATGTTATGTCATTCAAAGTTTAAAATTATAAAGAATGCACATAAAGCTTGATTCTTTACATATCAAACATGTTAAAATGAGCAAAACCACTTAAGTTTTAGTGTTACATTATTCAAAGTACAAAATTATAATTAACACACATAAAGCTTGAATCTTTACATGTCAAACATGTTTGAAATAAGCAAAATTGCTTAAGTTTTGGTGCTACATTATTCAAATTTGAAAGTTATAATAAATGCACATAAATTTTGAATCTTTACATGTCAAATATGTTTGAAATGAGCAAAATAACTTATGTTTTGGTGTTATATTATTCAAATATCAAAATTATAAGAAACATGCATAAAGTTTAAATCTTTACATGTCAAATATGTTCAAAACTAGTAAAACCACTTAAGTTTTGGTGTTACATTATTCAGAGTTCAAAATTATAAGAAACATGCATAAAGTTTTAATCTTTAAATGTTAAACATGTTCAAAATGAACAAAATATCTTATGTTTTGGTGTTACATCATTTAAAATTCAAAATTATAAGAAATACACATAAAGTTTTATTATTTACATAATAAATATGTTTAGAATGAGGAAAATCACTTAATTTTTGGTGTTACATTATTCAAAATTATAATAAATGTAGATAAATTTTGAATCTTTATATGTTAAACATATTTAGAATCAGTAAAACTGTTTAAGTTTTTGTGTTATATTATTCAAAATTCAAAATTATAAGAAACATGCATAAAGTTTAAATCTTTACATGTTAAACATATTTGAAACAAGCAAAATAGCTTACGTTTTGATGGTACATTATTCAAAATTATAAGAAACATGCATAAATTTTGAATCTTTACATGTTAAATGTGTTTGAAACTAGTAAAATCACTTATGTTTTGGTGTTACATTATTTAAAATTCTAAGTTATAAAAAATGTGCATAAAAATTGAATATTTATGTATTAAACGTGTTTGAAATGAGTAAAAATGCTTGAGTTTTGGTGTTACATTATTCAAAATTATAAAAATACACATAACATTGGAGCCTTTACATGTTAAATGTGTTTGAAATGAGCAAAACTTCTTAAATTTTGGTGTTACATTATTCAAAGTTAAAAATGATAAGAAATGTACATAAAGTTTGAATTTTTACATGTTAAACATGTTTGAAGTAAAAAAAATTATTTATGTTTTGGTGTTACATTATTCAATGTTCAAAATTTTAAGAAATGTGCATAATGTTTGAATCTTTACATATTAAACATGTTCGAAATGAGCAAAACCACTTAAGTTTTGGTGTTATGTTATTCAAAGTTCAAAATTATAAGAAACATGTATAGAGTTTGAATATTTACATTTTAAACATGTTTGAAATGACAAAAATTACTTAAGTTTTGGTGGTATGTTATTCAAAATTTGAAATTATAAGAAACGTGCAAAAATTCAGAATCTTTACTTATTAGACATGTTGGGAATGAGCAAAACCACTTAAGTTTTGGTGTTATGTTATTCTAATTTTGAAATTATAATAAATGTGCTTAAAGTTTGAAATTTTACATGTTAAACATGTTCAAAATGAGCAAAACCGCTTAAGTTTTAGTGTTACATTATTCAAAATTAAAAATTATAAAAAAATGAGCATAAAGTTAAAATATTTACATGTTAAACATGTTCAAAACAAGCAAAACCACTTAAGTTTTGATATTACATTATTCAAAATTCATAATTATAAGAAACATGCATAATATTTGAGTCTTTACATGTTAAGCATATTTGAAATGAGCAAACCCACATGAATTTTGGTGTTACATTATTCAAAATTCAAAAATATAAGAAAAATGCATAAAGTTGGAACCTTTACATGTTAAACGTGTTTAAAATGAGCAAAACAAATTTATTTTGTTGTTATATTATTCAAAGTTCAAAATTATAAGAAACATGCATAAATTTTGAATCTATACATGTTAAATGTGTTTAAAAGGAGCGAAACCATTTATGTTTTGGTGTTATGTTATTCAAGATTCTAAATTATAAGAAACGTGTATAAAGATTGAATATTTACATGTTAAATATGATTGAAATGAACAAAACCATTTATGTTTTGGTGTTATGTTATTCTAAATTTTAAATTATAAAAAACATACAGAAAGATTGAATATTTACATGTTAAACATGATTGAAACAAACAAAAATGCTTAAGTTTTGGTGTTACATTATTCAAAATTCAAAATTATAAAAAACATGCATAAACTTGGAACTTTTACAGGTTAAATGTATTTGAAATGAGTAAAACCACTTAAATTTTGGTGTTACATTATTCAAAGTTCAAAATTATAAGAAACATGCATAAAATTTGAATCTTTGCATGCTAAGCGCGTTTGAAATGAGCAAAAACACTTAAGTTTTGGTGTTACATTATTCAAATTTAAATATTATTAAAAATGTCCATAAAGTTTGAATCTTTACATGTTAAGCGTGTTTGAAATGAGTAAAATCACTTAAGTTTTGGTGTTATGTTATTCATAGTTTAAATTAATAACAAACATGCATAAATTTTGAATCCTTATATGTTAAACAAGTTTGAAATGAGTAAAATAACTTAATTTTTTGTGTTATGTTATTCAAAATTTAAAATTATAATAAATGTGCATAAAGTTGAAATATTTACATATTAAACATGTTCGAAATGAGCAAAACTGTTTAAGTTTTAGTGTTACGTTCTTCAAAGTTTGAAATTATAAGAAAAACACACCTAAAATTAGAACATTTACATGTTAAACATGTTCGAAATGATCAAAATAGTTTAATTTTTAGTGTTACATTATTCAAAGTTCAAAATTATAAGAAAAATGTGCATAAAATTTGAATCTTTACATGTTAAACATGTTTGAAATGAGAAAAACCCCTTAAATTTTGGTATTACATTATCCAAAATTCAAAACTATAAAAAACATGCATAAAATTTGAATGTTTACATATTAAACATATTTTAAATGAGCAAAACTACTTGAGTTTTGGTGTTACATTATTCAAAATTCAAAATTATAAGAAATACACATAAAATTTGAATCATTACATGTTAAACATGTTCAAAATGAACAACCCAATTGAGTTTTGATGTTATGTTATTCAAAATTCAAAATTATAAGAAACACATATAAATTTTAAATCTTTACATGTTAAACATGTTCAAAATGAACAAAATCACTTATATTATCATGTTACATTATACAAAATTCAAAATATAAGAAACATGCATAATGTTTGAACTTTTACACATTAAAAATGTTCAGAATGAACAAAACCACTTGAGTTTTGTTGTTATGTTATTTAAAATTCAAAATTATAATAAATGTTCATAAAGTTTGAATCTTTACATATTAAATGTGTTCAAAATGAGCAAAACCTCTGAAGTTTTGATGTTACATTATTCAAAATTCAAAATTATAAAAATATATATATATATATATATAGTTTAAATCTTTACATGTTAAACATGTCTGAAATGAACAAAACTACTTAAGTTTTTGTGTTATATTATTTAATATTTTAAATTATAATAAATGCTCATAAAGTTTGAATCTTTATCGATTAAATGTGTTCAAAATGAGCAAAATCGCTTAAATTTTGGAGTTACTATATTCAAAATTCAAAATTATAAAAAATGCACATAAAGTTTGAATCTTTATATGTTAAACATGATCAAAATGTACAAAACCACTTAAGTTTTGGTGTTACATTATTCTAAATTCAAAATTATAAGAAATGCACATAGATTTTGAATATTTACATGTTAAACGTGTTGAAAATAAGTAAAATCACTTAAGTTTTGGTGTTACATTATTCAAAATTTAAAATAATGAGAAATGCACATAAGGTTGGAATATTTACATGTTAAGCATATTTAAAATGATCAAAACCACTTAAGTTTTGGTGTTACATTATTCAAAACTATAAATTATAAGAAACATGCATAAAGTTTGAATCTTTACAAGTTAAAAGTGTTCAAAATGAGCAAATCCTTTTAAATTTTAGTGGTACATTATTTAAAATTATAAAAAACATGCATAAAGATTAAATCTTTACATATTAAACATGTTCCAACTGAGTAAAACCACTTAAGTTTTGGTGAAACATTATTCAAAATTCTAAGAAACACACATAAAATTTGAATCTTTACATGTTAAACATGTTTGAATTGAGAAAAACTACTTATGTTTTGATTTTACATTATTCAAAGTTCAAAATTATAAGAAATGCACATAAAGTTTTGGATCTTTTTATGTTAAACGTGTTTGAAATGAGTAAAACTGCTTAAGTTTTGGTGTTACATTATTCAAAATTATAAGAAATGTGCATAAAGTTTGAATCTTTACATGCTAAATGTGTTTGAAAAGATAAAAACCACTTATATTTTGGTGTTACATTATACAAAATTATAAGAAATGCACATAAAATTTGAATCTTTACATGCTAAACGTGTTTGAAATGAGCAAAACCACTTAAATTTTAGTATTACGTTATTCTAAATTTAAAATTACAAGAAATGCACATAAATTTTGAATATTTACATGTTAAATGTTGAAAACGAGTAAAAACCCTTAAGTATTAGTGTTACATTATTAAAAATTCTAAATTATAAGAAATGCACATAAAATTTGAAGTTTTACATGTTTAAACATATTTGAAACGATTAAAACCACTTAAGTTTTTATGTTACATTATTCAAAAATCAAAATTATAAGAAACACACATAACGTTTGAATCTTTACATGTTAAACATGTTCGAAATGAGTAAAACTACTTAAATTTTTTTTTACATTATTCAAAATTATAAAAAAATGTGCATAAAATTTGTATCTTTACATGTTAAGTGTATTTGAAACAAGCAAACCCATTTAAGTTTTTGTGTTATGTTATTCAAAATTCAAATTTATAAGAAATGCACATAAAATTTAAATATTTACATGTTAAACATCTTCAAAACAAACAAAACCACTTAAGATTTGGTGGTATGTTATTCAAAGTTCAAAATTATAAGAAACGTGTATAAAGTTTGAATTTTTACATGTTAAACATGTTTAAAATAAGTAAAACTGCTTAAGTTTTGTTGTTACATTATTCAAAAGTGAAAACTATAAGAAATGCACAAAATGTTTGAATATTTACATGTTAAAAATGCACAAAATGTTTGAATATTTACATGTTAAACATGTTGGAAACAAGAAAAATTGCTTAAGTTTTTGTGTTACATTTTTTATAATTTAAAATTATACAAAATGTGCATAAAGTTTGAATCTTTACATGTTAAACATATTTGAAATGAGTAAAACCAATTAAGTTTTGGTGTTACACTATTCAAAACTCAAACTTATAAGAAATGGATATCAAGATTGAGTATTTAAATGTTAAATGTGCTTGAAACATGCAAAATATTTTAATTTTTATTGTTACATTATTATAAACTCAAAATTATGAGAAACGTGCTTAAAGTTTGTATCTTTACATTTATTATGTGTTTGAAACGAACAAAACCACTTAAGTTTTGGTGTTACATTATGCAAAATTCAAAATTATAGAAAATGCATAGATTGTTTGAATTTGAGCAGAACCACTTATGTTTTGGTGTTAACTTATTAAAAATTCAAAATTATAATAAATGTGCATAAAGTTTGAAACTTTACATGTTAAACATGTTCGAAATGAGCAAAATTGCTTAAATTCTTGTGTTACGTTATTCAAAATTCAAAATTATAAGAAACATGCATAAAGATTGAATCTTTATATGTTGAACATGTTTGAAATGAGAAAAACTACTTGATATTTGGTGTTACATTATTCTATATTTAAAATTACAACAACTGTGTATAATGTTTGAATATTTACATGTTAAACGTGTTTAAAATGAGCAAAACCACTTATATTTTGGTGTTAAGTTATTCAAAATTCAAATTTGTTTTATTAGATATGGTAAGCCTGGGGTTTATAAGGACCCCAGAACCTCAAATGTGAAATAAATAGTTTTAAATAGGCCTAACAAGGCTGAATGAGCAAAATGAGAAAGTCTAAACAATAAAAACAAAAGTAGGTGCAATAAACATGTTAATTGGGGGGACCCTCCTGGGTGTCTTCCTCAACAAAATTATCCTTAGGTGGGAAATTGGTTTTGTCTTTCGATGCTTTGGCTTTAGTTCAATTCTTGAGACCCTCAGCTTATTCACAAGGAAGAATCATCCTCGGGTGTTTCTTGCCTTTCACTTGGGGGAAGGCATGCTTAAGGGGGACCCCCTTTGGGGCCCCAAAGGTGGGGATTTGGTGTCCTCAGGGGATTTTGGAATTAGGGGAAGGGGAGGGGGTAGGGTAGACTACACCAACACATGGGTCATGGCCTCCACCACTCGGTGAAGCTCATTCCAATCTTGGATCAATTTTGCCAAACCAAATCCCACCTGTTGGACCTTTATGTTGAAAATTTGCAACATTACTTTGTTCTTCTGATGTACCTCTATTACAATGGCCTTACCTTTATGATCATGTTCTTTTCGTGTTCTTTTGTTACTCATGTTCTTCAAAATTGAAAATTACAAGAAACGTGCATAAAATTTGAATCTTTACATGTTAAACTATTTAAAATGAGTAAAATCACTTAAGTTTTGGTGGTATGTTATTCAAAATTTAAAATTATAAGAAACATGCATAAAGTTTGAATTTTTACATGTTAAACATGTTTGAAATGAGAAAATTACTTGAGTTTTGGTGTTACATTATTCAAAAATCTAAATTATAAGAAATGCACATAAAGTTTGAATCTTTCCATGTTAAACGTATTCAAAAATGGGCAAAACTACTTGAGTTTTGGTGTTACATTAATTTAAAATTCAAAATGATAAGAAATGCACATAAAATTTGAATCTTTACATGTAAAATATGTTTGAAACGAGCAGAACCACTTAAGTTTTGGTGTTATGTTCTTTCAAAGTTTAAAATTATAAGAAATGCATATAAAATTTTAATATTTACATGTTAAATGTGTTTGAAATGAGCAAAACCACTTAAGTTTTGGTGTTATGTTATTCAAAGTTTAAAATTATAAGAAATACACAAAGTTTAAATCTTTACATGTTAAATGTGTTCAAAATGATCAAAATGGCTTATATTTTGGTGTTACATTACTCAAAATTTAAAATTATAAGAAACATGCATAAATTTTGAATCTTTACATGTTAAACAAATTCAAAATAAGCAAATCTGCTTAAGTTTTGGTGTTATGTTATTCAAAGTTTAAAATCATAAGAAATGCACATAAAGTTTGAATCTTTTCATGTTAAACACATTCGAAATGAGCAAAACTACTTAAGTTTTAATGTTACATTATTTAAAATTCAAAATTATAAGAAACTCGAATAAAGTTTGAATCTTTACATGTTAAACATGTTTGAAATGAAAAAAACCACTTAAGTTTTGGTGTTATGTTATTCAAAATTATAAAAAATGTGCATAAAATTTAAATCTTTATATGTTAAACATATTCAAAATGACCAAAACTGCTTATGTTTTGATGTTACATTATTTAAAATTCAAAATGATAAGAAATGCGCATAAAGTTTAAATCGTTACATCTTAAATGTGTTCAAAATGAGCAAAACCAATTGAGTTTTAGTATTACATTATTTAAAATTATAAGAAATATGCATAAAATTAGAACCTTTACATGTTAAACATGTTTGAAGTGAGTAAAAACACTTAAATTTTGGTGTTAGGTTATTGAAAGTAAAATTATAATAAATGCACATAAAGTTTGAATATTTTTATGTTAAACATGTTTAAAATAAGCAAAATTAGTTAAATTTTGGTGTTACATTATTCAAAGTTTAAAATTATAAAACATGTGCATAAATTTTGAATCTTTACATGTTAAACATGTTTGAAATGAGCAAAACTTCTCAGGTTTTAGTATTACATTATTCAAAGTTCAAAATTATAGGAAATGTGCATAAAATTTGAACTTTTACATGTTAACCATGTTTGAAATGAACAAAATTACTTCAATTTTGGTGTTACATTAGTCAAAATTCAAAATTATAGGAAACATACATAAAGTTTGAATCTTTACATGTTAATCATGTTTGAAATGAGCAAACTCACTTGATTTTTAGTGTTACATTATTCAAAGTTTAAATCACATGCATAAATTTTGAATCTTTACATGTTAGGCATGTTCAAAATGAATAAAACTACTTATGTTTTAGTGTTACATTATTTAAAGTTTAAATATATAAGAAACGTGGATAAATTTTGAATCTTTATATGTTAAACATGTTTGTAATGAGCAAAACAACTTATGTTTTGGTGTTATTCAAAATTATAAGAAACATGCATAAAGTTTGAATCTTTACATGTTAAACATGTTTGAAATGAGCAAAATTACTTAAACTTTTTTGTTACATTATTCAAAATTATAAGAAATGTGCATAAAGTTTGAATATTTACATGTTAAACATGTTCAAATGAGTAAAACTGCTTAAGTTTTAATGTTATGTTATTTAAAATTTGAAATTATAAGAAATATGCATAAAGTTTGAATCTTTATAAGTTGAACATGTTCAAAATGAGCAAACCCACTTAAATTTTGGTATTATTCAAAATTTAAAATTTTAAGAAATGCACATAAAGTTTGAATCTTTACATGTTAAACATGTTTGAGATGAGCAAAACCACTTAAGCTTTAGTGTTATATTATTCAAAATTTAAAATTATAAGAAACGCACATAAAGTTTGAATCTTTACATGTTAAACATGTTTGAAATGAGAAAAACTATTTAAGTTTTGGTGTTACATTATTCAAAACTCAAAA
Organism: Torreya grandis; assembly: GCA_037957365.1. Classification (NCBI taxonomy): domain Eukaryota; kingdom Viridiplantae; phylum Streptophyta; class Pinopsida; order Cupressales; family Taxaceae; genus Torreya; species Torreya grandis. The sequence continues at coordinate 228,015 of JARHVA010001563.1, read as the reverse complement.
TTATAAGAAACAAGCATAAATATTGAATCTTTACATGTTAAATGCATTAGAAATAAGAAAAACCACTTAAATTTTGGTGTTACATTATTCAAAATTTAAAATTATAATAAATGCACATAAAATTTGAATCTTTGCATGTTAACCATGTTCAAAATGAGCAAAACTTCTTATGTTTTGGTATTACATTATTCAAAATTAAAAATTAGAAGAATTGTGCATAAAGTTTGAATCTTTACATATTAAACATGTTTAAAATGAGAAAAACCATTTAAGTTTTGGTGTTACATTATTGAAATTTAAAATTTCTATGAAATGAGCATAAATTTTGAATCTTTACATGTTGAACGTGTTTAAAATTAGCAAAACTATTTAAGTTTTGGTGTTACATTATTCAAAACTCAAAATTATAAGAAACAAGCATAAATATTGAATCTTTACATGTTAAACGCATTAGAAATAAGAAAAATCACTTATGTTTTAGTTTTACATTATTCAAAATTATAAGAAATACACATAAAGTTTGAATTTTTAGATGTTAAACATTTTCAAAATGAGCAAAACTACTTAAGTTTTGCTGTTAAGTTATTCAAAATTAAGAAATATAATTAAGTTTGAATATTTACATAATAAACATGTTCAAAATGAGTAAAACCACTTAAGTTTTATCATTACGTTATTGAAATTTCAAAATTATAAGAAATACGCATTAATTTTTTATCTTTACATGTTAAACATGTCAAAAATGAGCAAAACAACTTCAGTTCGGTGTTATATTATTCAAAACTCAAAATTATAAGAAACAAGCATAAAGTTTAATATTTACATGTTAAACATGTTTGAAAGGAGCAAAATCATGTAAGTTTTGGTGTTACATTATTCAAATTTCTAAATTATAATAAATTCACATAAATTTTGAATATTTACATGTTAAACATGTTTAAAATGAGCAAAATCAATTAAATTTTGGTGTTACATTATTCAAAATTCAAAATTATAAGAAACACATATAAATTTTGAATCTTTCCATGTTAAAAGTGTTTGAAACAAGCTAAACCACTTAAGTTTTGGTGTTACGTTATTCAAAATTTAAAGTTATAAGAAAATGTGCATAAAGTTTTAATCTTTACATGTTACACCTAGTTGAAATGTGCATAAAGTTTGAATCTTTAAATGTTAGATCAATTCTAAATGAGCAAAGCCACTTAAGTTTTGGTGTTACTTTATTCAAAATTCAAAATTATAAGAAACATGCATAAAGTTTGAATCTTTACATGTTAAACATGTTTGAAATGAGAAAAATCACTTAAGTTTTAAGGTTACATTATTCAAAATTGTAAGAAACATATATATATATATATATATATTCGAACCTAGAAAAACTGCTTAAGTTTTGGTGTTATGTTATTCAAAATTCATTATAAAAAACATGCATAAAGTTTCAATCTTTATATGTTAAATGTGTTTGAAATAAGAAAAATTGCTTATGTTTTTGTGTTATGTTATTCAAAACTCAAAATTATAAGAAACGTGCATAAAATTCTAATTTTTACATGTAAATGTGTTTGAAATGAGCAAAACTACTTATGTTTTGGTGTTAGGTTATTCAAAACTCAAAATTATAAGAAATATGCATAAATGTTTAATCTTTACATGTTAAATGTGTTTAAAACGAGCAAAATCACTTAAGTTTTGGTGTTACTTTATTTAAAGTTAAACATTATAAAAAAATGTGCAAATTTTTTGAATCTTTACAAGTTAAACATGTTCAAAATGAACAAAACTACTTAAGTCGATGTTACATTATTTAAAAGTAAAAATTATAAGAAACGTGCATAAAGTTTGAATCTTTACATGTTAAACTAGTTTGAAATGAGTAAAATTGCTTAAGTTTTGGTGTTACGTTATTCAAAATTCAAAATTATTAGAAACATGCATAAATTTTGATTCTTTAATATAAAACATGTTCAAAATAAGTATAATTGAATAAGTTTTGATGTTACTTTATTCAAAATTCAAAATTATAAGAAACATGCATAATTTTTGAATCTTTACATGTTAAACATGCTTGAAACAAATAAAATCACTTAAGTTTTGGTGTTACATTATTCAAAATTATATGAAACACATATAAATTTTGAATCTTTATATGTTAAATGTATTCAAAATGAGTAAAACTGCTTAAGTTTTGGTGTTATATTATTCAAAATTCAAAATAATAAGAAACCTACATAAAGTTTGAATGTTTACATGTTAAATGTGTTTGAAAAAATTAAAATTGTTTATGTTTTGGTGTTAGGTTATTCAAAACACAAAATTATAAGAAACACAAATAAAATTTGGATCTTTACATGTTAAACATGTTTGAAATGAGTAAAATTGCTTAAGTCTTGGTGTTACATTATTTAAAATTTAAAATTATAAGAAATGTGCATAAAGTTTGAATCTTTACATGTTAAACATGTTTAAAATGAGTAAAATTGCTTAAGATTTGGTGTTACATTATTCAAAATAAAAAAAATTATAAGTATTGAGCATAAAGTTTGAATCTTTATATGTTAAACATATTTGAAATGAGCAAAATTGCATAAGTTTTGTTGTTACATTATTCAAAACTCAAAATTATAAAAATTTTGCATAAAGCTTGAAATGAGCAAAACCTCTTAAGTTTTTGTGTTATGTTATTCAAAATTAAAAGAAATGCACCTAAAGTTTGAATCTTTATATGTTAAATGTGTTCAAAATGAGTAAACCTAATTAAGTTTTGGTGTTACGTTATTCAAAAGTCTAAATTATAAGAAATGCATATAAAGTTTTAATTTTTACATGTTTGACATGTTTAAAATGTGCAAAACTGCTTATGTTTTGGTGTTACGTTATTCACAATTACAAATTATAAAAAATGTGCATAAAGTTTGAATTTTTACATGGTAAACATGTTTGAAATGAGCAAAATTGCTTATTTCTGGCATTACATTATTCAAATTTCAAAAATATAAGAAATGTGATAAAGTTTGGATATTTGCATGTTAAATGTGTTGGAAATGAGCAAAACTACTTTGTTTTGGCATTGTGATATTCAAAATTGTAAGAAACGTGTATAAAGTTTGAATCTTTACATGTTAAATATGTTGTAAATGAGCAAGAATAGTTTAAGCTTTGGTGTTATTCTAAATTATAATAAACGTGCATTTAAGATTATAAGTTTATAACAAAACCATTTAAGATTTGGCATTACGTTATTCAAAATTCAAAATGATAAGAAATGCACTTGAAGTTTGAATCTTTACATGTTAAACATGTTGAAAACGAGCAAAACTTCTTAGGTTTTTATGTTACATTATTCAAAATTCAAAATTATAAGAAATGTGCATAAAGTTTCCAAAACAAAAGTAGTTTTGCTCATCTTGAACATGTTTAACATGTAAAGATTCAAACTTTAAGTGCATTTTTTATAATTTGAACTTTGAATAATGTAACACCAAAACTTAAGTAGATCTACTCATTTTGGACATGTTCAACATGTAAAGATTCAAATTTTAGTCACATTTCTTATAATTTTGAACTTTGAATAATGTAACACCCTTAAGTGACACAATTGAAACACATTTAGGATGTGGATGAGCCTAAGAATGAGGTGATTCTCTAGATAGGGATAGCTCTCTTGATATACTACTTTTAAATCACTACTACACCTAAACTTGTGAGGGAAAAGGGAGAGAGAATACTGAAAGCAAACTATCTTAATGGAGGTGATACACAAAATTAGCTGATGACTACCAACCAGCTACATGTTACACATGAGAGCAAGGGACTAACCAAACGTACACTTCTCCAATCTACATCTTCTCGCATCAATATTACATTATGAATTTGTGATGAATGTTTAGGCTAGGAAGACTAGAAAAGAGGCCTAAAATGGCACTATTTGAATAGACTAACTCACTCAACCTTGACACATCATAAAACACTTCACATGCCCTATAATAAGAAGCTTTCCAACTGCAAATAGGTGAGAGAATGAGATAATATGCTAAGGAAATCATAGTTATCACTAATCAAGATCAATCATTCAAGTAAAACACACTATGAATAGTCATGAAAGAGGTAAAAATCATTAGTCTTATTGATCAAATGGTATGTAAATGAGCAGGGCTTCACCATACTCAGGTGGAGCATAAGTTACAAAGGCCAAAATGGTAGCGTTCTTATAGAACTTGAGAGAGAGAAGAGAAGAGATAAGTCTAAAGGTCATAAGGATAATTTTCAAGCCAAAAAAAGAAGTTACATATGCATGAGAAGAAGGTGTGAAATGAACCATGCAAGGTTAGGAAGCACAAGTGTTACCCCAAGTCATGAAACTCTTGAAATGTGGCATAGAAGTTCTCATTCTATCTCAAAAAAGTACCTTCATGATTTAGACCTATTTAAATATTCCAAAATTGATTAAGGATAGGTCTAATAATTGGAATGAGAGAAAAGATTTTTAAACATTCCTCTCTATGCATTGGTTGCAGTCCTAGTCATCTAGAATCATCTGAAAATGAGCTATTACTGCCTGTACTCTAAAAAAACACTTTTTCAATCACCCCTCACTTTGGCCTATAGATGAACACTATCATGTGCAGATATAAAATGTGAATTTGGGTAGTGTGCATTATTTCTGACTTCTTATGAGTTATAGGCTTATCCAAATACCTTTAAATGCACTCTTCACATTCTAAAACATATAAAAATAGTGTCAATACCTTCCTTTCAATATGAACTCTTCCTTCATGGCCCTTGTAGGTGCATGTTCATTAATGGTAGAAGATTATATATGTTGCATATTATTTCAAACTCATAGAAATATTTGGCTTTGAAGAATGAATTTGAAATATAAATGGAATAAATATCACATTGAAAACATGATAAAGAACTTATCACAACCCTCTGAAGCCATGATCAATCATGAAGATCGTAAAAATGGTGAAAAACTGCATGTAACATAACATAGTATATTCACTTGCAACCTAAGTTACTTTGCCCATCAAAATACCATGAAATATGAAACTACACATGGATAGCATCTAAGAAGAGATCCAACATCCTCTAGAGTCGACATCACTAGCTGGTTTGTACATACATATCCAAAATAGAGCAAAAAACTATAGGGTGCAAGAAATAATGAGCAGAAAAACACAGTCAGCTTATAAAGGATGGTTCATAAATCATGTTTGACCAATCTTCAAACTCTTATTATGTAAATGGAGATATCTAAGTACCAACACCTCTTATACTACCACCTCCCAAATTTGTTTGACTTGAAACCTCCTCAACTATCTGTACCAAGCATAAACCTGTTGACCACTTATATGTGTCTAGAAAGGCAAAGGAGGAGAATGGTTTCAGCTCAAAAATTTTACATCCAAAGCATGTCAAGCATGGAAATAAACTTGATAAAGATGAATATATATTCCATGGCCTTCTACCATGTGTCACCTTCCCTCATGGGCCGTACAAGTGCCAAACTCCCTCTTTTTAGTTGGTTTCTTGATCTTTAGCTATATAACCTACAAGATTCAGATATGACTAACATTTTTATAGGGAATCTGACATATGAATGTTTGAAAGGAGATTAGGATACTTGAACACCTGGAAAACCATGCCACTTGCATTTATGACCCCTAAAAGCTTTCTAAATGACTCAAAATGACATATTTATTAAAATGACTAAGACCAAGGCTAATAAGACATTAAATGACATCAAATAACTTATAATACACCCCATAACATAATATTAAACCCCTTATAAATTTAAAACTCAATTTTATACCTATAGCGGCCCTGATTTGACCTATAAGGTGAAATTTGGTCAATATTAACACCAAAAATTAAATGATTTTGCTCATTACAGACATGTTCAACATGTAAAGATTTAAATTCTAGACGTTTCTTATAATTTTGAAATTTGAATAATGTAACACCAAAACTTAAGCATTTTTGCTTGTTTTAAACATGTTTAACATGTGAAGACTCACACTCTAGGCACGTTTCTCATAATTTTGATCTTTGAATAATGTAACACTAAAAATTAAGTGGTTTTGCTCATTTTGGACATGTTCAACATGTAAAGACTCAAACTTTAGGTGCATTTCTTATAATTTTAAATTTTGAATAATGTAACACCAAAACACAAGAGGTTTTGCTCATTTTAGACATGTTCAATAAGCAAAGATTCAAACTTTAAGCATTTTTCTTATAATTTTAAACTTTGAATAATGTAACACCAAAACTTAAGCAATTTTGCTCATATTAGACCTATTTAACATGTAAAGATTCAAACTTTAGGTGCATTTATTATAATTTTGAACTTTGAATAATGTAATAGTAAAACTTAAGCAGTTTTGCTCATTCCAAATGTGTTCAACATGTAAAGATTCAAACTTTAGGTAGGTTTCTTATAATTTTGAACTTTGAATAATGTAACACCAAACTTAAGTAGTTTTATTCATTCTGGACATGTTTCATATGCAAGTATTCAAACTTTATATGTGTTTTTTATAATTTTGAACTTTGAATAATGTAACACCAAAACTTAAGTGTTTTACTCATTCCAAACATGTTCAATATGTAAAGATTCAAACTTTATGCACATTTCTTATCATTTTAAAATTTGAATAATGTAACACCAAAACTTAAGCAATTTTTCTCATCTCAGACATGTTCAACATGAAAAGATTCAAACTTTATTCACATTTCTTATTATTTTAAACTTTGAATAATGCAACACTAAAACTTAAGCAGTTTTGCTCATTCCAAATATGTTTAACATGTAAAGATTTAAACTTTATGCATGTATCTTATAATTTTGAACTTTGAGTAATGTAACACTAAAACTTAAGCATAGTTGTTCATTTTAAAAATGTTCAACATGTAAAGATTAAAAATTTATATGCATTTCTTATAATTTTAAATAACATAATAAAAAAACTTAAGTAGTTTTGCTTATTTTGGGCATGTTCAACATGTAAAGATTCAAACTTTATGTGTCTTTCTTATAATTTTGAACTTTGAATAATGTAACACCAAGACTTAATCAATTTTGCTCATTTTAGTCATGTTTAACATGTAAAGATTTAAACTTTATACATGTCTATTATAGTTTTGAACTTAGAATAATGTAACACCAAAACTTAAGCATATTTTCTTGTTTTGAAGATGTTTGACATGTAAAGAGTCTAACTTTATGCATGTTTCTTATAATTTTAAAGTTTGAATAACGTAACCACAAAACTTAGGCAATTTTACATTCCATACATTTTCAACATGTAAAGATTCAATCTTTATGTGAGTTTCTTATAATTTTGAACTTTGAATAATATAACCCCAAAAATTGAGTTGTTTTACTCATTTCAAACATGTTCAACTTATAAAGATTCAAATATTAGGCACATTTATTATAATTTTGAACTTTGAATAACATAACATCAAAACTTAAGATGTTTTACTCATTTTGAATATGTTCAAGATGTAAAGATTCAAACTTTAGGTGGGTTTCTAATAATTTTGAACTTTGAATAATGTAACACCAAAACATAAGCAATTTTGCTTATTCTGGACATGTTTAACATGTAAAGATTCAAAATTTATGCATGTTTCTTATAATTTTGAACTTTGAATAACTTAACACCAAAACTTAAGTAGTTTTGTTCATTTTAAACATGTTCAACATGTAAAAATTCAAACATTATGCACGTTTATTATAATTTTGAACTTTGAATAATGTAACACCAAAACTTAAGTGATTTTTCTCATTCCACACATGTTCATCATATAAAGATTGAACTTTATGCATGTTTCTTAGAATTTTAAATTTAATTATGTGACACCAAAAATTAAGCAGTTTTACTCCTTTTGGACATTTTCAACATGTAATGATTCAAATTTTATACGTGTTTCTTATAATTTTAAACTTTGAATAACATAACATGAAAACTGAAGTAGTTTTTCTTGTTTCAGACATGTTCAACATGTAAAGATTCAAACTTTATGCTTGTTTATTATAATTTTGAGCTTTGAATAATTTAACACCAAAACTTATGTGCTTTTGCTCCTTTCATCATGTTTAACATAGACAGATTCAAACTTTATGCACATTTTTTATAATTTTTATGTTTGAATAACATAACATCAAAACTTAAGTAGTTTTTCTCATTCTTAAAATATTCATGTAAATATTCAAACTTTAAGCACATTTATTATAATTTTGAACTTTGAATAATGTAACACAAAAATGTAAGCAGTTTTTCTTATTTTGAACATGTTCAACATGTAAAGATTCAAATTTTAGGGGCATTTATTATAATTTTGAACTTTAAATAATGTAACAACAAGACTTAAATGGTTTTGATCACTCCAAACATGTTCAACATGTAAAGACTTAAACTTTAGGTGTGTTTCTTATGATTTTGAACTCTGAATAATGTAACATCAAAACTTTAGTTATTCTACTTGTTTGGGACATGATCAACATCTAAAGATTAAAATTTTAGGTGTGTTTCTTATAATTTTAAACTCTGAATAATGTAACACCAAAACTTAAGTAGTTTTTCTTGTTTTGAACATGTTCAACATCTAAATATCTAAACTTTATATGCATTTCTTCTAATTTTGAACTTTCAATAATGTAACACCAAAACTTACATGGTTTTGCTCATTCTAAAAATGTTCAAGATGTAAAGATTCAAATTTTATGCACATTTCTTATAATTTTAAACATTGAATAATGTAACACCAAAACTTACATACTTTTGCTCATTCCAGATATGTTCTGCATGTAAAGATTTAAAATTTATGTGCATTATTTATAATTTTGAACTTTGAATAACATATAAACATTCAAACTTTATTTGTGTTACTTAAAATTTTGAACTTTGAATAATGTAACACCAAAAATCAAGAAATTTTGCTCATTTCAAATATGTTCTACATGTAAAGATTCAAATTTTATATGTATATCTTATAATTTTGAACTTTGAATAATGTGACACCAAAACTTAAGTAGTTTTGTTCATTTTAGACATGTTCAACATGTAAGGATTCAAACTTTATGTGTGTTTCTTATAATTTTTAACTTTGAATAATGTAACACCAAAACTTAAGTGGCTTTCCTTGTTCTGGACATGTTCAACATGTAAAAATTCAAACTTTATGAACATTTCTTATAATTTTGAACTTTGAATAACATAACACTAAAACATAAGGGTTTTTCTCATTTTGGACATGTTCAACATGTAAAAATTAAAAATTTATGTGTGTTTCTTATAATTTAGAATTTTGAATAATGCAACACCAAAACTTAAGCAGTTTTGCTCATTTAGTACATGTTCTACATTTAAAAATTCAAATTTATGTGCATTTCTTATAATTTTGAATTTAAAATAACATAACAACAAAAATTAAGCCATTTTGCTCATTTTGGACATATTTAACATGTAAATATTTGAGCTTTAGGTGAGTTTCTTATAATTTTAAACTTTGTATAATGTAACACTAAAACTTAAGCGATTTTACTCATTCTAGACATGTTCAACATGTAAAGACTCAAACTTTAGTCATATTTCTTATAATTTTGAGCTTTGAATAATTTAAAACTAAAACTACAATAGTTTTGCTCATTTTAGATATGTTCAACATGTAAGATTCAAACTTTATGCACATTTCTTATAATTTTTAATATAACACCAAAACTTAAGCAGTATTATTTATTCCAAACATGTTCAACATGTAAAAGATTCAAACTTTATATGTGCTTCTTATATTTTTAAACTTTAAATAATATAACACAAAAACATAAGTGGTTTGGATCATTATGGACATGCTCAACATGTAAAGATTCAAACTTTATGAATGTTTCTTATAATTTTGAAATTTGAATAATGTAACACCAAAACTTATGCAGGTTTGCTTATTTTGGACATGTTCAACATGTAAAGATTCAAACTTCATGCGTGTTTCTTATAATTTTGAACTTTGAATAATGTAACACCAAAACTTATGTAGTTTCTCTTGCTCTATACATGTTCAATAGGTAAAGATTAAAAATTTATGCATATTTCTTATAATTTTGAACTTTGAATAATGTGACACCAAAACTTAAGCAATTTTTCTCATTTTGGACATGTTCAACATGTAAAGATTCAAACTTTATATGTGTTTCTTATAATTTTGAATTTTGAATAATGTAACATCAAAAATTAAAGGGTTTTGCTCATTTCAGACATGTTCAACACATACAGATTTAAAATTTAGTTATGTTTTTTATAATTTTGAACTTTGAATAATGTAACACTAAAACATAAGTAGTTTTGCCTTTTTCAGACATGTTCAACATGAAAAGATTTCAACTTTAGGTGTGTTTCTTGTCATTTTAAACTTTGAATAACATAACACCAAAATTTAAGTGATTTTTCTCATTTTCAACATTTTCAATATGTAAAGATTCAAAATTTAGGTGTGTTTTCTTATAATTTTGAACTTTGAATAAATTAACACCAAAACATAAGTATTTTTCCTTATTTTAGACATATTCAACATGTAAAGATTCAAAATTTAGGTCTGTTTCTTCTAATTTTAAACATTGAATAATGTAACACCAAAACTTAAGTAATTTTGCTCATTTCAGACATGTTCAATATGTAAAGATTCAAACTTTATGCATGTTTTTTATAATTTTGAACTTTGAATAATTTAACAATAAAACTTAAGTTGTTTTGCTCATTTTAGACATGTTCAACATGTAAATATTCAAGATTTATGCATGTTTCTAATAATTTTAAAATGTGAATAATGTAACACCCAAACTTAATTAATTTTGATCATTTTAGAGATGTTCAACATGTAAAGATTCAAACTTTATGTGTGTTTCTTATAATGTTGAATTTTGAATAATGTAACACCAAAACTTAAGCAATTTTGCTCGTTTTGACATCTTCAACATGTAATGATTCAAACTTTTAGTGTGTTTCTTATAATTTTGAACTTATAATAATGTAACACCAAAACTTAAGTAGTTTTGATCATTCTAAACATGTTCAACATGTAAAGATTCAAACTTTATGTGTTTTCTATAATTTTAAACTTTGAATAATGTAACACCAAAACTTAAGTGGTTTTGCTTGTTCTAGGCATGTTTAATGTTTAAAAATTCAAACTTTAGGCATGTTTCTTATAATTTTGAACTTTAAAAAACATAACACCAAAACATAAATAATTTTGTGTTAGGATTGTGGAGCTAAAAGCTTCGCTGATGCAAACAGGAGAGGAGGTTGCTGAAGGTTGCTGAGTTGCAGAGAAGTTGGGGTCGGTCTGATCAGCCGACGTCGGCAGGATAGCATAGAGAAGCAACCGACGTCGGTCATATATCGGCCGACGTCGGTCACCTCCAGGCAGACAGGGACCGACGTCGGTCGCCTGTGTGGTTCGAACTGCGTTTATTACGGGCAGTTAGCTAACGAACCAAGTGTTTGCATGAAGAGATCTATTTTTAGACTGAGAGCTGCAGATCTAATTATTGTAATTAGATGTCTAATTATTGTTTGATGAGATCTATATAATAGACTCATGGTTGTATTGAAAAAGTGGGCTAGTTTGAGTTGAGCAAAGTTTGCTCCTTCTGTGTGTGAGGTGAGCAAGGGTGTTCCTCCTAGTTCCACAGCAGTACCAGGCATGTTGGTGCTGGTTTTGGAGAGTCAGCTGGATTCTTCAGGAGTGTAGGATCTTGGTCACAATTGCATGGCCTATATAGGAGATCTACATGGTAAGTAAGATCGTTGATCTGCAGGTGTATGTGTGTGCAAGGTCAAGGTTCATAGGTGAGCAGAATCGTTGTTTGATTTGTAGGTGTGCAAGATCATATAGATAGCAACACAACAGGGAGCAGTATCAGGCAAGATCTACTTGGAGTACAGGTGTGTACTCGGATAGAGTAAGAGAGGAAGGCAAGGGAGTTCCTTCCATAAGTATGGTCTGTTGAAGTGCAGGTTATTGCAGGTTCATGGGAGATCTACTTGAAGTACCTTGAGTACTTGTGGAGCACGTGGAGTGCTTGTGGAGTACGTGGAGCACTTGTGGTGTGCGTGGAGCACGGGAGGTGAACACCAACTCTGTATTTGAGTTAGGTGTTGGGACCTGTGAGAGGGAGAGCTTTGGGGAGAAGAATTACTGTTCACTTGAGGTGTGGAAAACCTCTGTAAGGTGGTGGAGAAGATGTGGGATATTCTCTATTGTATTCTTTTCTGTATAAAGTGTTAATACAAGTTGTGTATTGTCTCTCATATGCTGTGTTATTCTGAATTCTAGTTACTTGTTGATTTTGGTTATTTCCACATATTAAGTTGCTTGAAGTTTGGTAATCAATTGTATGCTTCCGGTGTTTCACATCCTGACATTTTGCTTAATCTAGACATGTTGAACATGTAAAGATTCAAAAGTTAGGTGCATTTCATATAATTTTTAACTTTGAATAACATAACAACAAAATTTAAGCATTTTTTTTCTCATTTCAAACATGTACAACATGTAAAGATTCAAACTTTATCCATGTTTATTATAATTTTGAACTTTGAATAAAGTAACACCAAAACTTAAGTAGGTTCACTTTTTTTGGACATGCTCAACATGTAAAGATTCAAACTTTATGCACGCTTCTTATAATTTTGAAGTTTGAATAATATAACACTAAAATTTAAGTGGTTTTGCGCATTCCAAACATGTTTAAAATGTAAAGATTAGAAATTTATATGTGTTTCTTATAATTTTAAACTTTGAATAATGTAATGCCAAAACTTAAGCGGTTTTGCTCATTCTAAACATGTTTAACATGTTAAGATTCAAACTTTAGTCATGTTTCTTATAATTTTAAACTTTGCATATTGTAATACCAAAACTTAAGTAGTTTTTCTCATTTTGGACATGTTGAAAATGTAAAGATTCAAACTTTAGGTGTTTTTCTTATAACTTTTAACTTTGAAAAATGTAACACCAAAACTTAAGAGGTTTTGCTCATTTCAAACATGTTTAACATGTAAATATTCAAACTTTAGATGTGTTTCTTATAATTTTGATCTTTGAATAATGTAACACCAAAATCTAAGTAGTTTTTATTATTTTAGACATGTTCAACATGTAAAGATTCAAACATTAGGTTCATTTATTATAATTTTGAACTTTGAATAACATAACACCAAAACTTAAGTTGTTTTGCTCATTTTGGACATGTTCAACATGTAGAAATTCAAATTTTAGGTGAGTTTTTTTTATAATTTTGAACTTTGAATAACATAACACCAAAACTTAAGCAATTTTGCTCATTTCAGACATATTTAACATGTAAATATTAAAAAAATTGTGTGTTTCATATCATTTTGAACTTTGAATAACATGACATGAAAATTTAAGTAGTTTTGCTCACTTTGGATATATTTATATATAAAGATTCAAACTTTATGTATGTTTCTTATAATTTTAAACTTTAAATAACTTAACAATAAAACTTAAGTGGATTTTCTCATTTTGGACATGTTCAACAAGTAAAAATTTAACCTTTATGTCCATTTATCATAGTTTTGAACTTTGAATAATGTAACACTGAAACTTAAGTGGTTTTCCTTGTTTTGAACATGTTCAACATGAAAAGATTGAAAATGTATGCATGTTTTTTATAATTTTGAACTTTGAATAATGTAACACCAAAACATAATTAGTTTTACTCATTTTGAATATGTTCAACATGTAAAGATTCAAACTTTATGCATGTTTCATGTAATTTTGAACATTGAATAATGTAACACCAAAATTTAAGTAGTTTTGCTCATTTTGGACATGTTCAACATGTAAAGATTTAAACTTTAAGTGAATTAATTATAATTTTAAACTTTTAATAATGTAACACCAAATCTTAAGTGGTTTTACTCATTTCTGACATATTCAACATGTAAATATTTAAACCTTAGGCACGTTTCTTCTAATTTTAAACTTTGAATAATGTAACATTAAAATTTAAGTAGATTTTCTCATTTCAAATGCATTCAACATGTAAACATTGAAACTTTATGCAAGTTTCTTAAAATTTTGAACTTTGAATAACATAACACTAAAACATAAGTAGTTTTGCTCATTTTGGACATGTTCAACATGTAAAGATTCAAACTTTATGCATATTTTTTATAATTTTAAACTTTAAATAATGTAACAACAAAACTTAAGCAATTTTGCTTGTTTTGGTTATGTTTAACATATAAAGATTTAAGATTTATGTGAATTTCTTATAATTTTGAACTTTGAATAATGTAATACCAAAATTTAAGTGGTTTTGCTCATTTTGAGTATGTTCAACATAAAAAGATTCAAATTTTATTTATGTTTCTTATAATTTTGAAATTTGATTAATGAAACTATTGTAGACTCAATTTTCACCCTAGGAGAGAGTTATTTAGGCTCCCTCCAATTGAGATACATAATGGGAACAACCCTAGGCTTTGGGTCACTTATGGTTGCATTAAATATCTAAAGAATGCTAACTTCCCATTTGATTCTCAACTAAACTAATTTTGTCATAGGGAAAAGGATTAAAAATATGGTAAGGGCTCCTAAGAAAGTTAACCGAGTGATGAACCAAATAAAAATGGGAGACACACATAAGCTTGAACCCATACTAGATCTGTAAAAGACAATGCTAGCTCACAAAACCTCAAGATCAAGCTAGTTACATCGGTATTTCATACAAGAGGTTCAATAAGTAATGAATTTAAACAAAGAGGAGTTCTAAGACTCATTAAAAGCTTAAATTAATAGTGGAAAGAACACTAATCTAGACATACAACTCAGCTTTAATACACCTTAGAAAAGGAGAAAGAAAGAAGGACCATGGATGAGGAAGATTCTCCTTCACATAATGCCATAGTGTACATCTCACTCAACATAGATCCAAGGCAAGAGATAAGTAAAGAAAATCTTATATTGACTACATCTTATAAATGCTTGACAGGGTCAAGCCTAATTAAGATGTGCATATTTTATAATATCTTAGAGATTATCCCTATCTCCTAGAAAGATTTTAAAAATTATAAAATATTAGGACCCCCATAACAAGAATGAGACCAAGATATATAGAAGGAAGAGAGAGAGAGATGGGAATAATGCATCAAAGAGTGAGGAAAAGTCATCAAGATTAAGAAATGAGGTGGTAATTCCTTAATTGCTTTTTGTATGCATGTCTTGATCAACAATTAACTCCCTTTGTCCCAATAGTCCTCAATCTCCTCTCATTGGCCAAGAGATCCCACTAAAAGATAAGGGCTTGTGATGACAAAGTCTATTTGAATGGAATCAATGCTCTTAATTATTCCTCCAACTACTAATTTACCACCTTGGGACACTAAGTCCACTTGACATGTTTATCAAGATCAAATCCTTCAATCCTGAAACTGATAGTACCATGCTATGAACAGTGGTTAGTACCTATTTTTTTGATAATATATCCTTGTTGATAGATTAGACCCTTTGCATTAAACATATATCTACTCCATTTCCATGTCTGGATCATAGGTCAATTTTATAGAAGGAAAACCAATCCAAGATTATTGGTATTCCTATAGTTTCCATATTAATATGGACCTATAGAATATATAACACTTTTTATTTATTATAATAGGTCCAAATCAACCCATTCTATATTTGTAGGAACCAAGAATTCATTGTATACATAGGTCCTCCTTTAATAATGGCAAACACAGTCATAGATGAACCCTATAAGCTATAAAATGTTGAACCAAAGGTCCATATTAAGCTCTAATGGTAGTCTCTTTATGTTATTTATACTTTAATAAATGGTTATGTTTACTCTATGGTGTTGGATTAAGCTTTAATGGCATAACGATGACCCTACAGGACCCTTTTGCCGTGGTTAAAAATGGTTTTCTTGGCTTTTATTGAAAGTCTCGATCCATTAATTTCTATCTATATGATTGAGTGAGAGCCATCAATCTTACCCTTGACTTGTCAACTTTGTTCGAACTAGTGCCACTTGGCAATTTCACATTTATAATCAAGATCAGGCTTGTTGTCAGTCTACCACTTTATGCACTTATGCCATGTGGTGGATTTTTGATCTCCTTGAACTTTTGACTCATCTTGATTTATTGATATTTCTTGGTCTGAATGAATCTAAGTTGTTGGATCTACTTTAGTTTGAAAATAAATTACTATTTACTAGGTCTTAAAATTGACATCCATGCGACCATCATTTGACGTCTATGTGGGTGTATTTGATGTCCCATAGACTATCTAATTTAAATTCTAATGGATTTTTGTAGTGGCTTAAATTAGATGTCTGCATGAATGTATCCCATTATTTGACCAACTTTGAAGGTTTATATCTTGAAGTGCAAAAATATGGAGGGACAAAATTTGTTGAAGATGTTCCTGAGACCAAAAACATTGTGCTCACTTGATCTGCTGGCTCTGGTAGATTTATAAGTGTGTTTAAAAAAATTTCAAGTTAGATGACCTATTTTTTTCATGACGTCCATGTGTTTGTCATGGTCGAAATGGCTAAGTATGGAAACTTAACAAATTCTATTTGAGGAGCCAAATCTGAACGTGCATAGCTTTTGTTGTACTTAGACATATGGCCTAAAATTGTATATGTTCTTGGGACTAATGTGATCATAACCATCTAACTAATTATCCCTAAATTTTCCACATGTGGTAATGATCATGTCAATAAATTGCCTACTCAGAATTTTTGCCACTAGATCTAAAATGTCAAGATAAACATAATGAAGAACCAGATGAATACCATGCACTTCCATAATCATTAAAAGCACTCTTGACACCCCATAGGGTCTCTAAAACATGTGCATATCATTAATATAATATATCAATTGCCTTGGATACATCATTGACAAACCTCCAAGACTGTTTGAATCCTTCTCTGCAATTCTAGACCTATCCTTTAGAAATTGAGAGTTTACACTGTAAGTGAACTTTAAGTGTTTCAAAAGTTTTGTTCATAAAATGAGATTCTTGGATCACTCATTCCATCCAAAAAAATCCCTCTATTAGTAACCTAATCCATATGGGTATAAGATTGGTATGTGGGCCAAATTTGGCCAACATTTCTAACGACTCATAGGGAAGCATGCCTGCTATGCTTGAGAACCCAGACTAGTTTGTCTATCTTGTCCATTGGGCATGGAATATCTACTTATGTCCAACACATTGACCTAGATATAACATTGGCTGCCAATCTTTCTCTAACCTCTCTTGAAATAAATAAAGAGCAAAAGAAAGAACAAAACAAAATAGAGTGCCCAAGGTACTTGTTGAAAGGAACTAACCTAGAACAAAATAGGGATAATAAATAAATGTGTCAAAATAGCACTTAGATGAATTTGAACAAAACTATCCTAATATGTATAGCTTAAAACTATATGTACCTTTCCTCTTGGATCAAAAGGAAAGTTTTATAATTTCTTGCATTATGGAATGAGGAAATGAATAAGGATGCAGCTTCTTGACCCTTGGTCTTGATGCCTACTTCTTCTTTGTTGCATTTATCAACTTTTTTAGCATGATGTTCAATGAGAACCAAGTAGCTTCAAATATGTCAGCTATGTACATTTAAAATTTCTCAGCTTTATCATATGGCTCCTCAACTACAACCTCTAATGGTGGTCTAATAAGACATAACTCTTTGATTGCCATGGTACTCTCAATAAGATTGGGATTCTTCTTCATTGTAAGTTCTTCAAGCTCATCAAGGAGCTCTGCATATTTTGCCCTATCTTTTTCATTATACTCCATGGGAAATTCTTTGCCCATCCTCTCAAGCACTTGATCTTTTTAATAAGAGATATCCCAACCTCATCCATGTCCTCCATTTTTATAAATCTCTCATTAAGACTAGA
Organism: Torreya grandis; assembly: GCA_037957365.1. Classification (NCBI taxonomy): domain Eukaryota; kingdom Viridiplantae; phylum Streptophyta; class Pinopsida; order Cupressales; family Taxaceae; genus Torreya; species Torreya grandis. The sequence goes on along the minus strand of JARHVA010001563.1, from coordinate 210,067 downwards.
TTTCTCATTCTACTTTTGTATCCCTAGAGTAGCATTATCTTCCTAAAATTCTAAAGCATTAATGGAATCCTCAAATGAAGATTCAACTTGTTTCACTATCTCATCATCCAATTCTACCATATTGAGCTCATCAATCTCACTTATGAAATAATAATACAACTATTGCTAATGGTCATCTTCCTATTGAATCTCATCTCCAACTTGTACTTTCTCCTACAACTCATCCTCTTTGACATTGTGAAATATTGAAACACCTTACCAAGTGGCGTCCCCCAATGATGATCTCTTATTCTGACTATAAGAATTTATCATTATCAATTATGAGTTCAATATGGAGTTCATTATTTACCTTTTCAATAAGTGGCATAAGATATTCTTGTGATGACTTCATGAGAGATGAGACATATGTGGCATATCCTTGCTCCAATTGCTTATCTTTGATAGTCATGTCCTCCTTCTTTTTCATACTACTCTAGATGGATTTCCAAGAAGGAAATGACCTAGATTCTTGAGGAAGGAGAGATGGGGGTTGAATGACCTTGGATTTGCTTGACTTCATGATTTGAAACCAAGATGGAAAAGATGAAGGTCCTTATTTATCCTTCTAATTCTACTTCTCCTCCTCTTTCTTTATCTTGAGATCTAGCTCTTTGATTTACCTCACCATGTTCTCTTAGAATAGTTTCTCTTTAAGATGGTCAGTGGTCATGAAGATAAGCAACACAAGAAGACTCTTAAGGAGGGATGAGAGAGGTTTGCATAGATTTAGATTATCCTCTAACTTGGGTTTTCAAATTTAGATCTGTCTTACTTTGCCCACCCCATGACTTCACCACTTGATTTAAACTTGGAACCTTGAAGGACTTCATAAGGGGTTATTGAGGAAGGATCTCAATAGCAAGTTATTCCACAATAATCTACTTCTTTCTTTGATAGCTCCCTTGTATAGATTTCTAGGAAGGAAAGGTTTGAGAAACATATGAATAACTTAGCACACTCAAAGGGGTACTTGGAATTATCTCTTGGGGAGGAATGGGTGGCACATAAGAAGGCTGAGGTGGTGTATATGTACTACGCACATGATATTGGCAAAGTTGGACCTAATGTTCCTTAAGGCATTTTAGCTTATCCTCAATGCTTTGAATGTAACCACCTATATACATCTTCTCACCTATGATATTTTTCTAGTTTTCTTTCTCAATAGGTGCCCATTCTTCTTTCATTTTCTATAATGACTCTCTCACATATGTTGACCAAATTTGACCCTATAGGTCCAATTAGGACCCCTATATGTAAAAACTTGATTTTTAGGTGTTTAAGGGTCTAATATATTTGGTAATAAGGTATATAATAGGTCATTTAATTTTATTTAATATCATATTGTCCTTGAACAATTAATCTTTTAGTATATTTTTCCTTTTGAGTTATTTTGGGGTCAAAATGGGGCGTTTAATGAGTTGTACATCCTCCTATGGAAATGTGAAGGTTTAAAATGGTTATGTCACATGCCCTTATGTCATATTATGTCTTAGGTAACCATTTTTAACTAAGAGTGGTAGGCACTTTAGAAGAAAGAGTAGTTTTCTTGGGAAAAGAGAAGATTTTGACACTTGTACAACCCATGGGAAAGTGTGCAATGTGGGATAAGGTCATGAAATGACTATTTAGCTTCTTTATGTCCATATCAGTGCTTGACATGATTTGGAAGTGCTAAAAAAGGCCCAAAACCATTCTACTCCTTTTTCACCCTTTTAGGCACATAGAACTAGTGTTAAACTTAGAGAGATACATTTCTATAATAATATTTCAAAGAATGGTGTCTTGTGATTTATGAACCATCTTCATGAAGTTGATTACATTTTTCTACTTGCTAATCTATGCACCCTACAAGTTTTGCTTTGATTTGAGAATTTTCATACAATATCGTTGCTTATATTAGTTTTATATGATTTTAAATCTTTTATATTATGTTATCCATGATTTTTTTCACATTTGGAGTTGATTTGATGAGCCAACCAATTCAATTTGTAAGGAGAAGTGAAGAAATGGAGTTGCAGTCTTGTTTTCAAATTGTTAAAGGTTTCTTCTATGTTATGTTTCCAAAATTAAGTGAATTAATGTATTATTTAACATAGATTCCTTTTTTCAATGCCAAATCCAACTTCAAGAACCACTTCAAGAGATAAGAGAGCAAGTAAATGTAAAAAAATCCATCTACAATAGTTGCACGGCTTGACACTTCTTGAAGGAACATGGAAAGTGTGTTTGAGTACCCTATGAGGTTTGGAAGGTTGAACATGATTTAAAACAATTTGGAAGAGTGTTGATAATATTGGATGCTAGTGAAACCTCAAGGAGGCCTTCTAAGAAAACTTGTGGCACTTTGGGACAAATTCCCAAAACTATCAAAATTAGAGGTCCAAGCCCTTTTTTGGGTGTCCTTATACATGATTGCATTGAGTTCTAGGACTTCCAAGTACATTTATTTTAAATATTCTATATAGGTCTATCAACTTTCAAAAGAAGATAGGTGTTTGAGTTGAGGAGAGTGGTTTTTGAAATCCCTCAAGTTGCTCTCTGAACACTAAAATTCCATAGTGCTATCTACAACAAGATGAGTTGGTAACAAGTTATAAGCCTAATGAGTAGATTTGATGCTTAGTATTAGGTTAGATTATCTTGTTTCACTAAGTAATATATACGTTCCATGTAAAATCATCAAGGGGGGGTCTAGAAGAGTGTTTTTCATCCACCAAGGATGAGACAAGCTATATAAATGGCTTAAGCACATTCACCTACAACCATATTACCTCCTTCAAAGCTTAACCCAAAGTTGTAAATTATACTTTTCACCCATATGTGAGTCTTTATAAATGATGGAGGTGACATTAATGATCTAAAAATACCATCAATATAAGATTATAAGTGATGTCATGTTCCTCAAACACACTTACAGGTGTTCCACCATTTAAGAATACTCACAGCCAACTATAGGAGCACATAGTGTAGGTTTGAGATGGAATCACCAAGGTTGGTAGATGAAAAAAGTTTTGAAATGTTTCATGAGATTGAATAATGATGTGTAAACTTGGAGAATAAAACACACCTATAAGGTTTCATTTTTCCCAACACAATTGATTATATTGATTGAGAAAGGCAGTGAACATAAAGAGTGATAATTATCAGTGTTAGCATTGTCTAAACATGAATGCACGAGTCTAAACCAATGTATGACTCTACTAAGGAATTATAAATGGTTTTTTAAACATTTTATCAATATTAAAATATGTAAGAACCTATAGGGACACTAATTTGAAGCAAATATAGTTAGAAATGCTAACACAGTCCTATTTCAGGGGCAAAGAGAAAATGAATTGAGCTTCTTAAAGAAAATATAGCTCAAATGTGGAATGAATAAGTCTGAGAACTACAAAATGGTCTTGTAAGGTGACATAGGAATCAATTCAAGGTTTCAAAGGTCTAATACTAACCTATACCTATAGGTGTTCCCTCAAATAAAAAGTACAGTCAGACCTAACAAAGAATAACATGGTTGAGAGAGACTTAGACATGGAAACACCTGAACTATGCATGAAATATGATTGAAAATTACTTTATAGGATATAAATTTAATCATGTATCATGTTTTATAGGTTTTAAGCTAAATGTTTATCCATAAGGCCCCTGCCTTGCCATACACAGTCAACTGTAGCTAACAATGATCTAGTTGATGTTTATCCTAGGTTTTTAGCATGGTAAATGCATATCATAGATAAATAAAATAACTATGAAGTCATATTTAAGTTTTCATAAGACCTTTCACTGATGTAAGTAATTCTAGATGAGTAATATACACCCATAAGAAAGAGAAACATACAGTCAATAAGTTGACCTCAGTCTAGGATAATCATGGTAAGGTATGAACAATGCAAGGTTTGGAAAGAGTATAAATGTTTATATGATCAATAAGGGATACCAAGATATTTAAGGATGTATCATGAAAATCTCATTATAAATATGGAATAAATAACTATCTCTAAGCAAGCAAAACATAGTCTACATTCTAGGTCATGCATGCATAATTTGTCTCCATACAAGTCTGTCTTAGGTATTTGAAAAATTGAAATGTCAAATGATGTTTATCAAGGAAAAAAATCTTGTAAAAAACATGTTTAATACCTATATAAACTTATAAAATAATCACCATTTTCTATGGAAATAGGGGAGTGCCCTTTGTTTTATCTCAGACAGAGGGCACTCCCTTTGTGCATGAAACTTGCAATTTTGGGGAAAAGGTGACAAATGGTGGACCAAGGGATGTTTATAAATGGAAAGGATATGTGTGGAGTTTTAATACATCTTAATAAACATTTAAAACCAATAATATAATAATTAAACCAAATAGAATGGTTTGGAGGGCCAAGTATACAAGCAAGACTATTTGAAGCCTAGAGCTTAATGGGGAGGTCACTTGCACTTCTAGCCATAGGAATGATTTATACCATATTTAAACATGTTTATAGGATAGACAAATATTTTTTAAATCTTTTTAATGGTAGATAATTTGTATGTTAATCCATTTGTTGTCCAAAACCAACTCAGGCCTCTGCAAATTGGAGAAAGGAATGTGATAGGCCAAATTAAAGTGCTCACATATTTCATGAGACTTTACATGGAGACCAAATATGTTTATAGGTGTTATTATGGGACATAATAAAACTTATTTTTAATTTTTTTTAGGTTCAACTTCAAGTTTTTATGAATAAATCTTGAGAGGTCAAAATAGGCTAAAACCCTTACAACCCTTGCTAGTGGAATAAATCTTGAGAGGTCAAAATTTGAGAAATTAAGGTTGGAGATCTACTCTAATGGAATATTTTGGAAGTTTAAAGAGATGAAAATAATATGAGATGTAATATTATTACTTAATTTAACTCTTCATGTCAATTTAATGCCCTGAAATAACTCCTAAGTGCCTCAACTAGCTGCTTCATCTCAGCTAGTCAAAATTGGCATATGACCAAACTAGTGAGAAGGATGAAAAACTTCAAGTGAGCTGATTTTAAGTTGTGAATAATTATTATAAGGTAATTTAGGGTATTTAAAGGTGTAATCCACTCCCTCCCATGTATTTTTATAGATAACTAATGCCTGTTTAGAGGCCAAGTGTGCAGGGTACATGAAAGAAGAGTTATTTTGATTGCAAATGGTGATAGCTCATTTAAAGAAGGTTATAAATGACTAGGACTAAAACCAATACATGGATAGGTATTTATTAAATTCTTCCCATTAATTAAAATCCCTAATTATTTTTTGTATGTTTAAATAGGTCTAAATCATAAAGATAGCTTTTTGAGCCATAATGAGAACTTTCATGCCACTTTTCAAGAGTTTCATGACTTAGAGATGCATTTTTTCATTATAAAATTGCATGGTTCAACCCACATACTCTTATAATGCATAAGTAACTCTTTTTCTCAGTTTTACAAGTTTGTTTGTGACCCTTGGACTTATCTCTTCTCCTCTCTCTCTCTCTCTCTCTCTCTCTCTCTCTAGTTCTATAAGAACTAGCCATTTTAGCCATTCTAACTTATGCTCCACCTAAGTATGGTGAAGCCCTACTCATTTTCATACCATTTAATCAATAATACTATTGATTTTTACCTCTTTATGACTATTCATAGTGTGTTTTGTGGATGATTGATCTTGCTAGTGATAACTATAATTTCCTTAGCATGTTGTCTCATTCTTTCATCTTATTTGTAGTTAGAAAGCTTCTTCTTACAGGGCATGTGAAGTGTTTTAGTAAATATCAAGGTTAAGTGAGTTAACCTATTCACTAGTGCCATTCAAGGCCTCTTTTCTAGTCCTCCTAGCCTAAACATTCATCTATAACCTCATAATGTAACATTGATGTGAGAATATGCAGATTGGATAAGTGTATGTTTGGTTAGTCTCTTGCTTTCATGTATAACGTGCAACTGGTTGGAAGTCATCAACTTATTTAGAATATCACCTCCCTTAGGATAGTTTGCTTTTAGTTTTAACTCTCCCTTTCCTCCCCAAATTTAAGTGTATTAGTGATCCAAAGTGGTACATCAAGGGAGCTAGCCCTATTTAAAGATTCACCTCATTCATAGGCTACCCACAAGCCTAAATGTGTTTCAAAGGTGCCACATGGATGAGGAGAGCCAAGACATTTCCTCAAATGGTGCAAATCCATGTGACAACACATAGTAGATCTGGTGAGTGGGGACATCTTGGCCAAAATACTTTTGTGAGCATAATTCTAGTGCATGTTTGTCAAGGCTTATTAAAGTTTACCTAAGTGATGGTATGGATGGATTATGATAAGGTTGATGAGGAGTAATATTATGATGGGCTTGTTGTCTAAAGGAAGGATCAAGGAAGTATTATTGATAATAAGGATCATGAGAAACTTGATAAGGCTCATCAAGCTTTGATAGGGCTCTTGATAAGGTTAGTTAGACTCATATGGATCATGAGGACCATATTGGGACTATTGATAAGGAGGTGGATACTAGGAATATTCAACATAGTTATCCATATCAAATTTATATGTCAAATGAGATGCAAGAACTAATTAGATACTTCATTGAGACATACTTGGTTTTCTCATAACTAGAAGTTTGATTTGGATTCACCATTAGTGCTAATGTGTTTGCTTCTATAAGTTGATTAGAGGAAAGACACGCCAAGATCTTTCCACTCTTTTGGACCTTGTCCCACTGGGTGTACCAGAAAATCTTTTAGGCTCAATTTTCACCTTAGGAGATAGTTCTTTTGGCTCCCTCCAATTGAGCTACATAATGGGAACAACCCCTAGCTATGGGTCAACAATGGTGGGGTTGAACCTCTAGATAAGGCTGACTTCCTCTTTGATGCTCACCTAAACAAATCTTGTAATATATAAAAGAGTTAGAAAGAGGGTAAGGGCTGATAAGAAAGTTAACCAGGTGATGCAACAAATAAAAATGGGAGACTGCCATAAGCTTAAACCCACACTAGATCTATAGAAGATAATTCTAGCTCACACAACCTCAAGATCAAGCTAGTTACATAAGTATTTCATAGAAGAGGATCATGAAGCAATGAATGTAAATAAAAAGGAGTTCTAAGACTCACTTAAACCTCACATTAATAGTGGAAATAACACTAATGTATACCTATAACTTAACTTAAATACACCCTAGAAAAGGAATAAGAAATAAGGACCATGGACTAGGAATATTCTCCTTCACATAATGACATAGTGCACAACTCACTCAACATAGATCCATGGTAAGAGATAGGCAAAGAAATTCTTATAGTACATCAAGAGGTAGTTCTTACAAGTTCTTGATAGGGTCGAGCCTAATCAAGATGAGCATTTTTTTCAATAGCTTAGAGAGTATCCCTATCTCTTAGAAAGATTTTAAAAGTCTAAAATATGAGAACCCCCATAACGAGAATGAGATTAAGATATATAGAGAAGGGGGGGGAGAAAGATGGGAATAATGCATCAAAGAGTGGAGAAAAGTCATCAAGATCAAGAAATGAGGTGGCAATTCCTTATTTGATTTTTGTATGCATGCCTTGATCAACAAATAGGCCTCCCTCTGTCCTAATTGTCCTCAAGCTCCTCTCATTTTTTGAGAGATTCCACTAAAATACAAGGGCTTGTTCCATGTGATGACAAAGTCTATTTGAGTAGAATCAATGCTCTTAACTATTCCTCTAACTACCAATTCACCACCTTGGGACCCTAATTCCACTTGTCATGTGTATGAGGATCAAACCCTTGAATCCTAAAACTAACAATGTCATGCCATGAATAGTGATTAGTACGTGCTTTGTCGATGATAGAGCCATGTCAATAGATAAGACCCTTTGTATTAAACATATATCTATTCCATTTCCATGTCTAGATCATAGGTCCATTTAATAGATAGAAAACCAATCTAAGATTATTAGTTTTCCTATAGTTTCTATATTAATATGAACCTATGGACTATATAGCCAATAGGTCCAAATCAACCCATTCTATTTGTGTAGGAACCAAGAGTTAATTGTATACATAGGTCCTCCTTTAAGAATGGTGAACACAGTTGTAGATAAACCCTGCAAGATATAAAATGTCAAACTAGTGGTCCATATTAAGTTCAAATGGTGATATCTTTATGTTATTTATACTTTACTACATGGCTATGTTTGTTCCATGGTTTTGGATCGAGATCTAATGGTAGAACGATGACCCTGCAAGACCCTTTTACCTTGGTAAAAAATGGTTTCTCAACTTATATCAAAAGTCTTGGGCTCACCTTTGTTTTAATTATCTAATGATAAACTAATTCAAATTATGAACTCATTTACTCATCTCGATCTATTAATTTTGATCTATATGATTGAGTGAGAGCCATCAATCCTACCTTTGACTTGTCAACTTTGTTTGAGTTGGTGCACTTGGTAGTTTTGAATTTGCACTTAGGATCCCATTGTCAGTCTACCACCTCATGCACTTATGCCATGTGGTGGATTCTCAAGCTCCTTAACCTTTTGATTCATCTCACTCTATTGATATTCCTTGGTATGAATGAACTCCAGTCATTGAATTCACTTTGGTAAATATCAGGTCTTAAAATTAACATTTACATGACCATCATTTAACATCCATGTGGGTATATTTGACATCTCACAGATCATCAAACTTAAAATCCAATGGATTTTTGTAGTGGCTTAAAGTCAATGTATGTGTGAATGTATCCCATTATTTGACCAACTTTGAATATTTATATCTTGAAGTGAAAAAATCATGGAGGGACCAAATTTGCTAGAGATGTCCTTGAGACTAAAAATATTATGCCCACTTGATCCACTAGCTCTGGGATATTTCTAAGTGTATTTAAAAAATGTTCAAGTGATCTCACCTATGTGTTTTTACATGTTATCTATGTGCTTGTCATGGTCAAAAATGGCTATGGAAACTTAGCGAATTATATCTAAAGATCCAACTTTGAACATGCATAACTTTTGTCATGCATAGATGCATGGCCTAAAATTTAGCACATATGTTCTTGGGACTAATATGATCAAAATCATATGATTAATTCTTCTTGATTCATCTAGATGTGGCAATGATAATGTCAACAAATTGCCTACTCATAATTTCAAGATGAACACAATGATTAAGGGGCCTAGATTAAGGGGAAAATCTATAAATAAATGTGCCTTAATTAACCTACTAATTTATTGAATTTGGAAGTGCTTTTTTTATTTTTAAAAATAGCAAACAAGGGGATAAAGAGTAAAAATTAGCTAATTTTAGGCTGAGATAAAAGAGACAGAGGCTAAAAATTGTTGATATAGCTAGGTAGACTATCAGAAACAAGATCTAGAAGTCTATTTTTTACCTAGATAGGAACACTAGAAATGGGACACCTAGAGGTCCAACACTGTAGTCCAAGTTTTGGCATTGTAGTCCTTAGTGTTTAAGCTTTCTAAGCTTTCTAGGTTTTATTCATCTACTCTAAGAGACCTTGTGCCTAAAATATTAAGTCTTGGTTATTTGTGAAGCTCTGTGTGTAATTGATTTTATCTTCAAGGATCCTAGCTCCTCTTCATACTTGATAGGTGATCTCAAATCTAACTAGAAAAAGGGGTTAGTGTATAATATGCACTGAACATGTGATCACACCCCGTGTGTGGGTACACTGCCTACATACCAATACTCTAAAGAGAGATCACGGCCAATGTAGTTCTCGTAATTAGAATGTGTATTTTGTAAATTTGAGATGACTCATGATTGGTGTAGGATCTTGGATAGGATATAAATAATAGTGTTGGTTATATGTAGAGAATAAGAAGATTTTCTTGAGTGTGCTTTAGTATATTTCTAGCTTGTACCTTTGAATGATTACCAAACCTTCTAAATGACCTTTGAATGGGATTTTATAGGGAAACTAGTGATCCTAGGTTAGATGAACTCATATTAGGTTGACAAAGGAAAAGATAAGGATTCAAGAAAATTTGACCATTTGAGGCTATTCTGGACTTAGACTACAACACTATAAAGTGGACACCCTAGGTCCCAATGTTGTAGTCCAACTTATGGCACTATTATCTAGGACCCTAGGGGATATATATGTGTCTAAGAGAGGAGTCCAATACAACAAGGGTTGAATCTAGAAGGCTTCAGATGATTGGGAAATAGTGAAAACATGCCTAAGTAGGTTGTGTAAGTGAGTAGGAGAGACCTATGGTTTGGGTGTCATAAGTTATGCTCAAGTTTTACAAATTGCATTTTAGTATGACTACATTCCCCCCCATTTATTCTAAGTATTCAACAAAGCAAAATACTAAGATAAAAGAAAAAAAAGAAGCGTACCTGAACTTACTGATGAAGCTAAGCCTAAGAAGTTGTGTGATTCTAGGTTATGCAAGTGAGAGCACATTGTACTATGTAAGTCTACAAAAAGGAAAGTGAAAGTATAACTGAATCTTGAAGGCTTTTCCCACATTGGGTCATTGAATTACATTGCATTTTGTATGTTTTTCCAATATGAACACTTTATGACCATGCTTATAGACTAAATAAGTCATTAAAGACCTTTAAATAGTATTGAGAACTCTTGGACATGTCTTGTACATGTTCATATACCTTGTCATCTTCATACAATGCATGGAATTTCTTTTCACAAGGTTTGAAAAATCAAATTTTCAAATAGTGGCATTTTGGACAGAAACTCCATAATTCAAATTTTATGCAACTTTTGCTAACCTAGATCACTTATAAGACATAATTAGGACCTAAATCACCTATGAAACACCTACAAGACAAATTCAAGCCAAAATTGAATCCATTTTGGGGTCCATAAGGATGCCCCTGCATCATACTACCAAGCTAAAGACTTTTTGCCATAGGAATCAACTTGGTATATGCTCTTCTTTAGTTGCTTTGTATCTCTTGATTGAAGGTTGTTGTTACTACTTTCTTCTCATAGAGTTGAACATGTTCCTAGGCCCCAAAATTAGTCCTCCTCTAGTTCTTCTTCTTCATGAGTATACCTACACATGAAATAAACTTGTTAAAGAAATCATAGCTAATGTCTTTTGTTGATTTCTTTGGATGTGCAAACCATGCTTCCACTCCTTAAAACTAATCCATTAAAATATTTCTCCCATAAGACACTATGTTACAAATGTGTCTTCTTTTTCCTTCACACATTCTCCTTATTTGATACACTCCATATCATACATATCAACTGTTTGGTCCTTGTATGCCATTTACTTGTATAAATATTTGGTTTGCTATTATATATCATCTTCATAACTACCCTTAACCTCCTCTATACACATTGATTACATCTTCTCTTTCACATTCTCATTATCTTTAATCAACACTCTCATTCTATTGCCTTCACTTGGTTGTCCTTCTTGGACTTATTATACACTTCTCATCTCTTTTTCATCTCTTATTTTTTCAAAACTTTCTCTCATGCATTGAAGTTTACCTAATACTCCCTCAATGAAAGCACAACTAGAAATATTCACCAAATTATGAGACAAACTTGAAAACAACTCATTCAAAAACTTACTTTAATTTTTTTTACCTGGCATAGGTCACCTTCTTCACCTTGGGCTACCTCAATCTCCTTGGCCTATTCATCCATCTTCACTTCTTCATCTTACTACTATACCAACTCCTTATAACCTACAACCAATACCTTAGAATAGACACCAACAACTTTGCCATAATTCTTTAAAGGCAATAATGTATACTTGACTCCCTTGTGCTCTAAAATAATAGGTGTTATTTACCCCATCATGAGTAATTGACCTACCAAACTACCAAGGCCTTCCTAGTAAGACATGATAACATCCATGGGGATGATATCACACATTACTTGATCTTATAGGTTCTTATCTAAAAATCTACTAAGCACTATTAATTAACAAGCACACTATATCTTTTTTGAAGCCAAGAAACTTTTTAAGGTGTAATATGAGGCAATATTTTGAGACCAAGTTTACTTACCATCTCATTTGAAACCAAGTTATCTATAATTCTTGAGTCTACTATCATCTTACAACTTTTACCATGGGACTTACATGTTGTCCTAAAGAGTGTTCTCCATTGTGAAGGTTCTTCCTCCTTTGGTGGCTTCAACAATGTCCTCCTCATCAAGAGTGACTCTCCTTCTTCAAGTGCCACTATATGTGAATCTGATCAAACACTCTCTTCCTCTATAGGATACACCATTTTATTTCTACTTTCATTCCTATAAATCCTTTCTTACTTCTCCTTTGGATACTCCCAATACTTATGACCTACATAGTTGTTACATTTGAAACATTTTATAGTGAAACTGCTAGTCCCTCTTCACATCTCCACCTCTGTAATATGGCCTCCTACCTATATAACCACCTCTTAGTTGTGCTTTATGTCTTTGTCCTTTACTTTTACCCTCCTTATATGCATTATTGCTATCATACTCTCTTCTTCCTCTAACTTATTTATCTCTTCCTCTTGCTTGTTGTGTACGCCTTATTTCCAACTTCTCTTCAACTTTTAAGGTTGATTTATATGCTTCTTCCACTATTTTTAAGTTCAATATACTGATATCATCTTGTATGGAGAACTTGAGACCATTTATGTACCTTGCTACCTTCTCATTATCCTCTTTGATATATTCCTTCATTGAATGCTCCTTTTGTCTAATATTATGTAACCTCCTAAAAAAATGTGTATGATAGTCCTTAGGCATGAACTTTACGCTCATCTTCATCACCATCCTATCCCATGACTAAATTTTTATCTTACCTCTTCTTCTTTTCTCTTCCTGGATTCCATCCCACCATAAAAAAACATGTCCTCTTACTCTAGTGACTACAAATTTTACATTTTTAGTGTCATCCAACTCCTCATACTTGAAATACTTATCCATAGCTGCTATTTAATCCACCAACTCATCTATATTTAGATTGCCTTCATACATTGGCATATCTAGTTTTGATTTTGAGCCCATCTTCATCATGGCTTTGATCAATCTTTCCTCCACTCTATCTTCTCTTTCATCTAGGAGCTTCCTTTTCTCTACAACTATAATTTTTAGCTATGATCCTTCTTCTTTGAGCTATCTCCATAGCTTCCATTATAGCCTACATGTTCCTCATCTCAATGAGCAAATTTGCCATATTTTGTTGCATTCTTTGTACAATTATAGGTTACCTTTTCCTTGATGACATTTTGTCATTTTTCTCTTATCATTTTTCCATCCTTATTCTATGATACCAAATGATGTAGAAATTGCACAAGATTCTTTCATTTGTCCTTGAACAAAGGATCACTTTGGCTTTAGGCTTAAGACATTATGCACCATTCAAAAGTATAGAACCTCTAAATTGTTTTAAGAACACAAGGTCTTTATATTTATTATAAGATTCTCTAAAACTTCTCTATAACCCTTTATTATACTATCTCAAACACCTACTTTCCTCTTATATAACTCTGCCAATGTCATACTCTACTCTCGTATCCATGTATGATTGATTATGAAGTTTTATGGAAAAATTACAAACTATTTTGACCTGCCAATATTATATTATCCTTTACCTTATTAAAAATCACTTGTGGGTCAAATTTCAAGACCTATCTCACTTTTTAAGTCCACTTTCCATCTTAAAGCCTTCCAAACTAGGCCTTCTTTAGCCCTTTCTTGATACCTCATGATAGAATTCTATACTATAGGTACTGTACAATCTTAGAAATGTGTGATTTAGTTATGGCATGTTAAAATACACATGATTATAAGTTTTTGTGAATTTTTTAGGGTTATATTTCTCAAAAACTTCAAAACCCTAATTTCTAGGGTTTATGGACACTAAGTAGGGTGAGAGTGGTCAAAATTAAATATATTGAACCACACAAAATTTTAAGTCAAAATAAAGGTTGTAAAATCTCTATCTAGACATCTATAAACTTTCCCATTCTTTAATCAAGACCTCAAAACACTTATTACATTCATAATGGGGAGATCTCAGTCATTCTTGATTGTTTTTAACAACATAAACATGGTATACTCAGGTTTTTATCTATGCTTCAACATCTAAAGATTTTAAACCTTCACTATGGTTATTAGTACCTTAATCAAAGGATATAAACTCTTTATAATCCCTTTTGGATTCAAAACACATTTGAATACCAAAACACAGTACTCAAAATGTCTTATTTATATGGATTGTATGTTATCAAAGTCTGTTGCCTATAACTAAACTATATTAACAAAGTTTGAACTAGTACATATGTCAAATGGATACCTCAAACTATTCAAATGTATCTCCAATATCTTATTCTCCACATAATTCAATAGGAAAATGAACAATTGTTCAAAGTGTTCTTGAATACCCTGTATGTGAGCTTACTTTGTTGACAGACTAGGTAGACTTCACAAAAGTGATTGGTAATCAACTCACTTAGCTTTTCACTATCTCAAACAAGAGAATAAAACTTTTTCACAATCAATAAAAATAAACAAACAATCATGCACTTACCTCATAAAATATTTAAACATACAATAGGCTCTATTTTAGCCTTGCCATTACAATGTACTTAGAAAATTCATTAACATAGTCCTCTTCATTCATCAAGAATTCTTTATTCCATGTGCATTATGCATCTTCTTCAAATTGAATACATAATTATAATGCTAAAACTGACTTACCCACTCCTTGCAAGTATCATAACTTAATCTTGAAGGTGTTTCCCACATTAGGTCATTGAATTACATTACATTTTGTATGTTTTTCCAATATGAACACTTTATGGCCATGATTATAGATTAAATAAGTCATTTAAGACCTTTAAATAGTCTTAAGAAATCTTGGAAACCTATTGGACATGTTCATATACCTTTCCACCTTCATACAATGCATGGAATTTCTTTTCACAAGGTTTGAAATTTCAAAATTTCAAATAGTGGCATTTTGGAGGGAAACTCCATAATTCAAATTTTATGCAACTTTTGCTAACCTATATCACTTATAAGACATAATTAGGACCTAAAGAACCTATGAAACACCTATAAGACAAATTCAAGCCAAAATTGAATCCATTTTGGCGTCTATAAGGATGTCCCTACTTCAAAAACACTCATAAATTTGGGATCTTTACATGTTGAACATGTCTGTAATGAGCAAAACTACTTAATTTTTCATGTTACATTATTCAAAGTTTAGAATTTTAAGAAACATCCATAATGTTTGGATCTTTACATTTTAAACATGTCTAGAACTATCATAACCATTTAAGTTTTGTGTTACATTATTCAAAGATTAAAATAATAAGAAATGTGTATAAAGTTTGAATCTCTACATGTTGAACATGTTCGAAACAAGTAAAACTACATAAGTTTTGGTGTTACATTATTCAAAGCTCTAAATTATAAGAAACTCACCAAAAGTTTGAATCTTTACATGTTAAATATGTTCAAAATGAGCAAAATTACTTAAATTTTTGTGTTATGATATTATTCAAAGTTAAAAATTATAAGAAATACACATAAAGTTTTAATCTTTACATGTTGAACATGTCCAAAATGAGTAAAACTACTTAAGTTTTGGTGTTATTATTTAAAGTTCAAATAAGAAATGCACCTAAAGATTGAATCTTTACATATTAAACATGACCAGAATGAGTAAAATTGCTTAAGTTTTGGTGTTACGTTATTCAAAGTTAAAAGTTATAAGAAACATGCATAAAGTTTAAATATTTACATGTTGAACATATCCAAAATGAGCAAAACCACTTAAGTTTTGTTTTTACATTATTCAAAGTTTAAAACTATGAGAAATACATGTAAAGTTTAAATCTTTACATGTTAAACATGTCTAAAATGAGCAAAACTACTTACATTTTGGTGTTACATTATTCAAAGTTCAAAATTATAAGAAACCCACCTAAAGTTTGAATTTTTACATATTGAACATATCTAGAAGGAGTAAAACTACTTTAGTCTTAGTTTTACATTATTAAAAGTTCAAAATTATAAGAAACACATAAATTTTGAATCTTTACATTTTGAAAAAGTTTAGAATGAGCAAAAATGCTTAAGTTTTGGTGTTAAGTGATTCAAAGTTTAAAATTATAAAAAATGCACTTAAAGTTTGAAAATTAACATGTTGAACATGTCTGAAATGAGCAAAATCACTTAAGTTTTGGTGTTATATTATTTAAATTTCAAAATTAAAAGAAAAACATATAAAGTTTGAATCTTTACATGGTGAACATGTCCAAAATGAGCAAAACTATTTAACTTTTGGTGTTACATTATACAAATTTCAAAATTATAAGAACACACACATAAATTTTAAATCTTTACATGTTAAACATATTCAAAATGAGCAAAACTACTTAAGTTTTGGTGTTATAATTTTCAAAGTTCAAAATTATAAGAACATGTCTAAAGTTTGAATCTTTACATGTTGAACATGTCTAGAATGAGAAAAATCACTTAGGTTTTGGTGTTACATTATTCAAAATTTAAAATGATAAGAAATGTGCCTAAAGTATAAATCTCTACATGTTCAACATGTCCAGAACAAACAAAACTACTTAAGTTTTGGTGTTATGTTATTCAAAGTTCAAAGTTATAAAAAAAACATGCCTAAGTTTGAATCTTTACACGTTTAACATGTCTAGTATGAGCAAAATCACTTAAGTTTTGGTGTTATGTTATTCAAAATTATAATAAATTAAAAAATTAAATTAAATTTTTAAATGTTGAACATGTCTAGAACAAGCAAGATTGCTTATGTTTTGGTGTTACATTATTAAAAGTTCAAAATTATAAGAAATGCATCTAAAGTTTGAATCTTTACATGTTGACATGCCTGAAATGAGCAAAATTTCTTATGTTTTGGTGTTACACTATTCAATGTTGAAAATTATAAGAAACATGCATAAAATTTGAATATTTACATGTTGAACATTATTGAAACAAGCAAAAACACTTTTGTTTTGGTATTATATTATTCAAAGTTATAAATTATAATAAATGTGCATAATATTTGAATATTTAGATGTTGAGCATGTTCAAAATGAGTGAAATCGCTTATGTTTTGGTGTCACATTATTCAAAGTAAAAAATTATAAGAAATGTGCATGTTAAACATGTCTGAAATGAGCAAAACCACTTAAGTTTTGATGTTACATTATTCAAAGTTCAAAATTATAAGAAATGTGCCTAAAATTTGAATCTTTACATGTTCAACATGTTTGGAATGAGTAAAATACTTAAATTTTGGTGTTACATTATTCAAAATTATAATAAATTCACCTAAAGTGTGAATCTATACATGTTGAACATGTCTAGAATGAGGAAAACTACTTATGTTTTGGTGTTACATTTCTCAAAGTTCAAGTGTGAATCTTTAGATGTTGAACATGTTTGAAATGAGAAAAATTGCTTAATTTTTTTTTGTTATGTTATTCAAAATTAAAAATTATAATAAAAGCACCTAAAGTTTGAATTTTTACATGTTGCACGTGTCTAAAATGAGCAAAACTACTTAAGTTTTGGTGTTACATTATTCAAAGTTCAAAATTATAAAAAACATGCATGTAGTTTGAATCTTTACATGTTAGACATGTTAGAATTGAGTAAAACCTCTTAATTTTTGGTGTTAAGTTATTTAATGTTTAAAATTATAATAAATGTACTTAAAATTTGAATCTTTATACATAAAACATGTTCAAAATGAGGTAAACTATTTAAGTGTTGGTGTTACGTTATTCAAAGTTCAAAATTATAAGAAACAAGCATAAAGTTTGAATCTTTACATGTTGAACATGTTTGAAATGAAAAAAATATTTAAGTTTTGGTGTTACATTATTCAAAGTTCAATATTATAATAAACATGCATAAAGTTCAATTGAATATTTACATGTTAAATATGTCCAAAATGAGCAAAACTACTTAAGTTTTAGTGTTATAATATTCAAAGTTCAAAATTATAAGAAACATGCATAAAGTTTGAAACTTCACATGTTAAACATGTTTGAAATGAGTAACTATTTGAGTTTTGTTGTTACATTATTCAAAGTTGAAAATTATGAGAAACACAATAAATTTTGAGTATTTACATGTTGAACATCTCTTGAATGAGCAAACCACTTAAATTTTGGTGTTGCATTATTCAAAGTTCAAAATTATAAGAAATGTCTCTAAAATTTGAATCTTTATATGTTAAACATGTCTGGAATGAGCAAAACCACTTATGTTTTGGTGTTACATTATTAAATATTCAAAATTATAAGAAACACACCTAAAATTTGAATCTTTACATGTTACACATGTTTAGTACAAGAAAAACTAGTTATATTTATGTGTTACATTATTCAAAGATGAAAATTATATGAGAAATGTATAAAATTTGAATAATTACATGTTAAACATGTTTAAAATGAGCAAAACCTCTTTGTTATGTTATTCAAATTTCAAAATTATAAGAAACATGCCTAAAGTTTGAATTTTTATATGTTAAACTTGTCTGAAATGAGAAAAACCACTTAAGTTTTTGTGTTATGTTATTCAAAGTTCAAAATTATAAGAAATGCATCTAAAATTTGAATCTTTAAATGTTGAACATGTCTGAAATGAGTAAATCCACTTATGTTTTGGTGTTATATTATTCAAATTTTAAAATTATAAGAAATGCATCTAAAGTTTTAATCTTTACTTACCAAACATGTTCGAAATGAGAAAAACCAATTAGGTTTTGGTGTTATATTATTCAATGTTTAAAATTATAAGAAATATGCTTAAAGTTTGAATCTTTACATGTGGAACATGTTTAAAATGAGCAAAACTGCTTAAGTTCTAGTTTTACATTATTCAATGTTCAAAATTATAAGAAATGTGCTAAACTTTGAATCTTTACATGTTGAACATTTCTGAAATGAGTAAAATTGTCTAAGTTTTGGTATTGCATTATTCAAAGTTTAAAATTATAAGAAGTGTGCCTAAATTTTGAATGTTTACATGTTGAACATGTCCTGAATGAGAAAAATCACTTATGTTTTGGTCTTACATTATTGAAAGTTTAAAATTATAAGAAAAGTGCCTAAAGCTTGAATCTTTACAGGTTGAACTTATCTGAAATGAGCAAAACTACTTAAGTTTTGGTGTTACATTATTCAAATTCCAAAATTATAAGAAACACAACTAAAGTTTCTTTACATGATGAACATGTATAAAATGAGTAAAATTTCTTAGGTTTTGGTGTTATGTTATTCAAAGTTCAAAATTATAAGAAATATGTCTAAGGTTTGAATCTTTACATGTTAAACATGCTTGGAATGACCAAATTTTCTTAAGTTTTAATGTTATGTTATTCAAAGTTCAAAATTATAAGAAATGTGCTTAAAGTTTAAATCTTTACATATTGAACATGTCCAAAACAAGCAAAACTACTTCAATTTTGGTGTTATGTTTTTCAAGTTCAAAATTATAAGAATCATGCCTAAAGTTTGAATCTTTACATGTTGAGCATGTCTAGAATGATGAAAACTACTTAAATTTTGGTGTTACATTATTCAAAGATCAAAATTATAGGAAACACATCTAAAGTTTGAATCTTTACATTTAGAACATGTCCAAAATGAGCAAAACTACTTAAGTTTTAGTGTTACATTATTCAAAGTTCAAAATTATAAGAAACACACCTAAAGTTTGAATCTTTACATGTTGAACAGTGTAAAATGAGAAAAACTACATAAGGTTTGGTGTTATGTTATTCAAATTTCAAAATTAAAAGTAACATGCGTAAAATTTAATTCTTTAAATGTTGAACATGTGCAGAATGAGCAAAACCACTTAAGTTTTGGTGTTATGTTATTCTAAGTTTAAAATTATAAACAATGAACCTAAAGTTTGAATCTTTACATGTTAAACATGTTTGAAAGGAGCAACACCATTGAAGTTTTACTGTTATGTTATTCAAAGTTCAAAATGATAAGAAACACACCTAAAGTTTGAATCTTTATAGGTTGAATATGTCCAAAATAAGAAAAATTATTTAAGTTTTGGTGTTATGTTATTCAAAGTTCAAAATTATAAAAATCATGCTTAAAGTTTGAATCTTTACATATTGAACATGTCTAGAATGACCAAAACCACTTAAGTTTTGGTGTTATGTTATTATATCATCAAAATTATAAGAAACAAACCTAAAGATTGAATCTTTACATGTTGAACATCTCCAAAATGAGCAAAATCACTTGAGTTTTGGGATTATATTATTTTAAGTTCAAAATTATAAAAAATGCACCTAAATTATGAATCTTTACATGTTAAATATGTGTAGAATGAGCAAAATGGCATAAGTTTTGGTGTTACATTATTCTAAGTTCCAAATTATAACAGATGTGCCTAAAGTTTGAATTTTTACATGTTGAACATGTCTAAAATGAGCAAAATCACTTAATTTTTGGTGTTACATTATTCAAAGTTCAAAAATATAAGAAATGTGCAAAAAGTTTAAATCTTTACATGTTAAACATGTTCACAATGATCAACACTTCTTTAGTTTGATGTTACATTATTTAGAGTTCAAAATTAAAAGAAACATGCCAAAAGTTTGAATTTTACATGTTGAACATGTCCAAAACAATCAAAACACTTAAGTTTTGGTGTTACATTATTTGAAGTTCAACATCATAACAAACGTGCATAGATTTTGAATCTTTACATGTTGAACATGTCTAAAATGAGAAGAATTAGTTTATTTTTGGTGTTACAATATTAAAAATTCAAAATTATAAGAAACACACCTAGAGTTTGAAACTTTACATGTTGAACATGTCTAGCACAAGCAAAACCAATTAAATTTTGGTGTTACATTATTCAAAGCTCAAGATTATAAGAAATGCACATAAAGTTTGAATCTTTACATGTTGAACATGTTTGAAACAAGTAAAACTTCTTAAGTTTTAGTGTTACATTATTCAAAGTTCAAAATTATAATAAATATGCATAAAGTTTGGATGTTTACATGTTGAACATGCCTGAAATGATCAAATTTGCTTAATTTTTGATGTTAAGTTATTCAAATTTAAAAATTATAATAAACGTGCATAAAATTTGAATATTTACATGTTGAAATGTCTGGAAGGAGAAAACCACTTATGTTTTGGTGTTACATTATTCAAAGTTCAAAATTATAAGAAATGCTCATAGAGTTTGAATCTTTACATGTTGAACATGTCCAGAATGAGAAAATCCTCTTAAATTTTGGTGTTACATTATTAAAGGTTTGAAATTATATGAAACATGTGTAACCTTTGAGTGTTTACATGTTGAACATGTCAAGAAAGAGTAAAACTGCTTAAGTTTTTGTGTTAGTTTATTCAAAGTTTGAACTTATAAAAACACACCTAAAGTTTGAATCTTTACATGTTGAACATGTTTAGAATGAGCAAAATCACTTAGGTTTTGGTGTTATGTTATTCAAATTTCAAAATTATAATAAATGTGCATAAATTTTGAATCGTTACATGTAAAACATGTCTAGAATAAGCAACACCAATTAAGTTTTGGTGTTATGTTATTCAAAGTTCAAAATTATAAGAAATGCACCTAAAGTTTGAATCTTTACATTTTGAACATGTCCAAAATGAACAAAACCACTTAGGTTTTGGTGCTACATTATTTAAAGATTAAAATTATAAGAAATATTCTTAAATATTGAATCTTTGCATGTTAAACATGTCCAAAATGAGCAAAACCACTTAAGTTTTGATGTTAAATTATTCAAAGTTAAAATTTATAATAAACATGCATAAAATTTGAATCTTTACATGTTGAACATGTCCCGAATGAGCAAAACTATTTAAGTTTTAGTGAAATGTTATTCAAAGTTTGAAATTATAAGAAACATGCCTAAAGTTTGAATCGTTACATGTTGAACATGTCTGAAATGAGCAAAATTGCTGAAGGTTTTTGTTACATTATTCAAAGTTCAAAATTATAAGAAATACACATAAAATCTCAATCTTTACTTGTTGAAGATGTTAGGAATGAGAAAAACCACTTAAATTTTGTTGTTACATTATTCAAAGTTTAAAATTCTAAGAAATGAGACAAAAGTTTGAATCTTTACATGTTAAACATGTCTACAATGAGAAAAAATGCTTAAGTTTTGGTGATACGTTATTTAACTTTCAACATTATAAGAAACATGACAAAAGTTTCGATCTTTATATGTTGAACATGTTCAAAACAAGAATAACTGCTAGAGTTTTGGTGTTACATTATTCAAAGTTCAAAATGATAAGAAATGCACCTAGAGTTTGAATCTTTACATGTTGAACATGTTTAGAATGAAGAAAACTACTTAAGTTTTGGTGTTACATTTTTCAAAGTGCAAAATTATAAGAAACACACATAGAGTTTAAATCTTTACATGTTGAACATGTTCAAAATGAGCAAAACCAATTATGTTTTGATATTACATTATTCAAAGCTTAGAATTATAAGAAACACATTTAAAATTTGAATCTTTACATATTGAACATGTCCAAATTAAGCAAAACCATTTAAGTTTTGATGTTACATTATTCAAAGTTGAAAATTATAATAAATGTGTATAAATTTTGAAGCTTTACATGTTAAACATGTCTAAAATGAGAAAAACTACTTATGTTTTTTATGTCATATTATTCAAAATTTAAAATCATAAGAAACATGCATAAAGTTTGAATCTTTACATGTTGAAATGTTTGAAACGAGTAAAATCACTTATGTTTTGGTGTTATGTTACTCAAAATTCTAAATTATAAGTAGCGTGCCTAAAGTTTGAATCTTTACATGTTAAACATGTCCATATCAAACCAGACTGCTTAAGTTTTGGCATTCCATTATTCAAAGTTCAAATTATAAGAAACATGCATAACATTTGAATCTTGACATGTTGAACATGTTTATAATGAGTAAAATCACTTAGGTTTTGGTGTTAGTTTATTCAAAGTTTAAGATTATAAGAAACACACCTAAAGCTTGAATATTTACATGTTGAACATGTCTAGAATGATCAAAATCACTGAGGTTTTAGTGTTACATTATTCAAAGTTCAAAATTATTATAAATGTGCATAAAGTTTGAATCTTTACATGTTGAACATGTCTAGATTGATAAAAACCACTTAAATTTTGGTGTTATGTTATTCAAAGTTCAAAATTATAAGAAACACACCTAAAGTTTGAATCTTTACATGTTGAACATGTCCAAAATGAGTAAAACTACTTAAGTTTTAGTGTTACATTACTCAAACTTCAAAAATATAAGAAACATGCATAAAGTTTGAATCTTTACATGTTAAACATGTCTAGAATGAACAAAACCACTTAATTTTCATGTTACATTATTCAATGTTCAAAATTATAAGAAACATGCATAATGTTTGAATATTTACATGTTAAACATGTATGGTGTAGTCATATAAAATTTGCAATTTGATGACTTAAGCATGGCTAATGTATAGGTCTTCCTACTTGCTTACACAACCCTTCTAGGCTATTCTTTCACTGATTCCTAGTCTTCCACAAACTTTTGAACTTAACCCTTTCAGGTCCAGGTAGCTCTTTTATTCCCTAATCCACTCCCCCAAGCCTCATTCCCCTAACACACAACTTAGATAGGAGTGATATAACCTAGGGTGTCTTGATTTTGGTACTGTTGTCTAAGTGCAAAATTACCTCTAATAGTCAGATTCTTTTGAATCCTTATCCTTTTCCTTGTCAA
The DNA here is from genome assembly GCA_037957365.1 of Torreya grandis. Taxonomy (NCBI): domain Eukaryota; kingdom Viridiplantae; phylum Streptophyta; class Pinopsida; order Cupressales; family Taxaceae; genus Torreya; species Torreya grandis. The sequence continues at coordinate 186,272 of JARHVA010001563.1, read as the reverse complement.
CCTAATGCAAATTAATTTAACCCATTATCATTAATTCCCCTATAAAAGGCAATTCAAATTCTATTTAGAAGGGCTGGCACTCATTCATAGGGAATAAGCAAGAATACAAGAAAGTACACTCAAGCACTCTTCCCTATTCTTTGCATACAACTTTCAAAGATCATTTCAAGCTTATTCAATCTTTTACATGAGTCCCTAGCCATTTAAAGTACATCTAGTTTCAGATATAGTTACATTTATCATATATAATTGTGCCAAGCACTTCAATCAGAGAACTACATTAGCTTAATCCTTCTTCAGAGTATTGGTATGTAGGAAACATACCCACACACAGGGTGTGAAGTGCATCCAACGTATCCTTTACACACTAACTCCTCTATATTTTCCATGTTTATATTCAAGTTCAAGCATGAAGAGATCTTAGGGCTTTGAAGATTTTAAACAAATGCATAATGAGCTCTGCAAGCTTCTACATTTTGATATTTCACTGACTGGGTAACACAGGCCTACCAAATAGAACCTAGAAAGCTTAGACCACCTGGATAACAACATAAAAAAATTACATCACTAGACAATAGGGTGTCTCACTTTTAGCACTCCTATCTAATCTAGAAATGAACCTTAGGATCTAGTTTCCAATAGTTTCCTTGTCCTGCTCCTTCAGTATCAGACCCTGCCTCAGTCTGGATCATTTAGAATAAGTTAAGTTATATTTCTCTTATTTATTACTATATTTAGAAAAGGAAAAAATACAAATTTATTTACACCAATCAATAGCTTAATTTTTACATATTGCTTACTAATTTACTTTGCTTAGAGCTATTTATTTAACTAGGAATAATCTCAATTCTTATTAACACAATAAAACATTTGGTGAACTTGACTTACTTCAAATTTTGCACAAAAAAACTAGAGTAAATTATCTCTAAGTTTTTACCATACTTTCTTAATTTTTCCTGTATTTAAAAATAAAAAATCTAAAAATTAATTGCAAAATTATCATTTAATTTATAAAAACCATATTAGATCCTTTTTACATACAAAAACATTCTAAACACTAGAAAAATATATTGCTAATTTTAGAAATATATATATATATATATATATATATATATATATATATATATATATATATATATATATATAATTTTTTCTAGATTTTTTAAGCAAAATTCTAAAAATTTTCTATAAATTCATATCAAAATTTTAAAATTATCATACTAATTTTAAAAATTTATTCAATAATCCCTAGTTGCATTAACTAGCTCCCAGTTATTTTACACTAATTTTTCAACCATTTTATAATTTTTATCTTGCATATCAAACTTAGAAAATCAATTTTAAATTAAAAAATTCATAGTATTTTGCACAAATATTTTTGACAAATCCCTAGTTGCATATACTATCTCCTACTTTATTTCTCGAGGTATCACCTTACATCCATACTCAAATTACAAAAACATTGCTCATTTATTTACAAACTTTTCTTACATTTCTTACAAATAATAAGGAAACTATAGTGGGCCCTATCATGTACATGAATGATGAAGTCTATCATATGTTAGTACAAAGTTTTATTCTTTGCATTTCATGTTTATGTTTCATTATATGGGATGATATTACAAAATTCATTGCCAAACATGCACAAGATTCTAAAATTCTTTTTGCATATTCTCTTTCACTCATATGGAACAGCTACCCACTACATTTAGTTAAATGCATTCGAAATGTCATGTTGCATATCAAAAGTTTATCTATATGCAAAAATTCATGTTCTGTATCCTTTGCTCTTTATTCCTCATTTGGAAAATTAGTCAAATTTAACATGATAAACACATTAAAAATGTCATAACACATTTCAAAGTTCTAAATGTATTTGTGCATAATGTCATGCTCTCTATTACATAGTTTCTCTCTCTCATGAAGAAATTTTTTCAAGACTATGTTTCAAAACATATTATAAATGTCATGATTGAAGTCAAAGTTTTCTATTAATTAATGCACAATTCCATGCTCTCTATCCCTTGTTGCTATCTATCATGTGGAATGTTATTTATAAACATATTCCTATACATGATTTCTACATAGATGTATCTAATTCTTTGGCTACTTTTAAATATCTCCCTATAACTACTAGACACAAGAAAATACTAGTGGTTATATCTATCCCTCCTCTCTTCAAACCTGGTTCATCTAGATTTTATCTCGCACTTACTACTAACTCTACACCTATAGTGTATTATGCAATACATGCTATCACCCAAGTTTATGAAGCTAGATAGGTTTATTACACCCATGGTTATATCTTTGTCACTTACGTTAGCACCCTTTCCAATCTAGTTTTAGATCCTCCACCTATTACAATTCTTCTTCTAGTCTAGATTTAGTCATAGTCAAGACCTTCATCACTAGCACAAAGAGTTCATACACCTCCATAGCTTCAATATTCTAGATAGCTTCTATCTATAATGTTCACACCTAGAGTAATATCATTGAGATGTCATGCATCTACATATAGAGCACATGTTCAAAGAGAATCGCTTACTTCCAGATGGGTCCCTAAGAGCCCTATAGTTATATCCAGTTCTTAGAATTATAGTGAGACCCCACAATCAATTTCTACTTCAAAAATTTTAGAGCATTTATAACATATACAGGTTTTAGAGCCACAGTCTCAACATTTCCATCATGCTTTATGATCATGCACGATCCTTTTTATTGATACAAGATAACATGATAGGGAGTCTCTCATGAGACTCATCAGTTAGTATCATTTTTTTGCACTATTACTTGTACATAGCTTCCTTGTGCTTGATTGTACATAGCTCCTCTTCAAATTCTTCTATATAGTCTTCTTGTGATTGATTGTACATAGTTTAAATATTCCAAAAATATAAAAACAATATAACATTTCAAACATCCAAAAACATTAAAATATAAAAAACATCCAAAAACATTCAAATATAACAAAATAACAAAAAAAAATTGATTATATGCATCATCCATGATTTATATTTCTACTACTATGCTAGGACTTTTATTTTCTATTTTATGCTATTGTATCTCAATTTATCTACATTACCATGCTTCACTTGATCTTCTTTGAGTGTGTGTAGTGACATCTAGCTACTTGATTCCTTCACTCTACCCATTGAGGGGAATCCTAATTCTACATTCAAGACACACATTGATATACATACCCACTGGGGGCATCTTCTATATGACAACACCATCCAAGTTATGTCAATCCTACACTACACACTTTGAGTTATCATACTGATATACATTACTTACCAAATTACATAGATTACTATATCAACATTTCACTAGTATCTAACACTTGTGTATCCCTTATCATATACTTAGTCTTTTACTAAGTGTGTCTTACATACTTTCACTCTTACTTTGATTGGTTATATGTGATTGTACCTTTCTAGTTTTTACATGCTTTCCTTTCTTTTTTTATGTAGCTAGATGAGATTGCATTTCAAGTTTCAATTTTGTTTCTTATGTATGCCTTAGGACATCTACCATTGTCCTTTTATTTTATTCATGTGTGTGTACCTTTGGGCATTTGCCAATATCCCTTGCTTGTGCTCTTCTATGTGCCTATGGCCCTTATTACAATCTTTTCTTGTTTCAAATCATATGTGTATGTGGCATTTGAACATGCCTTACATGCTTGATTTCTAGTTTGAGTGACATGTGCCCATGACCCTTGTTTGCATGGACCCTTTTCCAACCTTATATGCTTATTGACTCTTGCTCCATGTGCTTGTTTTCTTGACTATTGTTTTTATTGTTGCAATGCCATGATCCATATCATTCATTTCCCTTGCTTTCTTGGATGCCATGATGGACATCATGCTCCATCCCTCCACCTAACAACTAACAACTAACATCTAACATTTCTTGTTCTAGTTCATTACTTTGCACATGCTTTTACACTGTTATATCTATCTAGGAATACCCATGTTGATCTAAAAATATATCAATACAAACATTGCTATATATACAAATATCTTATCAAATATCACTACTATATCATACATCTATACAACTTAAACACACTTGAAGGACTCTTTCTTTTGAGGGCAGTTATTATAGGTTCATCATTCCTACCCTTAAAAAAGGGGGCAATAAAAACACATTTTGTCATAGAGATCAAAACTCCTAACAGTCAAAATAATAACATTCAGATCACCCAATTTAAAATCTATAGGTCAAACCAGTTAGAACATAGTAGAAAAATAGTGACAATTCTAGATCAGTAACTAGTTTTAGCATAGAAAAATAGTGCCAAAAATGGATAGTAGCACCAAACACAGGGGTGCCCTCATTTTGGCACTCTTGTCTAGGTAGAAAAACACTCAAGTTTTCTAGAAATGGGCAAAAAGTGTAGTTCATATATAGTTTTTACACATCTAGATTAGTTAGAATTAGTAGTTTAGTATAGTTTTCTTAGAGAATCAAGATATAGGAGGTATCATGCACGACATGATGGTTCTCACTTTTAGTTTCAAATTAGGTAGTTGACATATATTTTAGATCATAATCCATGTTTCATATATCAATGATTGGGGGTAATGTACATGGCACATCAATCTTCTTTTATTTTTAAGTTTAGTTTATTATCTAGGCATTCTCAGTAGTTACATGCCTTACTCCATCTATAGGTGGTTGGCATCACTTTCAAGTTGAAATTTCATAGAAATTTAACTTTTTGAGTACTCGAGATGGATTTCATATAAACCTAGTACATCAATTTTAAAGTGGCTTTCATACAAGCCTAACCTTCATCTTTCAAAATGGCTAAGAGTGGCCTAGTTTCTAGTATACATTTAGGCTATCCATGCCACATTGCCATATTCTACAGAACATCTATGATCTCCATGAGCCATCTCATATGACATCTATTCTATATCGGTATCACTTCATATGGTAATGATGGAGCCAAAGGGCCAGCCTTTGTTTTTTTAAGCCACCTATTCAGAGGGATTGGATACACAATCTAGACATTAATTAACACATGAATGATTCATTAACTTCATTTAGTTGGTGATGATGGAGTAAAAGGGACAAACTTTGTACTCTTGATCCACCTTCTGGAGAATTGAGCACTTAACTTTGTTTGTGATATTACTCTAGATTCAACATATACCCAACATCATCTAGTATAATCTAGCATTAAAATAGGTTTTGTATTGATTCATGTACCTAGTGAGGTGTATCCATTCCTTTATCTTCCTCTAACTTACATTTTTGTATGTTCTTATTTTAGATATAGCATATCTAGTAATAAAAGATATATTTTTATGTTTTTATTATAGATTCACACTTCACACTGTGCTCTCTCTATGCACATCTAACATCACATAGCTTCATGAGCTTCTCCTTTATAGGTAAGTTCAAGTATGCTTTTTACTTTTCTTTATCCTAATATTTTTATTTGTTGCATCATTAGAATAAAGGGGGGGGGAATGTAGTCATGTAAAATGTGAAATTTAATGACTTAAGCATGGATAATGACACCCAATCCATAGGTCTTCATACTTTCTTACACAACCCTTCTAGGCTATTCTTTCACTGGTTCTCAGTCTTCCACAACCTTCCACACTTCACCCTTTCAAGACCATGTAACTCTTTCAGGCCCAAATCCATCCCCCCATGCCTCATTCCCTTAGGACAATAAAGCCCATCTTGGATATGAGCACTAAAACATAAGGTGTCCTGATTTTAGCACTATTGTCTAAGTGCAAAATTGCCCCTAATAGTTAGATTCTTTCAGATCCTTATCCTTTTTCTTATCAGCCTAATGCAAATTTATTTAACCCATGATCATTGATTCCACTATAAAAGTCTATTTAGAAGGGTTGACACTCATTCATAGGAAAGAAGTAAGAATACAATCAAGTACACTCAAACACTCTTTCTTATTCTCACATATAGCCTTTCAAGATCATTTCAAGCTTATTCAATCCTTTGCATCAGTCCATAGCCATCCAAAGTACATTTAGTTTTACATCTAGTTATATTTATCATACATAATTATACCAAGCACTTTAATTGGAGAACTACATTAGCTTGATCCCTCTACAAATTATTGGTATGTAGGTAGTGTGCCCACACACAGGGTGTGAAGTGTGTCTAGCATATATTTTACACACTAACCCCTTCTCTATCTTTTCCAAGTTTCCATTCAAGTTCAAGCATTAAGATCTCCTAGGGCTTTGAAGATTTAAAATAGATGCATAGTGAGCTCTTCAAGCTTCCACGTTTTGATATTTCACTAACAAGGTAACACAAGTGTACTGAATAGAACCCAAACAGCTCAGACCACCTAGATAACAACACTAGAAAAAGACTACAACACTAAACAATAGGGTGTCCCACTTTTGGTGCTCCTATCTAATTTAGAAATAAACCTTAGGATCTAGTTTTTGATAGTTTCCCAATCTTGTTCTTATAGTATCAAACCCTACCTCAGTTGGAATCATTCAGAATAAGCTAAGTTAGATTTCTCTTATTTATTATTATATTTATAAAAGATAATAATACTAACCTATGTACACAAATTAGTAACATAATTCCTTCATATTATTTATTGATTTACTTTGCTTAGACCTATTTATTTAACTAGGAATAAAACCCCATTATTCTCAAAATTAACAAAACATCCATAATGAGAAAAATCGATTAAGTTTTGGTGTTAAGTTATTCAAAGTTCAAAGTTATATGAAGCATGCATAAATTTTTAATCTTTACATGTTTAACATGTCCAAAATCATCAAAAACTACTTAAGATTTGGTGTTGCGTTATTTAAAGTTAAAAATTATTAGAAACATGCTAAAAGTTTAAATTTTTACATGTTAAACATGTCTAGAATGAACAAAACCACTTACGTTTTGGTGTTACTTTATTCAAATTTCAAAATTATAATAAACACACCTAAATTTTGAATCTTTACATGTTTAACATGTTTGAAATGACCAAAACCACTTAATTTTGGTGTTTATTATTCAAAATTCAAAATTATAAAAAACACATATAAAGTTTGAATTTTTACATGTTAAACATGTCTGAAATGAGCAAAACTATTTAAGTTTTTTTGTTACATTATTCAAAATTAAAAATTATAAGAAATATACTTAAATTTTGAATTTTTACATGTTGAATATGTTTGAAATGAGCAAAACTATTTAAGTTTTGGTGTTATGTTAGTCAAAGTTCAAAATTATAAGAAACACAGAGAAAGTTTGAATATTTACATGTTGAACATGTCTAAAATGAGTAAAAGAACTTAAGTTTTGGTGTTACATTAATCAAAGTTCAAAATTATAATAGATTCATCTACAGTTTGAATCTTTACACATAAAACATGTCTAAAATGAGCAAAACTACTTACGTTTTGATGTTACATTATTCAAAGTTTAAAATTATAAGAAACATGCATAAATTTTGAATATTTATATGTTGAACATGTCCATAACAAGAAAAAATACTTAAGTTTTAGTGTTACTTTTTTTAATGTTTAAAATGATAAGAAATACACATAAAATTTGAATATTTACATATTGAATATGTCTGAAATAAGCAAAACTACTTAAGTTTTAGTGTTATGTTATTCAAAGTTTAAAATTATAATAAACACACATAAAATTTGAATCTTTTCATGTTAAACATGTTTGAAACGAGGGAAACTAATTAAGTTTTGGTGTTATGTTATTCAAAGTTAAAAATTATAAGAAATGAGCATAAAGGTTTAATCTTTACATATTGAATATATCCATAATGAGTAAAATCACTTAAGTTTTGGTGTTGCATTATTCAATATTTAAAATTATAAGAAACACCCTTAAATTTTGAATATTTGCATATTAAACATATTTGGAATGAGCAAAATTGCTTAAGTTTTGGTGTTACATTATTAAAAGTTCAAAATTATAAGAAACATGCCTAATTTTTTAAATCTTAACAATTTAAACATGTCTAAAACAAAAAAAAACCACTTATGTTTATGTGTTACATTATTAAAAGATGAAGATTATAAGAAACGTGCATAAAGTTTGAATATTTACATGTTAAAAATATCTATAATGAACAAAACCACTTAAAGTTTTGTGTTACATTATTCAAAGTTCAAAATTATAAGAAACATACCTAAAGTTTGAATCTTTGCATGTCAAACATGTCTAAAATGAGCAAAACTACTTAAGATTTTTTGTTACATTATTAAAAGTTCAAAATTATAATAAATATGTTTAAATTTTGAATCTTTACATGTTCAACATGTCTAAAATGAGCAAAACTGGTTAGGTTTTGGTGTTATGTTATTGAAATTTCAAAATTATAACAAACGCGCTTAAAGTTTGAATCTTTACATGTTGAGCATATCCAAAATGAGCAAAACCACTTAAGTTTTGGTGTTACATTATTCAAAGCTCAAAATTATAAGAAACACAACCAAAGTTTGATTTTTTACATGTTGAACATGTTTGAAATGACCAAAATTTCTTTAGTTTTAGTGTTATGTTAATTGAAGTTCAAAATGATAATAAATGCACTTAAAGTTTGAATATTTACATGTTGACATGTGTGAAATGAGCAAAACCTCTTATGTTTTAGTGGTATGTTATCCAATGTTTAAAATCATAAAAAATGTGCTTAAAGTTTGAATCTTTACATGGTGAACACGTTTGAAATGAGTAAAATAGTTTATGGTTTGGTGTTACATTATTCAAAGTTCAAAATTATAAGAAAAGCACCTAAAGTTTGAATCTTTACATGTTAAACATGTTTGAAATGAGTAAAATCAATTAAGTTTTAGTGTTACCTTATTCAAAGTTCAAGATTATAAGAAACACGTCTAAAGTTTAAATCTTTACATGATGAACATGTTCAAAATGAGCAAAACCACTTAAGTTTTGGTGTTACATTATTCAAAGTTCAAAATTATAAGAAACGTGCCTAAAGTTTAAATCTTTACATGTTGAACATGTCTAGAATGAGCAAAATCACTTAAGAAATGGTGTTAAGTTACTCAAAGTTCAAAATTATAAGAAATGTGTCTAAAGTTTGAATTTTTACATGTTTAACATGTCCAGAATGAGAAAAACTACTTATGTTTTGGTTTTACATTATTTAAAGTTCAAAGAAACAAGAAACGTGCCTAAATTTTGAATCTATACATTTTGAACATGTGTAAAATGCGTAAAATTGCTTAAGTTTCAAAATTATAAGAAACGTGCTTAAAGTTTGAATCTTTACATGTTGAACATGTCCAAAAGGAGTAAAACCACTTATATTTTGATGTTACATTATTTAAAGTTCAAAATTATAAGCAATGCTCCTAAATTTTGAATATTTACATGTTGAACATGTCCCAAACTAGTAAAAGTGCTTAACTTTGGTTGTTATGTTATTCAAAGATCAAAATTATAGAAAACACATCTAAAGTTTGAATCTTTACATGTGGAACATGTCTAAAATGAGTAAAATCATTCATGTTTTGGTGTTACGTTATTTAAAGTTCAAAATTATAAGAAACTCAACTAAAGTTTGAATCTTTACATGTTTAACCTATCTGAAATGAGCAAAACCACTTAAGTTTTCATGTTACGTTATTCAAAGTTCAAAATTATAAGAAACATACTTAACGTTTTAATCTTTACAATATTGAACATGTCTAAAATAAACAAAACCACTTAAGTTTTGGTGTTACATTGTTCTAAATTCATAATAATAAGAAACACACCTAAAGTTTGAATCTTTACATGTTGAACATGTCAAGAATGAGCAAAATTATTTATGTTTTGGTGTTACATTATTCTAAGTTCAAAATTATAAGAAACACACCTAAAGTTTGAATCTTTCCATATTAAACATGTTGAGAATGAGCAAAACCACTTATGTTTTGGTGTTACGTTATTCAAAGTTTAAAATTATAAGAAACACACATAAAATTTGAATCTTTACATGTTGAACATGTCTAGAACAATTAAAACTAATTTAATTTTGGAATTACATTATTCAAAGTTCAAAATTATAAGAAAAATGCATAGAGTTTGAATCTTTACACGTTTGACATGTCCAAAATGAGTAAAATTGCTTATGTTTTTATGTTACATTATTCAAAGTTTAAAATTATAAGAAACATGCGTAATGTTTGAATCTTTACATGTTAAACATGTTTAGAATGAACAAAACTACTTAAGTTTTGGTGTTACCTTATTCAAAGTTCAAAGTTATAAGAAACGTGCATAAAGTTTGAATCTATACATGTTGAACATGTTTTAAACGAAAAAAATCACTTAACTTTTGGTGTTATGTTATTACAAGAATTAAATTATAAGAAGCATGCATACACTTTGAATATTTACATGTTGAGCACATCTAGAATGAGTAACACTACTTAAGTTTTGGTGGTACATTATTCTAAGCTCAAAATTATAAAACATGTGCATAAAATTTGAATCTTTACATGTTGAGCATGTCCAAAATGAGCAAAATCACTTAAGTTTTTATGTTACATTATTCAAAGTTCAAAATTATAAGAAACGTGTCTAAAGATTGAATCTTTAAATGTTGAAAATGTTCAAAATGAAATAGACAACTTAGTTTTTGGTGTTACATTATTCAAAGTTCAAAATTATAAGAAACATGCCTAAAATTTGAATTTTTATATGTTCAACATGTCTACAACAATCAAAACCACTTATGTTTTGGTGTTATGTTATTCAACATTCAAAATTATAAGAAACATGCCAACGATTTGAATCAAATATTTCCAAAACAAGAAAAACAACTTAAATTTTAGTGTTACGTTATTCAAAGTTCAAAATTATAAGAAATGCTCCTAAAGTTTGAATCTTTACATGTTGAACATATCAAAAATGAGAAAAACTACTTAAGTTTTTATGTTATGTTATTCAAAGTTCAAAATTATAAGAAACACACATAGAGTTTGAATCTTTACATGTTGAACATGTCTGAAACAATCAAAACTATTTAAGTTTTGGTGTTACATTATTCAAAGTTCAAAATTATAATAAATATACATAAAGTTTATATCGTTAGATGTTGAACATGTCTAGAATGAGAAAAATTACTTAAGTTTTGGTGTTACATTATTTAATATTCAAAATTATAAGAAAGACGCTTAAAGTTTGAATCTTTACATGTTGAACATGTCTAGAACAAGTAAAAACTGCTTAAGTTTTGATGTTACGTTATTCAAAATTGAAAATTATAAGAAATGCACATAAAGTTTGAATCTTTACATCTTGAACATGCTCAAAAGGAGTGAAACCGCTTAAGTTTTGGTGTTACATTATTTAGACTTCAAAATTATAACAAACGTGAATAAAGTTTTAATATTTACATGTTGAACATATCTAAAATGAGCAAAATCACTTAAATTTGGTGTTGCATTATTCAAAGTTCAAAATTATAAGAAACACACATAAAGTCTAAATTTTTACATGTTAAATATGTTCAAAATGATCAAAACCACTTAAATTTTGGTGTTACGTTATTCAAATTTCAAAATAATAAGAAACACATAAAATTTAATTCTTTACATGTTGAACATGTCCAAAATGAGTAAAACCATTTAAGTTTTGATGTTACATTATTCAAAGTTTACAATTATAAGAAACAAACCCAAGGCTTTCATGTTTACATGTTAAACATGTACAGAATGAGCAAAATGGCTTAAGTTTTGGTGTTACATTATTCAAAGTTGAAAATTATAAGAAATGTGCCTAAGGTTTGAGTCTTTACATGTTGAACATCTCTGTAAGGAGCAAAACTGCTTACATTTTAGTGTGACATTATTCAAATTTCAAAATTATAAGAAAAACACCCAAAGTTTGAATCTTTACATGTTGAACATGTCTGGAATGAATAAAATCACTTAAGTTATGGTGCTACATTATTCAAAGTTCCAAATTATTTGAAATGCCCATAAAATTTAACATATAAAGATTCAAAGTTTATGCACGTTTCTTATAATTTTGAGTTTTGAATAACATAACATAAAAAATTAAATGGTTTTTCTCATTTTGAATACGTTTAACTGTAAAGATTTAAACTTTATGTGTGTTTCTTATAATTTTGAATTTTAAATAACATAAACACCAAAACTTAAGTAGATTTGATCGTTTCAAACAATTTTAACATGGTGATGCATGTTTCTTATAATTTTGAATAATGTAACACCAAAACATAATCAATTTTACTTATTTCGAACACGTTTAACATGTAAAGATTCAAACTTTATGTGGTTTTATTATAATTTTGAATTTTTAATAACATAACATCAAAACTTAAGTGTTTTTCTCATTTTGAACACATTTAACATGTAATTATTGAAAATTTATATGCATTTCTTATAATTTAGAATTTTTATTAACATAACACCAAAACTTAAGCGGTTTTGCTCATTTCAAACATGTTTAACATGTCAAGATTCAAACTTTATACGCATCACTTATAAATTTGAATTTTTAATAATGTAAGACTAAAATTTAAGTAGTTTTTTACGTTTCAAACACATCTAACATGTAAAAATTCAAAATTTATTTGTATTTCTTATAATTTTCAATTTTTAATAATGTAACACCAAAACCTAAGTAGTTTTACTCATTTCAAACACATTTAACATGTAAAAATTCAAATTTAATGCATGTTTCTTATAATTTTGAATTTTCAATAACGTAACACAAAAACCTAAGTGTTTTGTATTGTTTTAAATACATTTAACACAATGATTCAAACTTTATGTACATTTTTTATAATTTTGAATTTTCAATAATGTAACACCAAAATTTAAGTAGTTTTACTCATTTTGAACACGTTTAACATGTAAAGATTCAAACTTTATACGCGTTTCTTATAATTTTGAATAATGTAATGCCAAAACATAAGTGATTTCGTTTCGAACATGTTTAACATATAAATATTTAAACTTAAGTGCATTTTTTATAATTTTGAATTTTGAATAATGTAATGCCAAAACTTAAATGTTTTTGCCATTTTGAACATGTTTGACATGTAAAGATTCAAATTTTATGATCATTTTTTATAATTTTGAATAATGTAACACCAAAACTTAATTAATTTTGTTCATTTTGAACATGTTTAATATGTAAAGATTCAAATTTTATTCACATCCCTTATAATTTTGAATTTTAAATAATATGACATCAAAACTTAAGTGGTTTTGCTCATTTTGAACATATTTAACATGTAAATATTCAAAATTTATGCATGTTACTTTAATTTTGAATTTTAAATAACATAACATCAAAACTAAAGTAGTTTTATCCATTTGAAACATGTTTAACATGTAAAGATTCAAACTTTATCCATGTTTCTTATAATTTTAAACTTTGAATAATGCAACACTAAAACTCAAGTAGTTTTACTCATTTTGAACATGTAAAGATTCAAAGTTTATGCATGTTTCTTATAATTTGAATTTTAATAATATAACAACAAACATAAGCTATTTTACTTGTTTTGAACACTTTTAACATGTTGATGCATGTTTCTTATAATTTTGAATTTTAAATAATGTAACACTAAAATATAAGTAGTTTTACTCGTTTCGAACACATTTAACATGTAAAGATTCAAACTTTATGCATGTTTATTATAATTTTGAATTTTGACTACTGTAACACCAAAACTTAAATAGTTTTACTTATTTCTAACATGTTTAACATGTAAAGATTCAAGCGTTATGTACATTTCTTATAATTTTGACTATTGAATAACATTACATCAAAACATAAATAGTTTTCCTCATTTCAAACATGTGTAACATGTAAAGATTCAATCTTTATGCATGTTTCTTGTAATTTTAAAGTTTGAATAATGTAACACCAAAAGTAAAGTAGATTGGATCATTTATAACATGTTTTACATGTGAAGATTAAAACTTTTTGCATGTTTCTTATAAATTTTAATTTTGAAAATTCTAACACCAAAACTTAAAAAGTTTTGCTTGTTTTTAACACTTTTAACATGTAAAGATTCAAAATTTATGCACATTTATTATAATTTTAAATTAAAAATAATGTAACACTAAAACTTAAGCAGTTTTACTCATTTTGAACATGTTTAATATGTAAAGATTCAAATTTTATGTGCACTTCTTATAATTTTGAATAATGTAACACAAAGAACCTAAGTGGTTTTGCTCGATTCAAACACACTTAACATTTAAATATTCAAACTTTATATGGCATTTTTATAATTTAGAATTTTGAATAACATAACACTAAAACTTAAGTGATTTTGCTCATTTTGAACATGTTTAACATGTAAAGATTCAAAATTTATGCATATTACTTAGAATTTTTATTTTTGAATAATTTAACATCAAAACTTAAGTTGTTTTGCTTGTTTCAAACACATTTAATATGTAAAGATTCAATTTTTTTGTGCTTTTTTTGTAATTTTGAATTTTGAATAATGTCACTCTAAAACTTAAATGATTTTGCTCATTTTGAACATGTTTAACATGTAAAGATTTGAAATTATGTACATTCTTATAATTTCAAATTTTGAATAATGTGATGCCAAAACTTAATTGGTTTTTCTTGTTTTAAACATATTTAACATGTAAAGATTTAAACTTTATGCATGTTACTTATAATTTTGAATTTTGAATAACGTAACACCAAAACTTGAATTTTGCTCATTTTAGACACATTTGACATGTAAAGATCAAAATTTATGTGTGTTTCTTATAATTTTGAAGTTTGAATAATGTAACACCAAAATTTGAGCATTTTTGCTTGTTTTGAACACATTTACCATGTAAAGATTCAAACATTATGCATGTTTTTTTATAATTTTGAAGTTTCAATAATGTAATATCAAAGCTTAAGTAGTTTTGCTCATTTTGAACATGCTTAAGATGTAAAGATTCAAACTTTATGTGTGGTTTTTATAAATTTGAATTATAGATTATGTAACATCAAATATGAAATGGTTTTGCTTGTTTCAAATATATTTAACATATAAAGATTTAAAGTTTATGTGTCTTTCTTATAAATTATAATTTTGAATAATGTAATACTAAAACATAAGTAGTTTGACTCATTTCCAACTCGTTTAATATCTAAAAATTTAAACTTTATGTGCATTTCTTATCATTTTAAATTTTCAATAACGTAAAACCAAAATTAAAGTGGGTTTGCTCATTTTGAACATGTTTAACATATAAATATTTAAATTTTATACCCATATCTTATAATTTTGAATTTTTGATTAATGTAATATCAAAACTTAAGCAGTTTTTCTTATTTTAAACATGTTTAAGATGTAAAGATTCAAACTTTATCGTGTTTCTTATAGTTTTGAATTTTAAATAACATAACACCAAAACTTAATCAATTTGACTCATTTTGAACATGTTTAACATATAAAGATTCAATGTTTATGCATGTTTCTTATATTTTAGAATTTTGAAAAACATAACACCAAAACTTAAGTGGTTTTGCTCATTTTGAATATGTTTAACATGTAAAGATCTAGATTTTATGCATGTTCCTTATAATTTTGAATTTTAAATAATGTAACACCAAAACCTAAACAAATTTGCTTATTTCAAACACTTTTAACATGTTAATGCGTGTTTTTTTATAATTTTGAATTTTGAATAATGTAATACCAAAACATAAGTGGTTTTAATCATTTTAAACATGTCTAACATGTAAAGATTCAAATTTTATGAACATTTCTTATAATTTTGAAATTTTAATAATGTAACACTAAAATTTAAGTATTTTGCTCATTTTGAACATGCTTAATATGTAAAATTTCAAACTTTATGTGCATTTCTTATAAGTTTGAATTTTAAAAATGCAACACCAGAACTTAAGTGTTTTTTTATTTTTTTTATTTTGAACATGTTTAACATGTAAAGATTCAAAATTTATGCATGTTTCTTATAATTTAAAATTACCAATAATGTAACACCAAAACTTAAGGGTCTTTTCTTATTTCCAACACGTTTAACATGTAATAATTCAAAATTTATACATGTTTTTTATAATTTTGAATTTTGAATAATGTAACACCAAAATTTAAGTAGTTTTGCTCATTTTAAACATGTTTAACAAAGATTCAAACTTTATGCATGTTTCTTATAACTTTGAATTTTTGAATAATTTAACACCAAAAATTAAGTAGTTTTGTTCATTTTGAACATGTTTAACATGTAAAGATTTAAACTTATGCATGTTTCATATAATTTTGAATTTTGAATAACGTAATAACAAAACTTAAATGGTTTTACTCATTTTGAACATATTTAACATGTAAAGATTCAAAATTTATGCACGTCTCTTATAATTTCAAATTCAGAATAATGTAACACCAAAACATAAGCATTTTTGCTCATTTCCACTATGTTTAACATATAAATAATCAAACCCTATTCATGTTTTTTTATAATTTTGAATAATGTAACACTGAAACTTAATCAAATTTGCTTGTTTCTTACATGTTTAACATGTAAAGATGTAAACTTTATATGCATTCATTATAATTTGGATTTTAAATAATGTAACACCAAAACTTAAGTTGTTTTACTTGTTTCAAACATGTTTAATATGTATAGATTCAAATTTTATGCATATTTTTTATAATTTTGAATAATGTACCACCAAAACTTAAGTGGTTTTACTTATTTTGAACATGTTTAACATGTAAATATTCATATTTATATGTAGTTATTATATTTTTTAATTTTAAATAATGTAACCCCAAAACTGTAGTGGTTTTGCTCATTTTGAACATGTTTAACATGTAAAAATTCAAATTTTATGTTAAGAAGTTTTTCTCATATCCAATATGTTTAACATGTAAAGATTCAAAGTTTATTTATGTTTCTTATAATTTTGAATAATATAATGCCAAAAGGTAAGCTATTTTTCTCATTTTAAACATGTTTAACATGTAAAGATTAAAACTTTATGCATGTTTCTTATAATTTTGAAGTTTGAATAGCATAACACCAAATCTAAAATATATTTGCTCATTTGCAACATGTTTAATATGTAAAGATTCAAACTTTATGCACATTTCTTATAATTTTTAATTTTGAATATCGTAACACCAAAACCTAAGTGGTTTTTCTCATTTCAAACCTGTATAACATGTAAAGATTCAAACTTTATGCACATTTCTTATAAGTTTGAAATTTTAATAATGTAACATAAAAACTTAAGCAATTTTGCTCATTTCAAACATCTTTAACATTTAAATATTTAAAATTTATGTGCATTTCTTATAGTTTTAAATTTTGAATAATGTAACATTGAAACTTAAGTGATTTTGCTCATTTCAAACATGTTTAACATATAAATATTTAAACTTTATGCATGTTTTTTATAATTTTTACTTTTGAATGACGTAACACCAAAATATAAGTAGTTTTACTTGATTTAAACACATTTAATATATAAAGATTTAAAATTGTGTATTTCTTATTATTTAAAATTTTGAATAATGTAACACCAAAAATTAAGCGATTTTACTCATTTTGAATACGTTTAACATGTAAAGATTCAAATCTTATGTGAATTTCTTATAATTTTGAATAACATAACACTAAAACTTAAGCTATTTCACTCATTTCGAACATGTTTAAGATGTAAAGTTTCAAAATTTATGCACGTTTCTTATAATTTTGAAGTTTGAATAATATAACACCAAAACTTATGTGGTTTTCTCATTCCAAACATGTTTAACATGTAAAGATTAAAACTTATATATGTTCTTATAATTTGTAATTTTGAACAATGTAATTCCATAACTTAATTGGTTTTGCTCATTTCTAACGTGCTTAACATGTAAAGATTCAAACTTTACACGTATTTCTTCTAATTTTGAGTTTTGAATAACATAACACCAAAACCTAAGAAGTGGTTTTGCTCATTTAAAGCATGCTAAACATGTAAAGTTTCAAACTTTAATCACATTTCTTATAATTTTGAATTTTGAATAAAGGAACACCAAAATTTAAGCTATTTTGCTTATTTTGAACATGTTTAATATGAAAAGATTCAAAATTTATTCACGTTTTTTATAATTTTGAATTTTAAATAATGTAAAACTAAAACTTAAGTGATTTTGCTTGTTTTGAACACATTTAACATGTAAAGATTACAACTTTATGTGTATTTCTTATATTGTTGAATTGTGAATAACGTAACACTAAAATTTAAGTGGTTTTGCTCATTTCAATACATTTAACATATAAAGATTCAAAATTTAGGCACATTTCTTATAATTTTGAATTTAGCATAACGTAACACCAAAACTTAAGCAATTTTGTTCATTTCAAACATATTTAACATTTAAAAATTCAAACTTTATACGTGTTTCTTATAATTTTGAATATTGTAACATCAAAGCTTAAATGTGTTTACTCATTTTGAATGTGTTTAACATGTAAAGATTCAAACTCTATGTAAATTTTTTATAATTTAAAATTTTGAATAATATAACATCAAAAGTAAGCGATTTTGCTCATTTTCAACACGTTTAACATGTAAGGATTCAAAATCTATGCACATTTCTTATAATTTTGAATTTTGAATAATGTAACACTAAAACCTAAGTAGTTTTGCTTGTTTTATACATGTTTAACATGTAAAGATTCATTAAAAAAAATGTTTCTTATAATTTTAAATATAATATAAGGTAACACCAAAATATAAGCAGTTTTGCTCTCTTTGAACATGTTTAACATGCAAAGATTCAAGCTTTATGCACATTTCTTATAATTTTGAATAACATAACATCAAAACATAAGTAGTTTTGTTCATTTCCAATAAGTTTAACATGTAAAGATTTAAATTTTATACACGTTACTTATAATTTTGAATTTGGAATAATATAATGCCAAAACATAAGTGGTTTTCTTCATTTTCAACATGTTAAACATGTAAAGATTCAAACTTTATATGCATTTTTTCTAATTTTGAATTTTGAATAACGTAACACCAAAACATAAGCTATTTTGCTTGTTTCAAACATGTTGAACATTTAAAAATTCTACTTTTATTCATTTTTCGTATAATTTTGAATAATGAAACACTAAAATGTAAGTGGTTTTGATCATTGTAAACATGTTTAACATGTAAATATTTAAATTTTATGTGTATTTCTTATAATTTTGAATAATAAACCCCAAAACTTAAGTGGTTTTACTCATTTCAAACACGTTTAACATGTAAAAATTCAAACTTTATATGTGTTTCTTATAATTTTGAATTTTAAATAATGTAACACCAAAACCTAAGCAATTTTGCTCATTTTGAACGCTTTTAACATGTAAAGATTAAAACTTTATGCATGTTTCTTATAATTTTGAATTTTGAAAAATTCAACACTAAAACCTAAGCAGTTTTTCTTGTTTGAAAACATATAACATGTAAAGATTCAAACTTTATGTGCATTTCTTATAATTTTGAATTTCAAATAATGTAACACAAAAACATAAGTAGTTTTGCTTATTTCAAACATGTTTAACATGTCAAGATTTTAACTTTATGTGTTTCTTATAATTTTGAATTTTGAATAATATAACACATAAACTTAAGTAATTTTGCTTGTTTCAAACATGTTTAACATGAAAAAATTAAAACTTTATGCATGTTTCTTATAATTTTAAAGTCTAAAAAACATAAGCATTTTTGCTTATTTTGAAGATGTTTAACATGTAAAGATTCTAAATTTATTTGCATTTTTAATAATTTTGAATTTTAAATAATGTAACACCAAAATTTAAATGGTTTTACTTGTATCGAACATGTTTAACAAGGAAAGATTCAAACTTTATGTGCGTTTCTTATCATTTTTAGTTTTGAATAGTGTAACACTAAAACTTAAAGTTTGCTTATTTTGAACAACTTTAACATGTAGAGACTCAAATGTTATAATGTAACACCAAAACTTAAGTGGATTTGCTCATTTAGAACATGTTTAACATGTAAAGATCAAACTTAATGTGCATTTCTTAAAATTTTAAATTTTGAATAATGTAACACCAAAACTCAAGCAACTTTATTGTTTTTGAACACATTTAAAATCTAAAAATTCACTTTTCATATACATTTCATATAAGTAATATTTTTTATTACATAACACCAAAACTTAAGTAGTTTTGCTTATTTCAAACACATTTAACATTTAAAGATTCAAACTTTACATGTATTTCTTATAAATTTTAATTTTGAATATTGTAACACTAAAATTTAAGAAGTTTTGATCATTTCAAACATGTTTAACATGTAGAGATTTAAACTTTATGCATGTTTTTTATATATTTGAATTTTGAATAACATAAAACCAAAACTTAAGTGGTTTTACATGTTTAACATGTAAACATTAAAAATTTATACACATTTCTTATAACTTTGAATTTTAAATAATGTAACACTAAAACATAAGCGGTTTTGCTCATTCAAACATGTTTAACATGTAAGATTCAAATTTTATGCATGTTTCTTATAATTTTGAAGAACATAACAATAAAAATTAAGTGATTTTGCTTGTCTTAAACATGTTTAACATGTAAAGTTTCAAAATTTATGTGCATTTATCATAATTTTGAATTTTGAATAATGTAACATAAAAACTTAAGTGATTTTACTTATTTTAAACACATTTAACATATAAATATTCAAACTTTATGCATGTTTCTTAGAATTTTTAATTTTGAATAATGTAACACCCAAACTTAAGTGGTTTTGTGATGCAAATATACATGTTTCAACTTACATCATAAATGGATTTGAGAAACCTGTCATAGTTTTGTAAACCCGACTACGTAAAGATTCTGCAATTGTTTAGCAAAACATCTTCTTCAGACTAACACCTTTATCTTGATGTCTCACAGGGTCGGTCTTATATATAGACCTCTGCCTAAATATATCTGGGTCGAACAAAATAAAAAGCTCATTTTAAAAGGCTCTGGACTGCCCAATACATATCAGGAATTGAACTACGTGGCTATGAAGCCATTATATTTTATCCTCCAACCAAGGCTATAACAGCCTTTATAAATAGGCTTAGATCACTCTTTTCGGGCCTGTATAGAGGGGCCTCCATGTGGGATTACATAATCCTGATGTGCCATCACCCATTCCTAATTCTTGCAAGTTCTTCAATTAATGTTCACTCTCTCTCTCTTTCTGATCCGTGTAGGAATGATCAAATCAACAGTAAATAAGTGATCCCCACGAATAGATGGTCTGCTAAACTTCGGTATTCCTAACTTAGACAATACAAGCACATCTCCAGACTGAGTGCCGGATGGAATCTAGAATTCTGAAATTCCTTCTATTGTCTTACCTTAACAACAGTTCACAGTATGGCATCAATATAACTAATAGAAATTTTTGGACGAGAGATTGAGGCCATCCCTTTTTAATGCCTGGAATCTCCTTCGCATAAATATGAAAGGACAGATCTCCAGTAGGACCCCCTTTTTGGTCCAGTATTACCTTTCCTGCGTGCACGGATGGTGCTGCCAGTGTCAACACTTGAGGAATTTTAACTTTCAAGTCCTTCATTCAATGGTATCATGCATAGAATCCTCGAAGCAGCCGTGTATTCAAAGCGACAGAAAGAATCATTCCTCGGCGGCTACAGACTCAGCTTAGTGTAATTCTTGAAAGAATGAATTATACACCTTCCCTTGATCGTGTCTGCACTTTACACGTTTTAATGATCCGTCCAGAATAGTTCTTTCATGCCGTGCATACTGTTTTCAACCACCGATCAATTCTTCTGACCGATAATATCACCACACCTGCACCTTCGTATTCTTATTCTTATTTATTTTTCTTTACTCAGTTATCTGGAGACATTAGTATAACTTTTAAATATCGGAGTGAGATCTTGCATGCAAACTACAACTCGTCCACTTTTTAGGTCTTTTCCACTAGTTCTAATCTCCTTCACATAACATGCAACTAGTGAAATTTCATTTCTGTTCACGTTCTCCCCAAAAGATTGGCGGATAGTGTATTTGTTTCTACTTGGAATCACCAGATTAATTCAGGAAATAAAGGATTATGACTAAGCAGTATAGAGCAGAAATTATACAGAGCAGAACCAATGATAAACACATCCAACGCCGATTCATCCACCTTCACTATAACTTCAAGGATTATAATTGGCGATCTGTTTCCTTAAGCTCTAAAGAGTACACACACAGAACTCTATACCGTACAACCAGAATGCTACCAATAAAATCTCTATTGCAAAATCATTACTATGACAATCAACAGCCATCTTTCTGAAACAAACAAGGATACTTACAGTTCAAAATATAATCCAGATCAATGGTTTCAAAAGCCACATTTTGATGCTAGCGAACAGCTTTCATTGCCTCCCTTCATAATATTTTTATTGCAGACTACAGGCCAAATGGCCTTCAGGACTCCTTCTCTCCTTAAAGGAGATTCTCTCTCCCTCCTCTGTCTGTACAGCAACTTCTCTTTCTATGAGAGGTCCTTACCTCTCTTCTTACGCCCTGTTTTTCTTCTCTTCTTTTTTCTATATTTAATTTTCTTGTTTTTAAAAACCTCCTCTCTCTAACTTCTACGCCAACTTGGGTTGAAGGTAAAACAGAAACAGTTTTCAATTTACTAAGGTTGAAACCATTTCAACCATTCTCCCATTATTCCCTCAACAGCCCAGCAATCATTTTTTTTTATGTTTATCTTTTTACAATTACTCCTCAATTTCAACATTTGGAGGGAAACTACATTAATTTGAAATTTGAATTTAATCATAAACATGTCTTTCCAGGATGTCTGTAGATGCTCCTGCATCATACTCTCCCTCTAGGAACAATTTGAACCTTAGTTCAAATGAAATACTACCTCCATGCATTAGTCTTTACTATATGCCTGGATCCCACGGTCTTCTTGTCATTGTCAATGCTTGAATTTGTCTTTGCTGGTCTTTACCTTTCTTCTTGCTTTTCTTTCTCTTCTGGTATCTTCTTCTTCGCATCTCTTTCTCAGCTGCCAGGTCCAATCTCCATGCTTCTTCATCTTCATACATGTCTTCAAAACATATGTCTTCCATACCTGCATTCAAAACATCAAAAGCCACCTTAGTAGAAAAACATTGAGGCCATGAAGCCTCTTGGCTGCCTTCACATTTCTGTTCTTGTTTCATGACCAAAACTGCCTTGGTCTCATTGCTTTCCTCTTGTATTGTCTCACTCTTTCCAATGCTGCCTTCACCATGGCTTGTACCTTTACACAACTCTCTTGGATTACCAAATAGCTCCTCTATCATTCTCAACTCTACCTTTAGTGAGATCTCATCTATCTCACAATCTGCATCAAACTTGGGCTTATCAACTTGAAGGATTGCTTGTTCCTTACTAGCCTTACTCTTCATCTCATCACTCAACACAAACTCATCTAAATCTTCATGTCCTATATCAGATTTAGGACTAGATTGTCTTTCATCCTCTATCATTACATTCATCCACTTTATAATTTCTTCATACAAATCAGCGTCTTCATCAACATCAGTATATTCATCAAAAACAATTGCAGTATTC
Organism: Torreya grandis; assembly: GCA_037957365.1. Lineage (NCBI taxonomy): Eukaryota > Viridiplantae > Streptophyta > Pinopsida > Cupressales > Taxaceae > Torreya > Torreya grandis. Next base: position 162,663 of record JARHVA010001563.1, on the reverse strand, counting down.
ATACCTTCTGTCTCCTTGCTTTCTTCAATCGCTGCCTGGAGCCATCTTGTTTGTTCTGCTGCATATTCTTTCCTTTTCTCATCATCCATTCCTTTGGAAGTCTCTCCTTGCTGTACATTAGCTTTCATAGCCACTTTCCATTCTTCAGTTTTCATAAAAATATCATTAAACGATTCAAACAAATCATTATCCCTTTCATTGCAAACAATTATCTTACCTTTCCATGTACTTGTGTCATTCTTCACCTTCCTCCATTGAGTTCTTGGTGTTGCTGCCTTAACACTCACATCTTCATTCTTTGCCTTCTTAGGCACCCATACTTGTTTCTCTTTCTTACCATTTCTCTTCTCAAGCCATGTAGGCATCCTGCATTCATGCCTTTGTACCAGCACCTCCTCTTGCTTGGGAGTTTGTTTCTTCCACCATTTAGGCATCACATACCCATGGTCAATTGGAAACTTTACTTTTCTATTTGCTTCTCCAACATGCATTTCAACATTTTCATGCTTATAAGAAGAATCAATTGTTGAATTCAACTTTACCTCCTTAATGGGCTGCTTCATTTGCATGGCTTCTTGATTATCTGTCCTTTCTTTTTCCTTTATGCTTGGCTGCTCTCTTTCTTCTTCCTGGCATTCAATGGCATCATGGAATTCATCTTCATCTCCCTTATCAATAGCAAACTCACTTCTCTCTCCTGCATATTCACTTGTGCATTTGGTGTCTTCTCCTGCACCAATTTCTCCATTCTCCAAGGCCATTCTCTTGACCTTTACAAGGCTGCTCATCCCTGCACTTACCCATTCAAAAACAACGTTAATTACAAAAACAAGAGACCACAATGTCTCCATGAGTATCCTCTTAATGGACACTCTCATCTTCTCAAGTGCTCTTCCTGGCACTTCCTCTTTTCTTTCTTCTCCTCTCTTGTTCTCCTCAATGAGAACCTTCTTCTCAACTTCTTCTTCTTGCTGCCCACTTGGCAACCTTCTTATCTTCTTCAAGCCTCTATGGGCTTCTCTCTTCATGGCAATCTTATTTTGCCTTCTTCTCCTCTTCACTAGGAGATCTATAGGCCACTTCAACCTCTTCTTCATTGGCCATACCCATGTTTGTCTATTCAGCTGCATCCAAGACTCATACTCATCCTTAACCTTAGCTAATTCTTTCTTCAAACTAGCAATTTCTTTATCAAGTACAAAACTGTCCATACCTTTGATGCTTGCTTTCCTTTTGCTGCCCTCATGTACCTTGCTACTCTGCAGTGCCTTCAACAACACTTCCATCTCTGAGATCTTCACCCAAGTCTTTTCCACCTTGGTCTCTTGATCCCTTGTCTCACCCAAGCCTTTTCCTTGACTGGTCTTTTGACAATCCACGTGATCTCACCTAGGCCTTTTGCATGCTAGTCTTTTGATCAATCCTGCAGCAACTCTTTAGACAACTCTTTAACAAACACAAATTACAAATCCAAGCTTACCTTGCTTTGGATCTTTCTCTTGAGCATTCACTATGTTCTTCTTTTAGAGCTTCTTTAAGCTTCTCTTCTCAATTCTGAAAACTTCATCCTTTACCTCACCTAAGTCTGTTTCACCTTAGTCTTTTGGCAAGCTATCCAAGCTTCTTCTTGGATCTTCTTCTCTAAGCCTTCCTTGGCTTCTTCTCTTTTTAAGCCTCAATGGCTTGGCTGCCTTTCTCTTCACCTATTTGCTTCTTAACAAAATAAAATCATATCAAAAGCAAAGTTGCTCATACCTTTCTTTAGCAGAGTCTTCCAGTGCTTGTCCTGCTGATCCTTGCCAATTTCTGTCACAACTGTAATATCATTCACAAATGCAACTATACCAAATTCTGCAACAACTTGTGATCCATTTCTAAATCCCCAAGAGCTTCAAGCTCTGATACCAAATGATGCAAATATACATGTTTCAACTTACATCATAAATGGATTTGAGAAACCTGTCATAGTTTTGTAAACCCGACTACGTAAAGATTCTGCAATTGTTTAGCAAAACATCTTCTTCAGACTAACACCTTTATCTTGATGTCTCACAGGGTCGGTCTTATATATAGACCTCTGCCTAAATATATCTGGGTCGAACAAAATAAAAAGCTCATTTTAAAAGGCTCTGGACTGCCCAATACATATCAGGAATTGAACTACGTGGCTATGAAGCCATTATATTTTATCCTCCAACCAAGGCTATAACAGCCTTTATAAATAGGCTTAGATCACTCTTTTCGGGCCTGTATAGAGGGGCCTCCATGTGGGATTACATAATCCTGATGTGCCATCACCCATTCCTAATTCTTGCAAGTTCTTCAATTAATGTTCACTCTCTCTCTCTTTCTGATCCGTGTAGGAATGATCAAATCAACAGTAAATAAGTGATCCCCACGAATAGATGGTCTGCTAAACTTCGGTATTCCTAACTTAGACAATACAAGCACATCTCCAGACTGAGTGCCGGATGGAATCTAGAATTCTGAAATTCCTTCTATTGTCTTACCTTAACAACAGTTCACAGTATGGCATCAATATAACTAATAGAAATTTTTGGACGAGAGATTGAGGCCATCCCTTTTTAATGCCTGGAATCTCCTTCGCATAAATATGAAAGGACAGATCTCCAGTAGGACCCCCTTTTTGGTCCAGTATTACCTTTCCTGCGTGCACGGATGGTGCTGCCAGTGTCAACACATGAGGAATTTTAACTTTCAAGTCCTTCATTCAATGGTATCATGCATAGAATCCTCGAAGCAGCCGTGTATTCAAAGCGACAGAAAGAATCATTCCTCGGCGGCTACAGACTCAGCTTAGTGTAATTCTTGAAAGAATGAATTATACACCTTCCCTTGATCGTGTCTGCACTTTACACGTTTTAATGATCCGTCCAGAATAGTTCTTTCATGCCGTGCATACTGTTTTCGACCACCGATCAATTCTTCTGACCGATAATATCACCACACCTGCACCTTCGTATTCTTATTCTTATTTATTTTTCTTTACTCAGTTATCTGGAGACATTAGTATAACTTTTAAATATCGGAGTGAGATCTTGCATGCAAACTACAACTCGTCCACTTTTTAGGTCTTTTCCACTAGTTCTAATCTCCTTCACATAACATGCAACTAGTGAAATTTCATTTCTGTTCACGTTCTCCCCAAAAGATTGGCGGATAGTGTATTTGTTTCTACTTGGAATCACCAGATTAATTCAGGAAATAAAGGATTATGACTAAGCAGTATAGAGCAGAAATTATACAGAGCAGAACCAATGATAAACACATCCAACGCCGATTCATCCACCTTCACTATAACTTCAAGGATTATAATTGGCGATCTGTTTCCTTAAGCTCTAAAGAGTACACACACAGAACTCTATACCGTACAACCAGAATGCTACCAATAAAATCTCTATTGCAAAATCATTACTATGACAATCAACAGCCATCTTTCTGAAACAAACAAGGATACTTACAGTTCAAAATATAATCCAGATCAATGGTTTCAAAAGCCACATTTTGATGCTAGCGAACAGCTTTCATTGCCTCCCTTCATAATATTTTTATTGCAGACTACAGGCCAAATGGCCTTCAGGACTCCTTCTCTCCTTAAAGGAGATTCTCTCTCCCTCCTCTGTCTGTACAGCAACTTCTCTTTCTATGAGAGGTCCTTACCTCTCTTCTTACGCCCTGTTTTTCTTCTCTTCTTTTTTCTATATTTAATTTTCTTGTTTTTAAAAACCTCCTCTCTCTAACTTCTACGCCAACTTGGGTTGAAGGTAAAACAGAAACAGTTTTCAATTTACTAAGGTTGAAACCATTTCAACCATTCTCCCATTATTCCCTCAACAGCCCAGCAATCATTTTTTTTTTATGTTTATCTTTTTACAATTACTCCTCAATTTCAACATTTGGAGGGAAACTACATTAATTTGAAATTCGAATTTAATCATAAACATGTCTTTCCAGGATGTCTGTAGATGCTCCTGCATCATTTTGCTCATTTCAAACATGTTTAATATGTAAAGATTCAAATTTTATATATGTTTCTTATAATTTTGAAGTTTGAATAATGTAGCACCAAAACCTAAGTGGTTTTGGTCATTTTGAATAGGTTTAACATTTAAATATTTAAACTTTATACATGTTTCTTATAATTTTGAATAATGTTACACCAAAACTTAAGCACTTTTACTCATTTTGAATACATTTAACATGTAAAAATTCAAACTTTTTGCACATTTCTAATAATTTTGAAATTTGAATAATGTAACACTAAAACCTAAGTGGTTTTACTCATTTTAAACATGTTTAATGTGTAAAGATTCAAACTTTAAGCATGTTTCTTATAAGTCTGAATTTTGAATAAGGTAACACTAAAACTTAAGTAGTTTTGCTAGTTTTGCAAATGTATAACATGTAAAGATTAAAAATTTATGTGTTTCTTAGAATTTTGAATAATGTAACACAAAAAAATTAATAGTTTTATTTGTTTCAAACACATTTAACATGCAAAGATTCAAAATTTATGTGCATTTATTATAATTTTGAATTTTGAATAATGTAACACTGAAACTTAAGTAGTTTTTCTCCTTTAGAACATGTTTAACATGTAAAGATTCAGACTTCATGTGCATTTCTTTTAATTTTGAATTTTAAATACCATAACGCCAAAACATAAGCAATTTTGTTTCTTTCAAACATGTTTAACCTATAAAGATTCCAAATTTATTTGTGTTTCTTATAATTTTATCTTTTAAATAATGTAACACCAAAGCTTAAGCTATTTTGTTTGTTTTGAACATTTTTAACAAGTAAAGATTCAAACTTTATGTGCATTTCTTATAATTTTGAATTTTGAACAATGCAACACCTAAACTTAAGTGGGTTTGCTCATTTTGAACACACTTAACTTGTAAAAGATTCAAACATTATGTTCATTTCTTATAATTTTGAATTTTGAATAACCTAACATAAAAAGTTACATGATTTTGCTTGTTTTGAATATGTTTAACATGTAAAGATTCAAAATTTATGTGCGCTTCTTATAATTTTAAATTTTGAATAACGTAACAACAAAATTTAAGTGCTTTTGGTTATTTTAAACACATTTAACATGTAAAGAATTGAACTTTATTCATGTTTCTTATAATTTTGAATTTTGAATAATGTAACACCAAAACTTAAGTAGATTTTCTCATTTCCAATATGTTTAAAATGTAAAGCTTTAAACATTATATGCATTTCTTATAATTTTGAATTTTGAACAATGTAACACCAAAACATTAAAACATTATGCGCGTTTACTATAATTTTAAAATTTAAATAATGTAAGACCAAAATGTAAGTGGTTTTGCTCATTTTGAACACATTTAACATGCAAAAATCCAAACTTTATGCATGTTTCTTATAAATTTTAATTTTCAATAATGTAACATCAAAACTTGAGTAGTTTTACTCATTTTGAACATGTTTTACATGTAAAGATTCAAACTTTATAAGTTTTTCTTATAATTTTGAAAAAATCAAGTAATTTTGCTCATTTTAAACATGTTTAATGTGTAAATATTTAAAACTTATATGCATTTCTTATAATTTAAAATTTAAGTAATGTAACACCAAAACTTAAGTGGGTTTCCTTGTTTCAGACATATTTAACATGTAAAGATTCAAACTTTATGCATATTTATTAAATTTTTGAATTTTGAATATTATAACACGTAAACTTAATAAATTTTGCTTATATTGAACATGTTTAACATGTAATGACTCAAAATTTATACACATTTCTTATAATTTTGAATAACATACCACACAAACTTAAGTGGGTTTGATCATTTTGAACATGTTTAACATGTAAAGATTTAAACTCTATGCATGTTTCTTAAAATTTTGAATAATATAACATCAAAGCTTAAGAAATTTTGCTCATTTTGAACATGTTTAACATGTAAAAATTTAAACTTTATGCATATTTCTTATAATTTTTAATTTTGAATAATGTAACACCAAAATCTAAGTAGTTTTACTCGTTTCAAATACATTTAACATGTAAAGATTCAAAATTTATGCACGTTTCTTATAATTTTGAATTTTGAATAATATACCACCCAAACTTAAGAGGCTTTGCTCATTCTGAACATGTTCAAGATGCAAAGATTCAAATGTAATACCAAAACTTAAGTGGTTTTGCTCATTTTGAATATGTTTAACATGTAAAATTTTAAACTTTATGCATATTTCTCATAGTTTTGAATTTTGGATAATGTAATATCAAAACTTAAGTGTTTTTGCTCATTTCAAACATGTTTAACATGTAAAGATTCAAACTTTATGTGCAATTTTAAAAAAATTCAACTTTGAATAACCTAACACCAAAATTTAAGTGTTTTTGCTCACTTCGAACATGTTTAACATGTAAAGGTTCTAACTTTATACGTGTTTCTTACAATTTTGAATTTTGAATAATGTGATACCAAAAGTCAATCGATTTTGCTCATTTTAAACACATTTAAGATTTAATGATTCAAACTTTATGTGCATTTCTTATAATTTTGAATTTTAAATAATGTAACATCAAAACAAAAATGGTTTTTGATCATTTTAAATATGTTTAATATGTAAATATTCAAACATTATTCAAGTTTATTATAATTTTGAATAATGTAACAATAAAACTTAAGTGGTTTTGCTTGTTATGAACATGTTTGACATGTAAAGATTCAAACCTAATTCAAGTTTCTTATAATTTTGAATTTTGAATAATGTAACATCAACACATAAGTGGTTTAGCTTATTTTGAACACGTTTAACTTGAAAAGATTCAAACTTTATGCACATTTATTATAATTTTAAACTTTGAATAATGTAAGACCAAAACTTAAGCGGATTTGCTCATTTTGAATATGTTTAACATGTAAAGATTCAAACTTTATGCATGTTTCTTATAATTTTAAATTTTGAGTAACATGACACCAAAATATAAGCCATTTTAATCATTTGGATCACATTTAACATGTAAAGATTCAAACTTTATCTGCATTTTTATAATTTTTAAATTTGAATAATGTAACATCAAAATTTAAGTGGTTTTTCTTATTTTGAACACATTTAAGCAATTTTACTCATTTCAAACTTGTTTAACATGTAAAGATTCAAAATTTATTCGTGTTTATTATAATTTTGAGTTCTGAATAACCTAACACCAAAACTTAAGCAACTTTGCTCATTTCAATAACATTAAGTGATTTTGCTCATTTCCAACATGTAGAGATTAAAACTTTATGTGCATTTCTTATAATTTTCAATTTTGAAGAATGTAACAACAAAACTTAAGTAGGTTTGCTTATTCTAAATATGTTTAACATATAAATTTTCAAATTTTATGGGTGTTTCTTATAATTTTGAATTTTGAATAATGTAACACTAAAACTTAATCAGTTTTGCTCGTTTCAAACATGTTTAATATGTAAAGATTCAAAATTTATGCATATTTTTTATAATTTTGATTTTTGAATAATCTAATTAAAAACTTAATTAGTTTTACTCATTTCAAACATATTTAACATGTAAAGATTCAAATTTTATGCACGTTTCTTATAATTTTGAGTTTTGAATAAAGGAACATAAGTGGTTTTGCTCATTTTAAATATGTTTAACTTGTAAAAATTCAAATTTAATGTGTATTTTCTTATAATTTTGAATTTTCAATAAGGTAACACTAAAACTTAAGTGGTTTTGCTTGTTTTTAACACCTTTGACATTCAAATATTCAAAATTTACGCACATTTCTTATAATTTTAAATTTACAATAACGTAATACTAAAACATAAGTGGTTTTGATCGTTTTGAACATGTTAAACATGTAAAGATTAAAAATTTATAGCACATTTTTTATAATTTTGAATTTTTTATAATGTAACACAAAGATATTAGCTGTTATGCTCTTTTCAAACATGTTTAGCGTGTAAAGATTCAAACTTTATGCACATTTCTTATAATTTTGAATAATGTAACACCAAAACTTAAATGGTTTTACTCATTTTGAACATGTTTAACATGTAAAGTTTCAAACTTTATGCATGTTTTTTGTAATTTTGAATTTTGAATAATGTAACACCAAAACTTTAAAGGTTTTAGTCATTTTCAAAAATTTTAACATGTAAAGATTCAAAATTTATGCACGTTTTTTTATATTTTTGAATTTTGAATAATGTAACACCAAAACTTAAGCAGTTTTGATCATTTAGAATATGTTTAACATGGAAAGATCCAAACTTTATATGCATTTCTTATAATTTTGAATTTTGAATAATGTAAAACAAAAATATAAGTAATTTTGCTCATTTTGAACATGTTTAACATGTAAAGATTCAACTTTATGCGTGTGTTTCTTATAATTTTGAATTTTTGAATAACATAACACCAAAACATAAGTGGTTTTGCTCATTTTGAACATGTTTAACAAGTAAAGATTTAAACTTTATGTTTTTTATAATTTTGAATTTTAAATAATGCACTACCAAAACTTAAGCAATTTTGCTCATTTTTGAACATGTTTAGCATGTAAATTTTCAAACTTTACGTGCATTTCTTATAATTTTTGAATTTTGAATATTAATGCCAAAACTTAAGAGGTTTTGCTCATTTCAAAACATGTTTAATATGTAAAGATTCTAACTTTATACATGTTTCTTAGAATTTTGATTATTGATATAACGTAACACCAAAACCTAAGAGGTTTTGCTCATTTTCAGCAGATGTTTAACATGTAAATATTCAAATTTTTATGCACGTTTCTTATAATTTTGAATTTGAATAATGTAATGCCAAAAATTAAGCAATTTTGTTTCCTTTCCAACATGTTTAACAAGTAAAGATTCAAACTTTATGCTCATTTCTTATAATTTTAAATTTTTAACAATATAACATCAAAACTAAAATTGTTTTGCTCATTTCCAACATGTTTAAACATGTAAAAGAATTTAAATTTTATGTGAATTTCTTATAATTTTGAATTTTGACTAGCATAACAACAAAACTGAAGCTATTTTTCTCATTTTTCAACACATTTAACATGTAAAGATTTAAATGTTATACACATTTTTTATAATTTTTAAGTTTTGAATAATGTAACAACAAGGCCTAAGCAGTTTTATTCGTTTCAAACATGTTTAATATATAAAGATTCAAACTTAATGCATGTTTGGCATAATTCTTAATTTTGTTAATTTAACACCAAAATTTAAGTAGTTTTGCTCATTTTGAATATGTTTTAACATGTAAAAAATTGAAACTTTATGCATATTTCTTATAATTTTGAATATTGAATAATGTAACACCAAATACATAAGTTGCTTTCATCATTTCTAGAGCATTTAATATGTAAAGATTCAAACTTTATGCTCATTTCTTATAATTTTGAGTTTTGAATAATGTAACACCAAAACTTAAGTGGTTTTACTCATTTCAAACACATTTAACATGTAAAGATTCAAACTTTATGCTCATTTCTTATAAATTTGAATTTTGAATAATATAACAGAAAAAACTTATGTGGTTTTGCTTCTTTTGAACATGTTTAACATGTAAAGATTCAAATTTTATGCATGATTCTTATAATTTTGAGTTTTGAATAATGTAACACCAAAACTTAAGCAATTTTGCTCATTTTCAACATGTTTTAAAGATTCAAATTTTATGCATGTTTCTTATAATTTTTTGAATTTTGAATAATGTAACACCAATAACTTAAGGTGGATTTTCTCATTTTGAACACATTTAGCATGTAAAGATTTAAACTTTATGTGCATTTATTTTAATTTTCAACAATTTAACACCAAAATAATAAGTCATTGAGATTGTAGAGATTCACCTTTCTTAAACATATTTATGCACCTTTCTTATATTTTTGAACTTTGAATAATATAACACTAAAACTTAAGTGGGTTTTGTTCATTTTGAACACATTTAACATGTAAAGATTTAAAATTTATTCTTGTTTCTTATAACTTTGAACTTTGAATAATGTAACACTAAAAGTTAAGTAGTTTTGCCTGTTCAAACATGATTAACGTGTAAAGGTCTCAAAATTTATGCACATTTCTAATAATTTTGAAATTTGAATAACGTAACAATAAAATTGAAGCAATTTTGCTTGTTTCAAATATAATTAACATGTAAAGATTCAAATTTTATGCATGTTTCTTATAATTTTGAATTTTGAATAATGTAAATACCAAAACCAAAGAAGTTTTTCTCATTTCAAACACTTTTAACATGTAAAGATTCAAATTTTATGTGCATTTTTTTGTAATTTTAAACTTTTAATAATGTAACACAAAAACTTAAGTGGTTATGCTTATTTTAAACATGTTTGACATAAAAAGATTCCAACTTTAGGTGCATTTCTTATAAATTTTAAACTTTTAAATAACCTAACACCAAATTTAAGTGTTTTTTTCTCACTTTAAACACATTTAACATGTAAAGGTTCTAACTTTTTGCATTATTTCTTATAATTTTGAATAATGTAAAAACCAAAACTCGATCAATTTTACTCATTTTGAACACATTTAGGATATAATGATTCAAAATTTATGTGTATTTCTTATAATTTTAAATTTCTAAATAATGTAACATCAATACATAATTGGTTTTAATTCTTTTCAAATACGTTTAACATGTAAAGACTCAAAATTTATGCACATTTCTTATAATTTTAAATTTTGAATAATCTAACACTGAAACTTAAGCAATTTTACACGTTTCAAACATGCAAAGATTCAAATTTTATTCATGTTTCTTATAATTTTGAATTTTGAATAATGTAACATCAAAAACTTAAGTAGTTTTGCACCTTTTGAACACATTTAACATGAAAAGATTTAAACTTTATGCACATTTATTATAATTTTGAACTTTGAATAATGTAATACCAAAACCTAAGTGGATTTGCTAATTTTGAATACATTTAATATGTAAAAATTCAAAATTTATGCATGTTTCTTATAATTTCAAGTTTTGAGTAACATAACACCAAAATATAAGCCATTTTCATCATATTTAACATGTAAAGATTCAAACTTTATGTGCATTTCTTATAATTTTGAACTTTGAATAACATAACCACCTAAACTTAAGTAGTTTTGCTTATTTTGAACACATTTAACATGTAAATGATTCAAAATTGATATGTATTTCTTATAATTTTGAATTGTGAAATAATGTAACAACCAAAATTTGAGGGGGTTTTGCTCATTTTGAATACGTTTAACATGTAAAGATTCAATTTTTTTTTATTGTTTCTTATAATTTTAAAATTGAAATAACATAACACCAAAACATAAGTGGTTCTATTCATTTCAAACACATTTAACATGTAAAGATTCAAACTATATGTGCATTTCTTATAATTTTAAATTTGGAAATAAAGTAACACCAAAATTCAAGTAGTTTTGCCCATTTTAAACATGTATAACATGTAAAGATTCAAACTTGATGTACATTTTCTTATAATTTATAATTTAGAATAGTGTAACACTAAAACTCAAGTAATCCGGCTCATTTGAAACATGTTTAACATATATAAATTCAAACTTTATGGTTTATTTCTTATAATTTTTGAATCTTGAATAATGTACCACCAAAACTTAAGTAGTTTTACTCATTTCAAATATGTTTAACATTTAAAGACTCGAAATTTATGCACATTTCTTATAATTTTGAATTTTAAATAACTTAAAACCAAAACATAAGTGGTTTTTTCTTATTTTGAACACGTTTGACATGTAAAGATTCAATCTTTATGCACATTTTTTATAATTTTGACTATTGAATAATATAACACCAAAAAATCATGTAGTATTTGCTCATTTCAAACATGTTTAATATTTTGCATGTTTCTTTTTATTTTGAATAATGTAATACCAAAAATTTAAGTGGTTTTGCTTCATTTCAAACATGTTTTTTATTACATAAGCCTAGGTTTTACAAGGACTTGGAACAACAAAGCCTTACATAGTTGAATGAACAAAAAGAAAAAGTCTAAACAATAAAAATAAGAGTAGACACATAAAACATTTAGGGGGACCCTCCTGGGTATCCTCCAAAACAAATTCTTTCTTTTGGATTTGACTTTGGTCTGATTCCTTGGACCCTTAGCTTGTTCACTAGGGAGAATCATCATTGGGCATTTCCTACATGATGCTTAGGGGGGACCCCAAGGGGGGGATTTGGGGGTCCTTAGGGGATTTGAGAATCGAGGAAATGGGTCATGGCCTCAACCACTCAGTGAAGCTCATTCCAATCTTGGCTTAGTTTTTTAAAAACAAAAACCTGCCTATTAGACTTTTATGTTGAAATTTGACAACATTACATTGTTTTTCTCATGTTCCTCTATTATAATGGCCTTACCTTTTTGATCATAATAGGTGGATGGAGAGTTTAGGGATGAAAAACATTTTCAAGGGAAGGTCATCTAGAGGGGAATAGGGCAAGCTATTACAAGGAGAAAGTTCAGTGGTGGGGAGGGAGCTCACAGAGGGATCCCCCTCTGGGGGGCCCTTCAAGGAGTCTTCCTTGGAGGAGGATCCATGTTTAACATGTAAATATTTGAACTTTATGCACATTTATTATAATTTTGAATTTTGAATAAAGTAACACCAAAACATAAGTAAAGATTTAAACTTTATGCTCATTTCAAATAAAGTTTGATATGTAAAGATTGAAATAGTCTATGCATTTCATATAATTTTTAATTTTGAATAATGTAACACCAAAACTTAAGTGGTTTTATTTCTTTAACATGTAAAGATTCAAACTTTATCTATATTTTTCATAATTTTGAATTTGGAATAATGTAATAACAAAACTTAAGAGGTTTTGCACATTTTGAACACTTTTAACATTTAAAGATTCAAACTTGATGTATGTGTTCTTATAATTTTGAGTTTTGAGCAGTGTAACACCAAAACATAAGTGGTTTAGCTCATTTCAAATATGTTTAAGATGTAAAGATTCAAACTTTATGTATATTTATTATAATTCTAAATTTTGAATATGTAACACAAAAACCTAAGTGGCTTTACTCATTTCTAACATGTTTAACATTTAAAGATTCAAAATTTATGTGTGTTCCTTATAATTTTGAGTTTGAATAGCGTAACACCAAAACTTTAATAGGTTTTCTGATTTCACATATGTTTAACATGTAAAACATAAAATTTTATGTGTATTTCTTATAATTTTAAATTTTAAGTAACGTAACACTAAAACTTAAGCGGTTTTGCTCATTTCCAACACATTTAACATGTAAATATTCAAAATATATGTGCATTTTTATAATTTTGAAATTAGAATAATGTAATACTAAAATTTAAATGGTTTTGCTCATTTCTAACATGTTTATCATGTAAAGATTCAAACTTTATGTGCATTTATTAAAATTTTAAATTTTGTATAATGTAACACCAAAATATAAACAATTTTGCTTTTTTCAAATATGTTTAGCATGTAAAGATTCAAACTTTATGCACATTTATTATAATTTTGAATTTTGAATAATGTAACACCAAAACATAAGCAATTCTGTTCATTTTGAACATGTTTTAGATGTAAAGATTCAAACTTTATGTGTGTTTCTTATAATTTTGAATTTTGAATAACATAACACCAAAACTTTAAAGGTTTTGCTCATTTTGAACACATTTAACATGTAAAGATTCAAACTTTATGCACATTTCTTATGATTTTGATTTTCAAATATGTTTAACATGGAAAAATCTAAAATTTATACACATTTCTTATAATTTTGAATTTTGAATAATGTGAAACCAAAACATAAGTAGTTTTGCTCGTTTTGAGTACGTTTAACATGTAAAGATTCAAAACTTATGTGTGTTTATTTGAATTTTGAATAACATAACACAAAACCTTAAGTAGTTTTGTTTGTTTTAAACACGTTTAACATGTAAAGATTCAAACTTTATGGACATTTCTTATAATTTTGAATTTTGAATAACATAACAAAAAATTAAAATTTATGCATGTTTCTTATAATTTTGAATAATTTATCACCAAAACTTAAGTGAATTTTCTCATTTCATGCACATTTAACATGTAAAGATTTAAACTTTATATGTGCAATTCTTATAATTTTGAATTTGTAATAATGTAACACCAAAATGTAAGTAGTTTTATTGGTGTCAAACATGTTTAATATGTAGAGATTTATAATTTATGCATGTTTTTCTAAAATTTTGAGTTGTAAATAACATAACAACAAAACTTAAGCGGTTTTGCTCATTTCAAACATGTTTAACATGTAAAGATTCAAACTTTACTTGTGTTTCTTATAAATTTTAATTTTGAATAATATAACACCAAAATTTAAGAAGTTTTAATCATTTTGAACACATTTAAAATGTAAAAATTCAAACTTTATATGTGTTTCTTATAATTTTGAATAATGTAACAACAAAACATAAGTAGTTTTATTTATTTTGAACATGTTTGAGATGTAAAGATTCAAAAGTTATTGCAAGTTTTGTATAATTTTGAATTTTAAATAATGTAACATAAAAACTTAAGTGATTTTACTTGTTTTAAACATGTTTAACTATAAAAATTCAAAATTTATGTGCATTTCTTATAATTTTGAATAATGTAGCACTAAAACTTATATGGTTTTACATGTTTAACATGTATAGATTGAAAATTTATGTGTGTTTCTTATAATTTTGAATTTTGAATTACATAATGGCAAAACTTAAGTGGTTTTGCTTGTTTCAAATATGTTTAGCATATAAAGTTTCAAACTTCTTATAATTTCAATTTTTGAATAATGTAATGCCAAAACTTTATCAGTTTTGCTTATTTTAAACATGTACATGTAAATATTCAATATTTATCTGCATTTCTTATAATTTTGAATTTTGAATAACTCCAAAATTTAAGTGTTTTTTTTTCTTTTCAAACACGTTTAACATGTAAAGATTCACACGTTATATGCATTTCTTATAATTTTGAATTTTGAATAATGTAACACTAAAACATAAGCTATTTTGCTCATTTCGAACATGTTTAACATTTAAAGATTCAAACATTATGTGCATTTATTTATAATTTAGAATTTTAAGTAACATTATCATAAAAGTTAAGTAGTTTTACTTGTTTCAAATATGTTTAATATATAAAGATTCAAACTTTATGCATTTTTCTTATAATTTTGAAGTTTGAATAACATAACACCAAAATTTAAGTGATTTTTCTTGTTTTGAATATGTTTAACTTGTAAATATTCAAAATTTATGCATGTTTCTTATAATTTTAAATTGAGAATAATGTTACACCAAAACTTAAGTGAATTAGGTCATTTTGAACACATTTAAAATGTAAATATTTTAAATTTTAGCATGTTACTTGAAATTTTGAATTTTGAAAAATATAACATAAAAACTAAAGTAGATTTACTCATTTTAAACATGTTTAACATGTAATGATTCAAAATTTATGCATGTTTCCAATAATTTTGAAATTTAAATAATGTACTATTTAAATTAAAGTAACTTTACTCATTCTGAACATGTTTGACATGCAAAGATTCATACTATATGTGCATTTCTTATAATCTTTAATTTGTAATAGTGTAACGCCATAACTTATGAGGTTTTGCTCATTTCAAACATAGTTAACATGTAAATATTAAAACTTTATGCACATTTCTTATAACTTCAAGTTTTGAATAACCTAACATAAAAACTTAAGTAGTTTTGCTCCTTTCCAACATGTTTGACATGTAAAGATTCTAACTTTATGCATGTTTCTTATAATTTTTAATCTGAAATAACATAATGCCAAATCTTAAATGGTTTTGTTTGTTTTTAAAATATTTAACATATAAAGATTCAAACTTTATGTACGTTTATTATAATTTTGAATAACATAACACCAAAACTTAAACTCTTTTTGATTGTTTCCAACACATTTAACATGTAAAGATTCAAAATTTATGTGTGTTTCTTATATTTTTGAATTTTGAATATCATAACACCAAAACTTTTGTAGTTTTGCTAGTTTCTAACATGCTTAACATGTAAATATCCAAACTTTATGCACATTTCTTATAAGTTTCAATCTTGAATAATGTAATGCCAAAACATAAGCAATTTTGCTCATTTCAAACATGTTTACCATATAAAAAATCAAACTTTATGCACACTTTTTATAATTTGTAATTTTGAATAACATAACACCGAAACTTAAAAAGTTTTAAATGTTTTGAACACGTTTAACATGTAAAAATTCAAACTTTATGTACATTTCTTATAATTTAGAATTTTTAATAAAGTAACACCAAAACTTAATTTGGTTTGCTTAATTTAATCACATTTAACATGTAAAGATTCAAACTTTATACGTATTTATTTTAATTTTGAATTTTGAATAATGTAACACCAAAACTTAAGTAGTTTTGCTCATTTCAAACCTTATGCGAGTTTCTTAAAATTTTGAGTTTTGAATAATGTAACAATAAAACTTAAGTAATTTTGAATAACATAACATCAAAATTTAAGCAATTTTTCTCATTTTGACCATGTTTTAACATGTAAAGATTTAAAACTTTGTGTGTTTCTTATAATTTTGAGCTTTGAATAATATACCCAAAACTTAAGTAGTTTTGCTCCTTTTTAATGTGTTTAACAGATAAAGCTTCAAAATTTATGCACATTTCTTATAATTTTAAGCTTGAAATAATGTAACACTAAAATTTAAGTAATTTTTCACATTTCGAACGTGTTCAACATGTAAAGATTCAAACTTTATGCACTATTTCTTATAATTTTGAGCTTTGACTAATGTAACACCAAAACTTAAGAGGTCCTTTATTATTACAAACGTGTTCAACATATAAAGATTACAATTTTATGTATATTTCTTATATTTTGAGATTTAAATAAAAGTAACTCTAAAGCTTAAGTAGTTTTTCTCATTTTGAATGTGTTCAACATGTAAAGATTCAAAGTTTATGCATGTTTCTTATAATTTTGATCTTTGAATAATGTAACACAAAAACTTAACCATTTTTACTCATTTCAAATGTGTTAAACATGTCAAGATTCAAACTTTATTCACATTTCTTATAATTTTGAGTTTTAAATAATATAAACACCAAAACATAAGTAGTTTTGCTCGTTTTACATGTTTAACATGTAAAAGTTTAAAATTTATGCACGTCTCTTATAATTTTAAGTTGTGGAATAACATAACATGAATACTTAAGCTATTTTGATTGTTTCAAACATGTTCGACAAGGTAAGATCCAAACTTTATATGTGTTTCTTATAATTTTGAGCTTTGAATAATATATAGCCAAAACATAAACAATTGTACTCATTTGAATGTGTTCAACATGTAATGATTCAAACTTTATGCATGTTTCTTAAAATTTTGAGCTTTGAATATGTAACACCAAAACTTATGCAGTTTTGTTGGTTTTGAATGTGTTCAATATGTAAAGATTCAAACTATATGCACATTTTTTATATTTTTAGAGCTTTAAATAACTTAATACACAAAAACTTGTGTGGTTTTGCTCATTTCAAATGTGTTCAAAATGTAAAGATTCAAACTTTATGAATGTTTCTTATAATTTTGAGCTTTGAATTATATGACACCAAAACTTAAGTAATTTTGCTTGTTAAAAATGTGTTCAACATGTAAAGATTCAAACTTTATACACATTCCTTATAATTTTGATATTTCAATAACATAACACCAAATATTTAGAGGTTTACCTCATTTCAAAGGTGTTCAACATGTAAAGATTCAATCTTTATGTGTGTTTCTTATTATTTTGAGCTTTGAATAATGTAACACCAAAACTTAAATAATTTTGCTCATTTAAAATGTGTTCAACATGTAAAAATTCAAAATTTATGTGTGTTTCTTATAATTTTGAGCTTTGATAATATAACACCAAAAATTAAGTGATTTTCCTTATTTCAAACATGTTTAACATGTAAAGATTCAAAATTTATACACATTTCTTATAATTTTGAGCTTTAAATAAGGTAACACCAAAATATAAGTAATTTTGATTATTTTAAATGTGTTCAACATGTAAAAATTCAAACTTTATGCATGTTTATTATAATTTTGAGCTTTGAATAATGTAACATAAGTGATTTTGCTCTTCTCAAATATATTCTACATGTAAAGATCCAAACTTTATACATGTTTATTATAATTTTGAGATGTGAATAATATAACACCAAAACTTAAGTGGTTTTGCTCATTTTGAAAGTGCTCAACATGTAAAAAATAAAATTTTATTCATGTTTCTTATAATTTTGAGTTTTAAATAATATAACACCAAAACTTAAGCAGTTTTTCTCCTTTAGAACATGTTTAACATGTAAAAATGCAAACTTTATTTATGTATCTTATAATTTTGAGCTTTGAATAACCTAACACCAAAACTTAAGTGGTTTTGCTCCTTTCAGATGTGTTCAACATATAAAGATTCAAATTTTATGTGCATTTTTTTATAATTTTGAGCTTTAAATAATGTAACAACAAAACTTAAGCAGTCTTGCTCATTTTAAACGTGTTCAACATGTAAAGATTTAAACTTTATGTGCATTTCTCATAATTTGATATTTAAATAATGTAAAACAAAAACTTAAGTAGTTTTACATGTTTCTTATAATTTTGAGCTTTCAATACTGTAACACTAAAATTTAAGTAGTTTTGCTCATTTTGAATGTGATCAACATGTAAACATTCAAACTTTATGCAAATTTTTTATAATTTTGAGCTTTGAATAATGTAACACCAAAACTTAAGTTGTGTTTCTCAATTTGAATGTTTTCAACATGTAAAAATTCAAGTTTTATGTGCATTTCTTATAATTTTGAGCTTTGAATAATGTAACACCCAAACTTAAACAGTTTTGCTTGTTTCAAAGATGTTCAACATATAAGGATTTATAATTTATGCACACTTCTTATAATTTTGAGCTTTGAATAATGTAACATCAAAACATAAATGGTTTTGCTCATTTCAAATGTGTTTAACATGTAAAGATTTAAAATTTATATGTATTTTTTATAATTTTGAGCTTTGAATAATGTAACACCAAAATTTAAGTGGTTTTGTTCATTTCAAATGTGTTAGACATGTAAAGATTCAAACTTTATCCATGTTTTTTTATAATTTTTACCTTTGAATAATGTAACACCAAAACATAAGTGGTTTTGCTCATTTCCAACGTGCTCAACATGTATAGATTCAAAATTATGTGTGCTTCTCATAATTTTGAGCATTGAATAATGTAACACCAAAAACATAAGCAATTTTTCTTATTTTTAAAGTGTTTAACATGCAAATATTCAAAATTTATGCATTTTTTTATAATTTTGAGCTTTGGATAACATAACACCAATACTTAAGCGATTTTGCTCATTTTGACTGTGACATGTAAAGATTCAAACTTTATGCATATTTCTTATAATTTTAAGCTTTGAATAATGTAACACCAAAATTTAAGTGGTTTTGCTCATTTTGAACATGTTTCACAAGTAAAGATTCATACTTTATAAACATTTCTTATAATTTTGTGCTTTGAATAATGTAACACTAAAAATTAAGTTGGTTTTTCTCATTTTGAGTGTGTTCAACATTAAAAGATTAAAAGTTTATCCACGTTTCTTATAAATTTGAACTTTGAATAATGTAACACCAAAACTTAAGTTGTTTTGTTAGTTTCAAATGTGTTCAACATGTAAAGATTCAAACTTTACAAACATTTATTATAAATTTGAGCTTTGAATAATATAACACCAAAACTTAAATAATTTTGCTCATTTTGAATGTGTTCAACATATAAAGATTCAAAATTCATGCACGTTTCTTATAATTTTGAGCTTTAAATAATGTAACACCAAAACATAAGTAATTTTGCTTGTTTTAAACATGTTCAATATGTAAAGATTCAAACATTATGCATATTTCTTATAATTTTGAGCTTTGAATAACATAACATAAAAACATAAGTAGTTTTACTCATTTTAAATGTGTTCAACATATAAAAATTCAAACTTTTTGTGCTTTTATTGTAATTTTGAGTTTTGAATAACTTAACACCAAATCTTAAGGGGTTTTGTTTATTTTGAACATGTTTAACTTGTAAAGATTCAAACTTGATGTGTATTTTTTATAATTTTGAGCTTTGAATAATGTAATAATAAAACTTAAGTGGTTTTACTTGTTTCGAATGTGTTCAACATGTAAAAATTCAAACTTTATGTGAATTTATTATGATTTTGAGCTTTGAATAATGTAATACCAAAACTTAAGTGAATTTGCTCGTTTTGAATGTGTTCAACATGTAAAGATCCAAAGTTTATGCACATTTCTTTTAATTTTGAGATTTGAATAACATAAAACCAAAACTTAAGTAGTTTTGCTCATTTTAAACATGTTCAACATGTAAAGATTCAATCTTTATACATATTTCTTATAATTTTGAGCTTCGAGTAATGTAACACAAAACTTAAGTGGTTTTGCTCATTTCAAACATGTTCAACATGTAAAGATTCAAAGTTTATTCACATTTACTATAATTTTGAGCTTTAAATAATGTAACACTAAAACTTAAATGGTTTTACTCATTTTGAATGAGTTCAATATGTAAATATTCAAACTTTATGTAAATCACTTAAGTTTTAGTGTTAAGTTATTGAAATCCCAAAATTATAAGAAATGCACATAAGATTTTAATCTTTACATGTTGAACATGTTTGAAACAAGCAAAACTACTTAAGTTTTGGTGTTACATTATTCAAAACATAAAATCATAAAAAAATATGTATAAAGTTTGAATCTTTATATATCAAACATATTCAAAATTATCAAAACCATTTAAGTTTTGGTGTTATATTATTCAAAGCTCAAAATTATAAGAAATGTATATAAAATTTGAATCTTTATATTTTGAACACATTCAAAGAGAGCAAAACTACTTAAGTTTTGATGTTACATTATTTTGAACATTATATGCAAAATCAAAACTTAAGTAGTTTTGCTCTCTTTGAATGTTACATTATGTAAATATTCAAACTTTACATATTGAACACATTCAAAATGAGTAAAACCACATGTAAACATGTAAAGTTTCAAACCTTATGCACTTTGTTTTATAATTTTGAGCTTTGAATAATGTAACACCAAAACTTAAGTGATTTTACTCATTTTCAATGTGTTCACCATATAAAGATTCAAACATTATGTGTGTTTCTTATAATTTTGAGCTTTGAATAACATAACACCAAAACTAAAGTAGTTTGGCTCATTTTAAATGTGTTCAACATGTAAAGATTCAAATAATATGTGTTTTTCTTATAATTTTAAGTTTTGAATAATGTAAAACCAAAACTTAAATAGATTTACTCATTTCAAATGTGTTCAACTTGTAAAGATTCAAACTTTATGCACATTTTTAATAATTTACTACTTTGATTAATGTAACTCTAAAACTTAAGTAGTTTTACCTATTTTGAATGTGTTCAACATGTAAAGATTCAAACTTTATGCGTGTTTCATATAATTTTAAACTTTGAATAATGTAACACCAAAACTTAAGCAATTTTGCTCATTTCAAACATGTTCAACATGTAAAGATTCAAACTTTATGTGTGTTTTTTATAATTTTGAACTTTGAATAATGTAACACCAAAACTTAAGCAATTTTTCTCATTTCAAATATGTTTAACATGTAAATATTCAAACTTTATGGGCATTTCTCATAATTTTGAACTTTGAATAATACAACAAATAAATAAAACCACTTTTTCTCATTTCAAATTTTTTTCACATTTAAATATTCAAAGTTTATTCTTGTTTTTTATAATTTCAAACTTTCAATAATGCAACACCAAAACTTAAGCAGTTTTGCTAGTTTCAAACATGTTTAACATGTAAATATTCAAACTTTATGCGAGTTTATTATAATCTTAAAATTTAAATAACATAACACTAAAAATTAAGCGGTTTTGCTTATTTCATATATGTGTAATATGTAAAGATTCAAATTTATTTCAGTTTCATATAATTTTGAAATTTGAATAATGAAACACCAAAACTCAAGCAGTTTTGCTCATTTCAAACATATTTAACATGTAAAGATTCAAACTTTATGCATATTTATTATAATTTTGAACTTTGAATAACGTGACACCAAAACTCAAGTGGTTTTGCTTGTTTTAAACATGTTTAACATGTAAATATTAGAACTTTATGCACATTTCTTATAATTTAAAACTTTGAATAACACAACACCAAAAATCAAGTGGTTTTACTCATTTCAAACATGTTTAATATGCAAATATTAAAACTCTATGCACACTGCTTATAATTTTGAATTTTGAATAATGAAACACCAAAACTCAAGTAGTTTTTCTCATTTCAAACATGTTTAACATGTAAAGATTTAAACTTTATGTGTCTCTCTTATAGTTTTAAACTTAGAATAATACAACACCAAAAATCAAGTGGTTTTAGTCATTTTGAACATGTTCAACATGCAAATATTCAAACTTTATGTAAGTTTCTTATAATTTTGAACTTTGAATAATGCAACACCAAAGCTCAAGCTATTTTGCTCTTTTCAAACATGTTTAACATGTAAAGATTCAAACTTTATGCATGTTTCTTATAATTTTGAACTTTGAATAACACAACACCAACAATCAAATAGTTTTGATCATTTTGAATATGTTTAACATGTAAATATTTAAACTTTATGCATGTTTCTTATAATTTTGAACTTTGAATAATGCAACACCAAAATTTAAGCAATTTTTTTCATTCTGAATATGTTTAACACGTAAGGATTCAAACTTTATGCATGTTTCTTATATTTTTGAACTTTGAATATTGCAAGACCAAAACATAAGTGATTTTGATCATTACGAACATGTTTAACATGTAAAGATTCAAATTTTATGTGTGTTTCTTATAATTTTGAACTTTTAATAATGCAACACCAAAAATTAAATGGTTTTACTCATTTTGAATATTTCGAACATGTGAACATTCAAACTTTATGTGTGTTTATTATAATTTTAAGATTTGAATAATGCAACACCAAAGCAATTTTGCTCATTTCAAACATTTTTAACATGTAAAGATTAAAACTTTATGCACATTTCTTATAGTTTTAAACTTTGAATAATGCAACACCAAGACTTAAGCTGTTTTTCTTGTTTCAAACATATTTACCATGTAAAGATTCAAAATTTATGGGCATTTCTTATAATTTTGGATGTTGAATAATGAAACACCAAAAAGTTAGTGTTTTTGATCATTTTGAACATGTTTAATTGTTATGATCCCACCTTTTTTAATCTATTGTACTGATTGATACATTATTATGATTTTTTTTAAATTGATTATTGGTTATTATTTTAGTTGGACAATATGTAGTGCTTGTAGTGGTATTGGGCTGCATAGTTAATTCTATACTTGATGATTTCATGGACTTATTATCATAGTTGATGACATTATTAATTTGTTTTTATTTATCAATTTTTGATATTGTATGATTTCCCTTTTGGTGGTTGAAAGTTATATCTATGAGCTAGGCACATGTTGGAGGTTGTAATCCTAGAACTAAATGAATTTTAAGCAAGTCTGACATGTTTGTTAAGTATACTTATCTGGTTTTATTTTCTATCCTTCAGACATATTGATTAGTCATTATGATTATCATTTACCGACTTTGGTCCTTGTATTTGTTTATTGTTATTGTACTTCACTTTTTTGCTTTTAGTATACCATGTCCTTAATGAATGTCATTATTTACCATTATGGTTATTGTAGCCATAGTCTTTATTCTACCTTACACCAACTCTAATTTAGTCTTCTACACATGCCCTCATTATTTTTTTCATACCTAAGTGGATCATATTTACCTATGTATACATGTTACCTAAGACCTACCTAGACCTACCCTTGACACTCCCTTCAAATTTGACACCCCATTTCCTTGGCCTAACCTTTCGACCTTATAACACCTTATACTAAGGTGGTGGCATGTTATTTAAATTACTTGATTACATTTTGATATTAACTTGTGTTAACATGGTTTATTAAAGTTTAAATCTTTTATTTAAATTGACTAATGTCAACTACAATCAATATTCAATGCCATTTACTATGGCTGGTGGGATGAATGATGGAGGCTATATTGCTAATCCATTTTGATTAATGTTAAACACAAAGGTTAATCACTAATCTACATTCTTAATGGTTGAGTTCTCCAAACAGGCCATTTATGGTGAAGTTGGTGGGGGATTTACCTTAGGATACAAAGGAGGGTTTCTCTCTCCTCCCATTCAATGTAGAAAAGAATAGAAGGAAAGGGAAGTTGGAATGGAAAATAGAGGAAGTTGATGGGGTTAGGAAAATAGAAGAATAGAGGAGAGAACAGTGGAAAGTTTGGTTGGTTTTGATGGTAGTCATGATAGACTTTGCATACACATAGAGATTTAACATGTACAGATTCAAACTTTAGGTGGGTTTCTTCTAATTTTGAACTTTTAATAATGTAACACCAAAATTTAAGTGATTTTGCTCAATTTATACATGTTCAACATGTAAAGACTCAAACTTTATGTGTGTTTCTTATAATTTTTAAATTTAAATAATTTAACACCAAAACATAAGTGGTTTTGCTCATTTTGGACATGTTTAACATGTAAAGATTAAGAATTTATGTGTGTTTCTTATAATTTTGAACTTTGAATAACACAATGTCAAAACCTAATTGGTTTTACTCATTTTCAAAATATTCAACATGTAAGGATTCAAACTTTATGCATGTTTCTTATAATTTTGAATAAAATAACACCAAAACTTAAGTGGTTTTGCTAGTTTTGCTCATTTTAGACATATTTTATGTGTAAAAACTTAAATATTAGGTGTATTTCTTATAATTTTGAACTTTGAATAACATAACACCAAAACGTAAGTGGTTTCACTCATTTAAAACATGTTCAACATGTAAACATTCAAACTTTATATGCATTTCTTATAATTTTAAACTTTGAACAATATAATACAAAAACTTAAATAATTTTGCTCATTTTAGACATGTTCAACATGTAAAGATTCAAACTTTAGGTGTGTTTCTTATAATTTTGAAATTTGAATAACATAACAAAAAAATTAATTAGTTTTTATTATTTTGGGCATGTTGAACATGTAAATATACTTTATACATGTTTTTCATAATTTTAAACATTGAATAATGTAACACTAAAACTTAAGTAGTTTTCCTCATTTTGGACATGTTCAACATGTAAAGATTTAAACATTAGGTGTGTTTCTTATAATTTTGATACTTGAATAATGTAACATAAAAACTTAATTGGTTTTCCTCATTACAAACATGTTCAACATGTAAAGATTCAAATTTTAGGCGTGTTTATTATAATTTTTAACTTTGGGTAATGCAACACACATATATAAGTGGTCTTGCTCATTACAAACATGTTAACCATGTAAAGATTCAAAATTTAGGTGTGTTTCTTATAATTTTAAACTTTCAATAACATAACAATAAAACTTTAGTAGTTTTGCTTATTTCAGACATGTAAAGATTCAAACTTTATGCGTGTTTCTTATAATTTTGAACTTTGAATAATGTAACACTAAAACTTAAGTAGTTTTGCTTGTTCTGAACATATTCAACATCTAAAGATTCAAACTTTATGCATGTTTCTTATAATTTTAAACTTCAAATAATGTAATACCAAAATATAAGCAATTTTGCTCATTTCAAACATGTTCAACATGTAAATATTCAAACCTTATGGACATTTCTTATAGTTTTGAATTTTGAATAGTGTAACACCAAAACATAAGTGGTTTTACTCATTCTAAATATTTTCAACATGTAAAGATTCAAATTTTAGGTGTGTTTCTTATAATTTTAAACTTTGAATAACGTAACACCAAAACTTAAGTGATTTTGATCATTTCAAACATGTACAACATGTAAAGATTAAAACTTTTTGCATGCTTCTTATAATTTTGAACTTTGAACAATGTATCACCAACACTTAAGTGGTTTTACTTGTTTTGGACATGTTCAACATGTAAAGATTCAAACTTTAGGTGTGTTTTTCATAATTTTGAAATTTAAATAATGTAACACCAAAACTTAAGTCATTTTGATTTTTTTAGATATGTTTAACATGTAAATATTTAAACTTTAGGTGCATTTTTTATAATTTTGAACTTTCAATAATGTAGCACCAAAACTTAAGTAGTTTTGCTTGTTTCAGACATGTTCAATATGTACTGATACAAAATTTAGGTGTGATTCTTATAATTTTGAACTTTGAATAATGTAACACCAAAACTTAAGGAATTTTATTCATTTTGGATATGTTCATCATGTAAAGATTCAAACTTTAAGAACATTTCTTATAATTTTAAATTGTTAATAATGTAACACTAAAACTTAAGTAATTTTACTCATTTTAGTCATGTTTAACATATAAAAATTCAAACTTTATTCATGTTTCTTATAATTTTGAACTTTGAATAATGTAAAACCAAAATTTAAGTGGTTTTGCTCATTTTGGACATTTTGAACATGTAAAGATTTAAAGTTTAAGTGCATTTCTTATAATTTTGAACTTTAAATAATGTAACACCAAATCTTAAGATATTTTTTTCATTTTAGACATGTCCAACATGTAAATATTCAAAATTTATGCACATTTATTATAATTTTGAACTTTGAATAATGTAACACCAAAACTTAAGTGGTTTTGGTCATTCTAGACATGTTTAACATGTAAAGATTTAAACTTTATGTTTCTTATAATTTTTAACTTTGAATAATGTAACACAAAAATCTTTAATGGTTTTGCTTGTTTCAAACATGTTCAACATGTAAAGATTCAAACCTTAGCGGTGTTTCTTATAATTTTGAACTTTGAATAATGTAACACTATAACTTAAGTGGTTTCACTCATTTTAGACAAGTTTAACATGTAAAAATTCAAACTTTATATGCTTTTTTAATAATTTTAAACTTTGAATAACGTAAAAAAAAACTTAACCAATTTTGCTCATTTGGGCATGTTCAATGTGTAAAGATTCAACTTTATGCATGTTTCTTATAATTTTGAAGTTTGAATAACGTAACACCAAAACTTAAGTGATTGTGCTCATTTTGAACATGTTTAATATTTAATGATTCAAACTTTTGGTTCATTTCTTATAATTTTAAACTTTGAATAATGTAACACCAAAACTTAAGCAGTCTTCCTCATTGTAGGCATGTTCAACATGTAAAGATTCAAACTTTAGGTGTGTTTTTTGTAAATTTAAAATTTGAATAATGTAACACCAAAATTTAAATCATCTCACTCATTATGAACATGTTCAACATGTAAAGATTCAAAATTCAGGCACATTTCTTAAAATTTTGAACTTTAAATAATGTAACAAAAACATTTTAATAGTTTTGCTCATTTAAGACATGTTCAACATGTAAATATTCAAACTTTATGTGTGTTTCTTATAATTTTGAACTTTGGACAATGTAACACCAAAACTTAAGGATTTTTGCTCATTTAGAACATGTTGAACACAAATATTCAAATTTTGTGTGCATTTCTTATAATTTTGAACTTTGAATAATTTAACACCAAAACTTAAATGGTTTTACTCATTTCAGAAATGTTTAACATGTAAAGATTCAAACTTTATGCATATTTTTTATAATTTTTAACTTTGAATAATGTAACACCAAAACTTAAGTGGTTTTGCTCATTTTAGACATGTTTAACATGTAAAGATTCAAACTTTATGCATGTTTCTTATATTTTAAATTTTGAGTCTTTACATGTTAAACATGTCTAAAATGAGAAAAACCACTTAAGTTTTGGTGTTACATTATTCAAAGTTCAAAATTATTAAAAACACCAAAACTTAAGTGGTTTTTCTCATTTCAGACATGTTTAACATGTAAAGATTCAAACATTATGCATGTTTCTTATATTTTAAATTTTAAATAATTTAACACCAAAACATAAGTGGCTTTACTCATTTCAAACATGTTCAACATGTAAAGATTCAAACTTTATGTGTGTTTCTTATAATTTTGAACTTCAAATAATGTAACACCAAAACTTAAGTAATTTTGCTCATTTCAGACATGTTCAACATGTAAAGATTCAAAGTTTATGTGCATTTCATATAATTTTGATTATTGATTAATGTAACAGTAAAACTTAAGTGGTTTTGCTCATTATAGACATGTTTAACATGTAAAGATTCAAACTTTAGGAGTGTTTCTTATAATTTTTAACTTTTAATATGTAACACCAAAACTTAAGTGGCTTTTCTCATTTCAGACATGTTTAACATGTAATAATTTAAACTTTAACCATGTTTCTTATAATTTTGAAATTTGAAAAACATACCATAAAAACTTAAGCAATTTTGCTTGTTTCAAACATGTTCAATATGTAAAGATTCAAACTTTGGTCATGTTTCTTATCATTTTGAATTTTGAATAATATAACACCAAAACCTAAATGGCTTTGCTCATTTTGGACATGTTCAACATGTAAATATTCAAACTTTAGGTGTGTTTATTATAATTTTGAACTTTGAATAATGTAATAGTAAGACTTAAGTGGTTTTACTTATTTCAAACATGTACAACTTGTAAAGATTCAAACATTAAGCACATTTAATATTATTTTAAAATTTTAATAATGTAACACCAAAATTTAAGTGGTTTTTCTCATTTTAGACATGTTCAACATGTAAAGATTCAAATTTTAGGTGCATTTCTCATTGTTTTGAACTTTTAATAATGTAACACCAAAACTTAAGTAGTTTTGTTCATTTTGGACATGTTCAACATGTAAAGATTCAAACTTTATGCATGTTTCTTATAATTTTGAACTTCGAATAACTTAATAACTAAACTTAATCAATTTTGCTCATTTCAGACATGTTTAACATGTAAATTTTTTGACTCTAAGCGTGTCTCTTATAATTTTGAAATTTGAATAATGTAACACCAAATTTTAATTGATTTTGCTCATTTTTCATATGTTGAACATGTAAAGATTCAAACTTTATGCACATTTCTTATAAGTTTGAACTTTGAATAACATAACACCAAAACCTAAGATGTTTTGCTCATTTCGAACATGTTCAACATGTAAATATTCAAATTTTAGGTAGTTTTCTTATAATTTTGAACTTTGAGTAACCTAACACCAAAACATAAGCAGTTTTGTTGGTTTTAGGCATGTTCAACATATAAAGACTCAAATTTTATGCATGTTTCTTATAATTTTGAACTTTGAATAATGTAGCATCAAAACTTAAGTGGTTTTCCTCATTTTGGACATGTCTAACATGTAAATATTCAACTTTATGTGTTTTTATTATAATTTGAACTTTGAATAATGTAACACCAAAACTTTAGTGGTTTTGCTCATTTTAGACATATTTTAAAATGTAAAGATTCAAAAATTTATGTGTGTTTCTTATAATATTGAATTTTGATTAACAGAACACCAAAACTTAATTGGTTTGATCATTTTAAACATGTTCAATAGGTAAAGATTCAAACTTTATGCATATTTCTTATAATTTTGTACTTTGTTTAAGGTAACACCAAAACTTAAGTAGTTTTTCTAATTTTAGACATGTATTACATGTAGAAATTCAAACTTTAGGTGTGTTTCTTATAATTTTGAACTTTGAGTAACACAACATCAAAACTCAAGTCATTTTTCTAATTTTGGACCTATTCAACATGTAAAGATTCAATCTTTAAGCATGTTTCTTATAATTTTGAACTTTGAATAATGTAACACCAAAAGTTAAGCAATTTTGCTCATTTTAGACATGCTAAACATGTAAAGATTCAAATTTTATGCATGTTTCTTATAATTTTGAACTTTGAATAACATAACAAAAAAAATTAAGTAGTTTTGCTCATTTGGACATGTTTAACATGTAAAAATTCAAATTTTGTCTATGTTTCTTATAATTATAAACTTTGAGTAACATAACACCAAAACTTTAATGGTTTTCCTAGTTTCAGACCTATTCAACATGTAAAAATTTAAACTTTAGATAAGTTTCTTATAATTTTGAATTTTGAACAATGAAATACAAAAATTAAGTGATCTTCCTCATTACTAACATGTTAAACATGTAAAGATTCAAACTTAAGGTGTGTTTCTTATAATTTTTAACATTGAATAAGATAACACTCAAACTTAAGCGGTCTTCCTCGTTGATCGATAAGATTTATACTTTTGGCATGATTCTTATAATTTTGAACTTTAAATAACCTAAAAATAAAACTTTAGTAGTTTTTCTCATTTTAGACATGTTCAACATGTAAAGATTCAAAATTTATGTGTATTTATTATAATTTAAAACTTTGAATAACATAACACTAAAACATAAGTAGTTTTGCTCATTTTGGACATGTTCAACATGCAAAGATTTAAACTTTGTGTGTTTCTTATAATTTTAAACTTTAAATAATGTAACACCAAAACTCAAGTAGTTTTGCTTATTTCAAACATGTTCAACATGTAAAGATTCAAATTTCATGTGTGTTTCTTATAGTTTTAAATTTTTAAAAATGTAACACTAAAACCTAAGTGGTTTTGCTCATTGAAGAGATGTTCAACATATAAATATTTAAATTTTAGGTGTATTTCTTATAATTTTGAACTTTGAATAATGTAACACCAAAACTTAAGTAGTTTTACTCATTTTGGACATGTACAACATGTAAAGATTCAAACTTTATCTGTGTTTTTTAAAATTATGAAATTTGAATAACATAACACCAAAACTTAATTAGTTTTACTCATTTTAGACATATTCAACATGTAAAGATTCAAATTTTATGTATGTTTCTTATAATTTTGAACTTTGAAAAATGTAACACATTAACTTAAGTGGTTTTACTCATTTCAAACATGTTTAACATGTACAGATTCAAAATTTAGGTACATTTCTTAAAATTTTGAACTTTCAATAATGTAACACCAAAACTTAAGTAGTTTTGCTCATTTTAGACATGTACAAAATGTAATAAATCAAAATTTAGCTATGTTTCTTATAATTTTGAACTTTGAATAATGTAACACCAAAAAATAAGGAGTTTTGGTCATTTCAGACATGTTCAATATGTAAAGATTTAACTTTCAAGATGTTTCTTTAAATTTTGAACTTTGAATAATGTCACACCAAAACTTAAGTGATTTTATTGATTTTAGACATGTTCAACATGTAAAGATTAAAACTTTAGGCTTGTTTCTTATAATTTTAATTTGAGTAATGTAACACCAAAACTTAAGTGGTTTTACTTGTTTTGAACATGTTTAACTTAAGTGGTTTTACTCATTTAGGATATGTTTCACATGTAAATATTCAAAATTTATGCATGTTTCTTATAGTTTTGAACTTTCAATAATGTAACACCAAAACTTAAGTAGTTTTACTCATTTTGGATATGTTCGAGATGTAAACATTCAACCTTTAGGTATGTTTCTTATACTTTTGAACTTTGAATAACATAGCAACAAAATTTTAGTATTTTTGCTTATTCTAGAAATGTTAAACATGTAAAGATTCTTACTTTCAACACATTTCTTATAATTTTGAACTTTGAATAATGTCACACCAAAATTTAAGTGATTTTTATCATTCTAGACATGTTTAACATGTAAAGATTCAAACTTCTAAGCATGTTTCTTATAATTTTAAAACTTAAGAGGTTTTGCTCATTTTAAACATGTTTAACATGTAAACATTTAAACTTTAGGTGGGTTTCTTATAATTTTGAACTTTTAATAATGTAACACCAAAACTTAAGCAGTTTTACTCTTTTCAGATATGTTCAACATATAAGGATTCAGACTTTACACATGTTTTTTATAATTTTAGACTTTGAATAATGCAACACCAAAACTTAAGTGATTTTTCTCATTGTAGGCATGGTGAACATGTAAAAATTAAAACTTTAAGTGAGTTTATTATAATTATGAACTTTGAATAATGTAACATAAAATATTAAGTGATTTTACTAATTTCAGACATATTGAACATGTAAAGATTAAAAAATTAGGTGCATTTTTTTATAATTTTGAACTTTAAATACTTTAACAATAAAACTTAAGTGGTTTTGCTTATTATAGACATGTTTAGCATGTAAAGATTCAAACTTTATATGAATTTCTTATAATTTTAAACTTTGAATAATGTAACAACAAAAATTAATTAGTTTTATTCATTCCAAATATTTTCCACATGTAAATATTTAAACCTTAAGCCCGTTTCTTATAATTTTAAACTTTGAATAATGTAACACAGAAACTTAAGTAGTTTTGCTCATTCTAGACATGTTTAACATGTAAACATTCAAACTTTATTTACGTTTCTTAGAATTTTGAACTTTGAATAATGTAACACCAAAACATAAGTGGTCTTAATAATTTTGGACATTTTCAACATGTAAAGATTTAAAAATTCAGTGCATTTTTTTATAATTTTGAACTTTGATTCATTTGAAAATGTTCAACATGTAAAGATTCAAAATTTAAGTGATTTTTTTTTAAAAAATTTTGAACATTGAATAATGTAACACTAAAACATAAGTGGTTTTGCTCATTCTAAACATGTTCAACATGTAAAGATTTAAACTTTAGGTACGTTTCTTATAATTTTGAACTTTTAATAATGTAAGACCAAAACTTAAGTGATTTTCCTCATTTTAAACATGTTTAACATGGAAAGATTCAAACTTTATGTAGATTTATTGTAATTTTAAACTTTGAACAATGTAACACTAAAGTTCAAGTGGTTTTATTCCTTTCAAATATGTTTGATATGTAAAGATTCAAACTTTAAGCATGTTTCCTATAATTTTGAACTTTGAATAATGTAACACCAAACCTACATGGTTTTGTTTGTTCTGAACATGTTCAACATCTAAATATTCAAACTTTAGGTGTGTTTATAATTTTGAATCTTTACATGTTGAACATGTCCAAAATGAGTGAAACCATTTACATTTTGGTGTTACACTATTTAAAATTTGAAATTATAAGAAATGTGTATCAAGTTTGAATATTTATATGTCGAACATGTTTGGAATGAGAAAAATTAGATAAATTCTGGTGTTACATCATTCAAAGTTATAAGTTATAAGAAAAATGCATAAATTTTGAATCTTTACATGTTGATCATGTCCAAAATGAGAAAAATCACTTAAATTTTGGTGTTATGTTATTCAAAGTTTAATATCATAAGAAACATACCTAAAGTTTAAATCCTTATATGTTAAACATGTCTAGAACAAGTAAACCACTAAGTTTTGGTGTTAGATTATTCAAAGTTAAAAATGATAGGAAACACACATAAATTTTGAATCTTTACATGTTAAACATGTTTGAAACAAGTAAAACCATTTAATTTTTGGTTTTACATTATTAAAATTTAAAAATTAAAATAAATGCACATAAAATTTGAATCTTTACATGTTGATCATGTCAATAATGAGCAAAACCTCTTAAGTTTTAGTTTTACATTATTTAAATTTTAAAACTAGAAGAAACACACATAAAGTTTAAATCTTTATAAATTAAACATCTCCAAAATGAGTAAAACCACTTATGTTTTGGTGTTACATTATTTTAAGTTTCCAATTATAATAAACACACATAAATTTTGAATCTTTACAAGTTAAACATGTCCAAAATGAGAAAACCCACTTAAGTTTTATTGTTACATTATTCAAAGTTAAAAATTATAAGAAATATGCTTAATGTTTCAATCTTTACATGTTAAACTGTTTGAAATGAGCAAAACTACTTATGTTTTAGTTTTACATTATTCAAAATTTAGAATTTTAAGAAATGTGTATAAAGTTTGAATCTTTACATGTTGAACATGTCCAAAATGATCGAAACTACTTGCATTTTGATGTTACATTATTCAAAGTTTAAAATTATAAGAAAAACACATAAAGTTTGAATATTTACATGTTGAACTTATCCAAAATTAGCAAAACTGCTTAAGTTTTGGTGTTACTATTGGCCAAATTTGTCCCACATACCAAGCTTGTACCCATATGGATTAGGTTGCTAATGGATGAATAGATGGACAAAATTTTTGGATGGAATGAATGATCCAAGGATCTCATTTTACCCATAAATTTTTTGAAACACTTTACGTTCACTTAAAGTGTAAATTGTCAATTTTTAAAGAATAGGTCTAGAGTTGCAAAGAAGGATTCAAGTAGTGTTATATGTTTGTCAATGATGTATTCAAGGAAAATAATGGATGATAGTTATAATATGTAAATTTCACATTGACCCTATATGGTGTCAATAGTGCTTGGAATGACAATGAAAGTACACAATATTCATCTGGTTCTTCATTGTGTTCATCTTGACATTTTGGGGTCTAGTGGCAGAAATTTTGAGTAGGTAGTTTGTTGATGTTATCATTTCCATGTGTGGATGAATAAATGAGAATAATTCATATGGTTGTGATAATATTAGTCCCAAGTACATATGTGCTAAATTTTAGGCCATGCATCTAAACATGACAAAATTTATGTATGTTTAAAGCTAGCTCCTTAGATAGAATTCGTTAAGTGTCCATAATTAGCCATTTTTGACCATGATAAGAACACATACATCATTTAAAAACACATAAGTCAACTCACTTAAATTTTTTTTAAATACACTTAGAAATCTCCCAAAGCTAGCAGATCAAGTGGGCATAATGTTTTTGGTCTCAGGAAGGTCTCCAACAAATTTGGTCCCTCCATTGTTTGTTTGCTTCAAGATATAAATATTTAAAGTTGGTCAAATAATGGGATACATTTATGCAAACATCAACTTTAAGCCACTACAAAAATCCATTGGATTTTAAATTTAAAATCTATGAGATGTCAAATACGCCCACATGAATGTTAAATGATGGTCGAGCAAATGTCAATTTTAAGACCTAATATATAGTCATTTGTTTTCAAACCAAAGCAAATCCAACAAGTGGTGTTCATTCATACCAAGAAAGATCAATAGATAGAGATTAGTCAAAAGGTCAAGGAGATTGAGACGCTAGCACATGGCATAAACATGTAAAGTAACAGATTGATAATAGGATCTTGAGTGTAAATTCAAAACTACCAAGTGCAATTAGCTTAGACAAAGTTGACAAGTCAAAGGCAGGATCAATAGCTCTTACTTAATAATATAGAACAAAATAAATGGAGCAAAATGAGTAAATGAGTTAATAAGTTGAGTCAGTTTATTGATAGCCAATTAAAACAAAGGTGAGCTCAGCACTTTTGACAAAATCTGTGAAACCATTTTTTACCAAGGTAAAAGGGTCTTGTAGGGTCATCATTCCACCATTAGAGCTGAATCCAACACCATGGAGTAGACATATCCATGAAGTAAATTATAAAAGACATAAAGAGAACACCATTTAAACTAAATATAGACCTATGGTTTGACATTTATAGCTTGTAGGGCTCATATACAATTGTGCTCACCATTCTTAAAGGAGGACCTATGTATACAATGAACTCTTGATTCCTACATAGATAAAATGAGTCAATTTGGACCTATTATAATACATAAAAATGAGTCTATAGGTCCATATTAATATAACAACTATAAGAAAATTAATAATCTTAGATTGGTTTTCCATTTATGTTTAATATGATCTAGACATAGAAATGGAGCAGATATATGTTTAATGTACAGGGTTTCATCTGTTGATGTGACTCCATCATCAACAAAGTAGGTACTAACCACCAATCATGGCATGGTACTCTCAGTTTTAAGATTTAAAGATTTAATCCTCACAAACATCTCAAGTGGACTTAGCATCCCAAGGTGGTGAATTGGTAGTTAGAGGAATAGTTCAGAGCAATTATTCCCCTAAAATAGACTTTATCATCATATGAAACAATCCCTTATCTTCTAGTGGGATATCTTGGCCAATGAAAAGAGTTTGAGGACTATAGGGACAAAGTGAGGTTTGTTTGTTGATTAAGACATACAAATAGAAAGTAATTAAAGAACTTTTACCTCATTGATTGATTTTGATGACTTTTCTCCACTCTTTGATGCATTATTCCTATCTCTCTCCCCCTTCTTTTATATACAAAATATGTCTCATTCCCATTATGGGGGTTCTCAGCTTTTAAATTTTTCTATCTTTTTGGGAGACAAGGATACTCTCTGAGATATTACAAAATATGCTCGATTAGGCTCAACCCTATCAAGAATTTGTAAGAACTATTTATTGATGTAATATAATACTTACTTTACCTATCTCTTGCCTTGGATCTATGTTGAGTGAGTTGTGCACTATGGCATTATGTGAAGGAGAATCTTCCTCATCCATGGTCCTTTTTTTCTTGCTCTTTTTCTAGGGTGTATTTAAGATGAGTTGTAGGTATAAATTAGTGTTTTTTCCATTATTAATGTGATCTTTCAATGAGTCTTAGAAATCCTCTTTGTTTACATTCATTTCTTCCTAAACCTCTTCTATGAAATACTTATGTAACTAGAGTGGAAATATCTTGGTGTGTCTTTCTTCTAATAAAATTTTGAAAGCAAAAAAATTAACACTTATGGCAACTCCAAATCAAACTTCTAGTTATGATTAGATCAGTTATGTCTCAATGAAGTTTCTACTTAGTTCTTGTATTTCATTTGACATATGAATTTGCTATGAACAACTATGGTGAATATTCATATATTCCACCTCCTCATTAGTACTCCCAATATGGTCCTCATGATCCATATGAATCTAACCAACCTTCCCAAGAGCCCTATCAAAGTTATGAAGAGCCTTTTAAAGTTTCTCATGATCTTTATTATCAAGAATACTACCCTGATCCTTCCTATGGACAACAAGCCCTATCAACCTTATCATAATCCATCCATACTAGAACTTAGGTGAAATTTAATAAGCCTTGACAAATATGCACTAGAAGTGTTCTCATAAAAGTATTATGGCCAAGATGTGCCTACTCACTAGATCTACTATGTGAGAGAGTCATTGCAATAAATGAAAGAAGAATGGGCACTTGTTGAGAGAGTAAATTGAAATAATCTCATAGGTGAGATGATGGATGTAGGTGGTTATATTCAAATAATTGAGCATAAGCTAAAAGGCCTTGAACAACATTATGTCCAACCTCACCAATCTCATGTACGCACATATACACCACCTTAACATTCTTATGTGCCACCCATTCCTCCCTAAGAGACCATTCCAAGTACCCCTTTGAGTATGACAAGTTCTTCATATGTTTCTCAAACCTTTCCATCCTTCTTCAATAACCCCTTATGAAGTCCTTCAAGGTTCCAAGTTAGAATCAAGTGGTGAAGTCTAGGTGGGCAAAGTAAGAATGATTTATATTTCAAATCCTAAGTTAGAGGATAATCTGAACCTCTACAAATCTCTCTTATCCCTCCTCAAGAGTCTTCTTGTATTCTTTATTTTCATGAAGCTACTGATGACCTTAAAGAAAATCTATTCCAAGAGAACATGGTGAGGCAAATCAAATAGTTGGATCTAAATATAAAGAAAGAGGAGAAGTAGAATTAGAAGGCTAAATAAAGACATCCATCTTTTCTATCTTGGAACCAAATCATGCAATCAAGAAAATCCAAGCACTTTCATTCAACCCCCATCCCTCCCTCCTCAAGAATCAAAGTAATTTCCTTCTTGGAAATCCATCTAGAGTAGTATGCAAAATAAGGAGGAGGACATGACTATCAAAGACAAGCAGTTGGACCAAGGAAGTGACATATATGTCTCATCTATTTTAAAGTCATCCCAAGAATATCCTTTACCACTTTTTGAAAAGATAAGCAGTGAACTCCGTGTTAAACTCACAATTGATAATGATGAATTATTAGAGTCATATGAAGAGTTCATCATTAGGACACCAATTGGTAAGGGTAAACATGTTTCAATCTTTCCTAATGTCAAAGAGGATGAGTTACAAGAGAAATTACAAGTTGGAGATGAGATCCAATAAGAAGATGAACATTACTAATATTTATATTATGATTTCATAAGTGAGAGTGATGAGCTCAAGATGGCAGATTGGGATGATGAAATAGTGCAATAAGTTGAATATTCATCTAAGAATTCATTAATGCTTTAGAACTTCAGGAAGATAATGCTAATCTAAAGATACAAAATCATAATTAGCAAGTTGGTCTTGATGAGAGATTAATACAAATAGAGTACATGGATGAGGTTGGGATATCTCTTATTAAAAAATATCAAGTGCTTGAGAGGATGGACAAATAAATTTCCCATGGAGGATAATGACCAAGATTAGATAAAATATGTAGAGGCTCTTGAATGAGCTTAAAGAACTTAGAACCAAGAAGAATCCCAATATTATTGAGAGCACCATGGAAATAAAAGAGGTATGTCTTACTGGACCACCATTGGAGGTTGTAGTTAAGAAGCCATATGAGAAATCTAAGACTATTTGGATACACATAGCTAACCTATTTAGAGTTATTTCGTTCTCATTCAACATCATGCTGAGGAAGTTAATAGATGCAACAAAGAATAACTAGGCATAAAGACTAAGGGTCAAGGAGATACATGCCTCATTCATATCCTCATTCCATGATGCAAGAAATAATCAAACTTTCCTTTTGATCTAGGAGGAAAGGTAGATATAGTTTTAAGCTATACATATTAGGATAGTTTTCTTCAAATTCCTCTTAGTGTTGTTTTGACACATTTTTTTTTTATCCCTATTTTTTTATAGGTTGGTTTCCTTTCAATAATTTTCTTGGGTACTCTCTTTTGTTTTACTCTTTCTTTTGTTCTTTATTTATTTCAAGATAGTTTAGAGAAAGATTGGTAGCTAGTGTTAGATCTAGGTCAATGTGTTGGACCCAAGTAGTGATTCCATGCCTAATGGATTAGATAGGCAATTTGGTCTGGGTTCTCAAGCATAGTAGGCATGCTTCCCTACAAGTCACTAAAAATGTTGGCCAAATTTGGCCCACATACCAAGTTTGTACCCATATGGATCAGGTTGCTAATGGATGAGTAGATGGATAAAAGTTGTAGATTTAATGAGTGATCCAAGGATCCTATTTTACCAATAAAACTTTTGAAACACTTTAAGTTCACTTAAAGTGTAAATTATCAATTTCTAAAGGACAAGTCTAAAGTTACAAAGAAGGGTTCAAAAAGTTTTAGAGGTTTGTTAATGATGTCTCTAAGATAATTGATGAATGATATTGATGATATGGAATTGTTATAGAGACCCTATAGGGTGTCAAGAGTGCATGTAATGACTATAAAAGTGCATGGTATTCATCTGGTTCTTTACTATGTTTATCTTGACATTTTGGGTCTATCAACAAAAATTTTGAGTAGGTAATTTGTTGAAGTTATAATTGCCACATGTGGATGCATTAGGGAGAATTGGTCTTATGGTTGTGATAATATTATTCCCAAGAACATATGCACTAAATTTTAGGCGATACATCTAAGCACAATAAAAGTTATGCACATTCAAAGCTAGCTCCTCAAATAGAATTCACTAAGTTTCCATACTTAGCCATTTTAGACCATGATAGGCATGCAGACATCTTGAGAAAACACATAGGTTAGCTCACTTGAGCATTTTTTAAACATGCCTAAAAATATCCTAGAACTAACAGATCAAGTGGGCATAATGTTTTTGGTCTCGAGAACATCTCTAGCAAATTTAGTCCCTCCATGATTTTTACACTTTAGATATAAATCTTCAAAGTTGGTAAAATAATGGGATTATTCACATAGATGTCAACTTTAAGCCATTAAAAAAATCCATTGGAATTTAAATTTTATGTTCTATGGGATTTCAAATATACCCATGTAAATGTCAAATGATAGTCATATGGATGTCAATTTTAAGACCCAGTAAATAGTTATTTATTTTCAAACCAAAAAGGATCCAATGACTAGCACTCATTTATACCAAGGAAGATTTATGGAGTGAGATGAGTAAAAAGGTCAAAGATATTAAGAAGAAACCATGTGTCATAAGCAAATAAAGTGGTAGACTAACAACAAGATCTTGAGTATAAATGTGGAATTACCAAGTGGCACCAGCTTAGACAAAGTTGACAAGTCAAGGGTAGGGTCAATGGCTCTCACTCAAGTGTATAAATCAAAGTCAATAGAGTGATATATATGAGTTAATGAGTCAATAAGCTCAATCACTTTATTGATATCTAATTAAAACAAAGGTGAGCCCAAGACTTTCGACAAAAGCTGAGAAATAATTTTTTGACCAAGGAAAAAGGGTCATATAAGGTCATCATTTTGGCATTAGAACTTGATCCAACAAGACAAAGTGGACATAGACATATAGTAAAGTATAGATAACATAAAGATACTATCATTAAACTTAATATAGACCTCTACTTTGACATTTGATAGCTTATAAGGTTCATCTATGACTGTGTTCACCATTCTTAAAGGAGGACCTATGTATACAATGAATTCTTGGTTCTTGTAGATTAGGTTGATTTGGACCTATTATAATATATTAAAAGGGATACATAGTCTATAGATCCATATTAATATGACAACTATAGGAAAACTAATACTCTTAGATTGGTTTTCCATTTATAAAATGGACCTATGATCCAAACATGGAAATGAAGTAGATATATGTTTAATGCAAAGGGTTTCATCTGTCGATGTGGCTCCATCATCGACAAAGTAGGTAATAACTACTATTTATGGCATGACACTATCAATTTTAGTATTTGAGGACTTTATACTAATAAACACAATAATTGGATTTAGTGTCCTAAGGTGTTGAACTGGTAGTTGGAAGAATAGTTAAAATCATTGATTGCACTCAAATAAACTTTATCATCATATGTAACAATCCCTTGTCCTCTTGTGGGATCTCTCAGACATGAGAGGAGATTGAGGACTATTGGGACAAAGGGAGGTCTATTTATTGATCAAGGCATTTATGTAAAAAGTAATTAAGGAAGTACCACATTATTTCTTGATCTTGATGACTTTTATCCTCTCTCTAATGCATTGTTCCCATCTCTCTCTCTCCCTTCTTCTATATATCCTTGTCTCATTCTTGTTGTGGGGGTTCTAAAATTTTAGATTTTTTTTAATCTTTCTAGGAGATAGGGTTACTCTCTAAGATATTTTAAAATATGCTCATCTTAATTAGGCTCAATCCTATCAAACATTTGTAAGAACTACCTCTTGATGCAATATAAGACTTTCTTTACCTATCTCTTGCCTTGGATCTATGTTGAGTAAGTTGTACACTATGGCATTATGTGAAGGAGAATTTTCCTCATCCATGGTCCTTTCTTAATACTTTTCTATGGTATATTTAAGCTGAGTTGCATGTCTAGATTAGTGTTATTTCCACTATTAATGTGAGATTTTTGTGAGTCTTAAAACTCCTCTTTGTTTAGATTCATTGCTTCCTAAACCTCTTCTACAAAATACTTATGTAACTAACTTGATCTTGAGGTTGTGTGAGCTAGCATTGTCTTCTACAAATCTTATGGGAGTCTCCCATTTTTATTTGGTACATCACTTGGTTAAATTTTTAAAGATCCCTTACCCTATTTTAAACCCCTTTCCCTGTGACAAAATTAGTTTACGTGAGCATCAAAGAGGAAGCTGGCCTTCTTTGGATATTCAGCCCCACCATAGGTGACCCACAACCTAGGGTTATTTCCATTATGTAGCTCAATTGGAGAGAGCCTCAATAACTCTCTCTTAGGGTGCAAAATGAGCCTAAATAATTACATTATTCTAATTTCAAAATTATAAGAAACACACATAAAATTTCAATCTTTGTATGTTAAACATATTCAAAATGAGTAAAACCAATTAAATTTTGGTGTTACATCATTTGAAGTTCAAAATTATAATAAATACACATAAATTTTAAATTTTTATATGTTGAACATGTCCACAACAAGCAAAAGTGCTTAAGTTTTTTTGTTACATTATTCAAATTTTAAAATTATAAGAAACATGCATAAAGTTTGAATCTTTACATATTGAATATGTCCAAAATGAGTAAAACTTCTTATGTTTTAGTGTTATGTTATTCAAAGTTCAAAATTATAAGAAATGCATATGAATTTTAAATTTTCACATTCTAAACATATTTGAAATGAGAAAAACTACTTAAGTTTTAGTGTTACATTATTCAAAGTTCAAAAATAGAAGAAACATGTCTAACATTCAAATCTTTACATATTGAATATGTCTGAAAAGAGTAAACCACTTAAGATTTAGTGTTACATTATTCAAAATTAAAATTATAATAAATGTTCATAAAGTTCTAATATTTACATGTTGAACATGTCCAAAATAAGTAAAACTACTTAAGTTTTGGTTTTACATTATTCAAAGTTTAAAATTATATGAAACACACATAAAGTTTGAATCTTTACATGTTAAACATATTCAAAATGAGCAAAACCACTTATGTTTTGGTGTTGCATTATTCAAAGTTTAAAATTATAAGAAACACACATAAAGTTTGAATCTTTACATGTTGAATATGTTCAAAACAAGAAAAACCTCCTAAGTTTTAGTGTTAGATTATTCAAAGTTAAAAATTATGAGAAATGAACATAAATTTTAAATTTTTACATGTTAAACATGTCCAAAATGATCAAAACTACTTTTGTTTTAGTGTTACATTATTCAAAGTTCAAAATTATAAGAAACATGCATAAAGATTGAATCTTTACATGTTGATTGTATCTAGATTGAGCAAAACTACTTAAGTTTTGATGTTATGTTATTCAAAGTTCAAAATTATATGAAAAATGCATAAAATTTGTATTTTTACATGTTAAATATGTCCAAAATGAGCAAAACTTCTTATGTTTTGGTGTTATATTTTTCAAATTTCAAAATTACCACAAACTCACCGAAAGATTGAATCTTTACATGTTGAATATGTTTGAAATGAACAAAAAAATTTAAGTTTTGGTGCTACATTATTCAAAGTTCAAAATTATAAAAAATGCACCTAATGTTTGAATATTTACATGTTGAACTTGTCTAAAATAAGAAAAACCACTTAGGTTTTTGTGTTACATTATTCAAAGTTAAAAATTATTCACAAAACATCTAAGGTTTGAATCTTTACATGTTAAACATGTTCAAAATGAGTAAAACCTCTTAAGTTTTGGTGTTACAATCTTCAAAGTTAAATGTTATAAAAAGTGTACTTAAATTTTGAGTATTTACATGTTCAACATGTCCAGATTGAGAAAAACTACTTAAGTTTTGGTGTTACATTATTAAAAGTTCAAAATTATAAGAAACATGCCTAAAGTTTGAATCTTGACATGTTAAACATGTTTAAAATGAGCAAAACCACTTAAATTTTGGTGTTACATTATTCAAAGTTCAAAATTATAAGAAATGCCTACAAAGTTTGAATCTTTACATGTTAAACATGTCTGGAATGAGCAAAACCACTTAAATTTTAGTGTTACATTATTCAAAGTTTAAAATTATAAGAAATGTACATAAATTTTGAATCTTTACATGTTCAACATGTTTGAAATGAGGAAAATTACTTATGTTTTCATGTTATATTATTTAAAGTTCAAAAATATATAAAACATGCCTAAATTTTGAATTTTTACATGTTAAAAATGTCTAAAATGAGCAGAACCACTTACGTTCTAGTGTTACATTATTCAAAGTTCAAAATTATAAGAAACACACATAAATTTTGAATCTTTACATGTTGAACATGTTTAGAATGAGCAAAACTTTTTAAGTTTTGGTGTTACATTATTCAAAGTTTATAATTATAAAGAACATGCATAAAGTTTAAATCGTTACATGTTAAACATATCCAAAACAAGAAAAATTGTTTAATTTTTGGTATTATGTTATTCAAAGTTCAAAGTTATAATAAATGTGCATAAAGTTTGAATCTTTACATGTTGAACATGTTTAGAACAAGTAAAACTGCTTAAGTTTTTGTGCTACATTATTCAAATTTCAAAATTATAAAAAACATACACCTAAAGTTTGAATATATACATGTTAAACATGTTCAAAATGAGCAAAACCACTTAATTTTTGGTGTTATATTATTTAAAGTTTAAAATTATAAGAAACACACATAACATTTAAATCTTTACATGTTGAACATGTTCAAAATGAGCAAAACCACTTATGTTTTGGTGTTACATTATTATAATTTCAAAATTATAAGAAAAACACATAAATTTTGAATCATTACATGTTGAACATGTCAAAACAAGTAAAATCAATTAAGTTTTTGTGTTACATTATTTAAAGTTCAACAATATAAGAAACACGGATAAAGTTTGAATCTTTACATGTTAAACATCTCTGAAATGAGCATAATCACTTATGTTTTGGTGGTACATTATTCAAAGTTCAAAATGATCAGAAACGTACATAAATCTTGAATCTTTACATGTTAAACATGTCTGAAATGAGCAAAATAATTTAAGTTTTATTATTACGTTATTTAAAGTTCAAAATTATAAGAAACACACGTAAAGTTTGACTCTTTCCATATTGAACATGTCTATAATGAGTAAAATCACTTATGTTTTTAGTGTTATATTATAATAAGTTCAAAATAATAAGAAAAATGCCTAAAGTTTGAATC
Source organism: Torreya grandis (assembly GCA_037957365.1). Classification (NCBI taxonomy): domain Eukaryota; kingdom Viridiplantae; phylum Streptophyta; class Pinopsida; order Cupressales; family Taxaceae; genus Torreya; species Torreya grandis. The sequence continues at coordinate 117,863 of JARHVA010001563.1, read as the reverse complement.
TTTACGTGTTGATCATGTCTGAAATGAGCAAAACTACTTACATTTTGGTGTTACTTTATTCAAAGTTTAAAATTATAAGAAACACACCTAAAGTTTGAATCTTTACATGTTGAAAATATTTGAACTAAGCACAATCACTTAAGTTTTGAATTTACGTTATTCAAAGTTAAAAATTGTAAGAAACATGCCTAAAGTTTGAATCTTTACATATTGAACTAGTCTGAAAAGAGCAAAACCACTTAAGTTTTAGTGTTATGCTATTCAAAGTTTAAAATTGTATGAAACATGTCTAAATTTTAAATTTTTACATATTGAACATGTTTGAAACAAGAAAAACCCCTTATTTTTTTATGTTACATATTCAAAGTTCATAATTACAAGAAATGTATATAAAATTTAAATCTTTACATGTTGAACATGTCTAAAATTAGAAAAATCACTTAAGTTTTGGTGTTACATTATTTAAAATTCAAAATTATAGTAAAGTTTGAATTTTTAGTTGTTAAACATTTTCAAAACAAGCAAAACCACATAAGTTTTGGTGTTACATTATTCAAAGTTCAAACTATAAGAAACATGCATAAAGTTTGAATCTTTATATGTTGAACATGTCTGAAACAAGCAAACCTGCATAAGTTTTGGTGTTACATTATTCAAATTTCAAAATTATAATAAACATGCATAAATTTTGAATATTTACATGTTGATCATGTCCACAATGAACAAAACCATTTATGTTTTGATGTTACGTTATTCAAAGTTCAAAATTATAAGAAACGTGCATCAAGTTTGAATCTTTACATGTTGAACATATTTCGAATGAGAAAAATCACCAAAGTTTTAGTATTACATTCAAATTTATAAGAAATGCAAATAAATTTTTAAATCTTTACATGTTAAACATATCCAAAATGAGCAAAACCATTGTAGTTTTGGTGTTGCGTTATTCAAAGTTCAAAATTAGAAGAAATGTGCCTAAGGTTTGAATCTTTACATGTTGAACATGTCTAGAATGAGAAAAATTGCTTAAGTTTTTGTGTTACATTATTCAAATTTCAAAATTAGAATAAACTCACCTAAATTTCAAATCTTTACATGTTAAACATGACCAAAATGAGAAAAATGGCTTAAGTTTTGGTGTTATATTATTCAAAGTTCAAAATTATAAGAAACACACAAAGTTTGAATCTTTAAACATTGAATATGTATGAAATGAGTGAAACTACTTGAGTTTTGGTGTTGCATTTGTTGTTTCCAAAAAATTTCACTCATTTTTGGGACAACATATGAACTATTTTGGTCCTGCAGGCCAAAATTCTCTCTTCCCTTCTCAAAAATTATTTTGAGTATTCAAATTCTTCATTATTCAAACTTTTTCAGCTAAGGGACTAGCAAATTGAACAAGTTTAATGACTTCAATAGGCGAGCTATCTCAAAGAAAAAAATTTCCAACACTTAGGCAATTTCAAGGTTGGTTTAACACCAAGGTTCAACCAAAAGGTCCATCGGCAAACTTCAAACAAAGAGTGAACCATTGAACCTTGAACCAAAATGGTTCAATGTGTTCAAAGGTTCAACGACATGAATAGACTCAAAGAGTTAAGTGCTTTGGCAAGTTCAAAGTTTAATGGCTTCGAAAGACTTAGAAGAAAAGAAAGCTTTGAAGAGTAAAGAGTGAACCGTTGAACCTTGAACCAAAATGGTTCAATAGGTTCAAAGGTTCAACGACATTCAATAAGATCAAAAGACATAAATGAAAGAAAGCTTCAAATAAAAGATTAAACCATTGAATCATTAAACTATAAGTTGGTTCAATCGGTTGGTTTAATCGAATGGTTCAAAGGAGTCTCCCAAAGCCTGAAGGAGAAGTGCCCTTGTGGAGAACAGGGAATAAAAGGATATCCTTCAGAAAGATTTTTCATGGCAAATTTTACAAGGAAAATCCTTCAGACAAAATGTTTGAAGGAATTCCTTCAGACATTTTGTCTGAAGGAATGATCAAAGGCCCACAGGCTTGTTCTACAAACTCTGTAGGCTTGTTCTATGAACTCCGTAGGCTAGTTTCTACGGACTCTATAGGCTGGTTTCTATGGACTCTATAGGCTAGTTTCTATGGACTCTGCAGGCTGGTTTCTATGGACTCCGCAGGCTGGTTTCTATGGACTCTGCAGGCTAGTTTTGACAGACTTCGCAAGATTTGAAGAAGAAGGCCACCCGTAGGACCCCAAAGGGTAGGTACCCTTGCGAGGGGGGGGGCTCTTAGAGACCAGGAAATGGACCTTTCTCAAGGCCCGAAGGGACACCTTCCCTTCTGGGGGGTTCCAAAGATATAAAGCTGAAGGAATTTAAAAGCTTCAAAAGACTTAGAAAAACAAAGGATTCTGAGAAAGAGAATGAACCGTTGAACCTTGAACCAAAAAGGTTCAAAGGTTCAATGGTTTAAAGAAAGCTTTGAGCAAAGGAAAGAAGCAAAAGATTCTAGAGACTAGTCCAAAGAGATGGTTCAATTGAAGAGCAAGGAAAGTGATGGATCCAACTAAGAAGCCACGAAATCCTCCCAAACTATTGAACCATTAAACTAATAAACTTTCAAATGATTTAAAATGGTTTAAGTGACCAACAACCAATGACATCCTTGTGGATGTCAAATTCAAGGTAATAAAATATCCATTGATTTTTAAATGTGGCACATAACCTGAAAACAAACTTAGTGACCAGTTGAAGAGGGAGCTAAAAGAGCCAATAGAAAGGGAAAAGATAGCCTGAGAGCTCAAATTAAAATAAGAAAGAGGGAAAGACCAAAAATATCTGTGTAAGAGTTATTTCCAGTAGGTGGAATAGTCTACCAAGTAGACATCTGAGCTCGCAAGCATTAAAAAGTGCAACCTATTTTTCTCCCTTGGAATAAAAATGAGGGGACAACCGTGTACATATTTGGAAAAAGACCAGACAACCCATGCTAAGGAGAATATTTTTGAGATGAATTGACATGCCACAGTTAAGATAGACACCTTGTTCCAGCATGGCCTCTTTGACTAAACTAAAAATGCATTCAAGGCATTGAATGTAGCATGGGTCGTTCCATGAAACAAAGTGCCAAGCCTTTCTTGGCTGCTATATATTATAATTTCCTATTTTATAAAAAGAGGGGGGGATCTTTTTGGATATGAAAGCATAACTCTACCAAAATTGAAAGGTAATTACTAAGACTTTGAGCTCAGATTATTGATCATATTTCTTTATTTGAATGAGAAAGTAGGTTACTTTTAGACTTTGCACTGTAATAGCTTGTGTCATTTTAGGAGATTGTTCTTATATCTATTTTTTGGATGTGTTCTTACCCATTTAATGAAATAAGCAGAACTAGTGGAAGTAATCAGGAAGGTGTCTTGAAACCAACTGTGGAGAGACTTTGTGTTACCACAATTGTCTTTTGTGTGTGTGTGTTTTTAGTTTATTTTTGTATAAAAAATCTTGGGATGAATTTGTGCCCCCATTATTCATATTTCACTCATTGGGTAGTTGAGGTGGAGACTTTGTGCTACACCTCATTTTGCTAGTTGTTGCATCGTTATTACCTATTACTTATCACTACCAGAAAGAATTCTTGCTATTTGCTGCAAAAAACTTTTGAAAGAAGGAAGTGCTTCCAATATTTCACTAGGATTTTCTCCTTTGCCTGTGAACATCATCTCTGAAAAAAAGGAGATGGATGGTGTTGTCTGACCCCTAAGTATTATATATATATATATATATATATATATATATATATATATTAGCTCCTCATAGTTATAGGGAACCTCCCCTTGATGAGAGAAGAGATTTTTCCCCTTTTGATGTGGTAAACCTGCACGCTTGGCTGACCAATCTCTTTATGTTGTGGTTGAAGTAACCTATTTTGCTCATCAGTTAGTTGGTGACAAAATATTCACCCAACATTTTTTTGGTGAATCTGTTGGGGATCGATGAACATTTTTAGTCCTTTTCCAGTCTATTCAAATTGAAGCATTTCATATCACTGGGGAAGAACGAGCATTTTCAGTCTTTTTCCATTACCATTTTCTTCCACCTTCATGTCAATAGTTTTTTGGTGACTCTACTAGGGATCAAATGCATAGTTTAAAGCCTTAAGCTTCAAGCTGAAGTAGGGCCAGTTCTTTTCCATTTTTATTCTACAATATGGCAACTCCATGCTATGCTAGAAGCTAGAGAGCCCAAGGTGTTGTTGACCCTATTTTTAAGTCGGTGCAACAGAGCAATTTTGATTTGTTTCCTCCACAAATTCAAGTTCAATGAACTAGAAGTCTTCTTTCTACCAATACCACCACTACAAGGCAGAGCTTCTTTTTCTACTATTAGTAGAGCTTTGCCTATACATACTCCACCCAAATTTGTTATCTCCAATTTCCATAATCAAATTATGGCAGTTCAAGGCCCATGGGGTGACTCTTTTGGCCCACTCAATTTAACTCAACCTCTACATGAGCTACCACATAGTTCAAGGAAGAATTTCCCCAAATTTTTTGGTGATGGGAGAGTTCATCCTAATGAACACATTGTAGCTTTCAGCATAGCCTGCAATGTGATAAGCATGGAGTATGAGGATGTAGCAATCAGGTTGTTTGTGAAAACATTGCAAGGTGCTATTATAGACTGATTCTATCATATGTAGGCCCAAATTGTGACTTACTGGAACAATCTCAAAGCTAAGTTTGAAGCAAGGTTCAAGCCTATAGAAGATGTGCATGCCCTATTGGCCCAGCTCACATAGATAAAAAACCTCATGAACTTATGAGGGACTTCATTACCAAATTTGACAAGCTAAGAAATAAGATTCCTACAATTGCTCAGCCAACACCTAAGAACTTTAAATATTTCTTCATCAACTCACAGCTACCTAAAGTGAGTTTTTGACTGAGACATGCTGACCACATAGCCTTGCTACTGATCAAGATTTGTCCATTGAGTGGAAGATGACCTTATCTTGGCAAGAAAGATAAGAAGAGATCCTAACAAAGGTAAATCTTCTTCATCTTCTGAATATCCATCTACAAGCACTATTGATCTAGTGGTACAAAAGCTGGCAAATGAGTTGCTTGCTCTTAGAAAGTAAATGGCACAAGGGATGTTATCTACACCTTCGTATAGAGATTATACCAAGGAAGACATTTCCCAATCAGTCATACCAAGGTAATGTTGCCAAGAATCAAGGAAGCCAAATCATCTTCCTCCTCCTTAGGGGAAATTGGCCATTGAAGCACCTCGAACCAATTCAACAGTTAGATATCTTGAAGCAGAATCAAATTTCTCCTTACAGCCTGAGTTGAACCCAGAAGATGACATAATCTCTTCACAGAGGGAGACAAAGAAGTAGCTGGTGACTCCAATATTAGTTTCTTGAATTACTAAGATGAACCTAGAAGTGAAGGTAAAGTAGTGGAAGGATCATACGTTGTGTTCACCTAGTCCAAGAATCAGTTAGCCCAACAAGCTAATAAAGAAAAAATAGAGGAGTGAGCTCAGCCTATAATTTTAATTGCCAAACGAGGAACTTCTCTGCCTTTCTAGCCAAAGGACCTAGTGATTGCTAAAAAGGTAAGTATCCCAAACATTTTTGCACCTTCAACTTCAATTTCATAGATCATTCCTTCCCCCCTAAAAACCAAAAGGATGAACTACCTTTCCCCATTCTTAATTCATTTTAGAGGTTTTACATAGTCGACTATATGAAGAAAACTAAAATTAAAATGTCTAAATTTGAATTCCTACAATCCAACCCTGAGCAGTTGGATAAGTTGGTTCAATATTTGAAGAACCAAAAAATCCTTATAGGACAAGATGTTAGAAAAGTAACTCGTGATCCCCCAAGGAACATGTCCACCCTAAACAATCTTGTCATTACTCCTCTTGTTGCTCCTGGGAAAATAGAACTATTTTATGTTTCCTTGCTGATAAATGGACACCAACTAAACAATTGTAGTGCATCTGACAATGTCATGCCTACCAAAGTAGTTGAATCCCTTGGTCTCACACTAACCAAGACATTTGGGAGATGTTTCTCCATAGAGAACAAATAAGTGTCACTATTGGGACAAATCAAGGATGCCTAATTTGTGTTTGTAGCATTCTCAGACAAGAGAATTAAGATGATAGTCCTAGTGGCTGACATCCTAGACTCATACAACATTCTTCTTGGGTAAATTTTTTACAAAGATGTTGGTGGCAAGTTAAGCATGGACCTATCTGAGGCGAGAATACAGGTCAAAAGTGTCATGTAGAGATTGCTCCTTGAGAAGGAATCAAAATACATGGTAAATCAAACATCAATGCCTGAAGCTCAAATTTTATTTGAGTCTTCAAGCATGGGTAATTACTTCCTGACTACAAAAGACACTCTTGTCTTAGTTAATGAAACTTCTAAAAATGACAATCTAAAAATTGGTTCAAATAAAATATTAGAAGACATGAGAGAACATAGTGCAAGCCCAAAGGAATCATCCCCTCCACACAAAGAGAAGTCTAAGGAAAAATTAGTTTCTGATTATGTCTGGATTTTAAAATTCGATGGCAGCTATTCCTCTACTGGTTCAGGAGCTAAGATTATGTTGATATCTCCTTAAGGAGATACTTTTCCTTCATACAGTTGCAGATCAACAACACCAATAACATTGCTAAGTAAGAATCTCTACTGCTTGGATTGAAAGTCACCCAAGACAAGGGCATCAAGCTCCTTCATGCCAAAGGAGATACTGAGTTAGTGGTTTGTTAGGTGAAGAACCTATACCAAATCAAAAATGAGAGATTACATCATTACCACAATCTTGTTTGGGATCAAATTGAGAGCTTTGATGCTTTTAGTATCTCTGTAGTACCCAGGGAATTCAATGATTGAGTTGATGCTTTGGCTATTTTTGTAACTCTTTTGGTTCCTCACCTAGATTTTAAAGGAGACGAGTACATTATCAAACTAGTCTTTCAACCAAGTGTGCCTGACAATGCCAATCATTGGCAAGTGTTCAATGGTGACAACCAAACCATTGCCTTCTTAGAACAAAAAGGTAGCTTTGAACAGCTTCACTTTGAAGGTAGTGAACCATCCCTTAGAACAAGTTCAAATGCAAGTGAGAAATTCCTGTAACTCAAAGGGAATAAAATTCCCGAAGGATTGGTTTCCCTTGAGAAGCTATTTGACAAGCATGATAGGTTCATCAAACAGTAATAGATGGACTCAAGCTCCTCTTAGGAGTTTGATCAGATAAGTTTGGGTACCAAGGAAAATCCTAAGATGGTGAATATTGAGAAGTGTTGCACTCTAAAAGAGAAGTTCAATTTGTTGCTCTACTCTGCCAATACATGGATGTGCTAGCATACTCCTATGATGATCTAAAGTCACTCAAACTTAAAGAAATTTGCCATAAAATTTCTCTCAAGGGTGATTCAGTGCCTTACAAGTAAAAATCTAGGTAGTATAATCTAAAGATATTAGGTACTACTATTCTATCTAAAATATAGAAGATGCTTAATGTTAAAATAATTTTTCCAATTCATCATTCTACATGGATTGCCAACATAGTACCTATGAGAAAGAAGAATAGTGAAATTCACCTCTGCATTGATTTTAGAAACTTGAATCAGTCATCCTTAAAGGATAAATACCCTCTACCTATCATAGATCAAGTCCTTTAGATGGTGACCAGTTCAGAGATGTTATCAATTTTAGATAGCTTTCTCAGATACAATCAAGTTGAAGTTGATGAAGTAGATCAACATAAGACTACTTTCACCATGCCTTGGGGTACCTTTACATATCGAAGAATGCCATTTAGCCTAATAAATGCTAGCACCACTTTTTAGATAGCAATGGACCTTGCTTTCAAAGATGAAATAGGTAAGTTCATTGTGGTATACCTTGATGACTTGACCATCTTTTTCGAGCATCGCCCTAATCATGTGCACCATTTGCAACAAGTGCTGGAATGATGCTGCCAAAATGACATTTCTCTAAACCCCAAGAAGTCAATTTTTGGAGTAATAGAAGGGAAACTTATTAGACACATTATATCCTGAGAAGGCATAAAAATTGACTTAGAAAGAGTCAAATGCATCCAGGAGCTTACCCTACCCATAAGTAAGACTGCAGTTCACTCTTTCTTCAAAAAAGTGAATTTTTTATGAAGGTTCATCCCTGAGTTTGCTTAAAAGACTCACCACATTGTGAACATGATGAAGGTAAAGGCCACTTTCAACTAGACTAGAAAAGGCAAATTGGCATTTCAAGACATTAAGATAGCTATTGCCCATGCCTTAATTCTAGTTTGTCCAGATCATACCAAGGATTTCATAGTGTATAGTTATGCTTTTAAGCACACACTTTTAACAATTTTGGTTCAACAAATGAAGAAAGTGTGGAATCTCCCATATCCTTCATGAGTTGTCATCTCAAAGCTCATGAACTAAAGTATTCAAACATAGAGAAGCATGCTTATGCAGTGGTAAAAGAAGTAAAGCACTTCCATTTTTACATCCTCAATTCACACGCTACTAACTTGGTTCCTAATACCACAGTCAAATCTATATTAACTCAGCAGGAGTTTGGAACTAAAAGAGGCAATTGGATTGCCAAAATCTAGGAGTTTGATCTAGTTATAAAACTAATGAAGCTTGTGTAGGGAAGGGGTCTCTGCCAATTGATTGTTGATAACAGACCAAAAGAGATGAGGCATGAAGAAAAAAAAATTGAAGGCACGCCAACAGTGTTTTTTGTCTTCACCATGAATGAGTGGTATTTGAATATTGCTCATTTATTTACCTATGGTGAGTGTCATGCTCACCTACCTCATAAAAAAAGGAGGATTGTTAAATTGAAAGCTACCAGTTTTGTCCTATGGGACAATGGCCTGTATAAGATGAACCTTGATGGAGTGTTCCTTCACTACATGGATAAAGAACAACAGAACCAACTTTTGAAGTCCTTCCATAATCTAGCCTGTGGAGGACATTTTTTTGCACCTATGATTGCCCATAAGATTTTGTGAGCCAGGTATTACTGGCTTACTATATTTCAAGATGCATACAAATGGGTATGAATATGTGAACTGTGCCAACAGTTCATTGGAAGACCTAAGTTAGTTGCTCTGCCTCTCAAGCCAGTGGTAATAGAAGAGCCATTTCAGCAATGGAGAATTTGATTTCATTAGTCTTCATAGCCATAGATTACTTCACCAAATGGGTGGAAGCAATTCCAACCAAGCATGCTATTTCAGAAATAGTATGCAATTTCCTCAAGGAAAACATCATTTCTAGGTTTAGGGTTCCAACCAAGATTGTCACAGATAATGCAACCTATTTCTCTTCTCATGAGATCACTCAGTTCTATTTTTATTATGGGCTTACCCTCTCCCACTCCTTTAATTATTTTTCACAAAGAAATGCCAAAGCAGAATCAAGCAACAAGAACTTAGTGACCATCATCAAGAAGTTGGTGGATGACAACTTGCTTTATGGGTAGACATAATTACACCCAAAAGGGTGATAGGTATGTCACTATTCCAAATTTTGTATGGTCTCAATGTAGAGATACCAATCACCCTGGAATTTTTAGCACTAAAATTGGTAAAAGCAATTGAAGATCAGACATATGAAAGCTCCATTGATAAAAAAATCATGTGCTTGATTGAGTTGGATGAACAACAAACTATGGTGGTGAACTGAATTGTTGTGCATCAAAGTCTAGTGAAGAAGCTCTTTGACTAGAAAACAAAAACCCGTGATTTTTAGATTGGAGATCAAGTTATGTTATGGGACAAGAGAAGAGAACCAAAGGGAATGCATGGGAAATTTGATTCTTATGGAGAGGCCCATTTACTATCCATTAGCTCAATGGTGAAAACAGTTTCCTATTAAAGTATCAAGATGGCACGCCTTTTTCTCTTCTTCACAATGGGCAGAGCATCTGAAGTATTTCAATTCTTGAAGTATCAGATAAGATCATCTATACGTATGTATATTTATATAGTCTTTAGTTTTATTTTGTGCTTTTCATTTTCATAATTTGGTGCCTTTCTTTTTGGGTAACATGACTCCGTATCCCAATGGCATACTTAAAGGCAATAGAGATTCTGATTTCTACTACCCTCAACTATTTCAAAATTTCAATTGAAAGAAGTTCCCCAACTGGAGCCAAATGTTGTTCCCAAAATTTGTCACTCATTTTTGGGACAACATATGAACTATTTTGGTCTTACATGCCAAAATTCTCTCTTCCATTCTCAAAAAATATTCTAAATATTCAATTTTTTTATTATTCAAGCTTGTTTGGCTAAGAGACTAGCAGGTTCAACAAGTTTAATGACTTCAACAGGTGAGCTCTCTCAAAAAAACAAGTTTTCAACACTTAGGCAATTTCAAGGTTGGTTCAATGCTGAGGTTCAACCAAAAGGTCCATCGATAAGCTTCAAACAAAGATTGAACCATTGAACTGTTGAACCTTGAACCAAAATGGTTCAACGGGTTCAAAGGTTCAATGATGTCGACAGACTCAAAGAGTTAAGTGCTTTAGCAAGTTCAAAGTTCAACGACTTCAAAAGACTTAGAAGAAAAGAAGGCTTCAAAGAGTAAAGAGTGAATTATTGAACCATTGAACCTTGAACCAAAATGGTTCAATGGGTTCAAAGGTTCAATGACGTTCAATAAGATCAAAAGACTTAAACAAAAGAAAGCTTCAAACAAAAGATTGAACTGTTGAACCATAAGTTGGTTAATCAGTTGGTTCAATCAAATGGTTCAAAGGAGTTTCCCAAAGCTTGAAGGATAAGTGCCCTTGCGGAGGGTAGGGAATAAAAGGATATCCTTCAGAAAGATTTTCCATGAAAAATTTTACAAGGGAAATCCTTCAGATAAAATGTCTAAAGGAATTCCTTTAGATAGTTTGTTTGAAGGAATGATCAAAGGCCTACAGGCTTGTTCTATGAACTCTAAAGGCTTGTTCTATGGACTTCACAGGCTGGTTTCTATAGACTCTACAGGCTAGTTTTTATGGACTCTGCAAGCTAGTTTCTACGGACTCTGCAGGCTGGTTTCTATGGACTCCATAGGCTGGTTTCTATGAAATCCACAAGATTTGAAGAAGAAGGCTATCCAAAGGACCCTAAAGGGTAGGTAATTTTGTGGGGGGGATCTCAGAGACCAGTAAATGGACCTTTCTCAAGGCTCGAAGGGACACCTTCCCTTCAAGGGGGTTCCAAAGATAGCTAAAAGAATTTCAAAGCTTTGAAAGACTTAGAAAAACAAAGGATTATGAGAAAGAGAATGAGCCATTAAACTTTGAAATAAAAAGGTGCAAAGGTTCAATGGTTCAAAGAAAGCTCTGAGCAAAGGAAAGAAGCAGAATATTCTAGAGACCAGTCTAAAGAGATGGTTCAACTGAAGAGCAAGGAAAGTGATGGAACTAAGGAGTCGATAAGGCCTCCCAAACCATTGAACCAATGAACTTTCAAAGGCTCAAAAGTTTATGATTCAAAATGGTTTAAGTAACCAGCGACCAATGATGTCCTTGTGGATGTCAAATTCACAATAATGAAATATCCATTGATTTTTAAATGTGGCATAAAACCAAAAAATAAACTCAGTGACTAGCTGAAGAGGGAGCTGAAAGAGCTAGCAAAAAGGGAAAAAATAGCTTGAGAGCTCAAATTGCAACAGGAAAGAGAGAAAAACTAGAAATATCTATGTAGGAGTTATTTTTAGTATGTGAAATAGTCCACTAAGTAGACATCCGAGCTCACAAGCATTAAAAGGTGCAGCCTATTTTTCTTCCTTGGAATAAAAGTGAGGGGACATATGTGTACATATTTGGAGAAAGACCAGACAACCCATGTTGAGGAGAAGATTTTTGAGATGAATTGACATGTCATAGTTAAGACAAACACCCTATTCTAGCATGGCCTCTTTGACTGAATTGAAAATTCATTCATGGCATTGAATGCAACATGGGCCATTTCATGAAACAAAGTGCCAAACATTTCTTGGCTGCTATATATTGTAATCTCCTATTTTATAAAAAGAGGTGGGATCTTTTTGGATATGAAAGTAGAACTCTGCCAAAATTGAAAGGTGATTACTGAAACTTTGAGCTCAGATTGTTGATCATATATTTCTTTATTTGAATGAGAAAGTAGGTTACTTTTAGACTTTGTGTTGTAATAACTTGTGTCATTTTAGAAGATTGTTTTTATGTCTATTTATTGGATGTGTTATTGCCCATTTAATGAAATAATCAGAACTAGTGGAAGTAATCAAGAAGGTGTCCCGAAGCCAACTGTGGAGAGACTTTGTGCTGCCATAATTGTCTTTTATGTGTGTGTTTTCAGTTTGTTTCTGTATAAAGGATCTTAAGATGACTTTGTGCCCCCATTGTCCTTTGTATTTCACTCTTTGGGTAGTTGAGGTGAAGACTTTATGGTACACCTCATTCTGCTAGCTACATCATCTTTGTTACATGTTACTTATTACTACCAGAAAGAATTCTTACTATTTGCTACATAATTTTTTTGAAAGAAGAGAAGTGCTTCCAGTAATTTCACTAGGATTTTCTCCTTTACCTATGAATATCATCTTTAAAAAAAGAGAGACGGATGGTGTTTTCCTACCCCTGAGTGTTTTTTTTTGCATATATATATATATATATATATATATATATATATATATATATATATATATATATATATATATATATATATATATATAGTTTTTAGCTCCTCATAGTTATAGGGAACCTCCCCTTGATGAGAGGAGAGATTTGTCCCCTTTTGATGTGGTAAACCTGCACACTTGGCCGACCAATCTCCTTATGCTGTGGTTGAAGTATCATATTTTTCTCATCAGTTAGCTGGTGACAAAATATTCACCCAACAACATTATTTAAAATTCCAAATTATAAGAAACATGCATAAAGTTTGAATCTTTATATGTTGAACATGTCCAAAATGACCAAAACCCATATGTTTTGGTGTTATGCTATTCAAAGTTAAAAATTATAAGAAACATTCATAAAATTTGAATTTTTACATATTAAACATGTCTAGAACAAGCAAAACCACTTATGTTTTGGTGTTACATTATTCAAAGTTAAAAATTATAAAAAACACACATAGAGTTTGAATCTTTACATGTTGAACATGTCTCAAATGAGCAAAACCACTTAAGTTTTGGTGTTACATCATTCAAAGTTCAATGTTATATGAAATGCACATAAATTTTAAATTTTTACATGTAGAACATATTCAAAAAAATCAAAACTTCTAAAGTTTTGGTGTTACGTTATTCAAAGTTCAAGATTATAGGAAACATGAATAAATCTTAAATGTTTACATGTATAAATTTTTTGGAATGAGAAAAATGGTTTAAGTTTTGGTGTTATGTTTTTCAAAGTTCAAAATTATAAATAATGCACATAAATTTTGAATCTTTATATGTACAACATGTCTAGAATGAGTAAAACTATGTAAGTTTTGGTGTTGCATTATTCAAAGTTCAAAATTACAAGAAATGTGGATAAAATTTGAATCTTTACATGTTGAACATGTTTAGAATGAGAAAACCTACTTAATTTTTGGTATTATATTATTCAAAGTTCAAAAATAAGAAACACATATAAAGTGTGAATATTTATATGTTAAACATGATCAAAATGAGCAAAACTACTTCAACTTTGGTGTTGCATCATTTAAAGTTCAAAAATATAAGAAAATTTCATAAAGTTTGAATCTTTACATGTTAAACATGTTTGAAATGAGCAAAATAGGTTGAGTTTTAGTGTCACATTATTCATATTCTAAAATTATAAAAAAATGTTCATAAAGTTTGAATCTTTACATGTTAAACATATTTGAAATGAGCAAAACTATTTATGTTTTGGTGTTGTGCTACTCAAAGTTTAAAATTATGAGAAACATGCATAAATTTTGAATCTTTACATGTTAAGCATGTTTGATATTAGCAAAACCACTTAAGGTTTCATGTTGCATTATTTAAAGTTAAAAATTATAAGAAATTCACATAAATTTTGAATCTTTACATGTTAAGGATATTCAAAATGAGCAAAACCAATTAAGTTTTGGTGTTACATTATTTGAAGTTGAAAATTATAAGAAACACACATAAAATTTGAATCTTTACATGTTAAGCATGTTCAAAATGAGTAATATCACTTAGGTTTTGATATTGCATTTTTAAAAATTCAAAATTATAAGAAATGAGCATAAAGTTTGAATCATTACATATTAATCATGTTCAAAATGAGTAAAACCACATAGGTTTTGAGGTTACTTTATTTAAAGCTAAAAATTATAGGAAGCATGCATAAAGTTTGAATCTTTACATCTCAAGCATATTCAAAATGAGCAAAACTACTTAAGTTTTGGTGTTGCTTTATTCAAAGAACAAAATTATAGGGAACATGAATATAGTTTGAATTTTTTCATGTTAAGCATGTTCAAAATGAACAAAACCTATTAAGTTTTGGTGTTAAATTATTCAAACTTTAAAATGATAGGGAACATAAAGTTTGAATCTTTACATTTTAAACGTGTTCCAAATAAGTAAAAGTGCTTAAGTTTTGGTGTTACATTATTCAAAGTTCAAAATTATAGGAAACACACATAAAGTTTGAATTTTTACATGTTAAACATGTTTGAAATGAGCAAACTTTCTTAATTTTTTGTGTTAAATTATTCAAAGTCAGAAATTATAAAGAACACATAAACTTTGAATCTTAAAAACTAGTAAAACTACTTGAGTTTGTTTGTTGTATTATTCAAAGTTTAAAATTATAAGGAACATGCATAAAGTTTGAATCTTTACATGTTCAACAAGTTCAAAATGAATAAAATTGATTCAGTTTTGGTGTTGCATTATTCAAAATTCAAAATTATAAGAAATGTGCATAAAGTTTGAATCTCAAAATGTTAAACATGTTTGAAATGAGTAAAACTGCTTGATCTTTGGTGTTGTATTATTCAAAGTTTAATATTATAAGAAATATGAATGAATTTTGAATATTTATATGTCAAGCATGTTCAAAATGAGCAAAAATAATTAAGTTTTATTGTTGTGTTATTCAATGTTCAAAATTTTAAGAAACAAGAATAAATTTTGAATCTTTACATGTTAAACATGTTCAAAATGAGCAAAACCACTTGAGTTTTGGTGATGCATTATTCAAAGTTCAAAATTATAATAAATGCTCATAAAGTTTGAATCTTTACATGTTAAACATGTTAAAAATGAGAAAAACCACTTGAGTTTCGGTGTTACATTATTCAAAGTTCAAAATTATAAGAAACGTGCATAAAATTTTAATCTTTACATGTTAATGATGTTTGAAATGAACAAAACAACTTTTATTTTGGTATTATATTATTCAAAGTTCAATATTATAAGAATCATGCATAAAGTTTAAATCTTTACATGTTAAACATGTTTAAAAAGAGGAAAACCACTTGAGTTTTGATTTTGCATTATTCAAAGTTTAAATTATAAGAAACATGCATAGAGTTGAATCTTTACATGTTAAACATGTTTTAAATGAGCAAAACCACTTGAGTTTTGGTGTTGTGTTATTCAAAGTTCAAAATTATAAGAAACATGTATAAAGATTGAATCTTTACGTGTTAAACATGTTTAAAACATGAAAAACTATTTGAGTTTTGGTGTTGCATTATTCAAAGTTCAAAATTGTAAGAAATGCATATAAAGTTTGAAACTTTATATGTTAAACATGATCAAAATAAGTAAAACTGCTTGAGTTTTAGTGTCGTGTTATTCAATGTTCAAACTTGTAAGAAATGCACATAAAGTTTGAATCTTTACATTTTAAACATGTGTGATATGAGGAAAACCACTTGAGTTTTGGTGTTGCATTATTAAAAGTTTAAAATTATAAAGCTTGAATCTTTACATGTTAAGCATGTTTGAAATGAGAAAAAATTGCTTAAATTTTGGTGTTGCTTTATTCAAATTTAAAAATTATAGGGAACATGCATAAAGTTTGAATCTTTACATGTTAAGAATATTCAAAATGAGCAAAACCAATTAAGTTTTGGTGTTACATTATTCAAAGTTTAAAATTATAATGAATGTGCATAAAATTTGAATATTTACATTTTAAACATTGTCTAAACAATTAAAAGCATTTAAGTTTTGGTGTTTCATTATTCAAAGTACAAAATTATAAGGAATGTGCATAAAGTTTGAATCTTTACCTATTAAACATGTTTAAAATGAGCAACTTGCTTATGTTTTTATGTTACATTATTCAAAGTTCATAATTATAAGGAACATCCATAAAGTTTGAATCTTTACATGATAAACATGTTCAAAATGAAAAAAATTACTTGAGTTTTGGTATTACATTATTCAAAGTCTAAAATTATAAGGAACGTGCATAAAGATTGAACGTTTGCATATTTAACATGTTCAAAATGTGAAAAACTGCTTGAGTTTTTGCATTGCATTATTCAAAGTTCAAAACTATAAGAGACATGCATAAATTTTGAATCTTTACATGTTAAACATGTTTAAAATGAGCAAGACCATTTGAATTTTGATGTTATGTTATTTAAAGTTCAAAATTATAAGAAATATGCATAATGTTTAAATATTTACATGTTAAACATGTTTGAAATGAGCAAACCCACTTGAGTTTTGGTGTTGCATTATTCGAAGTTCAGAATATAAGAGACATGAGTAAATTTTTGAATATTTACATGTTAAATATGCTTGAAATGAGTAAAACCACTTGATTTTTGGTGTTTTGTTATTCAAAGTTCAAAATTATAATAAACACGCAGAAATTTTGAATCTTTACATGTTAAACTTTGAAATGAACAAAACCGCTTAAGTCTCGGTGTTGCATTATTCAAAGTTAAAAATGATAAGAAACACTCACAAAATTTAAATCTTTACATGTTAAACATGTTTGAAATGAGCAAAATTATTTGAGTTTTAGTGTTGGATTATTCAAAGTTCAAAATTATAAGAAACATGCATAAAATTTTAATCTTTACATGTTTGAAATGAGTAAAATCTCTTGAATTTTGGTGTTTCATTATTCGAAGTTCAAAATTATAAAAAAGTGTGCATAAAGTTTGAGTCTAAACATGTTTGAAATGTGTAAAACCGTTTGAGATTTGGTGTTGTGTTATTCAAAATTCAAAATTATAAGAAATGTGTATAAAGTTTGAATCTTTATATGTTAAACATGTTTGAAACGAGCAAAATCATTTGAGTTTTGGTGTTATGTTATTCAAAGTTTAAAATTATAAAAAAGATACACAAAGTTTGAACCTTTACATGTTAAACATGTTTGAAATGAGGAAAGCCACTTTAGTTTTGGTGTTTCATTATTTAAAGTTCAAAATAATAAGAAACACTCATAAAGTTTGAATCTTTACATGATAAAAATGTTCAAATTAAGCAAAACATGTTCCACCTCATTTCTTGATCTTGATGAATTTTTTGCACTCTCTGATGCATTATTCTCATCTCTCTCTCCCCATTCTTTAATATATCTTGGTCTCATTCCCATTATGGGGGTTCTCAAATTTTATACTTTTTAAATCTTTCTAGGAGATAAGGATACTCTTTGAGATATTGCAAAATATGCTCATCTTGATTAGGCTTGAACCTATCAAGCATTTGTAAGAACTACCTCTTGGTGCAATATAAGACTTTTTTTGCCTACCTTTTGCCTTGGATTTGTGTTGAGTGAGTTGTGCACTATGGCATTGTGTGAAGGAGAATATTCCTCATCCATGTTCCTTCTTTCTTACTCTTTTTTTAGGGTGTATTTAAGGTAAATTTCAGGTCTAGATTAGTGTTCTTTTCGCTATTAATGTTATCTTGTAGTGAGTCTTAGAACTCCTCTTTTTTTACATTCAATACTTCATGAACCTCTTCTATGAAATACTTATGTAACTAGATTGATCTTGAGGTTGTGTGAGGTATTATTGTCTTTTATAGATCTAATGTGGGTTTAAGCTTATGGGTGTCTCCCATTTTTATTTAGTAAATTACTTAGTTAACTTTCTTAAGATCCCTTACTCTCTTTCTAACCCTTTATCCTATGAAAAAATTAGTTTAGGTGATCATCAAAGAGGAAGCCGACCTTCTTTGAATGTTTAGGCCCACCAGAGGTGACCTATAACCCAGGGCTATTCCCATTGTGTAGCTCAATTAGAGGGAGCCTAAAGAACTCTCTCCTAGAGTGTAAATTGAACCTACAATGGTTTTTGACACACCCAGTGGGATAAGGTCCAAAAGAGTGGAAATATTTTGGTGTGTCTTTCCTCTAATTATCTTTTGGAATCAAACACATTAGCACCAATAGTGACTCCTAATCAAACTTCTAGTTATGAGCAGACCAATTATGTCTCAATGAAGTTTCTAATTAGTTTTTCATCTCATTTGACATATGAATTTGCTATGGACAACTATGGTGAATATTCCTATTATCCACCTCCTTATCAATACTCCCAATATGGTCTTTATGATCCATATGAGTCTAACCAACCTTACCAAAAACCCTATCAAAGCTATGAGGAGACTAGTCAAGTTTCTCATGATCCTTATTATCAAGAATACTCCCCTAGTCCTTCCTATGGATATCAAACCCATCATAATACTTCTCCTCATCAACCCTATCATAATCCATCCATACCAACACTTAGGTGAACTTTAATAAGCCTTGATAGACATGCATTAGAATTGTGCTCACAAAATTATTATGGCCAAGATGTTGCTACTCACCAGATCCACTATGTGAGAGAGTAATTGTAGAAAATTAAAGAAAAATGGGCACCTATTGAGAGAGAAAATTGGAAAAATATCATAGGTGAGATGATAGATGCATGTGGTTATATTCAAAGCATTGAGGATAAGCTAAAATAGCTTGAGGAACATTAGGTCCAACCTCACAAATCTCATGTGCCTACATATATACCACCTCAGCCTTCTTATGTGCCACCCATTCCTCCCTAGGAGACCATTCTAAGGATCCATTTGAGTGTGCTAAGTTCTTCATATGTTTCTCAAACCTTCCCTTCCTAGAAACGTATCCAAGAGAGCTATCAAAAAAAGAAGGGGATTATTGTAAACTAGTGTACTATTGAGATCCATTATTCCATCCTTCCTCAAGAACCCCTTATGAAGTCCTTCAAGGTTCTACATTGGTATCAAGTTGTGAAGTCACGGGATAGGCAAAGTAAGATAGATCTAGATTTAAAATCCTAAGTTAGAGGAAAATCTAAACCTCTATGACCTCTCTCATCCCTCTTGAAGAGTCTTCTTGTGTTCCTTATCTTCATGAATCTACTGACCACCTTATAGATAAGTTATTCCAAGGGAACATGGTGAGGAAAACCAAAGAGTTAAAGTTGAAAATAAAGAAAGAGGAGGACAAGCAAAATTAGAAGGCTAAAGAAGGACCTCCATATTTTGCATCTTAGAACCAAATCATGTAGTCAAGAAAATCCAAGTTCATTCATCCCCCATCTCTCCCTCCTCAAAAATCTAAGTCATTTCCTTCTTGGAAATCCATCTAGAGTAGTATGCAAAAGAAGGACAAGTAGATGATTGTCAAACACAACCATTTGGACCAAGGAACTGCCACATATATCTCATCTCTCTTGAAGTCATCCCAAGAATATCCTATGCCACTCCTTAAAGAAGTAAGCATTGAAATCCATGTTGAACTCATAATTAATAATGATAAATTTTTAGAGTTAGAGAAGAGATCATCATTAGGACACCACTTGGAAAGGGTGAACATGTTTCAATATTTCATAATGTCAAAGAGGATGAGTTGTAGGAGCAAGTACAAGTTGGAGATGAGATCCACTAGGAAGATGACCATTGGTAGTAGTTGTACTATGATTTCATAAGTAAGATTGATGTGTTCAAAATGGTAGACATAGATGATAAGATAGTACAATAAGTTGAATCTTCATCTGAGGATTCCATTAATGCTTTGGAACTTCAAGAAGATAATGCTACTCTAGGGATACAAAATTAAAATGAGAAAGGTGGTCTTGATGAGAGATTGGTACAAATGGAAGAAATGGATGAGGTTGGGATATCTCTTATTAAAAAATATCAAGTGCTTGAGAGGATGGAAAAAGAATTTACCATGGAGGACAATGACCAAGATCGGGCAAAATATATAGAGCTCCTTGATGAGCTTAAAGAAATTGCAAGCAAGAAGAAGCCCAATCTTATTGAGGGAACCATGTAAATCAAAGAGGTATGTCTTACTAGACCACCATTAGAGGTTGCAATTGAGGAGCCATATAAGAAAGCTGAGACTATCTGGATATACATAGCTGACATATTTGGAGCTGCTTGGTTCTCATTGAATATCATGCTGAGAAAGTTGATAGATACAACAAATAAGTAGGCATCAAGACCAAGGGTCAAGGAGCTACATGCCTCATTCTTTTCCTCATTCTATGATGAAATAAATTATCAAACTTTCATTTTGATCTAGGAGGAAAGGTACACATAGTTTTAAGCTATACATATTAGGATATTTTTATTTAAATTCCTCTAAGTGTTATTTTGACACATTTGTTTGTTGTCCCTATTTTGTTCTAGGTTAGTTTCCTTTCAATAAGTGCCTTGGGCACTTTGTTTTGTTTTGGTCTTTGTTTGTTTCAAGAGAGGTTAGAGTAAGATTGGAAGCTAGTATTAGATCCAAGTCAATGTGTTGGACCCAAGTAGAGATTCCATGCCCAATGGACTAGATAGGCAAATTGGTTTGAGTTTTCAAGCATATCCAGATGCTTCCCTACAAGTCACAAAAAATGTTGGCCAAATTTGGCCCATATACCAAACTTATACATGGATCAGATTGGTAATGGATGAGCATATGTATGGAATGAGTGATCTAAGGATCTCATTTTACCGACAAAACATTTTAAACACTTTAAGTTCACTTAAAGTGTAAATTGTCAATTTCCAAAGGACAAGTCTAGAGTTATAGAGAAAGATTCAAATAGTGTTTCAGGTTTGTCAATGATGTCTCCAAAGAAATTAATGGATGATATTGATGATATGGACATGTTTTGGAGACCCTATGGGGTGTCAAGAGTCCTTGAAATGACTATAAAAATGCATGGTAATCATTTGGTTCTTCATTGTGTTCATCTTGACATTTTGGGTCTAATAGTAGAAATTTTAAGTAAGTAATTTGCTAACATTATCATTACCATATGTCAATGAGTCAGGTATAATTATTAATATGGTTGTGATCAAATTAATCCAAATAATATGTGTGAAATTTTGCTATCAAGAACATCTCCAGTAAATTTGGTCCTTCCATGATTTTTGTGCTTCAAGATATAAATCTTCAAAGTTGATCAAATAATGAGATACTTTCATGTAGACATCAAATTTTCAAAGTTAGCCATGAGTAGATAAATAAAATTTATAGATGGAATGAGTGATCTAAGGATCTCATTTTACCAACAAATATTTTGAAACATTTAAAGTTCACTTAAAGTGTAAATTGTCAATTTCTAAAGGATAAGTCTAGAGTTGTAGAAAAGGATTCAAATAGTGTTGGAGGTTTGTCAATGATGTCACCAAGGAAAATAATGGTTGATATTGATGATATGGACATATTTTAGATACCTTATGGGGTGTCAAGAGTGCTTGTAATGACTATGAAAGTGTATGGTATTTGTCTGGTTCTTCATTGTGTTCATCTTTATATTTTGTGTCTAACAACAAAAATTCTAAGTAGGTAGTTTGTTGATGTTATCATTGCCATGTACAGATGAGTTGGGGAGAATTGGTCATATTTTTTTGATCAAATTATTCCAAATAACATATATGTAATTTTAGTCTTAGGAATATCTCCAACAAATTTGGTCCCTCCATGATTTTTGTGCTTCAAGATATAAATCTTTAAAGTTGGTCAAATAATGGGATACATTCATGCAAACATCAAATTTAAGCCACTAAAATACATTAAATTTTTAAATTTTATGGCTTTTAAGATGACAAATATGCCCATGCAGATGTCAAATGATGGTCATGCAGATGTCAATTTTAAGAGCTAGTAAATAGTCATTTGTTTTCAAACCAAACTAAATCCAATGATTGGCATTCATTTATACCAAGGAAGATCAATGAAGAAAGATGAGTTAAAATTTCAAGGAGATTGAGAAGCCACCATGTTACATAAGCACATAAAGTGGAAAATTGAAAAGAGGATCCTAAGTGCAAATGTGTAATTACCAAGTGGCACCAACTCAGACAAAGTTAATAAGTCAAGGGTAGGATCAATGGTTCTCACTCAATCATATAGATTAAAATCAATGGAGTGAGATGAGTCAATGAGTAAAAACCTGAGTTGGTTTATTGATAGCTAAATAAAATAAATGTGAACCTAAGATTTTTAATGGAAGCCAAGAAACCATTTTTTACCAAGGCAAAAGGGTCTTGCAGGGTCATCATTCTACCATTAGAGCTCAATCTAACACCATAGAGTGTACATATCCATGCAATAAAATATAAATAACATAAAGAGACTAGCATTAGAACTTAATATGGACCTCTGGTTTGACATTTTATAGCTTGCAGGGTTCGTCTATGACTGTGTTCACCATTCTTAAAGGAGGACCTACGTGTACGATGAATTTTTGATTCCTATAGATATATAATGGGTCAATTTGGACCATTATACTATAAAACAAGGGCTATATAGTCTATAGGTCTGTATTAATATGGGAACTATTAGAAAAACAATAATCTTAGATTAGTTTTCCCTATATGAAATAAACTTATGATCCATACATGGAAATTAAGCAGATCTATATTTAATGCAAAGGGTCTCATCTATCAACATGGCTCCATCATCGGCAAAGTAGGTACTAACTGCCATTCATGGCATACAAGTGTCAGTTTCAAGATTTGAGGATTTAAACCTCATAAACATGTCGAGTGGACTTAGTGTCCCAAAGTGTTGAATAGTAATTAGAAGAATAGTTAAGAAAATTGATTTCACTCAAATAAACTTTGTCATCACATAGAACAAGCCTTTATCTTCTAATGGGATCTCTCAGCCAATGAAAGGAGCTTAAAGACTATTGGGATAGAGAAAGGTCTGTTTTTTGATCAAGGCATGCATATAGAAAGCAATTAATGAAATACCACCTCATTTTTTGATCTTGATGACTTTTCTTCACTCTCTGATTCATTTTTCCCATCTCTCTCTCCCCTTCTATATATCCTAGTCTCATTCTCATTATGAGGGTTCTCATATTTTAGACATTTTTATCTTTTTAGGAGACCCCATTATAAAATATGCTCATCTTAATTAGGCTCAACCTTGTCAAGTATTTGTAAGAACTACCTCTTGATGTAATAATATAAGACTTTCTTTGCCTATCTCTTTTCTTGGATCTATGTTGAGTGAGTTGTACACTATGGCATTATGTGAAGGAGAATCTCCTTATCCATGGTCCTTTTCTGTTCCTTTTCTATGGTGTATTCAAGCTGAGTTGTAGGTATAGATTAGTGTTCTTTCCACTATTAATGTGAGATTTTAGTGAGTATTAGAATTCCTCTTTGTCTACATTCATTGCTTCCTAAACCTCTTCTATGAAATACTTATATAACTAGCCTTATCTTGAGGTTGTGTGAGCTAGCATTGTCTTTTACAAATCTAGTATAGGTTCAAGCTTATGAGAGTCTCCCATTTTTATTTGGTGTATCACCTGGTTAACTTTCTTAAGAGACCTTACCCTCTATCTAACCCTTTTCCCTATGACAAAATTAGTATAGGTGAGAATCAAAGAGAAAGTTGACCTTCTCCAAAGATTCATCCCCACCATAAGTGACCCATAGCATGGGGTTGTTCCCATTATGGAGCTCAATTGGAGGGAGCTTGAAGAACTCTCTCTTAAGGTGAAAAATTAGTGTTAGTGTGCAAAGTTCAAAATTATAAGAAACATGCATAAAGTTTGAATCTTTACATGTTGAATATATTTAAAATGAGAAAAAATGCTTAAGTTTTAGTGTTACATTATTAAAAGTTGAAATTAGAATAAATGTGCCTAAGGTTTAAAACTTTACATGTTGAACATGTCTGAAATGAGTAAAACCATATAAGATTTGGTGTTACATTCTTCAAAGTTTAAAATTATAATAAATTAAGATAAATTTTAAATATTTACATGTTGAACATATCCAAAATGAGCAAAACTACTTATGTTTTGGTGATACATAATTCAAAGTTAAAAATTATAAGAAACACACTTAAAGTTTGAATCTTTACATGTTGAACATATTTTAAATGAGCAAAACCACTTATGTTTTGGTGTTACATTATTCAAAGTTCAAAATTATAAGAAACATACATAAATTTTGAATCTTTACATGTTACACATATTTAAAACAAGCAAAAACACTTAAGTTTTAATGTTATATTATTCAATGTTCAAAATTATGAGAAATGTGCATAAATTTTAAATCATTACATATTGAACATGTCCAAAGTTTTAGTGTTACATTATTTAATTTTCAAACTTATAAGAAACATGTATAAAGTTTAATAAATCTTTACATGTTGAACATATCTAGAATGAGCAAAACTACTTAATTTTTGGTGTTATGTTATTTGAAGTTCAAAATTATATGTAATGCATATAAAGTTTGAATTTTTACTTGTTAAATATGTTCAAAACAAGCAAAACTAATTGCGTTTTGGTGTTATATTATTCAAATTTTAAAATTATAAGAAACTCACCTAAAGTTTGAATCTTTACATGTTGTACATGTTCAAAATGAACAAAACAACTTTAGTTTTGGTGTTACATTCTTCAAAGTTCAAAATTCTAAGAAATGCACATAATGTTTGAATATTTACATGTTGAACTTGTCTAAAATAAGAAAAACCCCTTAGGTTTGGGTGTTATGTTATTCAAAGTTCAAAATTATAAGAAACACATCTAAAATTTTAATCTTTACATGTTAAAAATGTCTAAAATGAGCAAAAGTCAAAATTATAAGAAATGCGCATAAAGTTTGAATCTTTACATATAGAACATGTTCAAAATGAGCATAACTGCTTATGTTTTGGTGTTACATTATTCAAATTTTAAAATTACAAGAAACACAAATAAATTTTGAATGTTTACATGTAGAGCATTTCTAGAATAAGCAAAACCGCTTAAATTTTAATGTTATGTTATACAAAGTTCAAAATTATAAATAATGAACATAAAATTTGAATGTTTACATGTAGAACATGTCTGGAATGAGCAAAACCACATAAGTTTTGATGTTACATTATTAAAAATTCAAAATTATAAGAAGCATTTATAAAATTTGAATTTTTACATGATGAACATGTTCAAAATGAGTAAAACCATTTATGTTTTGGTGTTACATTACTCAAAGTTCAAAATTATAAGAAATACACATAATGTTTGAATATTTAGATGTTGAACATATCTAGAAGGAGCAAAACTACTTAATTTTTGGTGTTACATTATTTAGAGTTCAAAATTATAAGAAACATGCCTAAATTTTGAATATTTAGATGTTGAACATTTGCAAAATGAGCAAAATAACTTAATTTTTGGTGTTACATTAGTCAGAGTTCAAAATTATAAGAAACACACCTAAAGTTTGAAACTTTACATGTTGAACATATATGAAATGATCAAAACCATTTAAGTCTTGTTATTACATTATTCAAAGTTCAAAATTATAAGAAATGCCCCTAAAGTTTGAATCTTTTTATGTTGAACATGTTTAGAATGAGAAAAACTTCTTACATTTTGGTGTTACATTATTCAAAGTTCAAAATTATAATAAATGCACATAAAGTTTGAATATTTATATTTTAAACATGTCTGGAGGGAGTAAAACTACTTAAGTTTTGGTGTTACATTCTTCAAAGTTCAAAATTATAAGAAATGAGCATAAAGTTTATCAAAATTATAAGAAATGAGCATAAAGTTTTACTCTTTACATGATGAACATGTTTGAAATAAGCAAAACTACTTAAGTTTTAAAGTTATGTTATTCAAAGTTTAAAATTATAAGAAACATGCATAAAGTTTAAATCTTTACATATTGAACATCTCTGAAATGAGTAAAACCACTTAATTTTTGGTGTTACATTATTAAATTTAAAATTATTAAAAACATGTGTAAAGTTTGAGTATTTACATGATGAACATGTTTGGAATGAGCAAAACCTCTTATGTTTTTCTATTACATTATTCAAAGTTCAAAATTATAAGAAAAGTGCATAATGTTTGAATCTTTACATGTTGAACATGTTTGGAATGAGCAATACTGCCTAGGTTTTGGTGTTAAGATATTCAAAATTCAAAATTATAAGAAACATGCATAAATTTTGAATCTTTACATACCAAACAAGTCTAAAATGAGTAAAACTACTTAAGTTTTAGTTTTACGTTATTTAAAAATCAAAATTATAAGAAATGTGCATAAATTTTAAATATTTACATGTTGAGCAAGTCAGCAACATGTAAACCCACTTATGTTTTGGTGTTACATTCAAAATTATAGAAAAAACACAAAGTTTGAATCTTTCCATGTTGAACATGTTTAGTACGAGCAAAATTACTTATGTTTTGGGGTTACATTATTAAATCTATAAAATTATATAAAATATGCATAAAGTTTGAATCTTTACATGTTGAACATGTCTGAAACAAGCAAATATGCTTAAGTTTTCATGTTACATTATTCTAAGTTAAAAATTATAATAAATGTGCATAAATTTTGAATTTTTACATGTTGAACATGTTCAAAATGAGTAAAACTAATTAATTCTTGGTGTTACATTATTCAAAGTTCAAAATTATAAGAAAGGCACATAAAGTTTGAATCTTTACATATTGAACATGTCTAGAATGAGAAAAACCACTTAAGTTTTGGTGTTACATTATTCGAAGTTTAAAATTATAAGAAATGCATATAAATTTTGAATCTTTACATGTTGAACATTTCTAGAATGAGCAAATATACTTAAGTTTTGGTGTTACCTTACTCAAAGTTCAAAATTATAAGAAATATTTTTACATGTTGAACATGTTTGGAATGAGCAAAACGGCTTATGTTTTGGTGTTGAATTATTTAAAGTTTAAAATAATAAGAAATTTACATAAAGTTTTGGTGTTACATTATTCAAATTTCAAAATTATTAGAAATACACATAAATTTTGAATCTATACATGTTGAACATGTCTAAAATAAGCAAAACCACTTAAGTTTTAGTGTTACGCTATTCAAAGTTCAAAATTAGAAGAAACACATATAAAGCTTGAATATTTACATATGAAACATGTCCAAAATAAACAAAACTACTTAAGTTTTGGTGTTATGTTATTCAAAGTTAGAAATTATAAGAAATGTGCCTAAAATTTGAATCTTTTCATGTTGAACACATCTAGAATGAGCACCTAATGTTTGAATCCTTACATGTTGAATAGGTCCAATATGAGCAAAACCATTTAAGTTTTGGTGTTACATTATTTAAAATTATAAGAAATATGCCTAAATTTTGAATCTTTGCTTATTAAATATGTACAAAATGAGCAAAACCACTTAAGTTTTGGTGTTACATTATTTAAAATTTAAAATTATAAAAAATGCACCTAAAGTTTGAGTCTTTACATGTTAAACTTGTCCAAAATGAGCAAAACCACTTAAGTTTTGGTGTTACATTATTTAAATGTCAAAATTACAAGAAACTTGCCTAGAGTTTGACTCTTTACATGTTGAACATGTTTGAAACAAGCACAAATTCTTAAGTTTTGGTGTTACATTATTTAAAGTTAAAAATTATGATAAATACATCTAGCATTTGAATCTTTACATGTTGAACATGTCTCTAACAAGAAAAATCACTTAAGTTTTGGTGTTACATTATTCAAAATTATAAAAAATATGGATAGAATTTGAATCTTTAGATGTTGAACATGTCTAAAACAAGAAAATCCACTTAAGTTTGGTTTTACATTATTCTAAGTTCAAAATTATAAGCAATGCACCTAAAGTTTGAATCTTTACATGTTGAACATGTCCAAAATGAAAAAAATTACTTATGTTTTGGTATTACATTATTCAAAGTATAAAATTATAAGGAATTCATCTAAAGTTTGAATCTTTAAATGTTGAAAATGTTCAAATGATGAAAACTGCTTAAGCATGTTACATTATTCAAAGTTAAAAATTATAAGAAACACACCTAAAATTTGAATATTTACATGTTGAACATGTCCAAAATGAGCAAATCTACTGAAGTTTTGGTGTTACATTATTCAATGTTCAAAATTATAAGAAATGTACCTAAAGTTTGAATCTTTACATGTTGAACATGTCCAAAATGAGCAAAACTACATAAGTTTTGGTATTACATCATTCAAAGTTCAAAATTAAAAGAAGCACACCTAAAGGTTGAATCTTTGCATGTTAAACATATCCAAAATGAGCAAAACCACTTAATTTTTGCTGTTACATTATTCAAGGTTTAGAATTATATGAAAGGTGCATAAAGTTTGAATTTTTTACATGTTGAACATGTTCAAAATGAGATAAACTACTTTAGTTTTGGTTTTATATTATCACAAGTTTAAAATTATAATAAATGTGCCTAAAGTTTGAATCTTTACATGTTGAACATGTCTAAAATGAGTAAAACTACTTAAGTTTTGGTGTTACATTATTGAACCTTCAAAATTATAAGAAATGTGCCTAAAGTTTGAATCTTTACATAACATGTCTAAAATGATCAAAACCACTTAAGTTTTGATGTTACATTATTCAAAGTTAAAAATTATAAGAAACACACCTAAGAATTTATTTTTTACATATTGAACATGTCTAAAACAAGCAAAATTACCTAACTTTTATTATTAAGTTATTTAAAATTCAAAATTATAAGAAACACACCTAAATTTTGAATCTTTACATGTTAAACATGTTTGAAACAAGCAAAACTACTTGAATTTTGGTGTTACATCATTCAAAATTTAAAATTATAAGAAACATGTCTAAAGTTTGAATCTTTACATCTTGGACATACTTGAAATGAGCAAAACCACCTAAGTTACATTATTCAAAGTTTAAATTTATAATAAATGCACTTAAATTTTGAATCTTTACATGTTGAACATGTTCAAAACAAGAAAAACTACTTAAAGTTTTGGTGTTACATTACTCAAAGTTCAAAATTATAAGAAATGTGCCTAAAGTTTGAATATTTACATGTTAAACATGTTTGAAAGGAGAAAAACCACTTGAGTATTTACATGTTGAACATTTGAAATGAGCAAAAAAATTTGAGTTTTGGTGTTATGTTATTTAAAGTTCAAAATTAAAAGAAACATGCTTAAAGTTTGAATCTCTAATGTTGAACATGTTTAAAATAAGCAAAACCACTTGAAGTCTAGTGTTCTATTATTCAAAGTTCAAAACTACAACAAACATGCCTAAAGTTTGAATCTTTACATGGTGAACATGTCTAAAACAAGCAAAATTGCTTGAATTTTGGTGTTATATTATTCAAAGTTCAAAATTAAAATAAATGCACTTAAATTTTTAATCTTATAGGTTGAACATGTCTGAAATGAGCAAAACCACTATAGTTTTGGTGTTGCATTATTCAAAATTTAAAATTATAAGAAATGTGCCTAAAGTTTTAATCTTTATGTGTTTAACATGTCCAAAATGAGCAAAACCACTTGAGTTTTGATGTTATGTTACTCAAAGTTCAAAATTATTTTGAGTTTTTGGTTTTGCATTATTTAAAGTTCAAAATTATGAGGAATGCACCATAAGTTTGAATCTTTACATGTTGAACATGTCTAAAATAAGTAAAACTCTTGAGTTTTTGTATTGTATTATTCAAAATTCATAATCATAAGAAACATTCTTAAAGATTAATTTTTTACATGTTGAACATGTTTGAAACAAGAAAAACTGCTTAAGTTTTGGCATTGTATTATTTAAAAATCAAAATTATAATAAATATGGATAAAATTTAAATATCTGCATGTTGAACATGTTCTAAACAAGCCAAACCACATTAGTTTTAGGGTTACATTATTCAAAGTTGAATATTTTAAGAAACACACATAAAATTTAAATCTTAACATATTAAACACATTCAAAATGAGCAAAACCATTTGAGTTTTGGTTGTTGAATTATTAAAAGTTCAAAGTTATAACAAGCACACATAAATTTTCAATCTTTAAATGTTAAACATGTTTGAAATGTGAAAAACCACTTGAGTTTTGGTGTTGCATTATTCAAAGTTTAAAATTATAAGAAATGTACATAAATTTTGAATCTTTACATGTTAAACATGTTCAAAATAAGAGAAAATGCTTGAGTTTTGGTGTTGCATTATTCAAAGTTCAAAATTATAAGAAACATGGATAAAATTTAAATCCTTACATGTTAAACATGTTTAGAATGAGCAAAACTATTTTTTTTTTGGTGTTGCATTATTCAAAGTTAGAAATCATAAGAAACGTGTATAAAGATTGAATCTTTACATGTTAAACATATATAAAATGAGTAAAACTACTTGAGTTTTGGTGTTGCATTATTTAAAGTTCAAAATTATAAGAAACACACATAATTTTTTTATATTTAAAAGTTAATCATGTTTGAAATGAGCAAAATCATTTGATTTTTGGTGTTGCATTACTCAAAATTCAAAATTATAAGAAACATGCATAAAGTTTGAATGTTTACATGTTAAACATGTTCAAAATGAGTTATACTACTTGATTTTTAGTGTTACATTATTCAAACTTCAAAATTATAAGAAACATGCATAAAGTTTGAATCTTTACATGTTAAATATGTTCGAAACAAGAAAAATTGCTTGAATTTTCTAGTTACATTATTCAAATTTCAAAATTGTAAGAAATGCACATAAAGTTTTAAACATGTTTAAAATGAGAAAAATTGCTTGAGTTTTGGTGTTGCATTATTCAAAGTTTAAAATTGTAAGAAATGCACATAAAGTTTGAATCTTTACATGTTAAACATGTTCAAAATTAGCAAAACTGCTTGACTTTTGGTGTTACATTGTTCAAAGTTCAAAATTATAAGAAATCCACATAAAGTTTGAATCTTTACATGTGAAACATGTTCAAAATGAGCAAAATTACTTAACTTTTGGTGTTGCATTATTTAAAGTGTAAAAGTATAAGAAACATGCATAAAGTTTGAATCTATACATGTTAAGCATGTTCAAAATGAGCAAAACTGTTTAGGTTTTGGTGTTATGTTATTCAAAGTTCAAAATTCTAAAGAACACACATAAATTTTGAATCTTTATATGTAAAACATGCTTGAAATGAGTAAAACTACTTATGTTTTGGTGTTTTGTTATTCAAATATAAAAATTATAAGAGACGTATATAATGTTTCAATATTTACATGTTACACATGTTTAAAATGAGCAAAACTGCTTATGTTTTGGTATTATATTATTCAAAGTTCAAAATTATAAGAAACAAACCTAAAGTTTGAATCTTTACATGTTAAACATTTTCAAACCAGAAAAATCACATATGTTTTGGTGTTACATTATTCAAAGTTATACATTATAATAAACATGCATAAAATTTGAATGTTTACATTTTAAGAATGTTTGAAAGAAGCAAAATCACTTAAATTTTAGTGTTACATTATTCAAAGTTAAAAACTATAAGAAATATGCATAAAGTTTGAATCTTTACATGTTAAGTATGTTTGAAACGAGCAAAATCACTTAAGTTTTTGTGATGCTTTATTCAATTTCAAAATTATAAGAAATGTGCATAAAGTTTAATTTTTTACATGTTAAACTTGTTTGAAATGAGTAAAACTACTTATGTTTTGGTGTTACATTATTCAAAGTTCAAAATTATAAGAAACACACATAAAATTTAAATCTTTACATGTTAGACATGTTCAAAACAAGCAAAACCACTTACATTTTGGTGTTACGTTATTCAAAGTTTAAAATTATAATGACCACGGATAAAGTTTGAATCTTTACATGTTAAGTATGTTTGAAATGAGCAAAACTGCTTAAGTTTTAGTGTTACATTATTCAAAGTTTAAAATTATAAGGGATGTACATAAAGTTTAAATCTTAACATGTTAAGCATGTTCAAAACAAGCAATACCACTTATGTTTTTGTGTTATGTTATTCAAAGTTCAAAATTATAAGGGACGTACATAAAGTTTGAATCTTTACATGTTAAGCATATTTGAAATGACCAAATTTGCTTAGGTTTTGGTGTTATGTTATTCAAAGTTTAAAATTATAAGGAACACACATAAAGTTTGAATCTTTACATGTTAAGCATGTTCAAAATGATTAAAACCACTTGAATTTTGGTGTTGTGTTATTTAAAGTTCAAAATTATAAGGAATGTACATAAAATTTGAATCTTTAAATGTTAAGCATGTTCAAAATGAGAAAAACAACTTCAATTTTTATGTTGTGTTATTCAAAGTTTAAAATTAGAAGGAACGTGTGTAAATTTAGAAACTTTACATGTTAAGCATGTTCAAAATGAGCAAAATTGCTTAAGTTTTGGTGTTACATTATTCAAAACTATAAGGAATGTGCTTAAAGGTTGAATGCTTACATGTTAAGCATGTTAGGAATAACCAAAACCACTTACATTTTGGTGTTACATTATTCAAAGTTCAAAATTCGAAAGAGTGAGCATAAAGTTTGAATCCTTACAGTTAAAACATGTTTATAATGAACAATACTGCTTGAGTTTTGGTGTTGCATTATTCAAAGCTGAAAATTATAAGAAATGTGCATTAAGTTTAGATCTTTACATGTTAAACATGTTCAAAATGAGTAAAACCACTTGAATTTTGGTGTTGCATTATTCAAGGTTTAAAATTATAAGAAACACCCATAAATTTTGGATCTTCACATGTTAAAGCAGGTTTGAAACAAGTAAAACCACTTCAGTTTTGGTGTTACATTATTCAAAGTTCAAAATTATAAGAAATATGAATAAAGTTTGACTCTTTACATGTTAAGCATGTTTAAAACGATAAAAACCACTTAAGTTTTTGTGTTACATTATTTAAATTTTAAAATTATAAGAAACATGCATAAAATTTGAATCTTTACATGTTAAGCATGTCCAAATTAAACAAAACCACTTAAGTTTTGGTGTTACGTTATTCAAAGATCAAAATTATAAGGAATGCACATAAATTTTGAAAGTTTCAATTTTAAACATGTTTGAATCGAACAAAATTGCTTCTATTTTGATGTTACGTTATTGAAAATTCAAAATTATACAGAACACGCATAAAGTTTGAATCTTTACATGTTAAACATGTTTAAAATAAACAAAACTGCTTATGTTTTCATATTAGATTATTCAAAGTTCAAAATTATAACGAATGGGCATAAATTTGGAATCTTTACTTGTTAAAAATGTTAAAAATGTTAAAAATGAGGAAAATAGTTTATGCTTTGGTGCTATGTTATTCAAAGTTCAAACTTATAAGAAATACACATAAAGTATGAATCTTTATATGTTAAACATATTTAAAATGAGCAATACCACTTAAGTTTTGGTGTTCCATTATTCAAAGTTTAAAATTATAAAAAAATATGCATAAAATTTAAATCTTTACATGTTAAACATGATCAAAATGAGCAAAACCACTTACATTTTGGTGTTACATTATTCAAATTTTAAAATTATAAGAAATGTGCATAAAGTTTGAATCTTTACATGTTAAGCATGTTTAAAATGAGCAAAAGCACTTACATATTGGTGTTACATTATTCAAAGTTCAAATTTATAAGTAACACGCATAAATTTTGAATCTTTACATGTTTGAAATGAGCAAAATAGCTTAAGTTTTAGTATTACATTATTCAAAGTTAAAAATTATAAGGAACGTAAATAAATTTTGAATATTTACATGTTAAACATGTTTGAAATGAGTAAAACCACTTAAGTTTTGGTGTTAAATTATTCAAAGTTCAAAATTATAAGGAATGTGTATAAAGTTTTAATGTTTACATATTAAAGCATGCTCGAAATAAGCAAAACCACTTACTTTTTGTTGTTACATTATCCAAAGTTCAAAATTATAAGCAACACATATAATGTTTGAATTTTTACATGTTAAGCATGTTTAAAATGACCAAAATTACTTAAGTTATGGTGATACATTTTTTAAAGTTTAAAATTATAAGAAACATGCATAAAATCTAAATCTTTACAGGTTAAACATGTTTGAAACAAGCAAAACATATTGAGTTTTGGTGTTTCATTATTCAAAGTTCAAAATTATAAGAAACACACATAAAGTTTGAATCTCTACAAGTTAAACATGTTCAAAATGAGTGGAACTACTTGAGTTTTGGTGTTGCATTATTCAAAGTTCAAAATTATAAGCAACATGCATAAAGTTTGAATCTTTACATGTTTAAATACTTAAGTTTTAGTGTTGCATTATTTAAAGTTCAAAATTATAAGAAATGAACATAAATTATGAATCTTTACATGTTAAACATGTTCAAAATGAACAAAACTACTTGAGTTTTGGTGTTGTATTATTCAAAGTTCAAAATTGTAAAGAACACACATAAAGTTTGAATCTTTACATGTTAAGCATTTTTAAAATGAGCAAAACCACTTCTGTTTTGGTTTTTTAAAAGTTAAAAATTATAAGAAACACATATAAAATTTGAATCTTTACATGTTAAACATGTTTAAAATGATCAAAATTGCTTAAGTTTTGGTGTTGCATTATTGAAAGTTTAAAATTATAAGAAACACACATAAATTTTGAATGTTTACATGTTAAGCATGTTCTAAACAAGTGAATCTACTAAAGTTTTGTTGTTGCATTATTCAAAGTTCAAAATTATAAGAAATATGCATAAATTTTGAATCTTTACATGTTAAACATGTTTGAAACAAGCAAAACCACTTATATTTTATTGTTACATTATTTAAAGTTCAAAATTATAAGAAACACACATAAAGTTTGAATCTTTACATGTTAAGCATGTTCAAAACAAGCAAAACCACTTACGTTTTTGTTTTACATTATTCAAAGTTTAAATCTATAAGGAACACACATAAAGTTTGAATCTTTACATGTTAAACATGTTTGAAATGAGTAAAATCATTTAAGTTTTAGTGTTATGTTAGTCAAATTTAAAAATTATAAGGAATGTGAATAAAGTTTGAATCTTTACACGTTAAGCATGTTTGAAACAAACAAAACCACTTAAGTTTTGATGTTATGCTATTCAAAGTTCAAAATTATAAGAAACATGCATAAAGTTTGAATCTTTACATATTAAGCATGTTCAAAATGAACAAAACCACTTAAGTTTTGGTGTTACATCATTCAAAGTTCAAAATTATGAGAAAGATGCATAAAGTTTGAATTTTACATGTTAAGAATGTTCGAAATGAGCAAAACCACTTGAGTTTTGGCCTTGATTGTTGACATCAATGACCACATCAATGCCTTTATACCAACACTAAGAACATTCCTCAATAATCTCCCCCTTTGTCATTGATGGCAAACATTCTTAATCATAACAGATCATTCTCTTTCCTTTAAGATGGATCTTATTCAATACTTGATTTTGAAACATGAACTTTCTTACCCTTTATCATCAATGATAAAGGTTCATCTTATTAATAGCAATTTGGTCTTGGAACTTGGAAAAGCATACCTTTTCTCTCAAACAACCTCATTAATTCTTTCTGGTAGAAACTTTTAGCATAGACTAGGCTCACATACCTACTCATGAGGCATGATTGGCTATGCTTATCACCATGAGAATTTTAAGACATTTTATAAACTATGACTTGGTTTGATGAAATCATCATGCAAACTTTTCATGACTTTTTTCTTGTGATCACACCTACAATAGACTTGTTGATTGATCCTTGAATCTAAAAATTACCTAAGACCACATAACTCTCCTTATGATAGAGCATCCTTCATGCTTCTTAGTTACTAACTAAGTGCATCCATGAAGCCTAATGGAGTAACCTTTGATCTAAAAAACTAGAACAACATAAACTCAAGAGATTCCTAGATCTTCATGTGTTTACTAGATTGATCTTTCTTCATGATCCTCTTAGCTTTGAGTATCTTTTATGACTTTTTTTTTAAAATCTCTATTTAAACACCATTATGATTTGATCTATTTGACTTGACTTATTCATTCATAATCTGAGCTGATAGGGAGAATTCTTGGCATTCCTTTATACCTTGATTCTACTCCACCATGGTAAATAGTCCACTTGAACTTGTAGACTAGTCATCAACCTTAAATATTTTGGGTTTTCACTTACTATTTTGTCTTCTTTCTTTTTTTATCTTGAGAGATCATGCTTATAATATTTTGTAATATGACCAACCTTATGACAATTGAAACATATTATCCCTTTAGATAAAACATACCATGACCCATACCTCTTGGTTGATGGTTCTCCTCATAGATCCATGCAAATTCATTCTTGAAAGGCCTTTTATGATGCCTTACTCTATGACCAAATTAGTTACATGAATAAATGTATCCATTGAAAAGATTAGCATACCTTGTGTTATTATATTTCTTGATAGTATTGGCCTTTGTTCTATTAGTACCCTCATTTTTTGGTTTATGTTTAACCTTTTTGATCACATTAGTGTCCTTCTCTTGATCTATAATGAAGCCAAGGCCTATTTTGTCACTAGCAATCTTTTGACTACTCAGAATGTTGTCAAGATCATTGATACTCTTTTCAAACCTCACAAAATACTTGACCTTATTTGATACTTTTTTCAATTCAACTCTTAAGAAGTTTACTTCAGCTACATACCTTGCAAATTATTCTTCTTTTGCCTTTAGGCCTACTGTCACAATTTCAAGTTGACTCTCCACCTATTTGACTATTTCCTCTTATTCCTTGGAGCTGTCACTTAGTCTAGATTCATATAAGTTTATTTATTTGTCATAATATTTAATAAGAGATCTCATCACCCTATTCTTCTTCTTTACCATCTCTAGTTCTTCTAGAGTACTCATCATCTCAGCCTCAAAATCCACTTCATCTCCTTTTTCATCTAAATCACCAACAACACCTACAATCTATATGGATTCTTTTAGATTTGAATAGTTTGCTTCTTCAACCATAGAGAGAACCTCATTAACATTAGGATTATCACCTTCACGATCACTCTCTAAATCACTTCTCTCACTCTCACCAGATGAGCTGCAATCTTCTTTGGTGCAAAGACTCATTTTGTTTTTGAAGTACTTTTTCTTGTTATCAAAATTTTTGAAGGTTTTATTACTCATATCAGATTTATAAGACTTTTTATCATCATCACGATATTTATCATGCTCTACATCATCCTTTGTTTTATGCTTATGAGGACATTTATTAGTAAAGTGTCTAATCTCTCCATAATTAAAGCATTTAAAAGGCAACTTGCCCTTGTAATTGCTTAATCTTATCTTTAGATTATTATAAAAATAGCTATCAACTCATCATCATCATCCATATCAGACTCATCATTGTCTTCAAGTTTCTTACCTTGTGACTTCTTCTCTTTTGGCTTCTTTTCTACCTTGAATGGAGCTTCCTTCTTTATAGGTCTTCTTTCACTTGTATTCACTTCATAGGCTCTAAGGGTTGGTTCCACAAAGTCCATCCATCCATCTTGCATTATTCAAAGTTCAAATTTATAAGAAAAGACACATAAATTTTGAATCTTTACATGTTAAACATGTTTGAAATGGGCAAAATCACTTAAGTTTTGGTGTTGCATTATTCAAAATTATAAAAAATGTGTATAAAGTTTGAATTTTTACATGTTAAACATGTTCAAAATGAGCATAACCACTTGAGTTTTGGCATTGCATTAATCAAAGTTCAAAATTTTAAGGAATGCATATAAATTTTGAGTCTTTACATGTCTATCATGTTTGAAATGATCAAAATCACTTAAATTTTAGTGTTACATTATTCAAAGTTCAAAATTACAATGAACATGCATAGAATTTGAATATTTACATGATAAGCATGTTTGAAATGAAAAAAACCACTTAAGTTTTGACGTTACATTATTACAAGTTCAAAATTATAAGGAACACGCATAAATTTTGAATCTTTACATATTAAACATGTTTGAAATGAGCAAAAATGCTTAAGTTTTGGTGTTACATTACTCAAAGTTTAAAATTATAAGAAATGTGCATAAATTTTGAATCTTTACATGTTAAACATATTTGAAATGAATAAAAACATATAAGTTTTGGTGTTGCATTATTTAAAAGCTCTAAATTATAAGAAACATGGATAAAATTTGAAGGATTTACATGTTAAACATGTTCGAAATGAGCAAAACCACTTAAATTTTGGTGTTGTATTATTCAACTTCAAAATTATAAGAAATGTACATAAAGTTTGAATGTTTACATGTTAAACATGTTTGAAATTAGTAAAACTACAGGTTTTGATGTTACATTATTCAAAGTTCAAAATTATATAAAACATGCATAAAGTTTAAAACTTTACATGTTAAGCATGTTTGAAAATAAACAAAACTACTTAAGTTTTGGCATGGCATTATTTAAAGTTAAAAATTATAAGAAACACACATAAAATTTAAATATTTACATGTTAAGCATGTTCAAAACAAACAAAATTGCTTAGGTTTTGGTGTTACATTATTCAAAGTTCAAAATTATAAGAATCACCCATAAAGTTTGAATCTTTACGTTAAGCATGTTGAAAATGAGCAAAATTGCTTGAGTTTTTGTGTTTCTTTATTCAAAGTTCAAAATTAGAAGAAGCACACATAAAATTTGAATTTTTACATGTTAAACATATTCAAAATGAGTAAAACTACTTGAGTTTTGCTGTTGCAATATTCAAAGTTCAAAATTATAAGAAATGTGCATAAATTTTGAATCTTTACATGTTAAACATATTTGAAATAAGCAAAACCAATTGAATTTTGGTGTTATATTATTCAAAGTTCAAAATTATAAGAAACATGCATAAAATTTTAATTTTTATATGTTAAACATGTTCAAAATGAGTAAAAATACTTGATTTTTGGTGTTGCATTATTCAAAGTTAAAAATTATAAGAAATATGGATAAAGTTTGAATATTTACATGTTAAACATGTTTGAACTCAGGAAAACCACTTGAGTGTTGGAGTTGCATTATTTAAATTTCAAAATGATAAGAAACTCACATAAAGTTTGAATCTTTACATGTTAAACATGATCAAAATAAGCAAAACCACTTGAATTTTGGTGTTACATTATTCAAAGTTCAAAATTATAAGAAACGTACATAAAATTTGAAATTTTATATGTTAAACATGTTCAAAATGAGCAAAACTTCATGTGTTTTGGTGTTACATTATTCAAAGTTCAAAATTGTAAGAAATGCACATAAAATTTGAATCTTTATGTTAAACATGTTCAAAATGAGTAAAACCAATTGAGTTTTGGTGTTGCATTATTCAAAGTTCAAAATTATAATAAGCATGCACAGAGTTTAAATTTTTACATGTTAAACATTTTTGAAACAAGTAAAACTACTTAAGTTTTGTTGTTACATTATTCAAAGTTAAAAATTATAAAGAATCCACATAGAGTTTGTGTCTTTACATGTTAAACATGTTCAAAATGAGTAAAATTGCTTATGTTTTGGTGTTCTACTATTCAAAGTTCAAAACTATAAGTAACACACAAAGTTTGAATCCTTACATTATAAGAAAATTCAAAACAAGCAAAATTGCTTAAGTTTTGGTGTTGTGTTATTTAAAGTTTAAAATTATAAGAAACAAACATAAAGTTTAAATTTTTACATGTTAAACATGTTCAAAATGAGCAAAAGTACTTAAGTTTTGGTGTTACATCATTTAAAGTTCAAACTTATAAGAAACATGCATAAAGTTTGAGTCTTTATATGTTAAACATGTTCAAAATGATCAAAATAGATTGAGTTTTAGTGTCACGTTATTCAAATTTTAGATTTATAAGAAATGTTCATAAAATTTGAATCTTTACATGTTAAACATATTTGAAATGAGTAAAATCATTTTCGGTGTTGCATTATTCAAAGTTTAAAATTATAAGAAACATGCATAAAGTTTGAATCTTTACATGTTAAACATGTTTGATATGAGCAAAACCGCTTAAGTTTTTTTGTTGCATTCTTCAAAGTTTAAAATTATAAGAAACACACATAAAGTTTGAATCTTTACATTTTAATTATATTCAAATAAGCAAAACCACTTAAGTTTTGGTGTTAAATTATTCAAAGTTTAAAATTATAAGAAACATAAATATAGTTTGAATTTTTATATGTAAAGCATGTTCAAAATGAACAAAATCACTTAAGTTTTGGTATTGCATTATTCAAAATTCAAATGATAAGAAATGCACATAAATTTTGAATCTTTACATACTAAGCATGTTTCTAATGAGTAAAACCACTTAAGTTTTTGTGTTATATTATTTAAATTTAAAAATTATAAGAAACATGCATAAAGTTTGAATCTTTACATCTACAAGCATGTTTGAAACAAGCAAAACTGCTCAAGTTTTGGTGTTGCTTTATTCAAATTTCAAAATTATAGGGAACATGCATAAAGTTTAAATCTTTACATGTTAAGCATGTTCAAAATGAGCAAAATTGATTAAGTTGTGGTCTTACATTATTCAAAGTTCAAAATTACTAAGAACATAAAGTTTGAATCTTTAAATCTTAAACATGTTCTAAATAAGAAAAACTGTTTAAGTTTTGGTGTTGCATTATACAAAGTTCAAAATTATATGAAACACACATAAAGTTTAAATTGTTACATGTTAAACTTATTCAAAATAAGCAAACTTTCTTATGTTTTTATGTTAAATTATTCAAAGTTGAAAATTATATAGAATGAGCATAAATTTTGAATCTTTACATGTTCAACAAGTTTGAAATGAACAAAACTACTTGAGTTTTGGTGTTGCATTAATCAAAGTTAAAAATTATAAGAAATGTGCATAAAGTTTGAATCTTTATATATTAAACATATTTAAAATAAGTAAAACCACTTGAGTTTTGGTGTTACATTATTCAAAGTTCAAAATTATAAGAAACATGCATAAAGTGTGAATCTTTATATGTTAAACATGTTCATAATGAGCAAAACTGCTTGAGTTTTAGTGTTACATTATTCACAGTTCAAAATTATAAGAAATGTGAATAAGTTTTGAATATTTACATGTTAAGCATGTTCGAAACAAGTAAAACTACTTAGGTTTTAGTGTTGTGTTATTCAAGGTTAAAATTATAAGAAACATGCATAAGGTTTGAATCTTTACATTTTAAACATGTTCAAAACAAGCAAAATTATTTGATTTTTGGTGATGCATTATTCAAAATTCAAAACTATAAGAAATGTTCATAAAGTTTGAATCTTTACATGTTAAACATGTTCAAAATGAGCAAAACCACTTGAGTTTTGGTGTTACATTATTCAAAGTACAAAATTATAAGAAACGTGTATAAACTTTTGATCTTTACATATTAATCATGTTCAAAATGAGTAAAACTGATTTTATTTTTGTATTGCATTATTAAAAGTTCAAAATTATAATAAATGTGCATAAAGTTTGAATCTTTACATGTTAAACATGTTCAAAATGAGGGAAAACCACTTGAGTTTTGATGTTGCATTATTCAAACTTCAAAATTATAAGAAACGTGCATAATGTTTGAATCTTTACATGTTAAACATATTTGAAATGAGAGAAACTGCTTGAGTTTTGGTGTTGTGTTATCCAAAGTTAAAAATTATAATAAATATGTATAACATTTGAATATTTACATGTTAAACATGTTCAAAATGAGCAAAACTATTTGAGTTTTAGTATTACATTATTTAAAATTGTAAGAAATGCACATAAATTTTGAAACTTTACATGTTAAACATGTTTTAAATGAGAAAAACTACTTGAGTTTTGGTGTTGTGTTATTCAAAGTTTAAAATTGTAAGAAACATTCATAAATTTTGAAACTTTACCTGTTAAACATGTTCAATATGAGTAAAACCACTTGAATTTTGATGTTGTATTATTCAAAGTTCAAAATTATAAGAAATGTGCATAGTGTTTGAATCTTCACATGTTAAGCATGTTCAAAATGAACAAAACTACTTAAATTTTATTGTTGCTTTTTTCAAAGTTTAAAATTATAGGGAACATGCATAAAGTTTTAATCTTTACGTGTAAAGAATATTCAAAATGAGCAAAACTGATTAAAGTTTTAGTCTTGCATTATTCAAAGTTTAAAATTATAAGGAACGTGCATAAAGTTTGAATATTAACATTTTAAACATGTTATAAATGAGCAAAATCACTTAAGGTTTGTTGTTACATTATTCAAAGTTCAAAATTATAAGGAACACACATAAAGTTTGAATCTTTACATTTTAAACATGTTCAAAATTAATAAACTTGCTTAAGTTTTTGTGTTATATTATTCAAAGATCAAAATTATAAGGAACATCCATAAAGTTTGAATATTTACATGTTAAAACAT
The DNA here is from genome assembly GCA_037957365.1 of Torreya grandis. NCBI lineage: Eukaryota > Viridiplantae > Streptophyta > Pinopsida > Cupressales > Taxaceae > Torreya > Torreya grandis. The sequence goes on along the minus strand of JARHVA010001563.1, from coordinate 75,206 downwards.
GTTAAAATGAGCAAAACTACTTGAGTTTTGGTGTTACATTGTTTGAAGTTCAAAATTATAAGAAACATGCAAAAAATTTGAAATTTTACATGTTCACCATGTTCAAATGGGCAAAACTTCTTGAGTTTTGGCATTGCATTATTCAAAGTTTAAAGTTATAAGAAACATGCATAAATGAGAAAAGCCATTTGAGTTTTGGTGTTGCATTATTCAAAGTTCAAAATGATAAGAAATGTGCATAAAGTTTAACTCTTTATATGTTAAACATGTTTGAAATGAGGAAACTACTTGTGTCTTTGGTGTTGTGCTATTCAAAATAAAAAATTATAAGAAACACATAAAAATATTGAATCTTACATGTCAAACATGTTTTAAACGAGCAAAATCATTTGAGTTATGTTGTTGTTTTATTTAAAATTAAAAATTATAAGAAACGTGTATAAAGTTTGAATCTTTATATGTTAAACATGTTGAAAACTAGAAAAACTACTTGAGTTTTGAAAATGTGTATAAATTTTGAATCTTTATATGTTAAACATGTTCAAAATGATCAAAATCACTTGAGTTTCAGTGTTGCATTATTCAAAGTTCAAAATTATAAGAAATGCACATAAAGTTAGAATCTTTACATGTTCAAAATGATCAAAACCACTTAAGTTTTGGTGTTATGTTATTTAAAGTTCAAAATTATAAGAAACACACATAATGTTTAAATATTTACATTATAAACAATTTTAAAATGAGCAAAACCACTTAAGTTTTGGTGTTGCATTATTAAATGTTTTAAATAATAAGAAACATTCATAAAGTTTGAATCTTTACATGTTAAGCATGTTTGAAATGGGCAAAACCATTTAATTTTTGGTTTTACATTATTCAAAGTTCAAAATTATAAGAAACATGAATAAAATTTAAATATTTACATGTTAAACATGTATAAAATAATCAAAATAGATTGAGTTTTGGTGATATTATTCAAAATTCAAAATTATAATAAATGTGTAAAAAGTTTGAATCTTTTCATGCTAAACATGTTTGAAATGAGCAAAACTGATTGAGTTTTAGTGTCGCATTATTCAAATTTCAAAATTAAAATAAATTAGAATAAAATTTTAATCTTTACACGTTTAAAACAAGCAAAACCATTTATGTTTTTGTGTTGTGTTATTCAAAGTTCAAAATTATAAGAAACACACATAGATTTTGAATCTCTACATGTTAAACATGTTTAAAATGAGCAAAACTGCTCATGTTTTGGTGTTGTGTTATTCAAAGTTCAAAATTATAAGAAATGCACATGAAGTTTGAATCTTTATAGGTTAAGCATATTCAAAATGAGCAAAACCACTTCAGTTTTGGTGTTGCATTATTCAAAGTTCAAAATTATAAGAAAAGCACATAAAGTTTGAATTTTTATATGTTAAGCATATTTAAAATGAGTAAAACCACTTAAGCTTTGGTGTTCCATTATTAAAAATTCAAAATTATAAGAAACCCACATAAATTTTGAATCTTTACATGTTAAGCATATTTAGAATGAGCAAAACCATTTAAGTTTTGGTGTTACATTAATCTAAGTTAAAAATTATAGGAAAGACGTATAAATTTTGAATCTTTACATTTTAAGCATGTTCAAAATGAGCAAAAGTTCTTAAATTTTGGTATTGCTTTATTCACAGATCAAAATTATAGGGAACACACATAAAGTTTGATTCTTTACATGTTAAGCATGTTCAAAATAAGCAAAATTGATTATGTTTTGGTGATGCATTATTCAAAGTTTAAAATTATAAGGAACATGCATAAGTTTGAATCTTTACATTTAAACTTGTTCCAAATGAGTAAAATCACTTAAGTTTTGGTCTTGCATTATTAAAAGCTCAAAATTATAAGGAACGTGCATAAAATTTTATTCTTTACATGTTAAACATGTTTAAAATGAACAAATCTTCTTAAGTTCTTGTGTTACATTATTCAAATTTTAAAATTATAAGGAATGTGTATAAAGATTGAATCTTTACATGTTAAACATGATCAAAATGAGAAAAATAGTTTGAGTTTTAGTGTTGCATTACTCAAAATTCAAAATTATAAAGAATGTACATAAAGTTTAAATCTCTACATGTTAAACATGTTTGAAATGAACAAAACGACTTGAGTTTTGGTATTGCATTACTCAAAGTTGAAAATTATAAAAAATGTACATAAAGTTTGAATCTCTACATGTTAAACATGTTTGAAATGAGCAAAACCACTTGAATTTTGGTGTTACGTTATTCAAAGCTTAAAATTATAAGAAATGTGCATAAAGTTTGAATCTATACATGTTAAACATGTTTGAAACGAGCAAAATTACTTGAGTTTTGTTGAATTATTCAAAGTTTAAAATTATAGTAAACATGAATAAATTTTGAATCTTTACACGTTAAGCATGTTTGAAATGAGCAAAACCAGTCAAGTTTTGGTGTTGTGTTATGATCAAAATTATAAGAAATGAGCATAAAGTTTGAATTTTTATATGTTAAGCATGTTCGAATCAAGCGAAACCACTTAATTTTTGGTATTCATTATTCAAAGTTCAAAATTATAAAAATCATGAATAAAATTTGAATCTTTACATGTTAAGCATGTTTGAAATTAATAAAACTACTTATGTTTTGGTGTTGAATTATTCAAAGTTTAAATTATAAGAAAAACATAAAGTTTGAATCTTTACATGTTAAGCATGTTTGAAATGAGCAAAACCGTTTAAGTTTTAGTGTTGAATTATTCAAATTTTAAAATTATAAAAATTGCTCATAAAGTTTGAATCTTTACATGTTAAGCATGTTTGAAATTGAGTAAAACCACTTAGGTTTTGGAGTTGTGTTATTCAAAGTTCAAAATTATAATAAACACACATAATGTTTGAATCTTTGCATGTTAAGCATGTTCAAAATGAGAAAAAATGCTTTAGTTTTGGTGGTGTGTTATTCAAATTTCAAAATGATAAGAAATGCGCATAAATTTTGAATATTTATATGTTAAGCATGTTTGAAACAAGTAAAACCACTTAAGATTTGTTACATTATTCAAAGTTTAAAATTATGGGAAACGTGCATAAAGTTTAAATCTTTACATGTTAAACATGTTTGAAATGTGCAAAAATGCTTATGTTTTGGTGTTACTTTATTCAAAGTTCAAAATTATAGGGAATTCACATAAGGTTTGAATATTTACATGTTAAACATGTTAAAAACAAGCAAAACCATTTAAGTTTTGGTGTTTCATTATTCAAAGTTAAAAATTATAAAGAACATGTGTAGAATCGATCCGAGAAGGGCTTGGTGGTATCAAGATGCAATAATGAAAACTAATAAAGTTTGAATCTTTACATTTTAAACATGTTCAAAATGAGAAAAATTGTTTCAGTTTTGGTATTGCATTATTCAAAGTTTAAAATTATAAAGAACACATAAATTTTGAATATACATGTTAAACATGTTTGAAATGAAAAAAACTACTTAATTTTAGTGTGGCATTATTCAATGTCCAAAATTATATGTAATGCACATAAAGTTTAAATCTTTACATGTTAAATGATGTAGGAATATAAAGCTAAAAAACATAAATTTTGTGTTTTTGTCAATAAGATGTCAAATTTGGTCATTTGTGGGTGTCAATGTGATTAAGGGACCTTTTAAGGTCCATTTTTTTATCTTATAGTCCATTTGTTGTCATCAAGGCATGTTAAGTGGGTTCTAGGAATTTTCCTTCCAAAACTAGGAATTTGAAAATTTAAATAGGTAACCAAGTCTAGAATGACCTTGAACATGATCTAAGTGGGTGAGATGAGGGAAAATTAGTTCAATAAGGGCCAAAAATTCATGTAAAGGGTGATGTAACTCATATAGGTTTAATTTATCAAGTTAGAGGTCATGCATTAGTTATGTAGCCTTCATCCGTATGTTGGCTTATCAAGAAAAGAAGATTTTACTTTGTAACTAACTAAAAAATAAACATTGAAGTTGGTTGAATAGGAAGTTATACATTAGTTTTTAGGTAAAGGAGAATGTGAGTGAGGATAGAACATGGAGAGAGAGAGAGAGAGATATCTCCAAGAGAAAGGACGATAATTTGAAAATGAGTGTGTGTACAATCTCCTCATGAAGATGATATGTCTAGGTTTTGGACTACATTGTAATGTTGTTGGATTCAGATGAATAAAGGAACGTGTTTTTATAATATTTCACTCACCTTGGATAGGTATATGATTTTTTTTAATGATAGGACACAATGTTAAAGACCTTGAGATTATATACAGTCCTTGTATGTTTGTGTGTATCTATAGGTTATTGATAGGTTGCATGTTATAGTTGAATGAATCAAGAATTGAGTAATGCATAAAAGGTTTGTGAGTTTGGTTTCTAGGAAATTAGTTATGTAATAATTTTAGATCACACATGTACCTTTATATGCTTGAGAAATTGACACTATATGGAGGAACTCAGATTATAGCAACTCTGTCCATAGACCCTATTTTTGTTCAAGATTTCTTAAGCAAGGTAAGTTGATGTTTTTACATTAACTCTTATGATGAGGATTTTATTTTATTTTGTTTAGATTGTGTTCAATAAACCATGTTGGAGAGATTCTATGTCATAATTTGGAGATCAAATAATTGATAAAGTGACAATAGATAGTCTTTTGGGAGAAACCTTGTGCCTATGCAGTCCAAACCATATTATAAGGTATTGAATAATAAAGGTAAGGAGTGAATGGAAGTTTTTTTGAATGGTTATTGATCAGTAATATGTGGATCTAATGTGAACAATTTCCCTTAGAAGCTTATGAAACTCTTTAATAAGAATCATCACATCAAACAAGTCACAGTTTCCCTACAGTCATATCACTGTTCACACAATCAGAGTAAAAAAGAAATTCTAATTGATAAATTAAAGGTGTATGAAACTTTTAATAGGTGAGTTTAGAACATATCAAGGTGTATTATCATTAAAGTGATAACCTAGGTGAGGTTTATAATGAATATGAAGGAGAATAGACTAAGGAAAACGTACACAGTCAAGCAAAAGACCCATAGTTGACTGTGTTTTATTATTATTGAACCTTTAATGCATTAAATAAGATCTAAAACCAGACCTAAAAATATACATATACAAGGTTATTTTACCCTTTTAAACTTATTAAAACTCAATATATGGAATGTTTAAGCCTCTCAAGCCTATGTGCAGCATAAAACCTTAGAATTAGGATTTGTGTGATAAATGAATTTCCATCATCAAAACTTGATGAAAATTTGTAATCTATTTAAATTCAAGGTTCCCTAAGATATTAGATTGGTTTTAGGATTGTATGGACCTTATAGGTAGGGATATGAGCAACTTTGTGGAAAGAGTGCTTAACTATAACTAATAGTGGCTAATTAAAGAGCCAAGGAGACTAGAAAGAGGTGATAATGAATAAAGATCATAAAACCTTATGGAGATTAGCATGAGGATAAAGGGTTTTTAAATATATGATTAGTTGCTTAAAAATATATCGTCTCAATCCATTCAATATAAATTATTTAAAAAAGGCTACAAGCCTTGAGAGAACCTTGTGACCTTAAGGTATGGAGTTGGATGGTAAAATTTGATCCAAGAGTTGAAGGAGGTAAAGGCAGGTGTGACAAGACCATATAATACCATCCATGACAAAATATTGATCCCTTCAAACCTAAATCAAACTATGGTCCTTGATCCCTAAGTGTGATTCTCATGAGAGAAGACTAATTTAATATAGAAGTGTCTCCAATTGGGTGCACAAGGAACATATAGATAAAGAAGTAGGTTGTTAATCCTAGTCATCAATTTAAAGGTTAGGTTAGTGATGAGAACATCATGAAAGATCATAACATGGGAATGTCACCAGATATGGTTTGGAGACTTCTCCCCCTTACCTTTATATCATTAAACATGTTCAAAATGATCAAAATTGCTTAAATTTTGGTGTTATGTTATTTAAATTTCAAAATTATAAGGAATGAACATAAAGTTTGAATATTTACATGTTAAATATGTTCAAAATGAGTTACTTGAGTATTGGTGTTGTGTTATTCAAAATTCAATTATAAGAAACATGCATAAAGCTTGAATCTTTACATGTTAAACATGTTAAAAATTAGCAAAACCACTTGAGTTTTGGTTTTGCATTATTCAAAATTAAAATTTATAAGAAATGCACATAAATATTGAATATTTACAAGTTAAACATGTTCAAAATGAGTAAAATCAATTATGTTTTGGTGTTATGTTATCTAAAGTTCAAAATTTTAAGGAAAATGCATAAATATTGAATATTTACATGTTAAACATGTTCAAAATAATCCACTTATGTTTTGGTGTTGTGTTATTCAAAATTTAAAATTATGAGGAATGTGCATAAATTTTTAATCTTTACATGTTAAACATGTTCCAAATGAGTAAACCTACTTAAGTTTTGGTGTTGTGTTATTCAAAGTTCAAAAGTATAATAAATGTGCATAAAGTTTGAATCTTTACATGTTAAACCTTTTTGAAATGAACAAAACCTCTTAAGTTTTGGTGTTATGTTATTTAAAGATCAAAAATATAAGAAACATGCATAAATTTTGAATCTTTAGATGTTAAACATGTTTGAAATGAGAAAATCCACTAATGTTTTGGTGTTACGATATTCAAAGTTCAATAATATAAGAAACATGCATAAATTTTAAATCTTTACATGTTAAACATGTTCAAAACAAGTAAAACCACTTAAATTTTGGAGTTACATTATTTAAAGTTCAAAATTATAAGAAATACACAAAGTTTGAATCTTTACATGTTAAACATGTTCAAAATGAGAAAAACCACTTAATTTTTATTGTTGCATTATTCTAAGTTCAAAATTATAAGAAGCACACATAAAGTTTGAATCTTTACATGTTAAGCATGTTCAAAATGAGCAAAATCACTTAAGTTTTGGTGTTGAACATGATCTAAGTGGGTGAGATGAGGGAAGTCATGTAAAAGGTGTTGGAACTTATATAGGTTTAAGTTATCAAGTTAGAGGTCATGCATTAGTTATGTATCCCTCATCCATAAATTGGGTTATCAAGAATAGAAGATTTTGCTTTGTAACAAGCAATTGACATTACAGTTGGTTCAATAGGAAGTTGTACATTAGTTTTTAGGTAGAGGAGAATGTGGATGATAGAACAGGGAGAGAGAGAGATCTCCAAGAGAAAGGAGGAAAATTTGAAAATGATTGTGTGTAATAGCTCCTCATGAAGATGATATGTCCAGGTTTTAGACTACAATGTTATAGCCAAGTGAATGAAGAATTGAGTAATTTATACAAGGTTTGTGAGTTTTATTTCTATGACATTAGTTATGGAATATGTTTAGATCACACATGTACCTTCAGATGCTTAAACAAATGACACTGTATGGAGGAACTCAAAGATTATAACAACTCTATCCATAGACCATATTTTTTATTCAAGATTCTCTTAAGCATGGTAAGTTGATGTTTTTACATTAACTCTTATGATAAGGAATTTATTTTATTTTATTGATATGATGTGCACATAAACCATGTTGGAGAGATGTTATGTCTTAGGTTGGAGATCAAATAATTGATAAAGTGACAATAGACAAATCTTTGGGAGAAACCCTATGCCTACACAGTCCAAGCCCTGTTATAAAGTATTAAAGAATGAAGGTAAAGGGTGAATGTAAGTTTGGTTGAATGGGTTTTGATAAAGTATATGAAGATATAATGTGGATAATGTCATTTATAAGCTTATGAAACTCTTTAATAAGAATCATCACATCAAATAAGTCACAATTTCCCTACAATCATATCACTATTTACATAGTCGGAGTATAAAAGGAAGTCTATTTTATCAATGTAAGGTGTATGAAACTTGTGATAAGTGATTTTATAACATATGAAAGTGTATAAACATTAAATTAAAAAACTAGGTGAGGTTTAAAAGGCATATGAAGGAGAAAAGACTAAGGAAAACTTGCACAGTCAAGGAAGTCTAATTTAATTCTTGAACCTTTAATGCATTGAAAAATATCTAAAACCTATTTGAGAAGGTTTTAAAGGTAAAAAATACCTATATAAGTTGATTTGACCCTTTAAAAATTAGTAAAACTCAAGATATAGAATTTTAAAGCCTCTCAGGCCTATGTGCATGCATGAAACTCTAGAATTAGATTTTGGGTGATAAAATGAGTTTTCACCATCAAAACTTGATGAAATTTTTAATATTATTAATTTCAAGGTTTCTTAAGAGATTATCTTGGTTCAAGGATAGTACGGACCTTATAGGTATGGATATGAGTAGCTGTGTGGAAATAGGGCTTAACTAAACCTAATAGGGGCTAATTAGAGAGCCAAGGAGACTAAACAGAGGTGATAATGAATAAAAGAGATAATTAAACCTTATGGAGAGTACATTGAAGATAAAGGGTGTTTAAATATATAATTAATTTCTTAAAACTAGATCATCTCAATCCATACAATACAAATTAGTCAAAAAAAAGGTTACAAGCCTTGAAAGAACCTTGTGGCTACAAGGAGAAATAAACTTGTCATGAGCAATTGTTCAGAAGTACAAAAATGTCAAGTACTTTTAGTAAACTTCTCTCAGCTTCAAGAATATGAAATTATTTACTAACGGTGCCAACCATGTGAAGGTGGAAGCTGATTTAGTGCTACTAACCTACAAAAAGTTAGTAAGTAATTAAAGATGTAATTATTGCACGTACTATCTACGTGTTCAAACTATTGTCATTGATATCAAAGGTCTAGCATTATTAGTGACAATGGCCCCATAGCATTTATTGTCTAAAGGTGTTTATAATGTTCATATTTTGGCTAAAGTGTGTTGATATTTATTTAATATTAATGAATATATTATTAGCTATATAAAGATAAAAGAGGGCCCATGAAGAAGTCAAAGAGTCATGAGGTAAAGATAAAAGAGATAAAAGATGCATTTTCACATAAAGGGTCATCTTGAAGAATTTAAAGAGTCACCAAGTGAAAACAAAAGAGGAAGGACACATTTTCTTATGAAGGGTCACCTTGAGGAATTCAAAAAGTCACCAAAATAAAGACAAAAGGGGAAAAAATGCCTTTTATTATGAAGGGTCACCATGTAACTTTTTAAATGAAAGGATTTGAAAGGTCATACAAATGTGGCACCATTTTCCATGAGGATTTAAGGGTCACAAAGGGTTAATGCCAAAGGTCATTTGGAAAGCTATAAAATGAGGCTTGAGAATTTATTTGTAATATGCAAGAGTGTGCATGGTTTGTAATTATAATATATAATAAAAGAGAAGAGAATAGAAAAAGATATAGTAGAGTTCTATCATTTGCTAAGAAAGCAACATTGAGAGATAGTTGTGTTTTTACATAAGAGGGGTTGGTGCTCCTATGGGTTAGTGCTCAAAAATAGTTGTTGTGTTGGTGCTTGACAAAGGGGTTGGTGCTCTTACAAGTTGGTGCTTGTAAACTTTGTAATTTGAGTTGATGTTCATTCATATACTTGAGATTGTTCTCTACGGTGTTTTCTATATTAGGTTTCCACATAAAATCTAGTGTCTCTCTCTCTCTCTATTGTGTGGTGCATGTTATTATTTCAATTTTATTGCATATCTTGAATGTATGATTAAGTGGTTAAAAAAACAAATTATATTAAGTAAAAGATTTAAAAGATATATGATATATTGATTCACCCCCCTCTTAGTATATTTCATGCTTAACAATTGATATCAGAGCAAGTTCTTTTGGAAAGAGTTTAACAACTTGAAGGTAGATCAGAGAAAACATGATGGCTAGATCACATGAAGGTTTTTCTAAAAATAAGACACCTTTATTTGATAGGATAAATTATGCCTTCTAAAGTATAAGGATGAGGACTTATTTTATGGCCCTTGGAATTGATTGTTAAGCAGTGATGGAGGAATACGAAGAGACACAAACACTTGTAACTACTCCTGTGGACAAGAAGGCAAGTGAAAATAATGCTAAAGCTTTAAATGTTATTTTATGTGGTTTATGTGAATCATAATTTGTTAAAGTTATGCAATGAAAATTTGCTTATGAGACTTAGGTAAAGCTTGAGAATAAAATTTACAAAGGTTATGGAAAGGTTCAACAAGCTAAGTTCCAGACTTTTAGAAGATAGTTTGAAATTTTAAAAATGGAAGAGGAAGAAAATATAACAAGTTATCTTTTATAGGTTGATCAAATAGTTAATCAAATTCAAGGTCTTGGAGAAAAGTTAGAAGAGTTAGTGGTGGTAAAAAAGTTTTGAAATCTCTAACATTGAGATATGATGCAATTTTTTTTTCAATTGAGGAGATGAAGGATCTATCCAAGCTAAAGATGGATGAACTACATGGTATTCTAACAGCATATGAGATGCAGATTGAATAACAGAAAACCTCAAAGAGGGAAGTTTCTTTCAAGACATTGAAGAAATACAAGGCTAAGATTCAAGAATCAAGTGATATCTCTAGCGATGAGAAAGATGACAATGGAGCTCTATTCATCTGCAAACCTAAAAAGGGCACAGGTAAATATCAAAGAAAGTTACCATTTAAATGTTTAAAATGTGGTAAGATTAGAAATTTTGTAGCTAAGTGCCTAGATAAGAATAATGGTGACAATAAATAAAGAAAGCTTACATATAAGAAGAACTTAAAAGGAAAATTCAAGAAGGGATTTGAGGAGAAGAGTTTATATTTTAAATATCATAGCTCAACTGAAGATAGTGGAGTCAGTGACTCAGATAAAGAAGAGATTCTATTCATGACCATACATGAAGATACCTTTGTAATTAAAATTATATATGATCAAGAAGAATAGCATGATGAAGCTTAGGTAAATCTAGAAGGAGAACTTATTTGTGCCTTAGAAAAATTAAAAGCTCTTGATAAGAAGAATTTAAGATTGAAGCTTTAGATTGAGAAAAATGAAAAGGAGTTAAAAGAAATAATTGAAGATCTATAAGAACACATTGAAGAAGCTAAAAAGACTGAAGAAGATCTAACAACTAAATTACATTAAGTAATTGAAGAATGTGAAAAGTATGTTGTTGAAATTTCATCTTTAAAAGAAAATATCGAGAAAATAAATAAAGCAGTCAATGATAAAGCTATCAATGATTCAAAATTTGAGAATAACACTAACATGTTGAATAAAATATTAGAAAGTCAAAAATTAGTATCAGATAAGAAAATAAAAAGAGCTATGCTGAAACCCTTACAAAAGAGAAAATAAAAAGGGAAGAAGTTAAGAATGCAAAGGATAGTTCAAACAAAGAAGGCTGGAAGGAACATAGCTACAAAAGTTAACCAGATAAAATATACACAAATTAAAATAGGTTCTATTTTCATGGTTATTATTTTTAATGTAATGGTTATGTTCATAATAAAATAGACTGTTATAAAAGAGATAATAATTTTAGAAATAAGGAGAGGGAAACTCATGCAAAGCCAAGCAAAAATCACAAATTTTTTACTCCTCTATCAGGGTTTGATGAAAAGGCCATAGTATGTTACAAGTGCAATAATTTTGGACACATATCTCGACATTGTAGAAGTGTGTTTGAGTTAGTTAAGGACCAAATTTTCAAGGCTTCATTCATCAAGAAGAAGTTTAGATAAGTTCATGGTAGAAGAAACAACCTGAAAAGTCTATGTTAGTTCAGACAGCTTTACATGCAAGAAATGAATAAAATCCATGGTTTATTGATAGTGGATGTTCAAGGCACATGATAAGAGACAAGAGTAAGTTCATAACTCTTAAGAAGATCAACGGTGATGCAATGAAATTTAAAAACAATCCACTACTTGAATAGCCATAAAAGGTACATTAAGTTTGGATAATGGTAGAACTAAGACTCAAAAAGTTTTGTATGTATAAGGTCTTAATCATAATCTATTGAGTGTAGGTCGAATGTGTGATCAGGGACACAAATTAAATTTTTATGTATAAAGTTGTGAAATTAGGAGAAAAAATTTAGATGTGTTGATTGTATATGGTTAGAGGACAAGCAACACTTTATATATGTTATCATATATCAAAGGTCAAAGATGTTATTTGAGTCAGGTCGAGGAAAGTTGATTATGGCACAAGAGAATGGAACACATAAATTTTCACAATATTATCAACATCAACAAGAAGTAAGCAGTTAGAAATCTTCCAAAGATACAAAGCCCTCCAACATGCCTTGTGAACCATCTCAGCATGGGAAATAGGTAAAAATATGGTTCAAGACAAAAGAATACTTGACCACTTAGATGTTAGATCTTATTCACACTGATCTATTTGGACTTAATAGAATTCAAAGTAATCAAGGTGAGAAATACTTCATGTTGCTTATTGATAATTTTACACATATGATTTGGGTGATGTTTTTGAAGAAAAATCAAAAGCTTTCAACCACTTCAAAGCATTCAAGGCTTTAGTCAAGAATGAAACTGGTTTGAAGATTAAGTGCTTAAAATCAGATCGAGGAGGAGAATTCATGTTAGATAAGTCTATTAAATATTATGAAGGCCATGGGATAAAGAGACATTATTCAACAACCATAACTCCATATCAAAATGGAGTAGTTGAGAAGAAAAATAGAATAGTTTAGGAGATGGCAAGGATAATACTAAATAAATCTAAGATACCAAATAAATATTTGAGAGAGGTAGTACACACAATAGTGCATATTTAAAATAGAGCATTGTTGAGAATCAACAGTGATAAGACTCCCTATGAGCTATGAAAAGACAAACCAAATACTTTTGATTATTTTAAAGTTTTTGGTGGTAGATGCTTCATAAAGAGAATCAATGAAAATTTGGGTAAGCTTGAATCTAGAATAGATGAAGGTATATTTCTTGGATATTCTTGCAAAATTAAATCTTATAAATATTATAACAAAATAACAAACAAGATAGTTGAAAATGCAAGTGTTAGGATAGATGAAGATGTAGCATAAAGAGCCAGTGATCTAATAGACACTCTTAAAATAATTGAAGAAGAAGATTTTGAAGAATCAAATGAAGATGAGTAAAAGGATACCAAGACCCCATCCAAATATGTCCAAAGAAATCATAATGAGAGTGACATCATCAAGAACATAAATGGAGTTTGCACCAGAAGGATGATGGTAAGTGAATCTAAGCAAGTTAATTTTTTTTTATTATCCAAAATTTAGCCTAATACCTTTTCAGATACTAGACATGATGAACATTGGGTTAAAGTAATAGATGAAGACTTAAATTAAATAGAAAAGAATGATACTTGGGAATTATTGCCTAGACCAAAAAATCAAAATGTGATAGGAAAAAAATGGGCATACAAAAATAAGTTGAATGAAGATAGTGAAGCTACTAGCAATAAATCAAAGTTAGTATGTAAAGAATATGCTCAGATTGAGGGTATAGATTTTGAAGAAACCTTTGCACTAGTGGTAAGGCTAGAGGTATTAGAATGTTTCTTGCATATGTAGTGTTTAAAAATTTTAAAGTGTTTTAGATGGATGTCAAGTCTACTTTCCTGAATGGGAATCTAGAAGAGGAGGTTTATATTGAGCAGCTTGAGGGATTTTTTCTCTCAAATGATAGTATCCATGTATGCATATTGAAAAAATCACTACATGGATTTAAATAAGCTCCTAGAGCTTGGTATGAAAGGATTGATAAGTACCTACATGATCAAGGTTTTAAGAGAGGTTTAGCTAATAGTAATCTCTACATCAAAATAAAAGGTGAGCATCAGCTAATTATTGTGGTATATGTTGATGACATAATATTTGGAGGAAACACTGAAAATATGACAAAAGATTTTTTTGATAATATGAAAAAATAATTTGAGATGTATAGGCTAGGATAATTATCCTTTTTATTAAGGTTGAAAATATTTTAGTCAGATAAAGGAATTTTCATATCTCAAAATAAATATGCCAAGGAGAGGTTGAAAAAGTTTGGTTTTAAGGATTGTGCACTAGTTGACACACCAATGGGTATAGGGAACAAGGTAAGGATGAAGATTCACCTGATATATATCAATCTTTGTATAGATCTATGATTGGTAGTCTTTTACATTTGATAGCATCAAGGCTAGATATCATGAATGTAGTAGGCATGGTTGTGAGATATTAGGCAACCCTAAAGGAGAGTCATGTTTAGTTAATAAAGATAATATTCATATATGTCAAAGGGACATTGGATTATAGATTATGGTATCCCATAGGTAAAGATTTAAATTTGGTTTCTTATACAAATTTAGATTGGGAAAGTTGTTTAGATGAGAAAATGAGTACAAGTGGAGGATCTTTCTTCCTCAGTGATAGCTTAGTATCATGGCTAAGTAAGAAGAAAAACTCAGTATCACTTTATATAGCTAAAGTAAAATATATTGCAGCAGTGTTTTGTTTTACTCAAGTGCTTTGGATGAATCAAACTTTAGAAGACATCAAGGTAAAATATGATGAACCTATCTCTATTTTTTGTGATAGCACAAGTGCTATTAATATTTCTAAGAATCCAGTGATACATTCAAGAACAAAACATATTCTTATCAGATATCACTTATTGAAAGAACAAGTTGTAGATCAGTAGGTTAAGTTAGAATGTATCACTACTATTGAATATATTATAGATATTTTCATAAAGGCACTACCAAAGGACACATTTAAGTATCTGTGGAGAAGTTGGGAGTAATTTCTTTTACTTCCTACAATTTAGGATCAACATCAGTTAAGGGGGAGCTAAGTGTTAGATCTAGGATAAACCTTTTGCCATTAATGTCAAAGGGGGAGAAGTAAAAGAATAGGTACAAGATGCTATGATAAGGAGGAGTTATTGTATGTTTTTCAGTTGGTAGTATGTGAAAGTTGGCATATGTAGTACAAGTTTTAGGATGTGGTAATTTTAGTTTGAGGTTGTCATCAATGATAAAGAGGGAGATTATTGGAAATATTATCATTGATTTAAAAGGTCTAAAATTATTGGTGATAAAGTCCCCATAGCATTTATTTTCCAAAGGTGTTTTTAATGTTCATATTTTGGCTAAAGTGTGTTCATATTTATTTACTATTAACAAAAATATTTTTGGTTGTATAAAGTTAAAAGAGGGCCCATGAAGAAGTTAAAGAGTTATGAGGTAAAGATAAAAGAGGGAAAGGATACATTTTCCCATGAAGGGTCATCTTGAGGAATTGAAAGAGTCACCAAGTGAAGACAAAAGAGGAAGGGCACATTTTATCATGAAGGGTCACCTTGAGGAATTTGAAAAGTCACCAAGATAAAGATAAAAGGAGAAAGGATGCATTTTATCATGAAGGGTCACCATGTGACTTTTCAAATGAAAGTATTTGAAAGGTCATGCAAATGTGGTTTCATTTTCCATGAGTCTTTAAGGGTCACAAACGGTGAATTCCAAAGGTCATTTGGAAATCTATAAAAGGAGACTTGGGAAGCCATGTGCAATATGCAAGAGTGTGCATGGTTTATAATTGTTTTATATAAGAAAAGAGGAGAGAATATAAAGAGATATAATAGAGTTATATCATTTGTTAAGAAAGAAACATTGAGAGATAGTTGTGTTTTACAAAAGAGCGGTTGGTGCTCACAAATAGTTGTTGTGTTGGTACTTAGCAAATGGGTTGGTGCTCTTGTAAGTTGGTGATACATGAGATTATTCTCTATGGTTTTTTCCATATTGAGTTTCCATGTAAAAATCTAGTGTCTCTCTCTTGTGTGGTGCACGTTGTTATTTTAGTTGTATTGCATATCTTGAATGAATGATTAAGTGTTTAAAGAAAAAAAATCAGATTAAGTAAAATATTTAAAAGATATATCATATTATGATTCACCCCCCTCTTAGTATATCTTGTGCTTAACACTAAAAAACCAAAAACATTTGGTAAAATTGATTATATCTACATTTGATAAGTCAACACACCTATGCATTTCAATCTAATGAACCACTTGGATCTTCTCTAATCTTGATTGTATCAAGAATAGATTCATGGTCTAACTTGTAAGCTTTCCATAAATTCTTGTTTCTTGGTCTCCCATGATATTTTTACAATTGAATATTCATTGCAAGAACCAAATTTGAATATTGTAGAATCTTCACGTGAGTTTCAAAGTCTTCAAACAACCATACATTTGAATTTTTTATAGGATTTCATTGAAGCCAAATTTCAATGACTATTATAGACCCAGTGGGATAATCAATGTTTTCTCCATATATGACCAAAGAAGTCAATTTTTTCTTTCCATTTACACATCGACATAAGTAGTAATATTTTCCCTCTTCATTTTCCTCATCTGTAATAACTATAAAAACATGGCCTACATCATAAAAAATAATTTTTAATGACATTATGAAGATAGATTATGATAATAAATAGTACATAAAGATTAATCTTCTACTTGGTTGTAATAGATTAGATATATGGTCAAAGTCATGTGATGATGTCATGTCACTAAGTTGTAATGCTGGTGGAACCTTATATGTATTGATTGGAATTAGAGGTATGGAATTCTACTCATCCACTCACTCTTGTGACTCACACTCATTCCAAACAAATTCCATGCATGTAGAACAAAAGCATGCCAAGTGTCACATATGAAAAGTCCAATAACATGAATTTGAGATATAAAATGAGTGGAACTCACTTGAACCTGTTAGAGTCATACAATCCTCATAGTTTGCCACGTCATTTACCTCTATTAACTAAAAATGTCTAGGAATAGTAGAATTTGCTTGAGCACCATGAAATATATTCTCATTACACTAGTCAACCATAGTTTTTACATCAATCAAATTATCAACATTGTCATATTTTTACTCCTCCCTTGCAATGGCTCTTTTTATGACAAGCCTTAGTGAAACTCCAAATAGTTTCTACACCAGTGGTAATGTGCATCTTGATTAACTAATAAAACATCCATGCATTCTTGAATTATGATGTGAAATTATCTAACTAAATGTAATGTCATTTGAAAATAATGTTCCTCTAAGTCAACTGTATATAAAACTTATCAAAACAACCTTGCACATACTCTGTATAATGTGACCGGTCATAACTGATATAAAAATGATACTCCCTTAATATTTTTTGATCTTCCTCTATACTAATAGGTGCATTAATGAATGCTATATGAATGAATATGGCAATTTATGTTAAGTTATAATACTAAGAATGAACTTCCATTTGTGGTTTAAATGTGTAATTTTCAGCAAAGTCAACTAGTGAAACAATAAAATCAAGTGGGATGTGTCCTCACTTAGCTTGAAATGTTCATCCAATTATTTAGCCCTATGTATTTGCCTTACATACTCATAAACAATTTTTTCCATGAATTAAACCATAAATTTTGAAATAGGTATCTCTTTCATAATAAGCTCACACCTTTTAGATTATTTTCCATCTTTTACTTGATAAGTCACATATTTGTATTTACTCAAACCAATTAAATATTATCCAATTGCAGATGTACACTCTTCATGGATACATTTTTTCAATTTTGGAAATCCACTACAAATGTTACAGTTCTATCCAAACATGCTTTCTTATAAACCACTATCTATCTAGTCTTTCACAAAAAAATATTTGAAATAAATTTCTTGGATGTTTTGGTAGAAATTTTATGCCACACTCTTGCAAAATGTTAGTAGTATGAAAATTATAATGAATATGGTGAAAAACATCATAGTGAATTGAAAATTTAACATGTTGCCTACAACAAGTGGTGCATGTATGATTTATTTTTACATAAAAAGGTTTGGTCATCTCAAAAAGTATTTATCTAATAGAAATTTATGAATGTTTTTCTATAAACTTAGATTACAATTATGTTTGAGTAATATCCAAAGAATGTTTCAGATGTAGTTCACAATTATGAGAACCAACTCTTCTTTTCACTACATCTCTTGTATTGGGTGAGAATCTTGTATTATCTTTTCAAAATTGTGCAAGTAAATCTTTCAAAACATTAGCTATAGTCTTGTCCTTTAATGAAAGTCTACTAGAGAATGCCCAAAGATCTTTTATATTGGGTTCATTAAGTATTTCACATATTGTAATTGCTTTCATTAATGTTTTTCTATTTATATCAAGTGTTCGATTTGTTTTTGAAATTAATCATTTTCCCTGTTTTAGCATTTACTACACAAATCAATTATTATATGTTTCCATGAAATTTTATTCATTGTTTGTTTTTTCATTATATGTTTCCATAATATTTTCTTCATTGTTAAAATTAATCCTTAGTTGATTCCATTTAATTTTCTTCATTGTTTGTGGGTAAAATATCATACATAGGCTCTTCATCAACATAATCATAAACTTTAAACTTTGAATGTAAATTTCCAGCATTATCTAATTTTCTATTATCAATTTCATCATAATTCAATTATTATTGTGAATTTAATTATAATTCAATTCATTATTATAAATCTCATCATTATTCAATTGATTATTATCAAATGCATCATTATCTAAGGCATTTAGCTCATCAGGGTTAGTGTTTGTACCTTGTTTGGAATGAATTGCTTGCATTTGTACCTTGTTTTTTTAATCTCAACTCTTCTAATTACTCTAATGTTTTATTATTAAAATTGTTTCCCCTCCCTGAATGTGAACCAGATCCCAGTTTAACAATAGCAACCAAGAAAGTACTTCAAATGTGGGGTCCAATAAAAACTACAATCAAAAAAGTATGTAGAATACATAGATTATGCAAGGAATGTCTAAAGGGAAAACTATCTCGACTAGGGATAAAAATAGATGTTGAAAAGTGAGTTTTTGTTTTTAATATAAAGAACACATATGTGTTATAGGAATGTGTATGCATTCTTATAATGCATATGTGTTCCTTGAAGTATCTATGCATATACTATACAAATAAGCAAAAAGGCTCATATTCAAGCATATTTTCCACTATAATATGATACAATAACACTAAATAATACTATAATATGATTCAAAAATCCCTAATATGGTTCAATAAGACTATTAGATTCTGCAATAATGTTATCATATCATGCAATAAGGCTCAATATGATGTAATAAGATTATCATATGACGCAACAAGACTATCATGAGATGTAATAAGATTATCATGTGATGCAATAAGACTATCATACAATGTAATAAATCTCTAATATAATGCAATTAGGCTATCATATGATGCAATAAGGCTCAATATGATGCATAACCCCCAATATGATGCATAAATCTCCAATACATGATTTAATAAGACTATGAAGCAATAAGACTAATGAATGATGTAATAAGGCTCAATATATAAGATTAAATGAGATGATTTTGCCTAAAATCCCATCATAGGTCCATACAAAACTAGGTGATAATAGGTTCATAAATTGGCACTAATCACATTCATGAATTTGTGATGAAATCAAGGAACTTAGGGGTTGTGTTATAAAATTAGGATTTAGGGTTAGGGGTTTACTGTAATGGGTTTGTACATGTGTAGATGTCATGAAATTAGGGTTTAAGGGAATTGTACATGTTCAAGTGATAAAATTAGGGTTTACAATCAACATGTCATGAAAATTGACCTAATTTAGCCCTTACAATCACATCATAGACTCCAATTTAGGTTCAATGGGTTGAAATTAGCCACATTTACATTTGTATTTGTATTTTTGATTAAATTAGGGTCAGTTAAGTGATACATGTTGCATCTAGATTATACAATTGATTGGGCCACAAATTTAGTTTAGGGGCTCAAATTTTCCCAAATCACATCCCTAATTGAACTAATCAACTGATTGGTTCAATTCATGATAGATATAATCATACTTAATTTTATCCTAAATCATATATCATGATCTTAAATTATGTCAAGAATGGGTTCAAATTGGCCTCTCATGCCTCCTTGATTAAATTTCCCCTATAATCGAACCTTGTTATGCCACATGTGTACCTCATACACCTAAAAGTGTTAAAGTTATTAGAGATGCATCAAGTCCTAGAAGTTTTAGAGTTGAAAATGCTCTAAAAGGCTAAATCCAATTACATATCACCATATGTACCTTGTATGTGCTCAAAAGTGTCAACACCGTTAGACATGTTAGGTCTTAAAAGCATTAAATATCTCTATCAAATCCTTGTGAGGCCCAATCTAATTAGATACATGCACATGTGTATCTCGTATACACATATATTTGTGTTAGAGATCTAACTATCACTTGTCCTTAAAACATCAAATTTGTCAAAGCCTCAAGATGCCCAATCCAATCAAATATGTCCACATGTGTAGGTCTACACTTCAAGAAGTGTTAGAGTTATCAGATATGCACATCTTTGATACTTAGACATGTTCCATCACCGAGCCAACCAATCCAACTAAGGCATATTCACAAATTTATCATACAGACATAAAATCCAATAATTTTTAAAGATTGACATCAATCCAATCAACTCATGTCTAGTAAATAATTCACATGATGTGAGCCTCTAACTTGCCATTACTATACAAAAATTGTCATGTAGAGCCCTTTGAGGTCTCATCCAAATTTAGAAAATACCGAATGTTATTAGTTTTTTACATTTATGTATTCAAATTATTTATATTTTTCTACCTTAAATTACCTCCAGATACCAAAACTTACATTCATATTAAGTCCTACACACAAGAGAGAACATAATTCAGCAATGGATGAACCTCAATCTCAAATCCCAAGCCCAAGCAAGAATTCTGAGACATGTATTACAATAATCATATAAAATGTAAAAATTGGTAAATTGAGTGTGTCTTATGACACCTAACCCATAGGTCCCTCCTACTTGATTTCATGACCCTCATAGGCATATTTTCACTGATTATCAATCAGTTGTAGCCTTCTAAACCAAATCCTAGCTTAGGTAGACTACTCTTTCTATGACAAATCCATCCACCTAGATCCTGTTAGCTAAAGACCATAGCACCCAACTTAGACTACAACACTGGTACCACTAATGTCCTATTTTGGTGCTCCTATCCAAGTACATTTTTATCCCTAGTGGCCAATTCCTTTTGGTTCTTATCTTCCTTCTTGATGGCCTAATGCCAATACATTCAAACCTTGACCAATAGATCCTTACAAAATCCCATTCAAAGATTATTTGGAAAGGGTTTGCGTTAATCAATAAGCAAACAAGAATACAAGCAAAACTACTCAGGCAAAAAATAAGGAAGATTACCTGTTTTGCATAGAACCAACCAATACTATTAGAAGCTTATTCAAATCTTTAAACCAGTCCCTAGCCACATTAAGCATACCCAGTTTTAGCATTTACATCTTAATACACATTATTGCTCAAAGCACATCAAGTGGGGGAACTACATATGGCTTGATCCCTCTTCAAAATATTGGTATGTAGGTAGTGTGCCCACACAAGGGCTATAGATACATGTTCAGTGAATCTTATACACACTAATCCCCCTATTTCTCAAATTTGGTCAGCATACAAAGGAATCTAGGGTTTGAAGACAAAATCTACTCTATAGGGATTTCTATAGACATCCAACAATTGAAATATCATAGGCAAGGTCACAGAAACACAACAAATAAAACCCATAAATCTCAGGACACCTAGACAATAGTGACAAAAGTGGACTACAATGTTGGTGCCACTAGTGTCCTCTTTTAACACTCCTATACAATCATAAAATTAAGGCCATATCTTAATTTGTGATAGTGTGTCAATCCTACATAGTGAATTTTAAACTCTGTCTCAGCTGTCTCAATCAGTTTCTAGTTAAGTCTAAATTTTTATCCCTTATTACTATTTTTAGAAAGGTTAAAATCAGAGTTAAATTTATAAAAATTAGTAACTTGATTATTGCATATTTATTTACTAATTTTACTACTCATACCCTTTAACTAAATTAAGAATAATACATCAATATTCCCAAAATTGTTAAATCATTTAGTGAACTCGACTTACTTTGTTTACACATAAAAACCCTAGGGTAAATTTTTTACTGATATTTTCTATATTTTTTAGATATTTTACTTGCATAATAAAGTAAAAAATTAACATTAAATTTTAAAAATTCATAGTAATTTTAAAATAATTTTTTTTCAAACCCTAATTGTCCACACTAGGTCTCAGTATTTTTCCATTAATTTTCTAATAATTTTTTGATTTTTTTACAAGTATATCTAAATTAGAAATTCACCTCAAATTTCAAAATTCAATAGTAATTTTCAAAAATATTTATTTTTCAAAAACCTAGCTGCATTTTTCAAAAATATTTATTTAAAATCATCAATTTTCAAATAAATTTCTGATTTCTTGCATATTTCACCCAAAAATTCACTTTAAATTTCAAAATTTCATAGTAATTTTAAAAATAATCATCTTTCAAATCCTAGTTGCATATTCTAAGCCCCATTGCTTCTTGAGGTATCACCTCACATCCAAAATCAGATTTCAAAAAAAAAAGATCTCACTTATTTTCAAATATTTCTTGCATTTTTAGCAAATAATAAGGAGACCATACTTGGTCCTATCATGTACATGAATGATGAAGTTTACCATATGTTAATGCAAAGCTTCATTCTTTCCTTTTCATGCTTTATTTTCATAATAAGAGATGATATTACAAAATTATTGCTAAAATTTTACAAGATTCCAATATTTATTTTGCAAACTCTCTCTTTCTCATGCAAAATAATTTTCAACTCTATTTTGCTAAACATATTAGACATATCATAGCATAAAAACACTAACAACAAATATTGTCAAAGTTGAAGCTATGGTCTGAGAACTCAATTTTCACTACTTGTTGGCTAAAAACTAGCACTTCCAACACATCTAAAGAGGTGAATAACGTATAAGACCAGGTTCTTAACCTCCCATCTAGCCCAGATGACAAACCCACCACCAATTCTAGGCTTAAGAACATCCTTCCCAATACAAAAAAGATGTTGATTTTTAGCCTAACTTTAGGTATGCATAAACCAAAAATATAAGTCATATGGAGGAACCATAAGATCCCTCATGTTTTTTTGATATTTCTCTAATTTCACCTTATATATAGTTTGAATTACCTCTAAGATCAATCTACGGTAGAAGTTGTAGTAAAGGGTTCTAAAATGCAACTTTTTGGTAGTGAAGAGACAACTTCTTGACCTCCAACTAGAAAATTTATCTTTAGGATAGGTAGGTATAAATAAACCACTTCAATGACATATATATAGGTAAATTACATGTTTTATAATAATCGTGACACCCACTTTTACCTATAAGTGCATTTTTACTACTGTTCTAGAGCATGGAAATATTGACAACAAATGTTGTCAAAGTTGAAGCTATGGTCTAAAAACTCAATTTTTGGTGCTTTTTAGTTTAAAAATGGCACCTATAACACATTATTAGGGGTTAATAACATCTATAACCAGGTTCTTGGCCTCTGATTTGGCCCAGATGACAAACCCACCACCCATTCTAGGCTCAAAAATGCCCTTCCCAATACGAGAAAAATGTTGATTTTTAGCTTAACTTTAGGCATACATAAAACTAAAACTATAAGTCATATGGAGGAACCATAAGATCCCTTGTGTTTATGGGAAATTCCTCTAATTGTACCCTGAATCTAGTCTAAATCACCTCTAAGAACAATCTGAGGTAGAAGTTGTAGTAAAGGGTTCTAAAATATAACTTTTTGGTAGTGAAGAGACAACTTCTTGACCTCCAACTAGAGATTTTGCCTATGAGATAGGCAAGTGCAAAACCATTGCTTCAAATACATCTATATATCCAAATTACATGTTTTCTAACTATCATGACACTTCCACATGCAAGTGCATTTTCACTACTCTTCTGGAGCATGGAAACATTAACAACAAATGCTGTTAAAGTTAAGGCTACAATCTAAAAACTCAATTTTTGATACTTGTTGGCTAAAAACTAACACTAAAAACACATCATTAGCAGTGAATAACATCTAGGACTAGGTTTTCGGCCTCCCATCTAGCCTCGATGACAAACCCACCACCCATTCTAGGCTAAGAATGCCCTTCCCAATACAAGAAAGCTATTAATTTTTAGTATAAATTCAAGAATGCATAAAAACAAAACTATAAGTCATATGGAGGAACCATAAGATCTTTTGTGTATGTGGAAAATTCATATAATTACACGCCAAGTCTAGTTTGAATCACTTTTAATAGAAATCCATGGTAGACGTTGTAGTAAAGGGTCCTAAAATGCAACTTTTTGGTAGTGAAGAGACAACTTCATGAACTTCAACCTTTACTTCCAGATACGTAAGTACAAATCCACCACTTCAAATATATCTTTATAGTAAAATTACACATATTATAACAATTTTGGCACCTACTTCTATCCACAAGTGTAGTTTTTACTATTGTTTTCGAACATGGAAACACTGGCAATAAATGTTGTCAAAGTTGAAGCTACAGTCTAAGAACTATATTTTTGATTCTTGTTAGTTGAAAATTAGAAATACCAACACATCTAAAGAGGAGAATAACATCTAGGAATAGTTTCTTGGCCTCCCATCTATCCTAAATTACAAACCCACCACCCATTTTGGGCTCAAAAATGCCCTTTCTAATTACAAGAAAGATGTTGATTTTTAGCCTAACTTCAGGCATGCATAAAACTAAAACTATAAGTCATATGGAAGAACCTTAAGATCCCTCATGTTTGTGGGAAAGTCTTCTAATTTCAATTCAAATATAGTTTTAATCACCTCTAAGAGTAATACGTGGTAGAAGCTGCATTACAAGGTCCTAAAATGCAACTTTTTGGTAGTGAAGAGATAACTTCTTAACCTCCAAATAACAACTTTGCCTTCGAGATTGACATGTAAAAATCCACCACTTTGATCATGTCTATATAGGAAAATTACACATGTTCCAAAAATCATGACACCCCACTTCCACTCATAAGTGCATTTTCACTACTATTTTGGAGCATGGAAACACTAAAAATAAATGTGTTTGGAAGGCTACAAGGAGATATAAAATTGTCATGAATAATTTGTTCAGGAGTGCAAAAATGCTAAGTACTTTTAGTAAGCTTCTCTTAGCTTCAATAATATGAAATTATTTACTAAGGGTGCCAACCACATGAAAGTGAAAGTTGATTTGGCACCACTAAGCTATAAAAAATGTTAGTAAGTAATTAAAGATGTAATTTACGCACATGGTACCTACAAAATAAAAAAAAAAACATTTGGTAAAATTGATTACATCTACATTTTATAAGTCAACATACATATGCATTTAAACCCAATGAACCACTTGGATATTCTCTAATCATGATTGTATCAAGAATAGCTTCATGGTCTGACTCATGAACTTTCCATAGATTCTTATTTTTTGGCCTCCCATGATATTTTTACAATTGAATTTTCATTGCAAGAACCAAATTTGAATAGTGTAGAATCTTCCTATGAATTTCAAAGTCTTCAAAAAACCATACATTTGAATTTTTTATAGGATATCATCAAAGCTAAGTTCAAGTGACTACCACAAACCCAGTGGGTTAATAAATGTTTTCTCCATCCATGATCAGGGAAGTCAAAATTTTCTTTTCATATACACATCGACATAAGTAGTAATTTGTTCCCTCTTCATTGTCTTCATCTATAATAACTACAAAAACATGTATTACATCATAAAAAACAAATTCTAATGACATTATGAAGATAGATTATGAGAATAAATAGTACATAAATATTAATCTTCTATGTGGCTATACTAGATCAGATATATGGTCAAAGTCATGTGAGGATGTCATGCCAATAAGTTGAAATACTGGTAAGAACATGATATATGTTGATTAGAATTAAAGGTTTAGAACTCTATTCATCCGCCCACTCTTGTGACTCACACTCATTCCAAATAAAGTCCATGAATGTAGAACAAAAGCATGCCAAGTGTTGCATATGAATAGTCTAAGATCTTGCATTTGAGCTACAAAATTAGTGGATCTCACTTAAACCTATTAGAGTCATATAATTCTCATATTTTGCCAAGTATTTTTCCTTTATTAACCAAAAATGTCTAGGAATAGTAGAATTTAATTGATCGCCATGACATATGTTCTCATTACACCAATTAACCATAATTTTTATATCAATCAAATTAGCAACATTATCATATTTTTAACTCCTCCCTTACAATGGCTCTTTTTACACATGCTCCAGCACCATCATGCTCCCTTTTTTCATGGCCAGCCTAAATAAAACTCCAAATTTTTTATACACCATTGGTAACGTGTATCTTACTCAATCAATAAAATATCTGTGCAATCTAAAATTATGATGTGCAATTATCTGACCAAATTTAATGCCATTTGAAAATAATGTTCTTCTGAGTCAATTATCCATAAAACTTATCAAAACAACCTTACACATACTATATATAATGTGATAAGTCATCACTTATATAGAAATGGTACTCCCTTAATATTTTTTGATCTTTTTCTATACTATTAAGTGTATATATGAATGATATATGCACAAATATGGTAATTTATATTGAGTTATAATACTATGATTTAAATTCCATTTATGGTTTGAATGTGTAATTTTTAGAAAAGTCAACTACTAAAATAATAAAATCAAGTGGGAATGTGTCCTTACTTATCTTGAAATATTCATCCAACCTTTATCCCTAGTGTGTGTGCCTTGCATACTCATAAACAATTTTCTCAATGAATTTGACAATAAATTTTAAAACATGTATCTCTTTCATAATAAGCTCACACATTTTTTATTCTTTTTCATTAGTTACTTGATAAGTCACATATTTGTATTTTGCTCAAACCAACTAATTCCTATCTAATTGCATTTGTACACTCTTTATATATACATTTTTGCAATTTTGGCAATCCACTACAAATGCGACAATTTCCATCCAAACATGCTTTCTTATAAAAAACTATCCATCTAGTCTTTCACAAAAAATATTTGAAATAAATTCCCTAGATGATTTTGGCAGAACTTCTATGTCACACTCCTATAAAATGTTATTAGTATGCAAAGCACAATGAATATGGTGAAAAACATTATAGTGTATTGAAAATTCAACATGTTTCCTACAACCAAAAGTGGTGCATGTGTGATTTATTTTATATAAAAAGGTTTGGCCATCTCAAAAAATCTTTGATTAATAGCAATTTGTGGATGTTTTTCCAAAAACATAGAGTACAATTGTGTTTGAGTCATATCCAAGAAATGTTTTGGATGCGGTTCATGATTAAGAGAACCAACTCTTCTTTTCTCTACATCTCTCGCATTGGATAAAACTCTTGTATTATATGTTCAAAATTATGCAACTAAGTATTTCAAAGCATTAGATATAACATTATCCTTTTGTGGAAGTCTATCAGAGAATACCTAGAGCTATTTTGTATTAGGTTCATTAAGTTTTTTACGTCTTGAAATTGCTTTCATTAATGTTTTTATATTTATATTAAGTATTCAATTTGTTTTTGAAATCAATCATTTTTTTCTTATTTCAATACTTATTGTATAAATTTTCATTATACACCAGTAAACATTACAATCTTTGTTATGTGATTTTGGGCCTACAATATGGTATGCATCATGTAGATTTTCAACATTTTCATTATTCATGTTGGATGTTCTTAGTCTTAATGTATACATTATAGGTATCATAAGTAATTTCATCAACAGAATAAATAATTAACATATTTGACTATCATACTCCAATCTATGAAAGAAACTATCACAAATTTCTTGAGCCAATCTTCTTGAATGGTGGTCAGACATTTTTTTATGAATTGGTTTCAAAATATTTTCATCAACTTCAATTAAGAACCTATCTTTTCTATGCATAATTCTTGGATGTTTTATTATTGGTGGAATCCATTCAGAGGGTGTTTCAAAATCATTATATGTTTCCATGAAATTCTATTTATTGTTTGGTTTTTCATTATATATTTCCATGAAATTTTATTCATTGTTAATTTCATCATTATTTGAGTTTGTTAAATTTTCTTCATTATTTGTGGGTAAAGTATTATGCATATGCTCTTCATCAACATAATCAAAAACTTTAAACCTTGAATGTGAATTCCCAACATTATCTAATTTTTTATTATCAATTTCATCATAATTCAATTCATTATTATAAATTTCACCATTATTTAATTGATTATTATCGATTTCCTCATTATCTACGGCATTTGGCTTATCAAGGTTAGTGTTTGTACCTTGTCTAGAATGAATTTCTTTCATTCATACCTTGTTTTTATCTCAACTCTTATAATTGATCTGATGTTTTGTTTTTAAACTTATTCCTCCTCCTTGAACATGAATAGAAGCCCATTTTGACAAAAGCAATAAATTAATTAATTCAAGTGTGTGGTCCAAAAAAAATTACAACCAAGAAAGTATGTACAGTATGCAGGGAATGTCTGTGGGGACAAAAATCTCAATTAGGGATAAAAATAGAAGTTGAAAAGTGAGTTTTTGTTTTTACTTTAAGGAATGCATACACATTATAGTAATGCACACATGTTCTTATAATGCATATGTGTTCTTTGAAGTATAGGCATATACTATACAAACAAACAAAAAGGCTCATATTCAAGAATTTTTTCCACTATAATATGATGTAATAACACTAAATAAGACTATAATATGATGCATAAATCCTTAATATAATGCAATAATACTATCAGGTGTTATAATAATGTTATCATATCATGCAATAAGGCTCAATATGATGTAATAAGACTATCATGTGATGTAATAAGACTATCATACGATGTAATAAATCTCTAATATGATGCAATTAGGCTATCATATAATGAAATAAGTCTCAATATGATGCAATTAGGTTATTATATGATGTAATAAGGCACAATATGATGCATAAATCTCAAATACATGATGCAATAAGACTCTTGATAAGAATATGAAGTAATAAGACTAATGAATGATGAAATAAGGCTCAATATATGAGATGAAATGAGCTAGCTTTGCCTAAAATCCCATCATAGGTCCTTACAAAACTAGGTGATAATAAGTTCACAAATTGGTAGTAATCACATTCATGAATTTATGCATTTGTGATGAAATCAAGGAAGTTAGAGGTTGTGTTTGTTATAAAATTAGGATTTAGGGTTGGGATTTTAGTATAATAGGTTTATATATGTGAATATGTCATGAAATTAGGGTTTAGGGGAACTTTACATGTTCAAGCGATAAAATTAGGGGTTACAATCAACATGTCATGAAACATGACCTAATTTAGCCCTTTTAATCACATCGTAGACTCCAATTTTTGGTTTAATGGGTTGAAATTAGCCATATTTGCATTTTTATTTACATTTATGATTAAATTAAGGTCAGTTAAGTCATACATATTGCATCTAGATTATATAATCAATTGGGCCATAAATTTGTTTTAGGGGCTCAATTTTGCCCAAATCATGTCCCTAATTGAACTAATCAACTAATTAGTTCAATTCATGATAGATAGAATCATACTTAATTTTGTCCTAAATCATATATCATGATCTTATAGTTATGTCAAGAAGGGGTTCAAATTGGCCTCTAATGCCTCATCAATCAAATTTACCATATAATTTAACCTTATTATGCCACATCTAATCACATATCACCATGTGTACCTTGTACGTGCTTAGAAGTGTCAGCACTATTAGAGGTGTCAGGTCCTAGAAGCATTAAAGAGCTCTATCAGATCCCTATGAGGCTCAATTTAATTATATTACATGCACATGTGTATCTTGTACACACATATATTTGTGTTAGAGATCTAACTATCACTTGTCCTAAAAGCATCAAATTTGTCAAAGCCTCAAGACACCTAATCCAATCAAATATTTCCACGTGTAGGTCTAGTACACCTAGAGAAGTGTTAGAGTTATCAGATATGCACATCTTTGATACTTAGACATGTTCCATCATCAAGCCATAAAATCTAACTAAGGACTATTCACAAATTTATCATACATACATAGAATCCAATAATGTTTAAAGATTGCAATTGATCCAATCAACTCATGTCTAGTAAATAATATACATGATGTGAGCCTCTGACTTGCCATTACTATATAAAAATTGTCATATAGAGCCCTTTTAGGTCCCATCTGAATTGAGAAAGCACTAAACATTATTATTTTTCTACATGTATGTATTCAAATTATTTATATCCCTCTACCTTAAATTACCTCGAGATCCCAAAACTTACATTCATATTAAGTCCTACATGTAAGAGAGAACATAATTCAACAATGGATGAGTCTCAACCTAAAATCTCATGTCAAAGCAAGAATTCTAAGACATATACTACTATAGTCATATAAAATGTGAAAAATGGTAACTTGAGTGTGGATTATGACACCCAAACCATAGGTCCCTCTTACTTTCTTTCATGACTATCATAGGCATCTTTTCACTGATTTCCAATCATCCATAACCTTCCAAACCAAATCCAAACTCAACTAGACATCTTTTTCCATTATAAATCCATCCCCCTAGGTCCCATCAGCTAAGGACAATACCACCTAACTTGGACTATAGCATCGATGCCACTAGTGTCTTATTTTGATGCTCATATCTAAGTGTATTTTAGCCTTAACAGTCAATTCCTTCTAGTTCTTATCCTCCTTGTTGGCCTAATGTGAATAAATTTGACCCTTGACCAATAGATCCTTATAAAAGCCCATTCAAAGAGCATTTGGAAAGGGTTGGTAATTATCACTAAGAAAGTAATAATACAAGCAAGACTACTTAGGTAATCTTCCTTATTTTCTAAATAAAGCCAACCAATACTATTTAAATATAATTTAAATCCTTACACCAGTCCCTAGCCACCTCAAGCATACCCAATTTTAGCATTTTCACTTCATACACACTATTACATAAAGCAAATCAAGTTGGAGAACTACATATGACTTGATCCCTCTTCAGAGTATTGGTATATAGAAAGTGTGCCTACACAAGGGGTGTGGGTACATGTTTAGTGAATCTCACACACACTAAGCCCCCCTATTGGTCAAATTACAAAGGTGTCTAGGGTTTGAATACAAAATTTTCTATTTAGGGAGTCAGACAAACATTCGATAGTCAAAAATTCATAGGCAAGGTCACACAAAGATAATGAACAAAACATAAAAAGCTTAGGTATCCTAGATAATAGTGGAAAAATTGGACTATAGTGTTGGTACCACTATTTCCCTCTTTCAATGTTTCTATCCAATCATAAAATAAAGGCCAAATCCTAATTTGTGATAGTGTCTGAGTCTTGCACAGTGAATTTTAGACTCTATCTCAACCATCTCAATCAGTTTTTAGCTAAGTCTTATTTTCTACCCCTTATTACTATTTTTAGAAAGGTTAAAATCATAATTAAATTTATACAAATTAGTAGCTTATTATTTCATATTTATTTACTAATTTTACTACTCAGACCCTTTAACTAAATTAAGAATAATACACCAATATTCCCAAAATTGTTAAATCATTTGGTGAACTTGACTTACTTTGTTTGCACATAAAAACCCTAGAAACCCTAGGGTAAATTTCATAGTAATTTTTCTTATATTTTCTTGATTTTTTACCTACATAATAAAATAAAAAATTAGAATTAAATTTTAAAATTTCATAGTAATTAAAAAATAATTTTCATTCAAAACCTAGTTGCCCATACTGGGTCTTGGTATTTTCCCAGCAATTTTTCAATAATTTTCTAATTTTTTAATAGCATCTTAAAATTAGAAATTCACATCAAATTTCAAAATTCAATAGTAATTTTCAAAAATATTTATTTTTCAAAACCCTAGTTGCATCTACTAGGTCTCTTTAAAATCACCAATTTTCTAATAAATTCTTAATTTCTTACTTGCATATTTCATTCAAAAATTCACTTTAAATCTCAATATTTCATAGTAATTTTTAAAATAATCATATTTCAAATCCTAGTTGCATATACTAGGTCCCATTGCTTCTTAAGGTATCACCTCACATCCAAAATCAGATTTTAAAAAAAAATGAATCTCACCACTTATTTTCAAATATTTCTTACATTTTTAGCAAATAATAAGGAGACCATACTTGGTCCTATCATGTACATGAATGATGAAGTCTAAATATGTTAATGCAAAGATTCATTATTTTCCTTTCAGTCTTAATTTTCATAATAAAAGATGATATTACAAAATTTATTGCTTAAATTGCACAAGATTCCACTATTTCTTTTGCATACTCTCTCTTTCTCGTGCAAGGTAATTTTCAACTCTATTTTGCTAAAAATATTAGACAAATCATAGCAAATGTAAAATCTTTTTATGCATTATTGCACCATTTCATGTTATCTACACTTTACTTTCTATCTCTTATATGAGAAAATTTTCAAGTTCATCTTGTTAAACATATTAGACATATCATAACACATGTAAAGGCTTTTTATGTGCACAATTACATGATCTCTACCCTTTGATTTCTATCTCTAATTTGAAATTCCCTTTATAAATATATAGCTATATAACTTATAACTCTAATTTCATGTATTTCATTTCACATTCATGAGTTCTACCTAGATGCATATAACTCATTGGCTACTTTTGAGTATTTCCCTATCACTATTAAGTGAATACTAGAGGTTATATCTATCCCTCCTCCCTTCAAAATTGCTACATATAGCTCTTATCCCACACCTACTACTAGCTCTATGCCTATAGTAGATCATGTGATACATTCTATCACCCAAGTTTATGAAGATAGGCAGGTTGATTACACCCATGGCTATAAATTTATAACTCAGGTTAGCACCCCTTCCAATATAGTTTTAGTTCTCAAGCTCATTCAATGATCAGATGTTTACAAAGATGTATTATAAGCATCCCTTCACAATACTAGAATATTTATTTTTTCTAAACTAGCTTATGTTGCCTCTATCCTCAACACAATGAAATGGACTAAAGAGCATATTTCCTTTGAGAAAGAGGATTTACCCCCATGACACATCATTAAACAAAATCTACTGTTGTATATTGAATTAAGAATTAATGATGTGGGAGTAAAAATAGTGTTAGTTGATGATAATTCAAGACTCAACATTTGCAACATTTCTTTTCTTAAACATCTTAATATATAACCTCAAGATAGACCATTCTGACATGAACATTAAAGGATTTGACAACATCCGAAAGAAAGTCATGGGTCAAATAATACTCAATCTTATCTTATGACCTAAGACATTTCCAACTACTTGCCAAGTCATGCCAAACAAATGACCTTAATTATAATTTATTACATGGATGGACTTGGATTCATGATATGCATGTTGTCCCTTTTACACTTCATTCTTGTCTAAAATTTAGTCACAAAGGATACATCTACACATGCCCAATAGACAATGAGCCTTTTATAAATTTCCAAGTTTTTGAATATCTAAAAAAAAAAAATTCTCTTAATCTTGGTAATATACCTACACAACCCACTACTTATAGTACACCCTTGGACCATGCAACACATCAAACAATTCTATGTTTTGTAATAGAATCAATACTAAATCACTATTTTACTTCCATTTTTTCACTTAAATCTCTTAATAATATGGGATATCATAGCAAAGGTCTTGGAAATCACAAACAAGGAATCATCAATCCTATCAAGTCATCAACACAAAATGAAAGGTAAGGAATAGGATATTATCTTACCCTTCTTCTTCATAAACCTTTTTCCATCACTTTAAAGCATATAAAGTTTTGTCTACACATTACATCAGTATAACACATCATTAATCATACTTCAACATTATCATTGACCTATTTTGATCCATTGATGATACAATTTCACCAGATATGTACACATTAGATGAATTCACTAACGATGAATCCCTCTTACAATTTCTTAGAGCATATGAGGACCTCCCATCTTGCTATCATAAAAATATATTTCCTCATCACACAAATGCCCATTCATACTTTAAAGGAAATCTAGATTATCCCCAAGATATATCAGTTGATTCCAATTATACCATTCCAATAACCCCATACACACTAGATCGTTCCATATTGCGTAATGAGGAAATAGTTAATTTTAATTTTAGAACTGATCAAGATCCCTGCATTGTCGTATTATTTGCCTACCTATGAAAGGAAGAGGATACATATCTTCATCAAACTTTAATATATTTTCCAAAAATATTTACTTGGTCTTACTCATATATACCAGGAATTGATACATCTATATCAGTTCATCAGATTCCTTTATACCCAGATGATAAATAAGTAAAACAAAAAAAATTGTAAAATGCATCGTAAGGTGGCTCTCTTAGTCAAAGATGAGATATAATGCCTCTTAGATTCTAGATTCATTCAACTAGTAACACACCTTGAATGGGTTTCCAATATAGTCCCCATGGTCAAACCCAACAGACAAATTTGGTGTTGTTCCAATTCTCAAGATTTAAATAAAGCATGCCCAAAATATGATTTTCCTTTACCTAAAATTGACATGATTATAGATTCCATAGTTGGCCAAGTATGAAATGTTATCATTTATAGATGGCTTTTCAAGATACAACCAAATCAAAATTACTAAAGAAGATCAAGAGAAACCATCTCTTACAATACCTTGGGTACATTTTGTTACAGTGTCATGCCTTTTAGATTAAAAAATGTTGGAGCTATATACCGACATACCATGACACATATATCTCATGATTTAATTCACCATACTATCAAGGATTATGTTCATGATATTTAGCTAAATCTAAACAATGATAATATCACGCTATTGATTTACAAAAGTTCTTTCAAAGACTCAGACAATACAATGTCCAATTGAACCCAAATATTAGGCTTCATTATTTCTCAATGTGGCATAGAGGTTGACCCTAAGAAACTCAAAGCAATCATCGACATGCCACCTCCTAAAACATAAAAAATATTTGATCCCTATAAGGTAAGATCCAAACAATCTATCATTTTGTATCTCAAATTGTTGATAAAACTCAGTCATTCACTCGATTACTAAAGAAAGATACAAAGTTTATCTGGGACCAAGCTTATCAAGAAAGCTTTTATATAATAAAATAATATCTTATTAATCCACCTCTCTTAGTACCACCTATCCTTGATAGGTATTTCCTACTATATATCACAGAAATAGACCATGCATTAGGAGCACTATTAGCACATCATGATGATCAAAACACCAAATGAGCAGTTTATTACATCAATTGCACATTAGTTGATTATGAAAAAATTTACTCCACAATAGAAAAATTATGTCTAGCATTAATTTTTATCACACAAAAAATTTGACATTACATGGTAAATAATGAGACTTAGGTTATCACAAAAGCAGATCCCTTGAAGTTTCTCATAGAAAAACCACATCTCTCTAGTTGCATCACAAAATGGGTCATGTTATTAACAAAGCTTGACTTAAACATAGTTCTCCAAAAATTAGTAGAGGGCCAAATCAGTGTAGACCATTTGGCAGCCACACCACTCTTGGACACTAATCCTATTAGTGACACATTTAGAGATGATTTCATTGCCTATTCTACTCATTCCAATACTTGGACCATGTTCTTCGATGGTTCTCAATGTGCATCCAAAGTGAGGGTAGGCATTATCTTTGTCGACCCTTCTAGTCACATAGTTCCTATTAAATATTGATTAAGTTTATCCTACACCAACACCATAGAATATGAAGCACTTATTTTAGGTTTATTTACTACCCAATCCCTCCAAATTTGATCTATTCAAGTCTTTGGTGATTCTCAAATTGTGTTCAACCAAGTCAATGATGGATATCAGACAAAATAAGAACATCTTATCCTATACCAAAACATGGTACAATGTTTATCATCATAGTTTGAGTACTTTTCTATAGAAAGTATAACAAGAAAAGACAACTAACATGCATATGCAATGACAAGTGTTGTTTCTTTGATTCCTATTGATATTAATAATGATGATCAAGATATTTTCATAATTAAATGATTACAATCACCATCAATATCCAATACATATTTTAGCCACTACACGTAGTTCCACAATTCTAGAATGGTTCTCTGATATCTATAACTTTCTAAATAAATCTATTACACTAGACACTTTTTCATGAAATGATAAATTCAAGTTACATAAATAAGCACTCCATTATGTAATTATTGGTAGAGACCTTTTTAAATGATCCTTTGATAGATAATTACTTCAATGTTTGACTTTAGTAGAAGCCAAAATTGTTCTTACATAGATACATGATAGTAAGTGTGGTGGCCACTTCAATGGAAAAGCCATGTCACATAAATTTATTTGAAAAGGGTACTACTAGCCCACCATGGAAGATAAATGTATACAATATGCAAAACTATGTCATAAATGTCAACAACACAATAACTTACAACATGCACCATCACAATAATTGCAACCTATTGTCTCTCCATGGCAATTCATGTTAAGGGGATTTGATCTTATTAGAAAAATTAACCCTAAATTTGCCAATGGGCATAAGTTCATAATCAAAACCAAAAAATACTTTACCAAATGGGTAGACGTCATTTTACTTCAATCTATTATAGGTGAAGACATTTGTAGATTTTTCATGACTCACATTATTTCATGCTTCGATTTTCCCACAACCATCATTTTTGATAATGAAACATCATTCAAGAATAAAACTATCAAGAAATTTTGTAGAAAATATAATATTAAACACACATTCTCCACTCTATATTACCCATAAGGAAACTGTCAAGCAGAGGCTAGTAATAAAACCATCAACAATATTTTGAGCAAAATAGTGACCAAATTTGGAGATCATTAGCACAATCAACTAGTCTTTACATTATGGGTATATCACATAATTATCTACATGCCCACAAGAGCCAATCTTTATTCACTTTTTTGTGGCATAAAAGTAGTTTTACCATTGGAATTAGAAATCCCATCTCTTCGTGTCTCCCTTAAAGGTATTCTCACTGACGACCATGAAAAACATCTACACCATCTCGAGTGATTAGACCATACACACATTCAAGCAGTAGAACATCTCAATATCTACGAACAATGTATATAATGTTCCTATAAGAAATGAATTCACATTAGAGAATTCAAAATTAATAATCTCATTTTTAAAGAAATCTTTGCAATGTCAATGACAAAAAAGAAATCAAATGAAAATTCAAACCAAATTAGATAGGTCCATACATTATTACCAAAACTATTAGCCCTAAATTATATCATCTAGCCTCATTTGAAGGAAATAAACTCAAAAATTTAATGAATGTTATGCATCTACTAGTATTTCATTTCACACATTATATTGTACATAATTTTTCAAAATTACTTATATATAGTTCTTAGTATTTATTTTACATAATTTCCTTATGATTGATTGTACATAGCTTATGTAAAAAATACCAAAAAGAATACAAACTTTTAAAAATATAAAAACATTGAAATATTCAAAAACATTTAGATTATATTCTTCATCCATGCTTTACATTTCTACTATCCTGTTAGACTTACATTTATTGTTCAATACTATTGTTTGTCAATTTATCTACATTACCATGCTTCACTTTATATTTTTTGAGTGTGTGCAGTGACATCCAACTCCTTGACATCGATATACATACCCATTGGCATCTTCTACATGACTACACCATCCAAGTTATGTCATTACTACACCACACACTCTAGTTATCATGTTGATGTACATTATCTAATAGATTACATAAATTACTCTATCGACATTCCACTAGTATATAACACTTATGTATTTCCTTATCATATACCTAGTCTTGTATTAACATGTCTTACATACTTTCACTTCTTGATTTGATTAGTTAGGTATGATCATATTTCCAATATACTACATGTTTTCCTTTTTTTCTTTGTGTAGCTAAATGTGATTACATTTCTTAGTTCTTATTTGTCTCCTATATGTGCCTTAGGACATTTTCCAATGTCATTTACTTCTATGTATTGTGTATGCCTTATGATATTTACCAATGTATTTTGCTTATAATCTTTTTTGTGATTGTGGCTTTCATGCCAGCCTTGCTTGTTTTAATTTTATGTGTATGTGGCATTTGAACATGCCTTATATGCTTTCCTTCCTAGTTTGAGTGACATGTGCCATGTCCCTTATTTACTCAACCCCTTAGCCCCTTTTATATGCTTTTTGATTCTTGCCTTGCATGCTTTGCTTGTTTGCTTCTCATTGTTTTGAAATGCCATAATCCACATTATGCATTATCTTGCTTTTTTGGATGCCATGACGGACATTGTGCTCCATCCCTCCTTGCCAACTAAAAAATAACACCTAACTAGACTTCTAGCTCTAATTCAGTACATTACACATGTTATTATATTATTATATCTATTTGGGCCTATCCTTATTGATCTAATAATATCTCATTGCAAACCATGCTATATCTTGAGATATCTTGTCAATTATCCTTGTTATATCATGTATCTTTGCAACATAACACACTTGTAAGGCTCTTTCTTCTAAATGAAATAATTTTAGGGTTTTCATTTCTACCCTTCAAAATAAGGGTAAATAAAAAAGGGTTTTATCGCAAGAGATCAGAGCTCCTAACAATTGAAAATTCAACTTTTAGAACACCTAGAACAACAATTAGACATCAAACAAGATAGAACAGACCAGGTAAGTAATGAAAATGTTAGAACAGTCATTAGATTTAGCCCAAGACAATAGTGCCAAGATTAGACTATATCTCTAGGCCCTCTAGTGTCCATTTTCAACACTTGTATCCAAATAGCATAAAAACTAGACTTTTCAAAAGTAGGCAAAAAAGTAGGTTTAGCTACAGTTTTGCATAGTTAGATTGATTTAGAATTAGTAGTTTCAAGTATAGTTTTGATTAGAGAATACAAATATAGGGGGTATCATGCATGACATGATGGGTCTCACTTCCATTTTTATATATGGTAGTTGGTGTAACTTCTAGATTAGAATCCATGTTTCAGACACCAATGATTAGGGATAATGTCCATGACACATTTGTTTTGTTTTCTTTATGAATTTAACATTAGCTAGGCATTTTTAGTAGTTTCATGCCTTATTCCATTTTTAGGATCTTGGAATAATTTTGGAGTGGCTTTCGTACAAGCCTAACTTTCACATTTTAGAGTGTCTTTCATATAAGCCTAGTGTACTAGTTTTAGAATGTCTTTCATATAAGCCTAGTGTACTAGTTTTAGAGTGGCTTTCATACAAGCCTAATCTCCATCTTTCAGAGTGGCCAAGAGTGGCCTAGTTTCTATCATACATTCATCTATCCATGCCAACATTGTCATATCATAGTACAATCATGGGCATCATAAGCCATCTCATATGACACACATTTCATATCAGTATCAATTCATAGCTTTACTTCATAGGGCAATGATAGAGATAAAAGACTAGTTAGCCTTTATATTCTTGAGCCTCCTACTCAGAGGGATCAGACACACAATCCAAACATTAATTAATACATGCATGATCACATAAAATCACTTTGTGGGTGGTGATAGAGCCAAAGGGCTAGCCTTTACATTCTCGAGCCACTCTCAAGGAATTGAGCACTCAGCTTTGTATGTAATTGGAATAGCATAATGTGCATGAGATCAGATAAGATAGAGCACACCTACACTTCTTATTGGGGTTACACTTATTAAATGGGATCATGACCAATATAGGGATTGGTTAGACCTGATTAAGGGATCACTTGTATCATTTGTCACAACATATCATGCTAGGAAGGGTTCTAAAGCCTAGAGTCTAACAGAATCACACAATAACCCTAAAAGATTCCTATGATTTGATTTTCACTTATTTTACAAACAAGAAAGTAAACTATTCTAATAACAATAAAAGTAAACTAATCTAGTGCACACCAAAGCTTGTGGCACAAAGTGAGGGGTTAGATGCAAAGTAATCAAATATGTATAGGGAACTTCAAATAAAGAAAGTATGAATAAAACCTTAATACATATAATATGAAGAGTAATTTATTTGAGCTAACACTTATGCTACTTCTATCTACTAAAAGAGAGGAGAACAAAGTTAGAATATACTTGAATATGAAGTCATTGTGATTCAATCTCTCCCTTGGCCAATGGGGATTTGAAAGAGGTTGTTGTGGTTTGTAAGGATCACTTTGTTAAGCCAAAACATCCAAAACCTATCCATAAGACTAGATTCAATAAATAAAAAACTTAATCTAAGACTCCTCAAGTAGAATGGTGGAAGAGTAGATTGTGAAGAAGCTTGAGTGAATAATAACTCTTTATTGCATATTTTTTATAATGACCAAAATGACTATATATATATATATATATATATATATATATATATATATAGGAGTATCTCACTCAAAAATCATTCAAACATGTTGGATATGCTAGGTTGA
This sequence comes from Torreya grandis, assembly GCA_037957365.1. Classification (NCBI taxonomy): domain Eukaryota; kingdom Viridiplantae; phylum Streptophyta; class Pinopsida; order Cupressales; family Taxaceae; genus Torreya; species Torreya grandis. The sequence goes on along the minus strand of JARHVA010001563.1, from coordinate 34,745 downwards.
CTAGGTCAACCTAATACATTCTTGGGCTAATGTTGAAATTTTGTGCTAGGTCAGTCAGGATGTAAACAAGTCAAAAGAGTTAAAGTGACCCTAGAATACACTAGGTTAACCAAGTTGACCTAGTGTACTGAATAGGTAAAAAGAGTGTAAAGCAAGGAGAAGAAAGATAAAAAGAGGAAAAGACAAAATAAATGTGTAAGAGTGGATAAGTATCTTAGGGAAAGGTTTTAAGATTAGAATGGATTAGTAATACTATGGCAATAAGGTATAACAATCCTATGAAGCACCAAAGGTCTACCCACCCCTTTCTCAGTGCACCCCTTAAGGCATGCACTTAGAGAGATTGATTCATGATGGGTTCTTGCAAGATGTAAAGCATCAATATTTGATAAAAGTTCAAAATATTATATGTATACATATGTCCCACTCAAAGCTCATCATGTGTCACTAAGGTTTAATAGGGGATGGTGCTTCAAGAAAGAACATAAGGACACACACAATGTTGATGCTAAAATAATTGTAGTATTTTAAAAAGCATAAAATAATTGAAAGTATATGACTAAAAGGGAATATAATCTAAAAAGTAAATAACTAAAAAGTAAAAGTAATACATACCTTGACTTACCTTTTATCATAGGATGGTTGTCAGCTATGTTTTTAGTTTTGATTGTGTAAGGCGTAGAGACTACTTTCGACAAACACAAAAATACAAAAATAAAGAGAAAAAAAACAAACACAAGAAAAGCTAAGATAATAGGTGCTATCTGGATGGGTTGGGTGATAGGTAATATGTTAGACCAAATGACCAAGTCAAATTAGGTAAATTGGGTAACTAAAAAGCTAAGGCTATTAAAGACTGAAAAACTCAAACAAGTAAACTAAAATTAAGAAAAGGCAAACTCACCAATTCAAACTAAGGATACATATTTAAACAGAAATGATAAGCAAGACAAATTAATGGTAAAAAGAAAAATAAAAATGGTAAAAATAACATTGATAAGTGAGAAGTAATAATCTATATCTCACTCAACAATGGAAAAAGGGGATGCATAAAAGGGAAAATAGCATTGATGAGTGAGCAGTAACAAACCACATCTCACTCAATAATGGAAAAAGGGTGTGAAATTAGGTGTTTTTAATAGAAATAAAAATCATGATAAACTAGAAAAGGAAACTAAAGTAAGTTTAGTAAATGTAAAATGAAGTGAAGAATATGATCCAAAGTTGCTCAAACATGTTGGTTTGTGTCTAACAAAGTAGTGCTAGCATATTTTTAAGAAATGAAGAAGAAGGAATCAAAAGAAGAGGGAAGAAAATTTTGGAATCATAATTTGGATTTCAAGAGGGGAAAATGAAATGGGTGGAGGGGAGAACTAAGGAAAAACCAAGGTAGAGAGAACTCTTTATTGAATTCAAGACACTCAAATTTGGTTTGTTAAAATAAGAGGACTGTCGACCTTAGGGACTTTAAAGAGCTTCTCTTAGCTACACAAGTTTTGGGTCAATAAATAGAGTATATATATCATCCCAGGAAGGCTAAATGCATAAAAATTAGAATGGAACTACCTCCACATGTGTTTCCCACTCTTTATGATCCCTTATAAATCTGTCAATCTACTATAAAAATTGGGTACTTTCATGAGAAATTAGGTAGCACCATAGATTTTTTTGAATTGCCCTATTCCAATCTACTAACCTATCACACCCCAAAGGACTTTAGTTCTATGTGAAGCTAACTGTGGAGTTTGAGCTTCGATTGGAGATAAGAGATGTGCTTGTAATCACATATTTTGGTGTCATTTGACTTTCGAGATTTGTATGTTGCCTTTTAAATATCATTACCTTTTATTTTCAAAAGATTTAGATTTTAACTTTCTTGATGGCTTTTTCTATATTCCTCCTCTATATAGATATAGAAAACCAAACATGGGTACTAAAGATGACTTTCATTTGAAAACATTGGGACAAGGTTGTTAAGAGAGAGAAACTTAAAAGAGCATGGGGTCTAAGAGCCTTGTAAATATAGGTGAAATAAAAGTGCTATCTTGACTTCAACCTTGTTTTATCTAATGAAGAGATGAGAGAAAGGGGAAATCAAGAGAAATGACACATGGAATAATTTGAATTGCTTTAAATTACAAAAAATGTGACAAAGGGTAAAAAGAAGGATATAATGACAAGAAAAGTGATTCCTTATAATAAAAAAAGGGAAATGGAAGAAAACATGCTAACATAGATTATTATGCGGATAAGTAAAAGCTAATATCTAATAACAAGGATCAAGAATATGAAAATAATGGTAATTTGATGATGCAAGCCAGGTCTTATCTATGGTATTACAAATAAAATCATAAAATAAAGACACTTGAGGGTGATAATAAGCAAGTGAAAAGCAAAATTAAGGGAGCCATTGTAAAAAACACCTCACAAAATAAAAACCTAAAGGATTTCAAAACAACATTGGCAAGCAACAAAAGGAGAAGGAAAATAAGTAAAAGATGGTGGTTGTGTGAGGGATGTCATGTACTATCCATGGTCTTACAAAGAAAGTCACAAAATAAAACCCAAGGAGAACTAAATCAAAATTGGTAAATAGAAGGAATGAAAAATAAGATAAAATGTGAGAGAAAATAAAGAAAACTATGGTACATCAAGAAACCAAAAGGCCAAAAAGGGAGGACTAAAGGCTTGTGAACAAGAGGGAACTATTGCAGAAGAAGATACCCATGTTTAAGTAACATACAAAAAGTATTAGATAGATATAGATATAAATCATAATAATAAGGAAATGATTAGGCAAAGTATTTTTTTAAGAATTGAGCATTGGTGGGTTCTTTGAAAACATGGCCTTCAATAGTTTGAAGGTGATAGGTACTTGGACAAATAATATCTTTAACTAAGTATGGGCCTCACCATATTTGGGCATACTTTCCTTATTTTTCATGAGTGTAGTCTAATTTAAGGACAAGATCACCAACATTAAATGTGTGGATTTTGACACTTTTGTTATGTTGTCACGTAATACGAGCCTTATATTGGTGATTATATTATAAGGTAGAGAGGCGATGTTCATCAAGTAGATCAAGAGCATGAAAGCAAGATTCACACAATTCCTCATTAGGAATGATACCATGAAGAGATATGCAAAGAGATGGAATCTCAAATTTGAGAGGAAGAACTGATTCATAGCCATAACTAGAGAAAATGGAGTTACCCTAGTGGTAGTATGAATGCTAGTCCGATAGGACCAAAGTGTGGGATAAAGATGAATATGCCTATCTATGTGGGTTTCATGTATTGTCTTTTGAAGGATTTTATTGAGAATCTTGTTAGTGGCCTCAGCTTGACCATTATATTATGGATGATAAGGAATCAATTTTTTTTGATTAATCTTAAATTTGGTGCAAAGTTGTTTAACATGTTTATTTTTAAAATTACCACCATTTTCATAAATGATGGTGTGAGGAACACCAAAACAACAGATGATTTGGTTAAGAATGAACTTTGAAATTTTAGGACCAGTAATATTAACAAGGGGCATGGCTTCAACCCACTTGGTAAAGTACTCAGTGGTGTTGATAATAAAGATGTGCCCATCTTGGGAATAAGGGAGTTTACAACTGATATTGAATCTCTATGTGGAAAATGGCCAAAGAGATTCAATGGTTTAAAGTTTATCTTGTAGTGAATGAATGAAATCATTATGAAGTTGATAAGGATTACACTTTTTAGCTTATTCAATAACATCCTTTTCTAGAGTAGGCCAATAGTAACCCATACATAGGAATTTGTGAGTTGTAGTGTGTCTGCTACAATGACCACCATAAATGCCCCCATGTGCTTGTTCAAGTAGAGGAGGGACCTTATCTTACATGACACAAAAAAGCAAGGTACCTTCCACATTATGATAATAAAGGATGTTATGTCTAAATAGTACATGAAAGCTTGTTTAAAAGAGACATGTCTTTTCATGAGACATGTCTTTTTATGTTCTTGGAATTGTATGATAATCTTGATACCATGAGCATTATCGGATGGTGACAACTTCATGTGGAAAATAAGTGAATCAGGAGGGTGAGTACATGATAGAGATTGGATTATTTATATGATAAAAGAAGGATAAAAAAGAACTTGATGTGGATGAAAAAGAGATATTGAAGAGGCAAGAGAATCAATAATGGAATTTTGATCTCTATCAATAGGCTCGATTGTAAAAGAGACAAAATCATTGGCAAGATTGATTATAATTTAATGATAGGCAATAAGATTTTCACTTTTACATTGATATGTACCACTAACTTGATGGAAAATGAGTTGAGAATCACCCAAAGCATGAAGGTATTATGTCTAAATGAAGAGAAACTCTCATACCTAAGATAAGAGCTTTGTACTTGGCCATGTTGTTGGTGACATCAAATGTAAAATAGAAAGCTAAAAGAATGATCTTCTCAAGAAGACTAGTGAGAATGCAACCTACCCAAGTTCCTTGAAGGCATTTAGCACCATCAAAGTGGAGGGTCTAATTATCCTCATGAAATTAAACATTAATTTTAGGAAGCTCCTTGATAATACCATTTCTTTAGTAGTATTGGAGGGAGGGGGAGATTCATCAAGTTGATTAGCTATAAGATCAGAAATAAAGCTATGAAAATAATATTTAAGAGAGATTTATTAATTAAGACCTTCAATATAAAGGATATTATCATATAAAAGGTTATCTTAAAGGGAAGAAGTGGCTAGAATATGAGCTATAACAAGTTGGTCAGCTATGACTTGCCCTTTGACAACTTTTTACATGACAATGCAAAGATCGAATTCCATTAGTAAAACCATCTACTTGCCAATTATATCTCCTAGAAGAAATGCTTTGGAGAAGAAATGATGAAGGGTTTTAGAATCAATGATGACATAAGTGGTGTAGTAAATCATGTAGTGATGAATCTTTTTAGTGGTAAAATAAATAATGAAGCAATCATGCTCAATTTTAGTATAATATGTTTAATAATCAATGAGGCCATGACTAATATAGTAGATGGCATACTCCTTGCCCATGGCATCTTGTTGGGAAAGCATTGCCCCAACTAAAATAGATGTGGAAGAAGTATAATGAATTAAAGGTTTATCATTAGAAGGAGGATGAAGTGTAGGTGGATTAGATTTTTTAAGAAGATCCAAAGGAGGTAGAGAAGGTGAAGATGTTTTCAAAGGTTCAGAAGGTGAAAGTTGTTCTACCACCCAAGGGGAATGGATAAGAGGAAGATTAAGAGGATGCACATAACCCTTAGGTTTTAAGTGTTTAGCTACATAAATGGTATGCATATCTTGATTGAAAGCATGAATTTGAGATAAGGTCTTTTGATAATGTAAGACATCCAAGTCTCTTAATTGAGCTTCCCCAATGATATAGTTGTCATCATATGTAGGATAAATTGTACATGTTTGGGATTTATGAGGATCTTTAGAAGGTGAAATCCCAAGATTACTAAATATTCTAGGAGACATGGTGAAAGGATCTTGAAATAATTTAACCACTCCAAAATCATTGTAAGTAAAAAACATCTTTAGGTAAAGATGGATCTTGAGCATGGAATAGAGGGGGAAAATCAGTAATCTCATCCATGAGATGAATGATATGATCCCAAGGTAAACGAGAAGGAGGAAGCTAGTCTAAAATATATGGAGGTAATCTAGTGGTGTTGAAAGTATGTTGTAATTCATTGCACTCATCATTATCAAAATCTATAAGAGTAACTTGTAAATTAGGATTCATATTGATGAGTAAAGGACCATTATTAATTTTAGGGATCATAGGAATACAATATTGTGATTTAAGATTAGGTAATTCGATACTCCATGGGATGGGATTAGCTTCATGCTTATAGAATTTTCCATTATGGAAAAATTTAATGCATTGACTATTGAAAGAAGTAATGGCCCTTATTTGATGATTCCATGGTCAACTAAGGAGTATGTTAAAAGATAAAGGAAGGTCAAAAACCATGAGTTTAGTTTGAATGATCTTAGGACCAATGGTTAAGGGAATTCATATATAGCCAAGTGGCTTTTGATTAGTCTTGTCAGAACCATGACAAGTAAGATAGGTTTGTTTAAGATGAATTTTATTATAACCAAGTTGTTGTAGAAGCCATAAAGAGGTTACATTAATACCAGAACCTTCATCAACTAGAAATTTTTGAATGAAGGTGGTATTAATGGATATTTGGATGAAGAGAGGCAGATCATTAACATGAAAGAGTATTTCATCATTAATCATGTCTTATTTAAGGAATTCAATGGAAGGTTTTGAATAAAGACACATAGATTCGATGGTAATAATGTTAGCTGGCTGAGAATCAATAGAAGGTAGTTCTTTCTAAATAAGATGGATCTTTAATCTCTTGGAGTTATTGCATAAGGAATTTTTTATGATAAGGTGAAGTGAGAACCAAATACATAAGAGGAATCTTTCTTGGCATTGATTTAAGTTCTTGAATAAAATTCCAATGAGATTCAAAAGAAGAGCCATGGGGTTTAGAAGACACATTAGACTTTAGAGGAATAGATGTGGTTGGAGGATTAGAAAGAGGAAGTTATTCCTTAGGTGCTTCTGATTCAATATTAATGGTGGTGGTATCTTTAAGCAATTGTTCCTCCAAATAAGGTTTCTTAGGCTTGGTAATATGATCTTTTTGGATAGGTTTTTGATGATAGTTAACTTTAGTTGTATTGACATATTGAGGAGCTTTTAAAGTATTGATCATAATCAACATCAATTACACAAACATCCTTGGGATTTGATTGATTATGGGAAGAATATTTATGGTTTTTAGATGTAGAAGCTTTAGAGGATTGTCATTTTTGAGAAGCATTAGTGTACTCTTGATGATGATGTTTGATCATGTTTTCATGGTCCAATGAATCACTAAACATGTAAGAAATAGCATACATAGAAATCCCTTTATAAGATTCATGAGAATATCTAATGTCGACATGAAACCAACAAAAGATATTGGGATCATACCACTTAGGAAGAACATTAGGATATATGAAAGGTTTAGAAGGTAGTAAAAATTGTCTCTTTTGATGTACTGAAAGAGGTATGTGAGATGGTAAAGGAATATCATTTTTGGCAACCCCTGATTTGGCTTGAGAAGTGTTACTAGTGATAGTATTTGATGTTTAGAAATATCCTTTAAGAAGCTTATAATTAGGTTAAAATTGCTTCATAATAAAGTCTTACCATTTAGCTAGGTCAAGAGCTTCATTAAGAGTTTGAGGAGCAAAGGTTTGAACCTTGTATTAAAGAGTGGGAGTTAAAGTTGTGGTAAAGAGTTTGAATAAGTTAATTTCAGATAGATTATGATTGGCTTTATGAGCTAGGGATGTCCATATTTTAATAACGTTATGAACTAATTAGTTAGGAGTTTTCTTAGCATTTATTAAATGGCTAAGATAATTTTTAAGATCATTATTTTGAAATTCTTTAACTAAAAGATTGACCAAATCTTCATGTCTCCAAATACAATGTTGAGGTAATTGATTATACCATTCTAATACATCACCAGTAAAATTTTTAACTAAGAGTTTAGTAGTGGCAAATGTATTTATTAGTTTGGATCCATTCTTTGTAGAGATTACCAAAGGCTTTAAGAAATGAGGCAGGGTCTTTAGTCCCATCATATTTGATAGTTGGTGATATGTTATCAATGTTAATAGCTATAATGAAGGGAGATAAAGGATCATTTTGAATGGTTTGAAGCATCTTGTTATTAATTATTGGTTGAGAAATAAAATTACATGAGACATCTCCAAGAGGTGGAAGAATGTTAGGATTAGCTTAAGGATGCATGATTAGAGGTTGATTAGTTACATTAATTAAGTGTTGTTGAAGTTGAATCATCTAATTGGTATTTGAGTTTTTCATAATATATTGATTGAAACATTTTCTTAATTAATAATGTGGAGGTATTTTCAATAAACCAAAAAATATAGATTTTTTTAATAAAAAATAAAAGTATAATATTAATAATATATTTAAGTTTGAACTATATTATTTTAAAAATATAGATTTTAGCATCAATCAATCCTACATTGGTTTGAATATTTTGAGAAGTTTCTTGATAGGTGTAAAAGGATTGGATCCATCAACTTCATCTTGAGGTGTTATTTGAACCATGTGACAATTTGAAGATGAAAGATGAAAAGAGGTACCCCAAGAGTGATGGTTCTCTTGGGAAGAAAAGAAAGGGAGAAATGAACATCCCATATCGGATCTAAATGGGTTAAGACTATCCAAGATGACTCTAATAGGAGACCTCATTCTGATTAAATGGAAATGAACAAAATGCTAAATGGAAGAGATAGAGAATGAGGTTGATAAACAGGGATAGTAGGAAATAGAACTAGGTTAACCAAGTTGACCTTATGTAAAAATAGAACCTAAAAACTATAATAGGTCAACTAGGTCAACCTAATGTAGTGAAAAAGGAAAAAAAAATAGGGTCTAAGATAGCACTAGGTTGACTAGATAGACCTAGTATAGTAGATAAGGAAAGATAAAGGATTAATAGTAAGATAGGGAATAAAGCAAGATATTTTATAACTAATCCAAAAAAGTGAATGATAAAAGTAAAAAAATAATTAATTAGATTGATGTTAGTCAATCCAATTGAATCATGCAAAGAAAAAATCTTGCACCAATATTGGCTAGTGCAAGTTTTTGTGTACACAATTGAGCAAAGAGCAAGTAAACAACTTAGAAAGTAAAGCTAGCTAATTGGCCAACCTAGAATGTTAGATTTATTAAAAATGATTTTAAATGATAGATATTTAATACTAAATATCAATATATGGATGGTTTTAAGTGAGTTTAAGATGAAAGGGATTGTAGTGGCAATCATACAAGCTTGGCATTGGGGCCTAACCCCTCACTTCACACACTATAGTGATAAGAGTGTCAGGTGCTTAGCCAAAATATATGATTAACCATGATTTATACATGGCCAGAGTATCAAGTTAGCTTCCCCCTTGGTGATGAAATCCAAGTTGGTTGGCTTGGGTAGTCATATGTTTAAAATGCCTTTTGATATTTAAGTGATTTGGCTATATGTGCATAAAATAGAAATAGTACAACTAAGTAATTAATTAAAAACCTCCTAATTACCATATAAGGTGAATTCAAATTTTGAAACAAGGTAGAGTGAAAACACTATATGCACAAAAAATAGAACTAGGTCAAGAGTGTCAAGCTAGCACTATTGAAAATAGGGTCTGGAAAACCTACTAGGTCAACCAGGTTGACCTAGTTATTTTATATAGCAAATATGACATAGGACTAGGTCACCCAGGTTGATCTATTTGGTTGTGTAGAGGTAGTTTTGAAGGCTGCAAACTTGAAAGGAAAATATAGAAATAGAGAGATACAAAAGAATATAAAATCACCTTGATGGTTTAGAGATAGAATGTTTTGATCTAAAACCTACATTCTGGGTTGAGCTGGTCAACTAAGCAATATAGAAATCTATTGAAAAGTGTTGAAAATGCACTAGGTTAACTTGGTCAACCTAGTTGGTTGGATTGGAAGCCTGGAAATGTACTAGGTCAAGTTGGTTGACCTAGCAGGATGATTTGAAATTTTGGAAACTAGAATTTGTACTGGGTCAAGATGATCGATCAAGCTATATGAAGACTGCTACAAAGTGATTGAAAATACACTAGGTTAACCAAGTTGACATAGTAGGCTGAACTGGTATTCTAAAAAATGCTAAAACTTGTATTGGGTCGAGCTAGTTGATCTAGTTACCTATTCCCATACATAAATAAAAATAAACTAGGTCAATATAATTAAACTAGTATGTCAAAATATATGATAGAAATGATGACAAAGTAATGAAATAAAAGTGAACAAATCTACAAAAATTTGATTTACATGAGTTCACTAGAATGTATGCAATCAAAATTGCATGATGTGCATGAATTAATCTTGGATCAGATAAGATACATCATACCTACACTTTTGATTGGGGATATACTGATTAAGCAGGAGTATGACCAATATGGAGATTTGCTAGACTTGATTAGGGGATCACTTGTATAATTTATCAAAATATATCATAATAGGAAGGGTTCCAAATCCTATACATAGAATATGAAGAGTAATATTATTCGAGCCAACACTTATGCTACTTCTATCTAATAAAAGAGAGGAGAACAAAGTTTGAATATACTTACCTGAATGTGAACCCATCATGATTCAATCTCTCCCTTGGCCAATGGGGCTTTGCAAGAGGTTGTTTTGGTTTGTAAGGATCACTTTGTTAGGCCAAATCATCCAAGACCTATCCACAAGATTAGATTCTCCAAATAATAAACCTAAGCTAAGACTCTTCAAGTAGAATGGTGAAAGAGTAAATTGTGAAGAAACATGAGTAAATAATAACTTTTTATTACATATTTTTGATAATGACCAAAATTAACTTGTATATATAGGAGTATCTCACCTAAAAAATTATCCATATATGTTAGCTATGCTGTGTCAATTGGGTCAACCTAGTACATATTTGAGATAATGCCTAAAGTCTTTGCTAGGTCAGTCAGGATGTAAAGAAGTCAAAAGAGCTAAAGTGACCCTAGAATACACTAGGTTGACTAGGTTGACATAGTGTACTAAACAAGTAAAAGGGGTGTAAAGCAAGGAGAAGAAGGATTAAAAGAGGAAAAGACTAGAAGAATGTGCAAGGGAGGATAAGTAGATTAGGGAAAGAATTTAGGAGCTAAAATGGATTAGTAATAATGTGGTAATAAGGGACAACAATCTAATGAAACACTAAAGGTTTGCCCACCCCTTTCTCAATGCACCCCTTAAGGCATGCACTCAAAGAGATTGAGTCATGATGGGTTCTTGTAAGATGTAAAACATCAATATTTGATAAAAGTTAAAAATATTATGTGTATACAAGATCCATTCATGATATTACTCTTGGTTCAACATCATATAACATTACTCAACATCACTCAACACCATAACAAGTTTTGTATTGGTTCACATACTTGATGAGGTGTATTCATTATTTTCTCTTCCTCTCTCTCTCTCTCTCTTACCTAGCTTTGTACATTCTTATTTTATATGTAGCGCATCTAGTAAGAATTGATTTACTCTTTATTTTCTCTTGTAGATTCACACTTCATAGTGTGTTCTCTCTATGCACACCCATCACCACATAGCTTCACAAGCGTCACCCTTACAAGTAAGTTTAGGTACACTTTATTTTTTCTTTTATCCTAGTATTTCACTTTACTTCATCACTAGAATCAAGGGGGCAAATGTAGTCATATAAAATGTGAAAATTGGTAACTTGAGTGTGGCTTGTGACACCCAACCCATAGGTCCCTCCTACTTACTTTCATGACCCTTATAAACATATTTTCATGGATTCCCAATCATTCTTAGCCTTTCAGACCAAATCTTAGCTTAGCCAGACTACTCTTTATGTGATAAATGCATCTTCTAGGTCCCATCAACTAAGGACAATAACAACTAACTTGGACTACAACATCGGTGCCACTAGTGTCCTATTTTAGTGCTCTTATAAAAGTGCATTTTTAGCCCCAGTGCTCAATTACTTATAGTTATTATCCTCCATTTTTTTGGTCTAACATGAATACATTTAACCTTTGACCAATAAATCCTTATAAGATCCCATTTAAAGATCATTTGGAAAGGGTTGGAAATTATCACTAAGCAAGCAAGAATATAATCAAGACTACTTAGGAGATATTCCCTATTCTTTGAATACAACCAACCAATACTATTAAAAGTTTATTCAAATCCTTACACCAATCCCTAACCACCTCAAGCACACTTAGTTTTAGCATTTTCACAAATCACATCAAGTGAGAGAGCTATATATGGCTTGATCCCTCTTTGAAGTATTGGTATGTAGGTACCGTGCCCACATAAGGGGTGTGGATACATGTTCAATGAATATTACACACACTAACACCCCTTATTTCTCAAATTTAGTCAAAGTACAAAGGAGTCTAGGGTTTGAAGACAAAATTTTCTCTATGAGGAGTTCTATAGACATGTGATAGTTAAAACTATACAGGTAGGGTCACACAAACATAGTGAATAAAACCTAAAAAGCTTAGGTCTCTTGGATAATAGTGATCAAAGTGGACTACAGCACTGGTGTCACTAGTGTCCTCTTTCGGCACTCTTGTCCAATCATAAAACAAAGGCTAGATCTTGATTTGTGATAGTGTCCCAATCTTACATAGTAAATTTCAGACTTTGTCTCAACTATCTCAATTTCTAGCTAAGTCTTATTTTCTATCCCTTATTACTATTTTTAGAATGGTTAAAATCACAATCAAATTTATACAAATTAGTATCTTAATTATTACATATTTGTTTACTAATTTTCCTACTCAGACCTTTTAAACTAAATTAGGAATAATACATCAATATTCCAAAAAAAATTAACTCAACTACTTTCTTGTAGTCTACATCATAAGGTTTAAGTTCATTACAATGAAATATGAACAATATGATTGAAGATATATGTATAAAATATATATTATATTGAAACCTATAGTGAGGGGGTACACACTGGTACTCAATTTTGATCAACCACATGAGGTGAGCAGTTCATCATCCACATGAATAATTATTGGTTCTCTCTACTCAGCATCATCCTTGAGGGGAAGCATGTCTCAGATTTAGGGGACATTGTCACAAGTTTAATGTATCTTGAATAAGTTTAATAGATTTTGAGTTAGGGTAACTTATATATATGTCATACTTGGTTAATGACAGGTCTACATCATTTGTTAATGGTTTCAAACAAATTCCCTATTGTATTTAGATATTTTTAAAGCTATACATTCATCATTATAGGTAGATCATCTTAAAACCACATCATCTTAAAGTTGGGTGACCATTTCAAGTTTATTAATCTCAAAACCACATCTTATACAAAACCAAAATTCATACCCAACTTGACCAAAATATTCAAGAATTTAACATGTATATACATTTTAGGTTAATCATCCTACTTTCGTATCTTACCATCCTAATTACATAGTAAGGTATAGAACTCTATAGTATTGATAAACACCAAGTGTTGTCTAGCTTGTTTTTGAGCTTATAATTGTTACATCCATGGTGTGGCTAGGACTTGTCCCATGTCAAAGACACATTCTTTAGATGACATGAAAATGGATGGAGTGGTTGATGGTTGTCCCATGTGTGATGGAGGGGTAGATGAAGGAGGTGCAAAAAATAGAGGATTAACCATATTTTCATAAGAGATCTTAATTTTAGGCAAAATTTGAATAATCTATTTGAATAGATTAGGGGAATTAAACTTGAATAATTGTAACAATAGAAGAATTTTATTAGACTTTCAATTGGGACCTCAAAATGCACCTATTGAATTAGAAGCTCTAATTGACCTTGGAGGAAATTTAAGGAATCAATTTTATTCAACACATTGTAGGGACGTTTTTGGGACAATCCAAGGCATGATTCATAGGTATTGGGCTCCATTAGATATCATTCTTGAAATATATGTCCAAGAGATGCACTATTACACCAAAGTCTCAATTTTTATTTCTACTTACACAAGATTATCCATACTACATAAACAAATTCAACAAGTTTGCCACTTAAAGAAATTAGTTCAAAATTTATAAACAAAGGGGTCTAGTGAAGGATATCAAAGAAAAAATAAAAGGCTAAGATAGGATTTTAGGTAAGTAGGATAATATCAATAAGAAACACAAAATTTAAGGGCAAGTAGGATTTTAGGCAAGTAAGGTGGTAAGGTATATCCTTACCCTATTCTAGGGAAGATCCCAATAGTTGTGCATGTTTCAATTGTCAAACAAGGATTTTTTTAACATGTGTTCTATTGATGAAACATATTGGTGTATATAAATATTAAAGTGTACCAGAAGTTGAACATGTAATAACTAATACTTGTTTAATATTTATTCTATAAAATTAAAAGTAACCAATCACATCTTCACAAGTAAGAGTCAAGTATTGATACTCTAATGCATAATAATGGTACACTAAAAGGTTAAGTTTTGATCATAGGTTTGAAAAATACATTTTATGACCACTCATGATAAAATTAGTTATATTGTCCAATGTATGATATGTTAGACCTTCAAACCTTATTTATAAGTAGTTAAGATGACATATTGAAATGGGTAAATTTTTTGAAGTCTAATGCAATGTTATGACACTTTAATTACCTATCCAAAGCTAAAGGGACCTTTCCCCTATAAGAAACACAAAATTTGACATTTCCCCTATAAGGATGCATGTCTAATGGGACCTTTCTCCCATAACAAACATGATTTTTTTTAATTTTATTTTAAACCAAAGAAACACGTACATGTTATATAATGTGTATGTGTTCTTTATTATGTTATATAATACCTACACATTATTTAACACGTAAAGGTTATTTTTATTTTAATTTAAAACTGAGCTTTTAGGCTCAAAAATGGCTTGGATTTTTGAGCTAAAGGCTTGGGACTGTGCATCTATAGCTGAGACAAAGAGTTTTAGGAAAAACCAACAAATTTTAACTTCAATCACCAAATATGCTATGGATTTCAACATCAAAATTTAAAAAATTATTACCGTTATGATGAGCACATTGTCCTCTTTCTAAATGTATGATTTTTAAAAATTTTGGGCTATTTTAAGGGTTCAAACTATTTATTTCTAACAACACCTTTTTTAGGCTACTACATGCCTCACCCATACATGCCTATTCATGTTTATCTAATTTGGTTTTTTTAATCCAAATGCAAAATAAATTATATGGTAGCAAAGTAGGCCTAATTCTACACACATTACAAAAATCAATTTTTATTTTTTTTGAGATAGTTAGGGAGGGCCACACAAAAGGCTATCCATTTTTTATCAGTTTTTAGGATATAATTAATTTCAAAATTAATAAAAAAATTTCATCAAAAAAAAATTATAACACACTATAAGAATTAATCTAAATATTCACCAAAAGGTTTCTAACAATATTTAACGATGCTCAAAAAATGGTGGGTCACACAAAATCCTACAATTTAAATTTTCTTAAAAAAAAGGAGGTCCTCTTAAAATTTTAGATGTGTGACCTATTTATACTTAACCATTTTTCAAAAAAAAAAAGTTTTTGGAAACAAGACTTGAAATTCTAAAATTTATATTTTTATACCATCTTCAAATTGAGTGTAGCCATCTCTAATTATCTATAGAAGTTCATATTTGTGAAATTTTAAAAAAATCATGTCCACAGGTAGGCCCTTTTTTGTCCTCCAACTTGGTGCACTTACCCTGTTGATTTATTCAAAGTTCAAAATTATAAGAAGTGAACATAAAGTTTGAATCTTTACATATTAAGCATGTTTAAATTGAGCAAAACCACTTAAGTTTTGGTGTTACGTTATTTAAAGTAAAAAATTATAAGGAACATGCATAAAGTTTGAATTTTTACATGTTATACTCGTTTGAAGCAAGTAAAACCACTTAAGTTTTAGTGTTACATTATTCAAAGAAAAAAATTATAAGAAACACACATAAAATTTGAATCTTTACATGTTAAGCATGTTCAAAATGAGTAAAGTTGCTTAAGTTTTGGTGTTGCATCATTAAAAGTTTAAAATTATAAGGAACACACATAAATTTTGAATCTTTCCATATTAACAATGTTTGAAATGAACAAAACCATTTAAATTTTGGTGTTGTGTTATTCTAAGTTTTAAATTATAAAGAATGTGCATAAAATTTTAATCTTTACATGTTAAGCATGTTTGAAATGAGCAAAACCATTTAAGTTTTAATGTTGCATTATTCAAAGTTCAAAATTAGAAGGAACATGCATAAAATTTGAATCTTTACTTGTTAAGCAATTTTGAAATAAGCAAAACTAATTATGTTTTGGTGATGTCTTATTCAAAGTTCAAAATTATAAGAAACAGACATAAAGTTTGAATCTTTACATGTTAAGAAGCTTTAAAATAAGTAAAACCACTTAATTTTTAGTGTTACATTATTCAAAGTTTAAAATTATAAAGAATGTACATAAAGTTTGAATCTTTACATATTAAACATGTTCGAAATGAGTACAATCACTTAAGTTTTGGTGTTGCATTATTCAAATTTCAAAATTATAAGGAATGCACATAAATTTTGAATCTTTACATGTTAAACATGTTTGAAATAAGAAAAACAATTTAAGTTTTAGTGTTTCATTATTTAAAGTTCAAACTTATAAGAAACATGCATATAGTTTGAATCTTTATATGTTAAACATTTTTGAAATGAGCAAAACCACTTAACTTTTAGTGTTTGGTTATTCAAAGTTCAAAATTATAAAAAACATGCATAAAGCTTCAATCTTTCCATATTAAACATGTTCCAAATGAGCAAAACCACTTAAATTTTGGTGTTACATTATTCATATTTAAAAATTATAAGAAACGTGCATAAATTTTGAATCTCTACATGTTAAGCATGTTAAAAATGAGCAACATCACTTAAGCTTTAGTGTTGCATTATTCAATGTTCAAAATTATAAAAAATGTGAATAAATTTTGAATCTTTACATGTTAAACATGTTCAAAATGAGTAACACCATTTAAATTTTATTGTTGCATTATTCAAAGTTCAAAATTATAAGAAACACGCATAAACATTAAATCTTTACATATTAATCATGTTCAAAACAAGCAAAACCACATATGTTTTGGTGTTGCATTATTCAAATTTTAAAATTATAAGAAATACACATAATGTTTGAATCTTTACATGTTAAGCATGTTTGATACACCAATAAAGTTTGAATCTTTTCATGTTAAACATGTTTGAAATGACAAACCTGCTTAAGTTTTGTTGTTGCATTATTCAAAATTAAAAACTTACTTAAACTTAGGTGTCGGGTTATTCAAAGTTCAAAATTATAAGAAATGCAAATAAATTTTTAATGTTTACATGTTAAACATGTTTGAGATGAGTAAAATCACTTAAGTTTTGGTGTTGCATTATTCATAGTTCAAAATTATAAGAAAAGTGCATAAAATTTGAATCTTTACATGGTAAACATGGTTGAAATGAGCAACATCACTGAAGTTTTTGTGTAGCATTATTTAAATTTTAAATTTATAAGAAACAGGCATAAAATTTGAATCTTTAGATGTTAAACATGTTTGAAATGAGAAACACCACTTAAATTTTGTTATTGCATTATTCAAAGTTCAAAATTAGAAGAAACATGTATAAGATTTGAATTTTTACATGTTAAGCAGTTCATAATAAGCAAAATCACTTAAGTTTTGGTTTTACATTATTTAAAGTTCAAAATTATAAGCAATATGCATAACGTTTGAATAGTTACTTGTTAAGCATGTTCGAAAAAAGCAAATCTACTCAAGTTTTGGTTTGCATCATACAAAGTTTAAAATTATAAAAAACACACATAAAGTTTGAATCTTTACATTTTAATCATGTTTGAAACAAGCAAACCCACTTAAATTTTATTGTTACACTATTCAAAGTTCAAAATTATAAGAAACATGCATAAATTTTGAATCTTTACATGTTAAGCATGTTTAAAATGAGGAAAACCACTTAAGTTTTTATTTTTCATTATTAAAAATTATAAGAAAGACACATAAAGTTTTAATCCTTAATGTTTAACATATTTGAAATGAGTAAAATCGATTAAGTTTTGGTGTTACATTATTCAAAGTTTAAATTATAAGAAACATGCATAAAATTTAAATATTTAAATGTTGTATGTTCCAAACAAGAAAAACTACATAAGATTTGGTTTTGCATTATTCAAAGTTCAAAATTATAAAAAAACATGAATAAATTTTGAATCTTTGCATATTAAGAATGTTCAAAATGAGCAAAAATAATTATGTTTTGGTGTTGCATTATTCAAAATTCAAAATGATAAGAGACACACATAAAATTTAAATCTTTACATTTTAAGCATGTTCAAAATGAACAAAACAATTTGAGTTTTGGTGTTGCATTATTCAAAGTTTTATATATATATATATATATATATATATATATATATGTTTAAATTTTTACATGTTAAGCATATTCAGAATGAGCAAAACCACCTTAGTTTTGGTTTTGCATTATTCAAAGTTCAAAATTATAAGAAGCATGCATAAAGTTTGAATCTCTAAATGTTAAGTATGTTCATAATGAGAAAACCCACTTAAGTTTTCGTGTTGCATTACTCAAAGTTCAAAATTATAATAAATATGCATAAATTTTGAATCTTTACATGTTAAACATCTTAAGAATGAACAAAACCACTTAAGTTTTAGTGTTGGATTATTTAAATTTCAAAATTATAAAGAACGTACATAAATTTTGAATCTTTACATGTTAAGCATGTTTGAAAAGAGCAAAATTACTTATGTTTTGATTATGCATTGTTTAATATTCAAAATTATAAAAAACTCACATAAAATTTGAATCTGTACATGTTAAGCATGTTTAAAATGAGCAACACCACTTAAGTTTTGGTTTTATGTTATTCAAAGTTCAAAATTATAAAGAACACACATAAAGTTTGAATCTTTACATGTTAAGTATTATCAAAATGAGAAAAATTGCTTAAATTTTGATGTTGCATTACTCAAAGTTCAAAATTATAAGGAACACACATAAAGTTTGACTAATTATATGTTAAGCTTGTTTGAATCTTTAAGTTTTGGTGTTACATTATTCAAAGTTTAAAATTATAAGAAATGTGCATAAAGTTTGAATTTTTACATCTTAAACTTGTTTGAAATGAAAAAAACCGCTTAAGTTTTGGTGTTGCATTACTCAAATTTAAAAATTATAAAAAACACGCATAATTTTTGAATCTTTACATGTTAAGCATGTTTGAAATGATAAAAACCTCTTAAATTTTGGTGTTGTATTATTCAAAAAAAAAAAAAAAATTAAAAAACATGCATAAATTTTGAATCTTTATAAGCTAAGCATGTTCAAAATAAGTAAAATTGATTAAGTTTTGGTGTTGCATTATTAAAAGTTCAAAAGTATGAGAAATGTGTATGATGTTTGAATCTTTACATGTTAAGCATGTTTGAAAGGAGCAAAACTACTTAAGTTTTGGTGTTGCATTATTCAAAGTTCAAAATTATTAGAAACATGCATAAACTTTGAATCTTTACATTTTAAGCATGTTCAAAATGAGCAATACCACTTAAGTTTTGTTGTTGTATTATTCAAAGTTCAAAATTATAAGAAATGTGGATCAAGTTTGAATCTTTATATGTTAAACATATTTAAAATGAGAAAAACTCCTTAAGTTTTGGTGTTGAATTATTCAAAGTTTAAATTTATAAGGAATGCACATAAAATTGAATCTTTACATGTTGAAAATTAGCAAAACCACTTAAATTTTGGTAAATGCATTATTCAAAGTTCAAAATTATAAGAAATACACGTAAATTTTGAATCTTTATTTGTTAAGTAGTTTCAAAACTAGCAAAACTACTTACATTTTAGTGTTATATTATTCAAAGTTTAAAATTATAAAAAATGTGCATAAATTTTGAACTTTACATGTTGAACGTGATCTGAATGAGTAAAACCACTTAAGTTTTGATATTACGTTATTCAAAGTTCAAATTTATAAGAGACTTACATAAAATTTAAATATTTACATGTGGAACATGTCCAAAATGAGTAAAACCACTTATGTATTGGTGTTACATTATTCAAGCTCAAAATTATAAGAAACACACATAAAGTTTGAATATTTACAAATTAAACATATTCAAAATGAGCAACACAACTTAAGTTTTGGTCTTACATTATTTAAAGTTCAAAATTATAAGAAATATGCATAAAGTTTAAATCTTTACATGTTAAACATGTTCAAAACAAACAAAACCACTTAAGTTTTGGTGTTACATTATTCAAATTTTAAAATTATAAGAAATGTGTATAAAGTTTGAATCTTTATATTTTAAGAATATTCAAAATGAATAAAACCACTTAAGTTTTTGTGTTACATTATTCAAAGTTTAAAATTATAAGAAAAATGCATAAAATTTGAATCTTTACACATTAAACATGTTCGAAATGAGTAAAACCACTTAAGTTTTGGTGTTGCATTATTCAAAGTTCAAAATTATAAGAAACATGCATAAAGTTTGAATATTTACATGTTAAAAATGTTAAAAATGAGTAAACTTGATTATGTTTTGGTGTTGCATTATTCAAAGTTCAAAATGATAAGAAACACACATAAATTTTGAATCTTTACATGTTAAGCATATTTGAAATGAGCAAAACTACTTAAATTTTGATGTTGCATTACTCAAAGTTCAAAATTATAAGAAACATGTATAATTTTTAAATCTTTACATGTTAAGCATGCTTGAAATTAGAAAAATCACTTAAGTTTTGGTGTTACTTTATTCAAACTTCAAAATTATAAGAAACGTGCATAAAATTTGAATCTTTACATGTTAAGCATGTTTGAAATTCGTAAAATCACTTAAGTTTTAGTGTTGCATTATTCAAAGTTCAAAATTATAAGAAATATGCATAAAATTTTAATCTTTACATGTTAAGCATGTTTAAAATGAGAGAAACTGCTTTAATTTTGGTGTTTCATTATATAAAGTTTAAAATTATAAGAAACATGCATAAAGTTTGAATTTTAACATGTTAAGCATGTTTGAAATGAGTAAACCCTTTTATGTTTTCATGTCGCATTATTCAAAGTTCAACATTATAAGAAACACAAATAAAGTTTGAATCTTTACATGTAAAGCATGTTTGGAATGAGCAAATTTGCTTAAATTTTGGTGTTGGGCTATTTAATGTTCAAAATTATTAGAGACAAGCATATACTTTGAATCTTTACATGTTAAGCATGTTTGAAATGAATAAAATCACTTATGTTTTGGTATTGTATTATTCAAAGTTCAAAATTATAGGAAACACATAAAGTTTGAATCTTTCAATGTTAAGTATATTTAAATCAAGTAAAACCACTTAAGTTTTGGTGTTGTATTATTCAAAGTTCAAAATTATAAAAAATGCAGATAAAATTTGAATCCTTACATGTTAAACATGTTCCAAATGAGCAAAACCACTTAATTTTTTGTGTTGCATTTTTCAAAGATCAAAATTATAATAAATATGCATAAATTTTGAATTTTTACATGTTAAGCATGTTCAAAATGAGCAAAACCACTTAAGTTTTGGTGTTGTGTTATTCAAATTTCAAAATTATAATAAACATGCATAAAGTTTGAATCGTTACATGTTAAACATGTTTAGAACAAGTAAAATTGCTTAACTTTTTGTTTTTTGCATTATTCAAAGTTCAAAATACACATAAAGTTTGAATCTTCACATGTTAAGCATGTTTGAAACAAGAAAAACTACTTATGTTTTGATGTTACCTTATTCAAAGTTCAAAATGAGTAAAACCATTTATGTTTTGGTCTTGCATTATTCAAGGTTCAAAATTATAAGAAACACATAAAATTTGAATCGTTACATGTTAAGCAAAGTTTGAAATGAGCAAATCCACATAGGTTTTGGTGTTATATTATTCAAGGTTCATAATTATAAGAAACATTAATAAAGTTTGAATCTTTACATGTTAATCATGTTCGAAATGAGCAAAACTACTTAAGTTTTAATGTTGCACTATTCAAAGTTCAAAATTATAAAAAGAACACATAAAGTTTAAATCTTTACAAGTTAAGCATGTTCAAAACATGCAAAATCATGTATGTTTCAGTGTTACAATATTCAAAGTTCAAAATTATAAGAAATATGCATAAAGTTTGAATCTTGAGATGTTAATCATGTTCAAAACATGCAAAATCACTTACGTTTTAGTGTTGCATTATTCAAAGTTCAAAATTATAAATAGTATGCATAACGTTTCAATCTTTATATGTTAAGCATGTTTAGAATGAGCAAAACCACTTCAATTTTGGTGTTGCATTGTCAAAGTTCAAAATTTTAAGAAACAAGCATAAAGTTTGAATTTTTACATGTTAACTATGTCTGGAACGAGCAAAACTGCTTATGTTTTGGTGTTATGGTATTCAATGTTCAAAATTATAAGAGACATGCATACACTTTGAATCTTTACAAGTTAAGCATGTTTTAAATTAGAAAAACTACTTAAGTTTTGGTATTGCATTAATTAAAGTTCAAAATTTTAAGAAACACACATAAAGTTTGAATCTTTACATGTTAAGCATATTCCAATCAAATAAAACTACTTAAATTCTGATGTTGCATTATTCAAAGTTTAGAATTATAAGAAATGTGAATAAAATTGAAATGTTTACATGTTAAGCATATTCTAAACGAATAAAACCACTTAAGTTTTGGTGTTGCATTATTCAA
This sequence comes from Torreya grandis, assembly GCA_037957365.1. Lineage (NCBI taxonomy): Eukaryota > Viridiplantae > Streptophyta > Pinopsida > Cupressales > Taxaceae > Torreya > Torreya grandis. Next base: position 12,313 of record JARHVA010001563.1, on the reverse strand, counting down.
AGATCAAAATTATAAGAAACACACACAAAATTTAAATCTTTAAATGTTAAGTATGTTTAGAATTAGCAAAACCACTTTAAGTTTTGGTGTGGCATTACTCAAAGTTTAAAATTATAGTAAATGTGCATAAATTTTAAATCTTTACATGTCAAGCATTTTTAGAATGACCAAAACCACTTAGGTTTTAGTGTTGCATTATTCAAAGTTCAAAATTATAAACAACGTGTATAAAGTTTGAACCTTTATATGTTAAGCATGTTCAAAACAAGTAAAACTACTTAAGTTTTATTTTTCAATTATTCAAAGTTTAAAATAATAATAAACATGTTCAAAATGAGAAAAAAGCTTAAGTTTTGTTGTTACATTATTCAAAATTCAAAATTATAAGAAACATGCGCAAAGTTTGAATCTATACATGTTAAACATGTTCAAAATGAGCAAAACCATTTAAGTTTTGGTGTTGTGTTTATTCAAAGTTCAAAATTATAAGGAATGTGCATAAAGTTTGAATATTTATATGTTAAGCATGTTCAAAACTAGCAAGACCACTTCAATTTTAATGTTTCATGATTTAAAGCACAAAATTATAAGAAATGTAAATAAAGTTTGAATCGTTACATGTTAAGCATGTTTGAAATGAGTGAAACCACTTATGTTTTGGTGTTGTGTTATTCAAATTTCAAAATTATAAAAAACATGCATAAAGTTTGAACCTTTCCATGTTAATCATGTTCAAAATGAGAAAAATCACTTAAGTTTTAGTGTTACATTATTCAAAGTTTAAAATTATATCAAACGCGAATAAAGTTAAAATCTTTACATGTTAATCATGTTAGAAATGAGAAAAACTACTTACATTTTAGTATTACATTTTTCAAAGTTCAAAATTTTAAAAAATATGCATAAAGTATAAATATTTACATACTAAGCATGTTTAAAACAAGCAAAACTCCTTAAGTTTTGGTGTAGCATTATTAAAAGTTTAAAATTATAAGAAATGTACATAAAGTTTGATACTTTACATTTTGTTCAGAATGAGCAAAAACACTTATGTTTTAGTATTGCATTATTCAAAGTTCAAAATTATAAGAAACATAAATAAATTTTGAATCTTTACATGTTAAGTATGTTCATAAGGAGAAAAATTGCTTAAGTTTTGGTGTTGCATTATTCAAATTTCAAAATTATAAAAATTGTGCATAAAGTTTGAATCTTTACATGTTAAGCATGTTTGAAATGATGAAAACCACTTAAGTTTTAGTGTTACATTATTCAAAGTTTAAAATTATAAGAAAAGTGCATAAAGTTTGAATTTTTATATGTTAAACATATTTGAAATGAACAAAACACTTAATTTTTGGTGCAACATGTTCAAAATGAGCAAAACTGCTTAAGTTTTAGTGTTGTATAATTCAAAGTTCAAAATGAATAAAATTGCTTAAGTTTTGGTGTTGTTTTATTCAAAGTTCAAAAATAACGAATGCACATAAAGTTTGAATATTTGCATGTTAAACATGTTTGATATGGGGAAAACTGCTTAAGTTTTGGTGTTGCATTATTCAAAATTATAATGAACACACATAAAGTTTGGATTTTTACATGTTAAGCATATTCAAAATGAGAAAAACCATTTAAGTTTTGGTGTTACATTATTCAAATCAAAATTATAAGTAACATAAATAAAGTTTAAACCTTTACATGTTAAATATGTTCAAAATGAACAAAACCTCTTAAACTTTGGTTTTGTGTTATTCAAAGTTTAAAATTATAAGAAACATGCATAAAGTTTTAATAGTTACATGTTAAACATGTTCAAAATCAGCAAAAACTACCTAAGTTTTGGTGTTGCATTATTCAAAGTTCAAAATTATAAAAACATACATAAAGTTTGAATCTTTACATGTTAAACATATTTAAATTGACCAAAACCACTTAAGTTTTGGTGTTGCATTATTTAAAATTTAAATTATAAGAAACGCAAATAAAATTTGAATTTTTATATGTTAAATATGTTTACAATGAGCAAACCCCCTTAATTTTTAGTGTTGTATTATTCAAAGTTCATGATTATAAGAAACATGCATAAAGTTTGAAATTTTACATATTAAGCATGTTTAGAATGAGCAAAACCACTTAACTTTGGGTGTTGCATTATTCAAAGCTCAAAATTATGAGAAACACATATAATATTTGAATCTTTATATGTTAAACATGTTTGGAATGAGAAAAACTGCTTGAGTTTTTGTGTTACATTATTCAAAGTTCAACATTACAAGAAATGTGTATAAATTTTGAATCTTTACATGTTAAAAATGTTCAAAACAAGTAAAATTACTTAAGTTTTTGTGTTTCATTATTCAAAGTTCAAAATTATAAGAAACTTGCATAAAGTTTGAATCTTTATATGTTAAACATGTTCGAAAGGAGTAAAATTCTTCAAGTTTTGGTGTTGCATTATTCAAAGTTTAAAATTTTAACAAACATACACAAAATTTGAATCTTTACATGTTAAACATGTTCAAAATGACTAACACCACTTAAGTTTTGGTGTTGTATTATTCAAAGTTTAAAATAATAAGAAACACACATAAAGTTTGAATCTTTACATGTTAAACATGTTCAAAACGAGCAAAATCACTTATGTTTTGGTGTTGCATTATTCAAAATTCAAAACTATAAGAAGCACACATAAAGTTTGAATCGTTACATGTTAAACATGTTTGAAATGGAAAAAAATGTTTATGTTTTGGTGTTGCATTATTAAAAGTTCAAAATTATAAAAAATTTGTATAAATTCTGAATGTTTTAATGTGAAGCATGTTTGAAAGAAGCAATACCACTTAAGTTTTAGTACTGCATTACTCAAAGTTCAAAAATATAAGGAATACAAATAAAATTTGAATTTTTACATGTTAAACATGTTTAAAATGAGCAAAATTGCTTAAATTTTGGTTTTACATTATTCAAAGTTCAAAATTATAATAATTGGACATAAAGTTCAAATATTTACATGTTATGTATGTTCGTAATGAGCAAAATTGCTTAAGTTTTGGTGTTGCATTATTCAAAGTTAAAAATTATAAGAAACGTTTGTAAATTTTGAATTTTTACATGTTAAGCATGTTTGAAATAAGCAAAATCACTTAAGAAACACGTATAAAGTTTGAATATTTATATTTTAAGCATGTTTAAAATGAGCAAAACCACTTAAGTTTTGATGTTGTATTATTTAAAGTTTAAAATTGTAAGAAACGTGCTTAAAGTTTGAATATTTACATGTTAAGCATGTTCAAAATGAGCAAAACCCCTTAAGTTTTGATGTTACCTCATATTCAAAGTTTAAACTTTTAACGAACATGCATAAAGTTTAAATCTTTACATGTTAAACATGTTCAAAATGAGTAAAACCATTTATATTTTTGTGTTGCATTGCTCCAAGTTCAAAATTATAAAGAACGCACATAATTTTTGAATATTTACATGTTAAGCATGTTTGAAATGAGCAAAATCACTTAAGTTTGGGTGTTGCATTATTCAAAGTTCAAAAGTATAAGAAACACGCATAAAGTTTGAATCATTACATGTTAAGCATGTTTGAAACGAACAAAACCGCTAAAGTTTTTGTGTTAAATTATTCAAAGTTCAAAATGATAAAAAAATGTGCATAAAGTCTCAATCTTTAGATGTTAAACATGTTTGAAGAGAGCAAGAAAACCATGTAAGTTTTGGTGTTACATTTTTTAAAGTTAAAAATTATAAGAAACGCGTATAAAGTTTAAATCTTTACATGTTAAACATGTTTGAAACGAGCAAAACTGATTAAGTTTTGGTGTTCCATTATTCAAAGTTCAAAATTATAAGGAATGTGCATATTGTTTGGATATTTACGTGTTAAGGATGTTCAATATGAGCAAAATCTTTTAAGTTTTGGTGTTACATTATTCAAAGTTAAAAACTATAAGAAACACACATAAGTTTTGAATCTTACCTATTAAACATGTATAAAATAAGTAAAACTATTTAAGTTTTGGTGTTATATTATTCAAAGTTTAAAATTATAAGAAACACACATAAAATTTGAATCTTTACATGTCAAACATGTTGGAAATGAGAAAAACCACTTATGTTTTAGTGTTGCATTATTCAAAGTTTAAAATTATAAGAAATGCACATAAAGTTTGAATATTTACATGTTAAACATGTTCAAAATGAGCAAAACTTCTTAAATTTTAGTGTTGCATTATTCAAAGTTCAAAATGAAATGAAACATGAGTATGGTTTGAATCTTTACATGTAAAAATGTTCAAAATGAGTAAAACTACTTATGTTTTGGTGTTGTGTTATTCAAAATTCAAAATTATAATCAACATGCATAAAGTTTGAATCTTTAAATATTAAACATGTTTGAAATGAGTAACACTACTTAATTTTTGGTTTTGTGTTATTAAAAGTTCAAAATTATAAGAAATACATATAAAATTCGAATCTTTACTTGTTAAATATTTTTGAAATAAGCAAAACCACTTAATTTTTTGTGTTGCATTATTTTATGTTCAAAATTACAAGAAATATGCATAAAATTTGAATCTTTACATGTTAAGCTTGTTCAAAATAAGAAAAGCCATTGAAATTTCTATGTTATGTTATTCAAAGTTTAAAATTATAAGAAACGTGCATAATGTTTGAATCTTTACATGTTATATATGTTTGAAATAAGAAAAATGTGCATTATTCAAAGTTCAATATTATAATAAATGTGCATAAAGTTTGAATCTTTACAAGTTAAACATGATCAAAATGAGCAAAATTGCTTATGTTTTTTTGTTACATTATTTAAATTTACAAATTAGAAGAAACACATAAAGTTTGAATATTTACATTTTAAAGAATGTTCGAAATGAGCAAAACTTCTTAAGTTTTGAAATTGTGTTATTCAAAGTTCAAAATTATAAGGAACATGCATAAAGTTGGAATCTTTACATGTTAACCATGTTCAAAATGAGCAAAACTACTTAAATTTATATGTTACATTATTTAGAGTTCAAAATTCTAAGGAACACGTATAAAGTTTGAATGTTTGCATATTAAGCAGGTTCAAAATGAGCAAAACTGCTTAGTTTTGGTGTTACATTATTCAAAGTTCAAAATTATAAACAAAACACATAAAGTTTGATTCTTTACATGTTAAGCATGTTCAAAATGAGCAAACAGTTTTTGTGTTGAAATTTTTAAATTTCAAATTTGTAAGAAATATGTATAAGGTTTGAATGTTTACATGTAAAACATGTGAAAAATGAGAAAAATTGATTAAGTTTTGGTGTTGAGTTATTCAAAATTCAAAATTGTAAGAAACACACTTAAAGTTTGAATGTTTACATGTTAAACATGTTGAAAATGAGCAAAATTGCTTAAGTTTTGGTGTTGAGTTAGTCAAAATTATAAGAAATGCACATAAAGTTTGAATGTTTACATGTTAAATACATTGAAAATGTGTATAATTGCTTAAGTTTTCGTGTTGCATTATTCAAATTTCAAAATCATAAGAAACACAAATAAAGTTTGAATCTTTATATGTTAAATATATTCAAAAGTAATAAAATGGCTTAAGTTTTGGAGTCATGTTATTCAAAGTTCAAAATTATAGAAAACGTATATAAATTCTGAATCTTTATATATTATCATATTCAAAATGAGCAACATAAATTAAGTTTTGTTGTTGCATTATTCAAATTTTAAAATTATAAGAAATGCATATAAAATTTGAATCTTTACAAGTTAAACATGTTTGACATGAGCAAAATTACATAAGTTTTGGTGTTACATTATTCAAAGTTTAAAATTATAAGAAATGTGCATAAAGTTTGAATCTTTACATGTTAAACATATTTGTAATGAGCAAAATTGCTTCACTTTTGGTGTTACATTATTCAAAGTTTAAAATTATAAGAAATGTGTATTAAGTTTGAATCTTTAATGTTAAATTGTTCAAAACAAGCAAAACTGCTTAAGTTTTAGCGTTGCATTATTCAAAGTTCAAATTTATAAGGAACACAAATAAACTTTGAATATTTACATGTTAAACATGTTCAAAATGACAAAATTTTCATAAGTTTTGGTCTTACATTATTTAAAGCTCAAGATTATAAAAAATGCACATAAAGTTTGAATATTTACATGTTAAGCATGTTCGTAATGGGCAAAATTGCTTAAGTTTTAGTGTTACATTATTCAAAGTCTAAAATTATAAGAAATGCACATAAAGTTTGAATTTTTACATGTCAAGCATGTTTGAAATAAGCAAAATTACATAAGTTTTGGTGTTACTTTATTCAAGGTTTAAAATTAAAATAAACATGCATAAAGTTTGAATCTTTACATGTTAAGCAAGTTTAAAATGAGCAAAATTGATTAAGTTTTGGTGTTGTATTATTCAAAGTTCAAAATTATAAGGAATGCATATAAAATTTGAATTTTTACATGTTAAGCTTGTTCAAAATGAGCAAAACCACTAAGTTTTGGTGTTACATTATTCAAAGTTAAATTTTTTAAAGAATGCACATAAAGTTTGAATATTTACATGTTAAGCATGTTCAAAATGAGCAACAAAATTTATATTTTGGTGTTGTTTTACTCAAAGTTTAAACTTATAAGGAACGCACATAAAGTTTGAAACTTTACATGTTAGGCATATTTGAAATGAGCAAAATCACATAAATTATAATAAATGCACATAAAGTTTAAATCTTTACATGTCAAACAATTTAGAAATAAGTAAAACCTCTTATGTTTTAGTGTTACTTTATTCACAGTTCAAAATTATAATAAATGTGCATAAAGTTTGAATATTAACATGTTTAACATGTTCAAAATGAGCAAAACGTCTTAAATATTGGTGATGCATTATTTAAATTTTAAAATTAAAAGAAACATGAATATAGTTTCAATCTTTACATGTTAAACATGAATGAGTAAAACTACTTAAGTTTTAGTGTTGTGTTATTCAAAGTTCAAAATCATAATAAGCACACATAAATTTTAAATCTTTACATATTATACATGTTCAAAATGAGTAACACTACTTAAGTTTTGGTTTTGTGTTATTCAAAGTTAAAAATTATAAGAAACGTGTATAAAATTTGAATCTTAACATGTTATATAACATATTATGTGTATACAAGATCCATTCATGATATTACTCTTGGTTCAACATCATATAACATTACTCAACATCACTCAACACCATAACAAGTTTTGTATTGGTTCACATACTTGATGAGGTGTATTCATTCTTTTCTCTTCCTCTCTCTCTCTCTCTCTTACCTAGCTTTGTACATTCTTATTTTATATGTAGCGCATCTAGTAAGAATTGATTTACTCTTTATTTTCTCTTGTAGATTCACACTTCATAGTGTGTTCTCTCTATGCACACCCATCACCACATAGCTTCACAAGCGTCACCCTTACAAGTAAGTTTAGGTACACTTTATTTTTTCTTTTATCCTAGTATTTCACTTTACTTCATCACTAGAATCAAGGGGGCAAATGTAGTCATATAAAATGTGAAAATTGGTAACTTGAGTGTGGCTTGTGACACCCAACCCATAGGTCCCTCCTACTTACTTTCATGACCCTTATAAACATATTTTCATGGATTCCCAATCATTCTTAGCCTTTCAGACCAAATCTTAGCTTAGCCAGACTACTCTTTATGTGATAAATGCATCTTCTAGGTCCCATCAACTAAGGACAATAACAACTAACTTGGACTACAACATCGGTGCCACTAGTGTCCTATTTTAGTGCTCTTATAAAAGTGCATTTTTAGCCCCAATGCTCAATTACTTATAGTTATTATCCTCCATTTTTTTGGTCTAACATGAATACATTTAACCTTTGACCAATAAATCCTTATAAGATCCCATTTAAAGATCATTTGGAAAGGGTTGGAAATTATCACTAAGCAAGCAAGAATATAATCAAGACTACTTAGGAGATATTCCCTATTCTTTGAATACAACCAACCAATACTATTAAAAGTTTATTCAAATCCTTACACCAATCCCTAACCACCTCAAGCACACTTAGTTTTAGCATTTTCACAAATCACATCAAGTGAGAGAGCTATATATGGCTTGATCCCTCTTTGAAGTATTGGTATGTAGGTACCGTGCCCACATAAGGGGTGTGGATACATGTTCAATGAATATTACACACACTAACACCCCTTATTTCTCAAATTTAGTCAAAGTACAAAGGAGTCTAGGGTTTGAAGACAAAATTTTCTCTATGAGGAGTTCTATAGACATGTGATAGTTAAAACTATACAGGTAGGGTCACACAAACATAGTGAATAAAACCTAAAAAGCTTAGGTCTCTTGGATAATAGTGATCAAAGTGGACTACAGCACTGGTGTCACTAGTGTCCTCTTTCGGCACTCTTGTCCAATCATAAAACAAAGGCTAGATCTTGATTTGTGATAGTGTCCCAATCTTACATAGTAAATTTCAGACTTTGTCTCAACTATCTCAATTTCTAGCTAAGTCTTATTTTCTATCCCTTATTACTATTTTTAGAATGGTTAAAATCACAATCAAATTTATACAAATTAGTATCTTAATTATTACATATTTGTTTACTAATTTTCCTACTCAGACCTTTTAAACTAAATTAGGAATAATACATCAATATTCCAAAAAAAATTAACTCAACTACTTTCTTGTAGTCTACATCATAAGGTTTAAGTTCATTACAATGAAATATGAACAATATGATTGAAGATATATGTATAAAATATATATATTATATTGAAACCTATAGTGAGGGGGTACACACTGGTACTCAATTTTGATCAACCACATGAGGTGAGCAGTTCATCATCCACATGAATAATTATTGGTTCTCTCTACTCAGCATCATCCTTGAGGGGAAGCATGTCTCAGATTTAGGGGACATTGTCACAAGTTTAATGTATCTTGAATAAGTTTAATAGATTTTGAGTTAGGGTAACTTATATATATGTCATACTTGGTTAATGACAGGTCTACATCATTTGTTAATGGTTTCAAACAAATTCCCTATTGTATTTAGATATTTTTAAAGCTATACATTCATCATTATAGGTAGATCATCTTAAAACCACATCATCTTAAAGTTGGGTGACCATTTCAAGTTTATTAATCTCAAAACCACATCTTATACAAAACCAAAATTCATACCCAACTTGACCAAAATATTCAAGAATTTAACATGTATATACATTTTAGGTTAATCATCCTACTTTCGTATCTTACCATCCTAATTACATAGTAAGGTATAGAACTCTATAGTATTGATAAACACCAAGTGTTGTCTAGCTTGTTTTTGAGCTTATAATTGTTACATCCATGGTGTGGCTAGGACTTGTCCCATGTCAAAGACACATTCTTTAGATGACATGAAAATGGATGGAGTGGTTGATGGTTGTCCCATGTGTGATGGAGGGGTAGATGAAGGAGGTGCAAAAAATAGAGGATTAACCATATTTTCATAAGAGATCTTAATTTTAGGCAAAATTTGAATAATCTATTTGAATAGATTAGGGGAATTAAACTTGAATAATTGTAACAATAGAAGAATTTTATTAGACTTTCAATTGGGACCTCAAAATGCACCTATTGAATTAGAAGCTCTAATTGACCTTGGAGGAAATTTAAGGAATCAATTTTATTCAACACATTGTAGGGACGTTTTTGGGACAATCCAAGGCATGATTCATAGGTATTGGGCTCCATTAGATATCATTCTTGAAATATATGTCCAAGAGATGCACTATTACACCAAAGTCTCAATTTTTATTTCTACTTACACAAGATTATCCATACTACATAAACAAATTCAACAAGTTTGCCACTTAAAGAAATTAGTTCAAAATTTATAAACAAAGGGGTCTAGTGAAGGATATCAAAGAAAAAATAAAAGGCTAAGATAGGATTTTAGGTAAGTAGGATAATATCAATAAGAAACACAAAATTTAAGGGCAAGTAGGATTTTAGGCAAGTAAGGTGGTAAGGTATATCCTTACCCTATTCTAGGGAAGATCCCAATAGTTGTGCATGTTTCAATTGTCAAACAAGGATTTTTTTAACATGTGTTCTATTGATGAAACATATTGGTGTATATAAATATTAAAGTGTACCAGAAGTTGAACATGTAATAACTAATACTTGTTTAATATTTATTCTATAAAATTAAAAGTAACCAATCACATCTTCACAAGTAAGAGTCAAGTATTGATACTCTAATGCATAATAATGGTACACTAAAAGGTTAAGTTTTGATCATAGGTTTGAAAAATACATTTTATGACCACTCATGATAAAATTAGTTATATTGTCCAATGTATGATATGTTAGACCTTCAAACCTTATTTATAAGTAGTTAAGATGACATATTGAAATGGGTAAATTTTTTGAAGTCTAATGCAATGTTATGACACTTTAATTACCTATCCAAAGCTAAAGGGACCTTTCCCCTATAAGAAACACAAAATTTGACATTTCCCCTATAAGGATGCATGTCTAATGGGACCTTTCTCCCATAACAAACATGATTTTTTTTAATTTTATTTTAAACCAAAGAAACACGTACATGTTATATAATGTGTATGTGTTCTTTATTATGTTATATAATACCTACACATTATTTAACACGTAAAGGTTATTTTTATTTTAATTTAAAACTGAGCTTTTAGGCTCAAAAATGGCTTGGATTTTTGAGCTAAAGGCTTGGGACTGTGCATCTATAGCTGAGACAAAGAGTTTTAGGAAAAACCAACAAATTTTAACTTCAATCACCAAATATGCTATGGATTTCAACATCAAAATTTAAAAAATTATTACCGTTATGATGAGCACATTGTCCTCTTTCTAAATGTATGATTTTTAAAAATTTTGGGCTATTTTAAGGGTTCAAACTATTTATTTCTAACAACACCTTTTTTAGGCTACTACATGCCTCACCCATACATGCCTATTCATGTTTATCTAATTTGGTTTTTTTAATCCAAATGCAAAATAAATTATATGGTAGCAAAGTAGGCCTAATTCTACACACATTACAAAAATCAATTTTTATTTTTTTTGAGATAGTTAGGGAGGGCCACACAAAAGGCTATCCATTTTTTTATCAGTTTTTAGGATATAATTAATTTCAAAATTAATAAAAAAATTTCATCAAAAAAAAATTATAACACACTATAAGAATTAATCTAAATATTCACCAAAAGGTTTCTAACAATATTTAACGATGCTCAAAAAATGGTGGGTCACACAAAATCCTACAATTTAAATTTTCTTAAAAAAAAGGAGGTCCTCTTAAAATTTTAGATGTGTGACCTATTTATACTTAACCATTTTTCAAAAAAAAAAAGTTTTTGGAAACAAGACTTGAAATTCTAAAATTTATATTTTTTATACCATCTTCAAATTGAGTGTAGCCATCTCTAATTATCTATAGAAGTTCATATTTGTGAAATTTTAAAAAAATCATGTCCACAGGTAGGCCCTTTTTTGTCCTCCAACTTGGTGCACTTACCCTGTTGATTTATTCAAAGTTCAAAATTATAAGAAGTGAACATAAAGTTTGAATCTTTACATATTAAGCATGTTTAAATTGAGCAAAACCACTTAAGTTTTGGTGTTACGTTATTTAAAGTAAAAAATTATAAGGAACATGCATAAAGTTTGAATTTTTACATGTTATACTCGTTTGAAGCAAGTAAAACCACTTAAGTTTTAGTGTTACATTATTCAAAGAAAAAAATTATAAGAAACACACATAAAATTTGAATCCTTTTACCCCATGTTAAGCATGTTCAAAATGAGTAAAGTTGCTTAAGTTTTGGTGTTGCAAATCATTAAAAGTTTAAAATTATAAGGAACACACATAAATTTTGAATCTTTCCATATTAACAATGTTTGAAATGAACAAAACCACTTAAATTTTGGTGTTGTGTTATTCTAAGTTTTAAATTATAAAGAATGTGCATAAAATTTTAATCTTTACATGTTAAGCATGTTTGAAATGAGCAAAACCATTAAGTTTTAATGTTGCATTATTCAAAGTTCAAAATTAGAAGGAACATGCATAAAATTTGAATCTTTACTTGTTAAGCAATTTTGAAATAAGCAAAACTAATTATGTTTTGGTGATGTCTTATTCAAAGTTCAAAATTATAAGAAACAGACATAAAGTTTGAATCTTTACATGTTAAGAAGCTTTAAAATAAGTAAAACCACTTAATTTTTAGTGTTACATTATTCAAAGTTTAAAATT